>BTPG01000005.1:124619522-124854522 GCA_036245525.1 Semisulcospira habei | reverse complement strand
TTACATGAAAGTATTAACCATCAGGGTTTGTTTAAATAAATGCCCAATGATGTTATGTTTGGCTCATCAGGTAATCGAAAAGTTTCGTTTTAAAGATTCCAAGCGAGGCTGTAGTCTTCAAATGTGCAGGAATAGTGTTCCATACAAACGGTCCAGAAAATGATAAACTAGTTTTAAAGAGGTCAGTTCTAGGCAGAGGTAGGCTAAAGTATTGTTCTTTGAGGTCCGTTCGCGTTCTTGCTGTGGCATAAATTTGGTAGTTAGATACTGCGGTGTCATGTTATTTAATATCTTGTGCATGAGGATGCATTTGTTGAAATTAAGTTGTTGACGCAGGCCGAGAATGTTTAGATGTCTAAATTTGTCCGTGGTAGGAATGGGCCGCGTATCTATCATTTTGACAGCTCTTTTATAAATAGAGTTTAACCTGTTCATGTAAACATCACTACAACCGTCCCACACTGTGGAGACATAATCAACGTGAGACTTGATATGGGCATGAAAAAACAGTTTACGAGTATGTGTATCCGTTACTTGTCTAAGCTGGGACAACAGTGTTTTTAGCAATGGTTTTACAGACTGTATTTATATGCGTCTCCCAACATAGTTGTTCGTCAACGTGTATTCCCAAGAATTTACGCTCTGTGACTTGTTCTATCGGTTTAGCGTTCAGTTGTAAATGTAACGGTTGTGGTCGGCGTTGGTGTTTTTGTCGTGTAGTGATTAAAATACTCTTTGTTTTTCCTGGATGAAGAGCCATATGATTCACTCTGCACCAGTCGGAAACCTCGCTGAGACTACTTTGTAAGCTAAGGTTAATGTCAGCTGTTTTTTTTTTTACCCGAAATATGGAGGCTCGTATCGTCCGCAAGCAGGTTGCAGTTGACATCAATGTTAGTAATATGCAAAGGCAAATCATTAATGAATATTATAAATAGAAGAGGTCCCAAGATCGACCCCTGGGGGACACCGTAGTTAACTTGTCCTTGTTTAGAGTATTTTCCATATACCTTTTGTTTTCTGTCTTTTAGGTATGATCTAAAGAATGCTATGGCGGTTTAACTTATAATGGTATAATGGTATGATTCTTTAAGAGAATCGCCCACGAAGCCATGATATCCAGTACTGTCAACACCGTTTTATGGTGAATAAAATACAGAGAGTGGGGGGGGGGGGGGGGGTCACACCTCATTCCGGTTAGTGGTCACTGCTATACTGACGAGCAAAAGAAATGCGACATTTTTAGAATCATCGGAAACACTACAGTAAAAGAAATGCAAAAGAAACGCGACATTTTTGGAATCATCGGTAACACTAAAATGTTTCCGATGATTCCAAAAATGTCACATTTCTTTTGCTCGTCAGTATAGTTTAGTATGGCGTAGAATTGAGGTGTGCGAGCTCAAAGTTCACACTGAAGACATTGCTACAGGTTCGCGATGGTTTCTCGCCGTGAGGACCGCTAAAAGTCTTTGATGCGTGCGCGGCCTTCATAAGCCCTCGGATATTCTGTATAGGCAATATAGAGAGACGCTATAATCGCGTGTACCCGCGACACGGCTGTCTTTAGTCCCTTCGGTGCCAGCGGACTGAAACTTACGTCTTTGAAAGTAGGGCAAATTCAATGCCGTATTATCCCATCAATCCAAGGAACACAGATATGATCAGGGTCAGGAGGATGCAAAGAACCTCATGAGCCCCTACAGATGCGGTGGCTCATGAGGTCCTTTGCCTCTTGCATTTGAGTGGTGTTTGCATATTTTCCGACAGTGAAGGGGTTAAACAGAAAATTTTGTCAGTAAAATCAAAACCTGCATACAACGGTCACCTAAGGGACGGCCGGGCAGCTGTGACCACTATAGAAAAATGCCCGTTTCATAAAGTGTCTTTTAAGAAGCAAAAACGAAGGGAATGGTTGTTATTAACAGGTAACCGCTATCTACTGCTGGCTGGCTTGATTATAATAGAAATGCAGAAGACAGTGAACTGAGCCGCAAATTAAAGGGATTTGCAAGTCGCAATTCAATCTTTCTGCCTGAGTGTCTTACTCCATATGATGAAGAATCGAACTGAACCGAATGCACAGCTGTCAAAAAGATTGGAGAGTGACAGACGGTGGAATCCCCCATGGAAGTATGTTGTTTTTATTTTTTATCCTGACGTCCCCATCTCGTCTGACATATTGTTCATTTGCCCATCCATCACTTCTAAGTGACACTTCCCAAGCCCCACCCTTCTGCAAAACCCAGGGCTCAGTTGCATACAGGTAGTGTGAGCTTAGTCCTGCGCCAGCCACTAAGCAAGGTGCTCCGCTGTAGCGGAGCATCTTGCTTAGTGGCTGGCGCAGGACTCAGCTCGCTCATGCAACTGGCCCCCGAAGACACCGACCCTCATGAACCTGCGCAAAACCGCTTCAGTCATCAGTAACATTTAAGATGAAAGCCTAAGGTAAAAAAAATTACAACCATCACATACGTTCGAACCCAGGTCGCAAAGGCCATAGGGCCGAAGTCGGCTGCAGTGGGCTAACGCACGACTGTACGAGGACCCACCGAATAAATATTTCTTCAGAAGAACTGAGACAGCCCGTAACACATGGTCAGGAAAAGCGTCCGTGCGAGTTGTATAGACAAATGTAACCCTTTTCATCCTGACACACTCATTGCTTGAAATACATTTGACTGATAGGCCAAGGGTGGTGCCAGAATAGCTTGGCGCCTTAGGCGCCAAGCTATTCTGGCACCTCCTTTGAACTAAAAATGTTGATCTATCTCCTAATCAGTAATGCAGCCTTCGAAGGACAATAAGCACTTTTTTTTTAATCAGCCTCAAGATGTAATGGGTAAAAATGTCGCATAGAATAGGCTGGTCCCAAATCGTGTTTAAAACAGCTGATAATCACAACCAACGTCGTAGATGCCACTTTGGACGTTGTCGACGCCGTGTCTGAACTCGCTTACTATTTTGTCTGTTTGACGAGTCTGGTTTATTCTAAACGATGTTCAAACTATACGGCAGTTCGTTATTTAGCGCAATGGATTCAAAGACTGAAGCTAGGATGTAAATAGCAGAAATTTCATTTTGACTTCAACCAGTCCTTTTCTATACCTACAGAAAGTGTCCAAGAAGCAATCTCTGCCTTACACCGTCTCCGTTCAAGCATATCCCTATCGTCTGCCAGACATCGGCCTGCAGGGGTTAATGAGGACCTATGGGGCCTTGCTGTCAAGGATCAGTTATATTTAAGTCTTTATTCTCAACCGGAAGGAGGTTTTGTGAGGGCAGTGTGGCTTCGGATGAATTACTTCACCTCCTTTCATGCGAATCTGGCTTTGTCGGCAGTGATTATGATCATGGAGTAGAAGAAATTAGGTCGACGCTTGGTTAACCGCACGTGAAACTTGACTTTCGGACTCTGCGCACACTTGGACGAAACTGAAGAAAATTACACTTAACCAATTCTTTATCCGACCTGCAAGGGGCATTCATGAGACCATTCACTTGTGAGGTTCTCATTCTTGAGCCCATTTGCAAGAGGTATAGTTCCTCGTGAGCCCCTGCTGTCTCAGGGGCTCATGAGCATCTATACCTCTTGTTGTAAGTAATCGGCTTCATTTGTGTACGTTTCTATGCTAGGCGGAAGACTTCATTGGCTTTTTATGTTAACTCATTGAGCCCGACGCACGTATTTCCCAAATTTTGGAGGCGTCATAGAACGACTATGCACCCGTTGCAGGAGATGGATCGACCATGATAATACAAGGGTAGTGCTAGATTAGCTTGGCGCCGACAGGCGCCAAGCTAATCTGGCACTACCCTTGAATTATCATGGTCGACCCATCTTATGTCATGCTGTAGTGCGTCAGGGCTGAATGGGTTAAGCGGTTAGTGGTCTCTTGTGGCTGACTGGTAATGGTTAGGTATACGTTATTGAAAGTTACAGCCCCATTCGGACGTTTACAGTTACTGAAACGCTCTCTCTCTCTCTCTCTGAAATTTTTGAATACACCTGTCTTCGAGAAAGATATTGGATGAGTTCTTTAACTAGCTTTGTATGTATTCAATGTTTTTTGTATAAAAAAAAATATTCATCGCAGAAAAAAAATGTCGACATAAAGAATTCTCGACTTCAGACAGTGACGGTGACGTAAAAGCGCTAGCCACATTGACATTGTTGCTGTTGTTATACATTTTTGCTGAACTGACACAAAGCCGGCACCAGACACGTCATTGTTATACATGAATTGACACAAAGAAAAACTCTCTCTCTCTCTCTCTCTCTCTCTCTCTCTCTCTCTCTCTCTCTCTCTCTCTCTCTCTCTCTCTCTCTCTCTCTCTCTCTCTCTGCGCCCCCCCGCCCCCCCCCCCCCCTCTTCTCTCTTTCTGCAGTCTAGTCACGAAGTCATATTTTGCCTTATGTCTCCTGTAAATAGACTGACATGAATCCTCACAGTATGGCCTCATTCAGTATGACTCAACTGAAGTGATTGCTCTTTTTCGTAAAACAGACAAGATTGCGTGTCATTATCTTATCGCGTCTGTGTGAGTGCTCTTTAACGTGGCCACACCGTCTGTCAAGTGAAGATTGCATGCCTCCTTTATTGTAACCAATTAGACACAGGTTATCATTATAACTTCCTCGTGTTTCTTTATCAAGTCTCCGCTCGATACAGAGCGCCGAAAACATTATGATGGGAAAACTGACCTGTAAATAACCCCAACTCCTCCATTTTTCTGAAGAGACAAAAACCCATAATTCGGAATGTCCAAATTATTAACCCTTTTCATCCTGATACACCCATTGCTTGAAGCACATTTGACTGATAGTTCAAGGCTGGTGCCAGAATAGCTTGGCGCCTCGATCGCCAAGCTATTCTGGCACTACCCTTGAAACAAAGCGCCGATTTTGATCTGTCTCATAATCAGTAATGTCGCCTTCGTAGGACAATTAGCACACTTTACAAAGTTAGCCTCAAGATTTAATGGGTTAAGTTGCCGTGGCTTTGTTAGTTATATGCGGCTGGAGAAGGCACAGTTGGGCTCACCGAAAGCTCATTTCGTAAAATTCATAATATATTCAGCGAGGTTTAAAGTTCCCATGGACTCACGCTCTTCTGCGTCATAGCTGGGAGGCACGGTCGTCTTGTCACAGAAAGTCTATTGGCCCGCTCTCTGCTTTGCACATCACCTTCCAATTGGACAAATGTGGTAAAATCTAAACTCTAACTGTTTGACCGTCGGTATAGCGCTCTTTGTCGAGGCCAGTGATTCCCACATAATCCTTTGGCTGTCGGTAGCGCGTTTTGTCGAGGTGATTCCCGCAGGAAATCACCTCGACAAAAAGCGCTACCGACATCCAAAGGGTTAACTCCCAAGTGCAACACATTTTCGAAGAAGAGACTTCCGGCCTCTCACTGGCGATACTCCGTCTGCCCAGATCCCCTGTGTCTGTCCAAGCCATCAAGCTAATCAGACACAACAGTAGTTGACCCTCTTCCAAATTTAGCGCTAAAAAAAAAAAAAAAAAAAAAAAAAAAAAAAACCCACAACTATTCAGTCATGAGCGAGTTTCGACAACACGGTAAAGATTTGGCTGAAGGACTGCGAAAAAGATATAGCAGATGTATAACAGCGACTACCTCCTGGGGTCCTCCCCCCCCCCCCTCTCCCTCTCCCCGCTCTTTGCTGGGTGTTGGTTTTTTATAAAAGCGTTGTTTGTTGACACACATGCCTCTTGTAGTGTCCTGCTCCCCCCCGCCGCCTGGCAGACTAGATACACGTGCGGCTCACCTGGACTGAGGTCAGCAAGCAAAGGTCCTCGGGCCCAAGACGGCCGCAGTGGGCCCGCGCACGGCTGTGCGCGGGGCCACTGCGGCTGTCGTAGGCCCGAAGACGTATGGTTCACCTGGACTGAGGTCAGAGAAGAAAGAGTTTGTTATGCTTTTCTTTTGGGGTCTCTCGTGTCGTGATATATTATTATTATCTTTTTTTTCTTTTCCTTTTTTTTTTTTTTCTTTTTTTTTTTTTTTTTGTTTTTGTTTTTTTGTTTTGTTGGGGGAGGGGGGTGTCTTAACCCCTTTTCTGCCACTGTGCGTACACTGTACGTACATTTTTGTTTCTGTGAAATCTTGGCTCATCAGTCAACGACCAAAAGCCAACACCGTCCAAGAAACATTGATACCAATTGGTCTCAGCAAGAGGCATAGATCCTCATGAGCCCCCGCAGTTGCAGCGTTGGATTATGTTCATTTGTTCTCGGTAGTGGAGGGGTTAATGGCGACCACTCGTGCCGCAAACAAGCTATCAAAACAACATGATTTGGATACTGAAAAGAAATGTAAAAAGAAAACGAAAATTGTAGTAGTATGACAGTTTCACGTCTCTCTGACTGGATATTTGCCGTTTGGTGGAGTGTCTCAATACAAATAGAAATGACGCGCTGACTTGAAATAAACGTCTTGCCGATTGTGTGTGGCAGATTGGTAACATAGCGCTTACTGAGCCGTAACAGTGTCATGGAGTGATGTGCCGTAACAGTGTCATGGAGTGACGTAACAGTGTCATGGAGTGATGTGCCGTAACAGTGTCATGGAGTGATGTGCCGTAACAGTGTCATGCGGAGTGATGTGCCGCTACCCGCGCTAAGTAAACGGATCTTGCAATGGCCACCGTCCTTGGCTTCTGTCTTCAGTTTGTACAGTAGAGTACACTTCGTATGTGGCAAATCACTGACCTGATGACCCAAGTTTTCTTGATGCTATATCCGAAGTCTGTTATAAGCGAAGTAATTAATATTGCCGAAAGAGTGCTTGTGAGACTCCCCCCCCCCCCCCCGAAAGTGTTGTAATATCCGACTTTTGTTATATCCGACCTTGTTACAAGCGAAGTCGACTTTGTTTTAGTGTGTATGAGTTGCTGTCACACACATGAACACCTTAATCTATTTAGCCTCACGGGCGCTTCTCTCAAATGTTGGAGGGTGTCACCTGACACCTATGTACCAGTTGCAGGAGATGGATCGACCATGATAATTCAAGGGTAGTGCCAGATTAGCTTGGAGCCATTAGGCGCCAAGCTACTCTGGCACTACCCTAGAGTTATCATGGTCGACCCATCTCCTGCTGTAGGGCGTCACGCCTAAATGGGTTAACGATGATTCTGCTTATGAAACCCAACGTGCGGTTTACACCAGGAACACGATAATCCAGCTAAAAAGTCAGCCCTATTCTCGAAGACACCTTGATGTCATTCTGAAGCCAGATACCAGTGGTACGCTAGTTCCTCCCACACCCACCCGCAGGAAGCTTTAGCAATAGGCATAGATCCTCACAAACTCACAAAGTAAAGATCATGAGGCGAAAAAAAAAGTCAACCCTTTTCTAGGAGACATCTTGAAGTCATTCTGACGCCAGATCCCAATGGTACTCTAGCCCTCCCACTCCTTCCCGTGACAAACACTTATTCATTTGCAAGAGGCATAGATCCTCATGGGCCCCCGCAAGTGCGGGGGCTCATGAGGATCTATGCCTCTTGCTGTCAGTAAAATTTACCTCAAAGTTCTTGATCCAAGCAGATCGGAGGACGTTTGATGAAAAGTCACAGTGTCCTTCGCGGCCTTTGTTCTTGTGGATGGGCCCCCGCTGGTGTAAACTAGATAGCAAAACATACCTGGGATGGTGGCTGATTGCCCTCACGTGTGGTTTGCCTGACAGCAGTACTGAGCAGCCAGAAATCTCTTCCTTGTGCGGAACACAGACGGTCGAATAGTTTTTCGGTCTTTAATTTTTTTTTTTTTTTTTTTTTTGTATGAGTCTGCACGGGGTTTCTAATGGCCACTGAGTACCTCCAAGTGTGTAAACTGTAATAAATCGCCAACAACGAGCGAACGTGACGCGCTGAGAAAGGACAGTTGCAAGTAATAAATTGTGTGGTAAATGCCCTTTCTAAGCGTGTTTCTTTCTGTGTTGAGAATTTCTGCATTAGGTGACGTTTGACTTCTTACAAATGGTTCGAGGCGAAAGGACTTGGGCCGGCTTTAGCCTTCAGCCTAAGATTTTCCGATGTCTGCCTTGGTCGGCTCGGCTCTGTACAAGCTGCCGTGCCAACTAAGGCCGATGTGGACCTGGGTAACTCTTGCTCGCTTGGCATAGAGTTAACAAGACGTTCAGGTCGAGCACCATACGTGTACCTCCAAGATTCAGTTGCACAAGTGGGCTTAAATTCTGCTCAAGTCACTAAGCAAGGCTTAACGTCCACAGCACCAAGGTGATCATGGACGGCCCTGACGGGCGGGTTATGGGGGACAGGGAAATCTATTGCCTATGGAATACGACCTGAACTCTGATCAACTCATGCGCACTCCAACTGTGCCACTTTGATTTACCAGGACCTTTCAACGGACATGCTATTGAACAAATCCGTTTTTCCCCCTGGATTGTGAGTCCAGCTACCGGGGCCGGGACGGGATTCGAACCCACGACCCGGCGATTCCCTTAGCTCTCCTGCTCCGACGTTTAACCGCCTGAGCTATTTCGGACCAGTCAGTTCAGTATAAATACCTGCGCCTATTCACTTGCGCCTGACAGGACGGATGTCCCAGCCAGGACGGCGGATGCCCATTTTATAAATTGACGGACGAGCTCATTTTCAGGTGTGTTAATTTGTCAGCGAAATACGTCCTTAGACCCGCAGTTAGCCCAGTTAGCCTTATATCTATCTATCTATCTATCTATCTATCTATCTATCTATCTATCTATCTATCTATCTATCTATCTATCTATCTATCTATCTATCTATCTATCTATCTATCGTCTGTCTGTCTGTCTGCCTACCTACCTGTCTACCTGTCTGTCCTACCTGTCTGCCTACCTGTCTATATCCCGTAGTCTTGCCGACCGTTGGGGCACCACTGATGACTTTGCAACCAGCTCCCTCCATTCCTCTCTGTTCTCTGCCATTCTCAGCGAATCACCCAGCTTCAGTCCTGTCCACTCTGAGATATTGTCCTCCCATCTTTTCTTCTGTCTTCCTCTCCTTCGTCCTCCTTGCACAGTGCCTTGCAGAATTGTTTTGGCAAGCCCACCTAGCCTTCAGTTAGCCTTCAGGGGCCATGTAAAACATTGTCAGCTGCAGCCGGCCTGGCGTATGGCGCTTTGCATTCGAAATACTGAGGCGACCAGGGGAAGGGACAGTACCGAACACGGGTCACTGCCCTTTAGCAGCAAAAGCCAAGACGTCCATTTTGTGTGAAAAGCGAGATTTTCAATGTAATACATTGAAAATCGCGCTTTTCACAAAAAATGGAGATACTGCTTTTGCTATTGTAGCGCACAGGTGCCGTACGGAGCCCGCAACAAAAAACAAACAAACAAACAAACAAACAAAAAAAAAGCCCAATATTCTCATTAACCGACAGTAGAACCAAGGAGAGGGTAAAAGATCATTATGAGATCAAGGCAACCGTGCGTGTGCTGCTGAGGCTCTACGCCTCTTTTAGATGGGCGGCGTTCTGAGTTTGTACAGTATGTTAGGGGTTAACTCATTTCGCGGCGAGCATAAAGCCGCGTATCCGGATGCAGCTTACCGTGAATGAGTCAACTTAATGTTTTGACTCGCTGCAGGTGTTTGCAAGTTTTCCTAGCGAAGAAGAGATGTTTCTCTTGGACATCTGGGGGGACGCTAGTGTGAAAACACGAACCCTCGGCTGGAATCCTGGAGACCTCCCCGGCCCTAGTTGAGCAGATAAAAATGCGACTGAGGCTCGAGGTACAGACTCATCTGCAAGAGGCATAGATCCTCATGAGCCCCGCCTGCGGCTGGGGCTCATGAGGATCTATGCCTCTTGTTGAATGAAAGGGACAACGACAAGTTGATCCACGGTCCACAATAAAACGAAACCGCGGACGCCCGTCTTCTCCGATTTAGTTCAGACGACCTCAGTTCAGGATCTGTGCCTTTTCAAGACGGAAGAGGTGTGCGCTGATGAAAACAACCAACGTGTGTTTTGAGAGATTGGTTGCAATCAATCGTGTTTACTGCGAGTTAAAAGGAGCGAGATGAAGGATGGTAGTGATGCTGTATAATAAACACATCAGATCAAGGCCAGACGGTCAGTTTGTTCGCGTGGGTGGCGTCGAAAATGTTAGGTGTCAACAGGTCCGCAAAACATACATTCTTCTTAGACGAGTACTTAAAATATTTTGGTGTAAATTTGTCGAGGTGTCGCTCACCCCTAGTCGAGGTGTCGCTCATTTCTAGTGAGCAATGTGAGCTCGGCCGCAGTTGATCAGCGTTGTAGCCCAGTGCGCAAAAGTTCATCGGGCCCGGCCGACGTCGGTTCTGTGGCCTATTGCTTGTCCAACATAAGATAAAGACCAGAACACACAGTCCCTGCTGCCTAAGCCAAGCCGGAGGTGCATTAGGCTTGCTGTGTTTCACCCACAGACTATACAAATTACAAGGGAGTCGCTCTCTTGTAGTTGTATAGTCTGTGGCGGCTCTGGGTCACTTCAGCTTGTCATTCTAAAAACTGTTTAGGTCTGCCTCTTCACCCTTTCAGCCCTGAAAAACTACACCAAGATATACATGTGTGGATCGACCATGATATTTAAAGGATGGTGCCAGAATAGCTTGGCGCCTATAGGAACTACCATGGTCGATCTGTCCGCTCCTGATCTGAAATGTAATCTTCAGAGGACGACTTCCCAGATTCAAGAATTTTGACCATGCGGCTCCATCATCAGTCTGTTAGCCGCTTCACTGCCATATGAAACAGTTAATAAGATCCCACTGCAAGAGACATAGATCCTCAAAAGCCCCCTCAGTTGCTTCGGCGCATAACAATCTATGCCTCTTGCTGACACCACTTTGTGTCCGGCTTAGACCCTGGACGGCTTGGGCTCTATGGCCTCAATTAAACCCGTTTAGCCCCAACACCCTACAGCAGGCGATTGATTGACCATGATAATTGAAGGGTAGTGCCAGATTAGCTTGGCGCCTGAAGGTGCCAAGCTAATCTGTCTCTACCCTTTAATTATCATAGTCGATTCATCCTCTGCAACTGGTACAGTCATTAGGTAGCACTTCCCAATATTTTAAAAATGGGTTAACAAAGATTCAGTTCATAAACACAGTCTGCGACCACTGGCGGGGCCCGGAAAAGGGGCGGGTTTTTAACGTCTGGTTTATGCATGCCATCTAACCTCAATCTCCTCGCCTGACCCCAGCAATATTATCGTTGGACCTGGAACTTTTGATCATAAACACATATGGGAAGCGTTGCCGGTGCGGGTATGTGTTGCCCGTCATCTTATTTTGGTGCATTTGGTGCAGACGTTTGGTTCTAAAGCATGGTTCACGTGCTGCAATGCGTTTTGACGCGTCAGGTGGTCCATCAGCGTGCATGATTGTGCACGTTTTCAGTGACGCAAATCACCACGACCATCTGCCAGAGGCACAGGTCCTCCACAGGGTGAGGAAATCCACTTGAGTTGTGTGCACCTGGCCAGCTCCGAGCGTCAACAGTTTGGAGACCGCGTCAGACAGGAGATATAAATGGTAACTGAGGCTTCCTAATCACTGATGTTAAACTGATGTGAATCATCATAGGGATTTACGCCTCTTAACGGGGTAGGGAGCTTATTAGGACGAATATTTGAGGGTATCCTGAACGTCTTGTTAGAAACAACATTTGCTCAGTCTCTTCCCAGTAAAGGGAGGCTGGGTGGCTCGGTGATAGAGCGTTCAACTCTCGACCGAAAGGTCCCGGGTTCGAATCCAGCGCTCAAAATTTGTTCAGACCTTATTCGGTACCCCGTCTGAAATCACCTTCATGGTGGACAAAAGACGTTGAGCCCTAAACGTTTGAGATTTTCTTCCCAGTTTTAAAAAGAAGGCCTTCAAAATGTAATTCAATTCTAACAGTGTTACTGCAGGTGGTCACAAGTCAGTTGTGTTTCTGAGTTTTCAAGTAATAAAAGTGCGCCCCCAAAACAACGCTGTCCGCCAAGTAACACAAAGTGGTAGCTAGCAAGAGGCATAGAGCCTCATGTGCCCCCGCATCTGCATCTGCGGGGGCACATGAGGATCTATGTCTCTTGCTAGCACCACTTTGTGTTACTTGGCGGACAGCGTTGGCCATTGCAAGATCCGTTTACTTAGTGCGGGTAGTGCGGCACATCACTCCATGACACTGTTACGGCTCAGTAAGCGCTATGTTACCAATCTGCCACACACAATCGGCAAGACGTTTATTTCAAGTCAGCGCGTCATTTCTATTTGTATTGAGACACTCCACCAAACGGCAAATATCCAGTCAGAGAGACATGAAACTGTCATACTACTACAATTTTCGTTTCTTTTTCCATTTTTTTTTCAGTATCCAAATCATGTTGTTTTGATAGCTTGTTTGCGGCACGAGTGGTCCGATCTGGTGGTGTTCGTTGTGTTCCGGCTACGAAGGGTTTAGTTCAAATTACTTTTGTGCTCGTATACATGTACTTGTTTTCAAAGGAAGAATTCGGATTTTTTGTAAGGAAGATCTGTATCGCACGCCCCAAACGCCATCTACCCACGCAAGTCTCCCAGTGTCCCAAAATGTAATTCCTGACATTCGCCGACGCAAAAATATTACTGTAAACAGGTTCAGGGCAACTCGACATGACTTTTGGCTCGTGCATGCCATCTGCTTCTGTCTGTCTGGCATCTGACGCTGTTTTCGTATATGCGAGATCTAAGTCATCCAGTCACCGCCTTAAAACCCGACATCTTACACTCTTTGAAGAGCAAAGAAGTAAATATACTATGATGATGCAGGCCACCAAGAGGCATAGATTCTCATGAGCCCCTGCTGAAGCAGGGGCGCATGCGAATCTATGGCTCTTGCAGATTTAAGGAGGCTGACTCATGAACTGGGCGCTGCTTTTTAAGGGTGACTGCACTGGAACAATATTGGTTTTTCAAACTTGTGGGTCAAGGGGTGCACGCGGTGCGTGTGCAGCACGCAATATCCACCCGCACACAGCAGCTGTCGGCGGATCCACTGGATCTTGCGTTGAACGGACGTATTTCTGCTGTACTTACGGCTTATACTCTTCTTTTTTTTTCACGCTCAGTATTTGCACGACTACAAACACAACCGTCCATCACTGAGTCGTACCGCCGGGTCGGCAGTTTGTAGCTAACCCATTAAGGCCTGACGCACTACAGCAAGAGACTGATGGGTCGACCATGATAATTCAAGTGTAGTCATGCCAGATAAGCTTGGCGCCTGTTGGCGCCAAGCGAATATGGCACTACTATTGAATTATCATGGTCGATCCATCTCCTGCAACAGGTGCATAGTCTATAGGTGACGCCTCCAAAACAAAAGTTTGGGAAATACGTGCGTCGGGTTGAATGAGTTAGTGTGATGTAATAGTACCCTCTTACTGGAGCCTGATTATTCCCAGTCCGGCCGTCCGCTGTTGGAGAAAGACATCGCTGTTGATCACTGTCCGAGTCATCTCAATCAAAACACAATCTCCATCAAATCATGTGATATGATCGTTGCTGTATATCGACTCAACCCTCCTAGTGCTGTCTGTGTGAGTCCGCGGAGTCGGTACATGCGGACAATTGCAGACCGTCAGCCGGGCGCTGACGATCATCTGGGGAATATGCTGATGGTCCTTATTGCTCTATCTGGTGATGTCTCCGCCTGCTGCCCGCGGCCTTTCTTTTAAACTAGTTCTTCCGCCTCTGCCGGGACTCAAACCCATGCCCTTTAGATCGGCACCGGCTGTCGGTTACGCTATTCATTGCACCGGAAACTCGAACCGCATACCCGTGCCGTTTGTGGGAGTAGGGAGATAGGTTCACTCGGGGAGAACGCCACAAGTACAATACTGTTCAAATGAGATGCTAAAGCATCTCATTTTAACAGAAGTGTACTTGCGGCGTACTGCCCGAGTAGGTCTGTCTGCGGAGTATTTAGTATCTCGTTTGAACAGAAGTGTATTTGTGGTGTACTCCCTGTGTGGGCCTATCTGGGAAGTACTCCCGCAAACGGTACACCCGGTGCCTGTAGCAGACACCTGTGTCTGTCAATGAACATACTTTAAAAAGCTATATGAAAATCCATCACTTCAAAATGAATGAAAACATACCTGTCTCCGACCAAGGTAACCGTTACCTCCATCCGTTTCTTAAACTGAGGGTGCCGCGAGTCTCACTCAACGCTTTTCATCCTGATACACTTTTGCTTGAAATAAATTTGACTATGATAGTTTAAGGGTGGTGCCAGAATAGCTTGGCGCCTGCGGCGCCAAGCTATTCTGGCACCACCCTTGAACTATTTTAGCTTGGCACCTCAGGAGCCAAGCTATTCTGGCACCATCATTGAACTAAAACGGTTGATCTATCTGTAATGTAGCCTTCACATGACAATAAGCAATATTTTTTTTTTTAAATCAGCCTCAGGATATAATGGGTTAAAGCCTACGAGTACGGCAGTGTCTCAAACGTTAAATAAAGATATAGGCTCTATGGCCTGTCATGTTTCTACAGCCGTTTCCTTTTATGAGGCCCCTATGATCCTTTATTCCTGTTAGCGACCTGCTCTTCAGGCAGAAAGACGCCACAGGCATTCCCCTACGGTGTTCATGCTCGCCAGAAAGAACAAAAACTTCAATGGATGTAACTAAACCTGTTACGTATTCGCTGTGTGGGGTTCAGTGACTGGGGTTAACCTAGCTATTTCGAGGCAGGTATAACCGGAGACGGCGCAGACTGAGGCGAAGGCTGGTTTAGTTGCACAACAGTTTGAGATAAGTGTCACTTTCAAGCCCATTTTATGGATACTTAATCCTAACTATTTCTTCTCGCGTGACATATCAGTCAGTCAATCAATCAATCAATCAATCGCGATAAACCAATCGCGATAAATCAATCAGTCAATCAGTCAATCAATCAGCCTGTCAATGACTCAGTTGATTGTCAAACATTCATTCAATTAGTCAGTTTACCAAGCAATTGATCAAGCAACAGTAAATTCAGTGATTGTTCAATCACTTTATTATTTAATCAATTAACCGATCATTCAGTCAATGTTTCAATCAATCATTCAGCCAACCAGCCAATTAGTATCCAAGCAAGGCAATAAGTCGTGTGTGTGTGTGTGTGTGTGTGTGTGTGTGTGTGTGTGTGTGTGTGTGTGTGTGTGTGTGTGTGTGTGTGTGTGTGTGTGTTAGAAAGCAGAGTGATCCCAGGCATTTTCCTGTTTGTTGCCAGATACGTATAGACATTTAAACCTGTGCCTGAAATTAAACCCGACGCTTTCCTGTTCAGTATATACACGTCTTAGGACCAAATGGCCTCAAAGAGTTGCATTGTTCATCCTGGACATGGATCAGCCGTAACAGTTAACCCATTTAACCTTGGCCACATCTCCTAAATTTGGGAAGTGTCATATAACGACTGTGTGCCAGTTGCAGTAGATGGATCGATCATGATATTTCAAGGGTAGTGCCAGATTAGCTTGGCGCCATCAGGCGCCAAGCTAATCAGGCACTACCCTTGAATTATCATGGTCGATTCATCTCCTGCTGTTGGACGTTGGGGCTAACTGGGTTAGAGATTGTGCCTTAACTTTTTAAGCGCTACGTTAATCAAGCTTACACCTTGAGTAATCGTGATCACACCAGCCACATCTTTTCACAATTGTCCCATGGATTTTGTTGTTGTTGTTTTTAAAAAAAAGAATGTTACAGTAGCCCAAGAACATTTCCAGTTTGACAAGATCGGAAAAGAAAGGAACTTGTCCGAATGTTGTGCAACGTGTCCATGCACTGTTGTGGTGACCTGTAGACATTTAAAGCTGGGCCAGCGATTAAACCCTCGCCAGGTGTGCTTTGTACCAGAATGCGTAAGTCTAGGGGTCAATCTTGTCGTAAACTGTTTCAGTGCATGTGGGGCACGGTAAAGCAGCCAGAGGAACGCAAAGGGGGAGGGGAGGTGGGGGGGGGGGGGGAGTGGGACTTGAAAACTATTTTAAAGCGCGTGGGGAGTGGAGGGGGGGGGGTGTGGAAGAGTGGGAGTTGAGAACTGTGTCCATTTTTAAAGCGCATGGGGGGGGGGGGGGGGGCGAGAGGGGGAGGGGGACGGCGGGGGGGGGGGGGGGGGGAGGGAGGGGGGGGGGGGGGGTTGGGAGAGTGGGAGTTGAGAATTATGTCATTTTTAAAGCGCACGCCGCGTATGCATTCTACTCACCTATGGAATGTGTGTGTGTGTGTGTGTGTGTGTGTGTGTGTGTGTGTGTGTGTGTGTGTGTGTGTGTGTGTGTGCGTGCGTGCGTGCGTGCGTGCGTGCTTGCGTGCGTGCGCGCGCAATAAAGAGGGAAAGGGTTTACTTGACAGGAAGGTGTGTGTGTGTGTGTTTGTTTGTTTGTTTGTCGTCCCTATAATCACATACAATATTTTCATGCTCACTTGTGGATGAAATGGCAAAGAGAAAAACATGACTAAACTTCTACCTCACCGGATTCGAATCAGTCAAGGGGGCAGCTAAACTACAACGAAGCCCCTCCCCACCTTGTACAAGCACTACACTGGTTGTCTCCCTCGATTCGCTACCGCTCAGTGATAAGCGGTAGCGAATCGAGGGAGACAACCAGTCCGCCAAAGCATACGTTCTAGGATCAATTTTTAGTCCCGAACATAGGTTATGTTTGACCGTGTGACATGAAGAGAGATAATGTGATTTAATTTACGAGAAGTCCTTGAGCAAATCGTTCGTTGCTTAGCCACCTTCACCTCGGCCGATCTTGCACCGTCAGTGAAAGCTTTTTTTTTTTTTAAACTTGAACGTTCTGTCACCTCGTCCGTACCCAGGAACATTGATATATTACATGAGTCGAACAAGAGGCATTGATCTTCATGAGCCCCTGCAGGTTGCGGGGATGATGGAGATCTATGCTTCTTGCAGACGGTTGACGTTGGCGTGTTAATCTTTAAATTAGTCCGTTTTCCCTTGGCGTGCTTCACCGTACGTTATAGCCTGGTGCGCTATTTTCAAATTCCGAACGCGTTCACTGTTTGTGGTTTCATTGTTGCTCTCACCATCTTTTTTGTCTTGTTCGTTGCCTATTCTGCCCTGTGTACTGTGACTAAAAAGCAGGAAGTTCATTTTTGTTAAAAGCGAGATTTGTTTTATTGTATTACAATGAATGTCTTGCTTTTCACAAGAACAGACTTACTGTCTTTTTCAATCACACGACTATATTTCACTACCAGTTTATTTGTTGTTCTCTCCTTACCTTTTTTCTACCTTGTTTTGTACCTGTCAGTTACGCCCCAAGCTGTGGCACGCCTGAGCCTGTGAACAGAAGGTCTTCCGGTCTCGAATTCATCAGTCGTCACGTGACAAGTGGAAAAATATATTTAAAACATGTTGTGCAGATTTGACCGTTTTAAAGATCAGTTTGTTTGAAATAAGCAGAAAAGTGTCCACGTAATGTTTTGTAGTTATGAAGTCATTTCGGACTTTCAAAATGTGCGCCTTTTGCGGATTTTTCACTGCTTGCCGCTAAATTGAGACAGCTTTCTGTAACTAAGATCCATTAAAACGTCATTTAATTTTCCAGATCTAGATCAAGATCTGTACAAGTCTGTTTGTAAATGGCGCCGTCCCAAACGATCAACCAATCACCAAGGGGCATGCCTCCATTACGAGACTACTCGAGACCGGAAAGGTTCTTGTGCACGGGCTGAGATCGGGCCGATGTCGGCCCGATGGCAGGCCTTTGAGCCCTGGGAAGTTGTTCTTGTAAAGGCAAGCTTTTTATTATTGTTAAAGAAAATCTTTCTTTTCACAAAACAGACCTCAAAATGCAACATTTCACTGCATGTGCCACCGCCAACTGAGGCAGATGGAGCGACCATTATTAAGTTAGTCCTTTGTCTGTCGTTGACGCAGGTTTAGACAGTCAAAGGGCTACTCAGTGGCGTGGCGTGGCGTAGGAAGATATTTTCAGTGCAAAGGCGAGGTTGGGGGGGGGGGGGGGACGTGTCTGACAAGTTACTTGAAAAAGTTCTGTCCATCTGTCATACCTGTCTGTCTCCTTCTACTGGCCCTGTCTATCTTTCTGAGCTTCTTCATTTGTACACACCTTCAAGACAGCTCCGTTCCTCAGCAGACATTAAACTATTACGCTTTCCGACTGTGAGAACTAAGTCTTTTGGCGAGAGGTCTTTCTCATACCAAGGACCATTTCTTTGGAATAAACTCCCACAGTCCCTCAGATGTTGAATCAGCCAATAGTTTCCGGCAGTCTTTAAAGACACATTTATTCCTTTAAACGTGCATTCACCGTTATAATTCTTCTTTTTGTCAACATTTCGTTGTCGGTGAGGGCTGTCTGGTGTGTCCGTTGTTGGTTTTATGGTACACGTGTCTTTTTGTGTGTGAGCATTTTTTGTTGGTGTGTAAGATCTTTTTGTTATTAAGTCCCTTCTATTTATAGAAGGGACATTTTAGGACGGGTCGCGGTGGGGCGAATTTAATAGCATGTCCATGATGTCAAAGGCGGGCAGGCTAAACCTCTAACAATTGAAGTAACAAGATAAAAATTACGTCATGTCCAGTTACGCTAACCTAGCTGCTGAACGTACATTTGGCGCGCCGTATGTGCATAATTATGTATGTGGGTATGTATGTCTGTGCGTATGTATGTAAACAAGAGAATCTCCGATATTTCTGAGCACACAAGCTTGAAACTTGGCAAAATATTTTCTTAAATGGGTGGTTAAGAGAGCCTCAGGCATATTGTCATTGAATGTCTCATTGAAGACATAAACAACCGTTTATAGGAAGTCGGTTGACCCAGATTAGAGTCCGTAATTTTTGTCATATTTACTTGAACTTTTGCATAATCTAGTTTGGAGAAAGACATTGGATGAGTTCGTTAGCCAGCTTTGTATTCTTTCAACTTCCTTAGTAAAAATTAATTCTTTTCAGAAAAGAATTAAAACACTAAAAAAAAAACCCTTACTTCTAGAGAAAATCAGACAGTGGCGATGACTTAAAAGAGGCAACTCCGTCACCACGCAGACAGTGACATAATACTCTAAATATAACGTCATTCTCTCTCTCTCTCTCTCTCTCTCTCTCTCTCTCTCTCTCTCTCTCTCTCTCTCTCTCTCTCTCTCTCTCTCACACACACACACACACACACACACACACACACACACACACACACACACACACACACACACACACACAAACATGCGCGCATCTCCAGGAGGAATAGATCCTCATGCGCCCTCCATTCGCATGAGGATCTATACCTCTTGGAGATGTTTGGAGCGCGCGCGCACACACATCGACACGCTTTCAGAAGAGCATGCAGGTGACTCATGTACTTAATGTATCATGTAGCTAGGTAAAGTCAACCTGCTTGCACACAAATTACAGCAAGACTGAAATTGTACCGTGAAGTTTTAATTTTGTCACCATTTTCTCAAGCCTATGAAGCGAAAGTGAAACTCATATCACGTAAAATATAAAATTACGTAAAAACTCAAACTTACGTCATGACAAATGACGTTTGACAAATCAGTGACGCGTATGTCCTGCGCCCGTTATAGAACTCACTGACACATTGGCAGATCCGCGAGACTATTTCAATATGAGATAATTCAACATCAGAATCAGGTCAAAGACAAAAGGTAGAGACCATTGACAGCGAGGACAGCTCTCATATAGAAGGGACTTTGTGGGTTATGGTTCATCCCATCTTGTTCTTATTTTTCTTGTGTATCTTGTTGCGTGTGTATGTTAGGGACTATACATGTGTTGTAGGATGCAAGGTGTATGTATGTTAGTAAGTCATTTGTATGGCGCCTAGAGCTTTTCTGTCGAAAGTATAGGCGCCTTAAAATATACATTATTATTATTATTATTATTATTATTATTATTATTATTATTATTATTATTATTATTATTATTATTATTATTATATTATTATTATTATTATTTCCAACCTCAAAACAATCAAAGAACCAGCAACCGGAAGGGTGGGGTAGAGGGGGAGTGTGTGTGTCGAGGGGGGGGGGGGGGGAGAGAGTACAAAGCCAAGCCACTATCTGACCTCCGAAAAATCAAGCTTAAAATGAATATCTTCTCATTTATTCTCCAAACATACTTCAACGATAAATTAAAACATAAGATTTTGTGATTTCTGTCTCCAAAAAGAAATTAAATTATTTTCTCCAAAAAAATATGGGGCGGTTGGGGTGGGGGGGGGGGGAGGGGGGTGTTTTTTTTTTTTTTGGGGGGGGGAGTGCCGAGGGGGGGGGGGGGGGACAAGGACCGACGGTTCCTACACCACTGCTATGCCAATTTTCTTAGCATGCATCCGTCTTAGTAAACTAACAGAGCTGATCAGGCATTACCTTTGAACAGTCACGCTTGATTCATCTTTAGTGACGTTACATATTATGGGACGGTCGCAAACGTAGGGCGAATTTCCTGTTCTGATAACAAGTAATGTCGGGCATGTAATGCTGTTGAAACCCTTCACACGGTCAGTGAACGTAGAGTGTGATTTTGAGATCATTGTAAATTCAACGTCGAAGATCGAGAACCTTCAGAGGAAAATAAATACAAAGTAGTTTCCGCAAGAGGCATAATCCTCATTTGCCCCCGCAGTTGCGGGGGCTCTTGAAGATCTATGCCTCTTGCAGTTAGGGTTGTGTTCAATTTTTGAACTTGTTCATTTGAACGTGATATTGTAAAATTCCACCACATTTGTGGGTCAGGAGCTCATGAGAATCCGTGTCTCTTTGTGAGCTGTCTGCATTTGCTAAATACCTTTGCTATTTTGCTATTAAAAGAGGAAGTCATTGGGAGTTGGACCTGAGGTTATTTTGTTCGGTAAGCTGATCACAAGGACCATTGTGTTCGTGCGTGCAACTTCGCAGGTGCAGTTACGCTATGCCAAATACTTTACAACCAACAAAAAATTAACTCATTCTGCCAGCGACACACCACAGTAAGATATGGCTCGACCATGATAGTTCAAGGGTGGTGGAAGAATAGCTTGGCACCTATAGGCGACAAGCTATTCTGCCGCCACCCTTGATGAACTGTCATGGTCAATCTGTCTCCTAAATTGTAATCAGAGGATAACTCCAAAATGTGGGTATTTCGTACCTCGGGCACAATGAGTTAAACGTTTAGGGCTTTTTATGGCTTTGCGTCTTTTGTCACCACGAAGGTGATTTCAAAGACGGGGCACAGAGAAAGAATCTGAACAAAATTTGACCCCATCTGGGTTCGAACTCGCGATCTTTCGGACGAGAGTCGAGCGCTCTATCACTCGAGCTCTCCAGCTCCTCTGAGTACTTTGAATGACACAGATGTATGATGTGAATCATCTTTACATCATGTACCGCGAAAGCAAGACTTAGTGTACTGATCCTGGTTGATCATCCCTGCTGATTGTGTGTGTGTGTGTGGGGGGGGGGGGGGGGGGGGGGGGAAGGACAACGTTTTGTTTGGGGCATGAAATTATGAGACTCGGAAAAGAGACTGCGCTTGCCAGACTACCAAACAACACGGGTGGGCATGGGTAATTTGAGAATAGGCGGGGTGGGGTGCAGAAAAGGCAGAACGAGCTTCCAACGCATATATCCCACTGTTTACGGGAGATTTTGGGGAGACGTCGAGAGCGACTGATGACGTGAAGTTGCACAATAAACCGACAATTCTGTCCAAGACTGTACTTTCTCCGTTTGATTTTGGATTTGTTTTTGTCTTTTGTTTTTTGTCGTGGTGGGGGGGGGGGGGGGTGGTGAAGGGAAGGAGTACAGGGGGTGGGGGGAGGAGAGGGGGGGTGGGTTCCGGAGCCATTGGAGCACCCAGTCTCCCCTGCCGTTTTACCAATAGCGCACAGCCAACTGAACCAAATTGGTTCATCACTATTACAGTGTTCAACGTCATAAATTTTGGCTGAACCACGTCTGTCGTTGCCGTTGCAGATGCACGCGGCCTGTTTCCCGTGGTGTTCAACCTGGCAACGCGCGCACGCATCACCGCCAACGCCACGTGCGGGGAGCGCGAGCCCGAGGTGTTCTGCAAGCTGGTTGAACACGTGCGCATCTTCCCGGCCGAGAACCGCCACTGTGACGTGTGCGACAGGTAATTGAATGATTTTTTTTATTAACCCATTTAGCCCCCACGCACGACAGCATGAAATGGATCGACCTTGATAATTCAAGGGTACTGCCAGATTAGCTTGGCAGAAAAAAGATTTTTTTTTAGCCCTTTGGTTGTCGGTAGCGATTTTTGTCGAGGTGATTCCTGCCGGAATCACATCGTCAAAAAGCGCCAGCGACTGCCAAAGGGTTAACCCATTTATTTAGCCCCGACGCCCTGCCGTAGGAGCTGGATTGACCATGAGAATTCAAGGGTAGTGCCAGATTAGCTTGGCGCCTGAAGGCGCCAAGCTAATCTGGCACTACCCTTGAATTATCATGGTCAGTCCATCTCCTGCAAATGATACATAGTCGTTGGGTAGCCCTTCCGAATTATGGGAAATGCGCCCTTGGGGTAAAATGGGTTAAATAATACGTTTCACTGGTATTTCTTGATTAGCTTTCTAAGGATAACGAAAATAATAACTTGCCCATAAATACTAATTCCGAGAAAATGTGCTAGTGACAGCAAAAACGTTAAGAGGCAATCCAGACTTATGCTCGTCTTGTTGGGCTTTCTGCCGACCAGCCGCAGTGAGAACCCCCTCCAGCGCCACCCGATCACGAACGCCATAGACGGAAGCAACCAGTGGTGGCAGAGTCCCTCGCTGACTGACGGCACACGCTACAACCATGTGACCATCACCCTGGACCTGGGATCCGTAAGTACTGTGGTTGGACATTAGGATCCTTTTGTTACGCTTTTCGCATGGAGACAAAAAGGAAGGAAGGATACTAAATATCCCACTTATCCCCAACGCCCTACAGCAGGAGATGGATCGACCATGATAATACAAGGGTAGTACCAGATCAGCTTGGCGCCAAGCTGATCTGATAATACCCTTGAATTATCGTGGTTGAGTGCCGTCTCCTGCAACCGGTACAGTCATTTAGTGACACCTCCAGAATTTGGCAAATGCCTCCTTGGGGTTAGATGAGTCAAATACGAAAAACACATACATGAACAAACATACAAACACTATGTTAATATTGAACAATACAATCATACACTTTAAAACGCAACACTGACAAACAGTTGTAAATGCAAAGCGTATGAACCCAACCTGTTCAAAGCCGAACGTGGGTACAAAATAAAGGCAAGCAATAGGCATAGAATCTCATGATCCCCCGCCACTGCGGGGGCTCATGATGTTCTATGCCTCTTGCAGCTCCGGGGTTCTGGCAGTGCCCCGGCAGTCAAGGGGTTACAACTTGGCACAAAGCAAATTTTTTTGATTGGTTGTAAAGCTGTCGCCTTTTTAAAATGCCTGTACGTCAGTGGCGTAGGCAAACCGCATAGTCTACTGCATAAAAATGTCAGTGCCGGAATATCTGATTCGCCTTATCAATGCATCCTTCCCATCAGCATCCCTTCTGTCGAATAACATCCATCCTATTAACTGTCAGCTGCCTGCTGCACAGCCGTCAAATCTATCATTATGGCTGCCAAGATCTGGGTGGAGTTCTGCCAAACCTTTTTTTTTTTAAAGTACGTGCATATAGATAAATTCTTCCTGTGCGTTTTTTGATTGCTTTTTTTTTTCGGTCTAAAGACAGAGCAAGTATTTATATATTCGTGGTCACGTGCTGCTGTTTAATCAGGTCAAGTCCCTCTCAATTTTAGTCAAGTTCCTTCAGAATGCCGCGCCGTCCAGTGTTCAAATACAATCCCCTTGTCAACCTGTGTCGCCATCTCCTTCACTTGGGGGTCGCTTCGTGTAAGGAAGTCTGTTTACACTAGAAAATAGATACTGTCAGCCTCTTTAACCGCAAGAGCACTGAGGAGAGATTGAAACAGACTGCTCGATCTGCAAGAGGCATAGGTCCTCATGAGCCCCGGCAGATTGCGGGGGCTCATGAGGATCTGTGCCTCTTGCTGCCGCTAATTTGTCCTTTTGTTCGTTACGTAGAGAGATTTAAACGCTGTATATAATTATTATGTACATGGTGAGAGCTGTCGTCTTCAGCGACAAGTTTCATGTAGATTCTCACGAACCCCTTTGGGCTGACGAGGAGCCTCAAAATAATGCCTCTCGTACACTAAATGTATGTACGCGTTCCTCACACCGAGAATAGCTTCAGGTGTTCGTCTTTCTTAGACGTCAGAAAAGGATCTCGATCAAACAAGAACTGTGTTTTAATGTCCTTCTGCCATCTCCTTCTATTTGCAAGAGACATAGATGCTCATGAGCCCCTTCTGTCGCAGGGGCTCATGAGAATTTATGCCTCTCGCGAGAAGTCTAATGTCTTAGAATTCTGCTCCTCAGACGAAGAACTTGTGGTTTTAAGTATGTGGCTTTCCTAAGGCGTTTCGTCGGTATGCACAGATTAGATTGTTTTGTGTGAAGTGCCTCGGTGATACGTGTGCATTACCAGAGAATTTTTGTTCGAAGTGTTGTAAACCATCTCAGTTACATCCTTCTTTTCACTTTTGGAGTTTGTCCTGATGTATTTTTTTGTTTGTTTGTTTGGGGGGGGGGGGGGGTGTTTGTTTTTTGGGCGGGTGTGTGTGTGTGTGTGTGTGTGAAGGGGGGGGGGGATAGGAGGGGATGGTGTTGGGGGTAGCTCTTGGCGGCGGTTGCGGGACACTGAGGAAAGCTACTACGATATTGACGAATGAACCAGGATCCAGTTTGTCTTGCAGTGACTGCAACGGACATTTTGATTAAAAATCAAATGTAGTAGCCAGCTTTTCGAGCATGGAAGCTTGCTAGTTGAAATTGTTTGTTAGTGTTTTGTGATGTTGTTTTGCTGTTGTTCTTTTCGGTTTGTTTGTTGTTGTTATTTGTTTGATTTTGTTTGTTGTTGTTTTGGTTTTTTGGTGATTTTGTTTGTTTGTTGTTGTTTTTGGAGGTTTGGTGTTTTGTTGTTGTTTTGGTTGGTTTTTGTTGTGGTTTTTTTGTTTGTTTGTTTGTTTGGGGTTTTTGTGTTTGTTTTGTTTTGTTTTTGTGTGTGTGTTTTTTTTTGGGCGTTGTTTGTTTGTTTGTTGGTTGTTTTGTTTGTTTGTTTGGTGTTTGTTTTTTGTGTGTTTTTGTTTTTTGGGGCGAGGGGTGATTTTTTATATTGCTTATTCGTTTGTGCATTCGTTCGTTCGTTCGTGTTTTTGTTCCCAAATCTACTTACACAAATGCAACTGAATCCGTTTTCTAAGATTCAGCTCTTTTTTGTTGTTGCTGTTGTTGTTGTTTTTGTTTTGTTTTTGTTTCTTTTGTCAGCGTTAAATTACACGTATCTACCACAAAACGAAGCCTCAAACTGGGAACCTCTTCAGCATATTTGTCTGTTTCTTCCTACTGAAAGGACGTATAGTCTCACTCAATGAGGTCAAAACTGGTGACGCAATTTCTTCAGGTTTACAACACCCAGTCATATATGTGTGCTGGTCTGTGTTTTTGGACCTGGGCAAAAACACAGACCAGCATACACATCAGTGACCAGCACACGTGCATATATATACCTTGCTAAGCCTCGCTTTTGCTGTGTAAACTTGTTCGGACTTTATCATGATAGTATAGTCGTTCCTCGTGTGCAAATTTGTTCTCGTATCAGTCCGACTGAGCTATCGCAGCCGACATAACTCTACTCGTAATCCTGGCCGCCGCTTGAACCCTCATACCTCATGCGTCAAATATTTAACATTTTAGTCTGCCAGGTGCTTAACATCACAAATGCTTGGAACTGGGTCGACAGTGATTGCTCGAGGGTAGTGTTTTAAAGGCGCTAAGCAAACGAGACGCTATCCATTACACAGTACGTTCGAATCAACTCTGTCAGTAGTGTTTCAAAGGGGAAGGGGGGGGGGATGGAGTGGGGGGGGGGGGAGGAAACTTTCTTCAAAGATGCTAATCTAAGAAGACTTCCCACTACACAATACGCTGGAATCATCTCCGTCAGTTGTATTTCAAGGGGGGGGGGGGGGGGGGACTCTGTTTTTAATCGCATATTTACACTGATATCACGGTCAAACTGCCCCCGTAGCTCGGATTCCGGGTAAATGAAGCCATTTTGTTTTCAAAGGTCACAGATATTTATTTATACACGGTCGATCCATCTCTAACATTTGACGATTGATGCGAAAGGGTCGACTTTTAAAGTATTGAAAATCTGACCCCGTCACGCCCACCCATTTCCCGCTACGACAACACGTCTCGAGTGTCGTGCAAACCCCTCTCTCTGTGTGGTCAGGTTATATTGTACATACATGTACTTGCATTTGTTTGAGGAACAGTGCAGTGACGTAAACAGAACCACAGATGGTGACCAGCAGAGAGGCACAGATTCTCAGCAGCCGCGGGGTCTCATGAAAATCTGTTCCTCTTGCAGATTTTGGGCAAAGAATGTATGCCTCTTGATGGAAGGTGACTGGCGGGGTATAACTGTACCATATAGCACACCCGACCGGGGCATATAAGATGCCCTGCGATCTATTGCACGTCCTGACCCATATGTGGACTAGCACTGTAGTCCAGCGGTTCAACACGGTTTAAAATCTTCAGGAGTGGATGGTAGTCGAAGTTCAGCAACTTTTACTTGCCCCTCTGTTCAAATGTTACAAATGAAGCCAGTTGCAATTACATTTTTGTACTTAACTTTACAAATTTTGTACTTAAACACGAACCATCATGATAAAGTACGACATGGGTCCATGGGCTGCAACACTGATTTTATCACGTTAAACCCTGAGGTGCAATAGAGGTCACTCTTATAAAAACTGCTCATCTCTTAACACACACAATGGATAAAGCCCGGACAAACAATTTTAATACAGCGTGTTTGTCCCGATTTTTATTAGTTCCCGGCACTGATTTCATGCCCGAAACAGACGCAATCCACACCAAAAAGGTGCTGCCAAAAGCATGCAAAATGTAGACTAAAAGAACCCAACGGAGAAAGAAACACGCTTAGAAAAGACAGTTATAACACAGCTGGCCTGTTGTGTTGTAACTGTCTTTTCTGGGCGTGTTTCTTTCTCCGCTGGATTCTTTTGGAACCAGACGCAGTTTTGTCCTACTCCTGATTTCAAAGCAACGTCTATTCTCGGTTTGAGAGTTGTGACTGATGACGTTTCTTCCTACTGAAAGGACGTATACAGTCTCACTCAATGAGGTCAAAACTGGTGACGCAATTTCTTCAGGTTTCCAACACCCAGTCATATATGAGTGCTGGTCTGTGATTTTGGACCTGACGGCCTCACGCCTAGGTCCAAAATCTCAGACCAGCACACACATCAGTGACCAGCACACGTGCATAATATTATTATACCTTACTAAGGGGCTGGGCCTACGTTACCAGAATTTGCCACTAGCAATGTGTGGTAAGCAACAATTTGCCCCCTGCCACATCGGCTTCGTGGCACACGTTTCAATGTGCGCGCAATGTGTTGTACTGACTGACCTGCCATTACCATATATGGAACAGCTCTCACGGCGCGCCCGGTTGAAATATTTGGAGCTGCGGAAGTCCCATATGCATGGGAACTCTCGGACAAGGTTGATCAATTTACTCACTAAGGCGTGCCGCATACGGATACGCAGCTATTTGCAGCGTTTCCACATGCGGCGCGTCTCCAATGAGTTAACAGTCTCAAAGCCGTCAGCAGTCGCTCAGCTTCTCCGCCATTTTTTCTAGCTCGCCGGAAGATGAAGAAACGGGAAGTGGCGCAAGAACACCGCTGATTGGCTGAGAGGCGGCAACATTGCTCGAGCCTTGCCGGCTACCACAAAAAAATAGACTCGGTTTGTATCGGGTCGCAATTTGTGGCGGCAATATTGTAGGCGCCCCTAATTGTGGCGGCAACATTGCCGCCACAAAATTGCCCCCGGCAATAGGTGTTTGTGGTAGCGTGTGCCCTGCTTCTAAGCCTCGCTTTTGCTGTGTAAACTTGTTCGGACTTTATGATAGTATTCGTTCCTCGTGTGCAAATTTATTCTCGTGTCAGCCCGTCTGACTTGTAATCCGACGTGACTTCTGTAATCCTGGCCGCCGCTGAGACAGATCGACTATGTGAATTAGTTGGTGGTGCCGGGATAGATTGGCGCCAGAAGGTGCCAAGCTATTCTAGTACAATTCTTGAACTATCGTTGTCGATCCATATCTTCTTGCAATGCGTCAGACTGGATGGATGGATGGATGGATGGGATAGGGTGGGTGGGTGGGTGGGTGGGTGGGTGGATGGATGGATGGATGGATCGGTGGATCGGTGGATGGATCGATCAGCCGTGTACGCAAACCCTTCAGTCAAGAGATTCTCGTCTTTTGCCTTGTTCTCCGCGTTGTCACGCTCTCCCAGGGTGTGTATCTCATCGCCTGTTGAAAGACATGAGTGTTTTTGGAATGATGGCCCAAAGGTTGTCCGGACAACGGCGGATGTTGTAATTCAAAGTAACTCCTATGTTCATCTAAACTTGCTGAAAAGAAACGATTAATTTCTTCAATGTGGGACGCAAGACTGTACTGACCTATATATGCTTGAATACCCTTGGCCGGGACGGGCGAATATGTGGATCAGTCACATGCGTTGTTGTTTGCTTTTTGTGTGCATGTTAGGAATGAGTCAATTTTAAGAAAAACGAACAAAACAAAAAAGAATATATTATGTGATCCGAGACTTTCCTCACAAGGCGGTTATCAGCATTTCCTGTTGAGTTCGAAATTTCGATAGAAAATTGAGGCAACCGATTCATGACAAGATTTCGCGCCAAAATGTCGCTTGCTAGGTTACATGCAAGTAAGTTAGCTTTCAGGAGTTTTAAATATGAAATCAGTCATCATAATATGTTTTCACATCATATCGCCCATGTACATCAGTTAACCCATTGCCGTGCCTTACGGGCGAAATCCCCAAATTGTGGAGTTTTCATCTGAAGACTGCATTACACAAAATCAGGAGACAGATCGACCAAGATAGTTCAAGAGTGGTGCAGAGTAGCTTGGCGCCCCTAGGCGCCAAGCTACTCTGGCACCACCCTTGAACTATCATGGTCGATCAACTACCTTACGATGGTGTGTCGGGGCTAAACATGGCATGTAAAATAAAATGAGTAAACTGCTGGAGTCATTTTCGTCTCCAGGGTTAGTTAGTCAGTTCGGAGTTTAACGTCCACGGCACCGGAGTGATAATGGACGGCCCAAGCGGGCGGGTTATGTGGGACAGGGACAGTTATTACCTATGGAGTACGACCTGAACACTGATCAGTTCGGTCGCACTGTAACTGTGCCATTTTGATTTACCAGGACCTTATAACGAACTATCTGAACAAGCCCGTCGTTTTGCCTGGGTGTCTCCAGGGACAACGGCCGGGACCGATATAGCACACAAAATCAACACTCTCATTATGCGTCTAAGGGGTAGCTATATCTTACTGCAATAAATAGCATGCCCATACTTATGTTTTGTTTTTGCGACTGCCATTGTAAATCTCTGCCCTGTGTAATAGGGGTCATAACCTCCCACTACCCGCGTCATTGTCCCACGTGTCATTCTAGAGTGCATGACGAAGGACAGACAGACCTTTTGGCTGGCCTACGGAAGACAAAAAAAGTGCACCTATGCAACTGCAAGAGGCACGGATTCTCGTGAGCCTATGCAACTGAGGGGCTCAAGACGATCTATGTCTCATGTACTGGTAGTATTATTTATGACAGTCATTCCGTTTCTCTGGGAAATACATTAATGGAATGTCAGAAGAAGAATCTACGTGGTGCATGTTTATACCGTTTACGACAATGTGTGTCGTCCTGGGTTTTTTCTTCTTCTTCTCACCCCTCACCCCCCCCCCTCCCACCCCCCCCCCCCCACACACACACACACACACTCACACACCGGTAATGTTTCAACACAAGAGATAGCAGTGCTACGTTAACCCTTTTGTTGTCGGTAGTGCTTTTTGTCGAGGTGATTCCCGTAGGAATCACCTCGACAAGAAGCGCTACCGACAACAAAAGAGTTACAAAACTATATCACCTGACCAGTCATTTGCTTTGAGTAATGGCCATTTCCTATAGTTATAACCTTCAAAAGATATAATGCTTGACAAAAATACATATCTCATGCATCATTCGTAATTCTTTAATGTTGTGCAGATTTTAGTTGTTGTTGTTTTTGTTGTTGTTTTTGTTGTTTTGTTTGTTTGTTTGTTGTTGTTTGTTTTGCTGGATGTTTTGGGGGTTTTGTTTTGTTTGGTTTTTTTGGTTGTTGTTTTGTTGTTGTTTTTTGTTTTTGTTTGTTTGTTTTTTGTTGTTGTTGTTTTGTTTTGTGTTTTTTTGGGTTTTTTGTTTGTTTGTTTGTTTGTTTTTTGTTGTTGTTGGTTGTTGTTTGTTTGTTTGTTTGTTTTTTGGGAGGGGGTTTGCAATTAAAGTAGCGGATTCAGTCGCCGTACACGGACAGTTTGAGAAATGGTGCGTTGAAAATGGGGAAAAAAAGGAAATACTCGTACATTTGCCGAACGGGCGTTAATGACAAACACAGTAACATAAATTCACCTGTCCAGTCTTTTTTCTTGTCTGTACTTCATTCTATAACGACGAGCAAAAGAAGTGCGACATTTTTGGAATCATCGGAATTCCAAAAATGTCGCATTTCTTTCGCTCGTCAGTATATTATTCTGTTGTCCCTCCATTGTGAATTTGAATTTGTCGTCTCGCCGTTTCGTTGGCAGACACTAAGGTCCGTTTTTGTTTTGATTTTGTCCAATTTTAACTGCTTTTGGAAGGCAAAAGACAATAAGTTCGTTTTTGTAAAAAGAAAGATCTCCATTTTACTACAATGAAAATCTCGCTTTTTCACGAAATAGATACTATTTTTAGCTTTAACAGATATTTTAATCTGAATACACACACCTACATTCAGGTCTTTCAAATGATAAAGGACTTCAGAATTTTTCTTCCTTTTTTTAAAAAAAGTTCCCTATTAATTTTGTTTGCTGTTGGATTTTTACTTTGACAAAAACCAAGGAAAGGTAACCCTTTGGGTGTCGATAGCGGTTTTAGTCTCGATGAGTCCGTCAGGACTACAACCGCTACCGACACCCAAAGGGTTAAAAAACGGTTTCCAATGTAACCCTAGAATCCCTGGAGAGAAATCCGTAATAAATGTACCGTCTGGTCGCCTGTGGACACACAATAGTCCATCATCTTGACCTAGATTGTAAGCTGACATAAGAATATAGTCTGACTTACCGCTTCACTGCGGGGAAATTGCGAATACCACCCAACAGCAAGAGATATAGATCCTCATGAACCCCCGCGTGCATCCACGTTCGGGGTAGTTGACGGTGAATGAGTGACATTATCTGCGTCCGGCACCGGCAATGCAAAGGGTTACTAAAAAGAATGGCGGTAGAGCGCGCCCATGTGTCGGGGACTGTCGCTATCGGAAACACGAATTCTCAATTTATCCACAACCACCCCCACCCCACCCCCACCCCCACCCCCACCCCCTTCACACCCCCCCCCCCCATCACCCCCCCCCCCCCCAAAAAAAAAAAAAAAATGGTAAAAAAATGTTAAACATTAGTGTACGAGGAGAGTTCCGCGGCCGAAATCTGGGCGAAGTAGTCCTCTGCCGACGACATTACAGTCCAGGAGAAAGATCGACCTTGATAGTTTACGGGTTGTGCTGAAATTACTTGGCCCCGCTAGGTCACAATATCATGCATGGTCCACACAACTTTTTTAGCGGAGCATAAGGCTGGATGGCCATCCAAATCAGTCCGACACGGTACTGACCCGGCATGTGTGCTAAATATCCCGCGTGGCATTTTTTTTTTTTTTACGCTTCTGTCAGAAGTTTTAGAAATGTCCGCCCCTAAACTGAGATAAAACCTTTGCCATTTGTCGGCGAATGTCACCCATCTGCAAGAGACATAGATCCTTATGAGCCCCCGCAGGCCTGTGGGGCTCATGAGAATCGGTGTCTCTTGCTGAACCAATTTATATTGTTCAACGCCAAAAGGGTGAATTTACGAGAGAAATAAAGATGTAACTGTATCATAGCAAATGGGTTGGACACGTCGAGAGAGGGTTGTATCGTTTCCACAGACTTGACAGCAAACCACGATGGTCTTTCTTTATCGGTCAAGACAGAACGTATTACGTTGTAGAGAACGTTGATTGTAGGCTGGTCACATTTTACATTAACGCTTTTCATCCTGATGCACAGTTGTTTAAAATAGATTTGACCATTTTAGTTCAAGGATGGCGCCAGAATAGCTTGGCGCCTGAGGCGCCAAGCTATTCTGACACCACCCTTGAACTAAAATGGCTGATTTATCTCATAATCTGTCAAGCAGCTTTCATAGGACAATAAGCTTTTTTAAAGTCACCCTTAGGATGTAATGGGTTAAAAGATTTGTTGTATTGCCATTATCAAAGCAACGGAAATACATAACACAATATTTTTATTTTTCTGTTTCTGTTCTGCAGAAAAGAAAAGTTAAATTATTTTCACTTTTTTTAAACGTTGGTTTGTTAAAAAGAACAAAATATTCAGTTTGTATTTTTGACAGTTTTTGTACCTTCTCTGACTTCTGTCAGTTTTTAAGTTTGTTTTAAGTGTCTGAGTGAAAAAAGGAACCTTGTCTTTGGTTGTTGGGATTTTTGTTGTTGTTAGTGGAGGTGGTGGTGGTGGTGGTATTGCTACTGCTGATGATGATGAATTTCATGTTACTTTACCTTTAACTATTTCAAGCATGTTTCTAGTTGCTTGTAACTTGTCACTTTTCCCCCTGTCTTTGCCTATGCATACACGATGACCAGTTCTAGCTAGCAATAGCATCCGTCCCTATCACTGACTTCAGCACTGAATCCGTTCAAGGAGCCTAGACAAATATACAAATGCAGGTTGCAGGACTAGTACGTGTGACAATATGACAACACATGCTAACTTATCTCTGTTCCACACAGATCGAGGGGCTCTTTGAGATTCACTCCTGCAGCTGTATCATGATAGTTTCATCTGCTGGTCAGTCTGACACCTCACTTTCACCAGCAAGAGGCATGGATTCTCATGAGCCCCTGCAGTCGCAGGGGCTCATGAGAATCCATGCCTCTTGCGGACGTACCTGAGCTCCAACCGTTCCTCAAATTGAGGGTGTCGGCCGAGTGTGCAGCTGGGATCTCGAGATCATGGGGATTAGGATGGGGCTTACCGAGCTGTTGAAATGTAAGAAATCGCCGGGGTCAGCTTTCTCAGGAGGAGTCGGTCATAACTCTCCGGAAAATCACCATCTTTTCCCGCGCATTGCGGTGTTCAGCAACGTTGGATGAAAGGTGCCTGGAGTCGGTTGCAAGAGTTAGCAGCCCTTCGGCTTGTCGGTAGCGCGTTTTGACTAGGTGATTCTTGCAGGTGTCGCCTCGACCGACAGCACTGAGTTATTAGATTGATTTTCTGAAGCACGTCCCGGGAACCTTTTGCTCACTGGTTAGTCTTCTTCCATCCATCCCCATCTTGCATTGTTTGTCAGTACTGACGTGTTAAATGATGATTGGTGAGTATTGGGAGACGATGATCGGAAGTTTCAATATATTTTAACATCAGAATCAGGTCAAAGACAACAGGTATAGACTATGCCCTTGACAGTGAGGACAGCTCGCATATGAAAGGGACATTGTGGGTAATGGCTCTCATATAAAGAGACTTTGTGGGTTATGGTTAATCCCATCTTGTTTTTAACTGAGTCCACCGCTTTGATATGGAGTTACTAGAAGTGTTTTGTCTGTCTTACTATGGCATGTTATATTTTCTTTGTTTGCCATTTCATTGCGCTGTATACGTAAAACAGTCACGCTATAGTTTATAACTATAGACTTCGTTTATATGCAGGGGCGGATCAGTTACCTCGAGGGTTGGGGGGGGGGGGGTCCAACTTTTGTTTGGGAACCTTCAGCCTGATACAAAAGGCCTCCCCGAATCTAGACCTTGCTTCCAGGGGCCGAAAATCGAAAACGTGGAAGGGGGGGGGGTAAGGGGGGGGGGAGAGGAGGGGTGAATGCGCGTGCGTGTTAGAGACTCACCAATCGCCAAAATATCAAACAACGGGCGGGGGGGGGGGGGGGGGGGGTCCATACACCCCAAAAAGGGACTTTGTTATAGCATTTTATCCAGATCCAGCTGATATATATTATTATGTGGTCTTCCTTCCTCCTTCGCCTTTTTTTTTTTTTTTTTTTTTTCTTTCCTGCTGGCTGTCTTAAGTGAGTGTATGATAAGTATCTGAAGACTGTGGTCACAGGGTCGTCGGATGGGTCAAGGGGACAGGCCCGAGGCCACGGGATAAGTACAGGGGCTTTACCCCGACCCGACCCTCAGCCAGATCCAGTCCTTCCATCTGCAAGAGACATAGATTCTCATGAGCCCATGCCAGTGCATGGGCTCATGGGAATCTAGGGCTCTTGCTTGAAATAAAGAACCATTCGTTTATATTACTGAGGCCTACGTCGATGTCGTAGACCCATCCATGATGCCACAGGATAAACACAGGGACTTTACTGACAGCGTGGACACCTGTCATCTTTGGCTTGAACGTCTCCTTTTCTTGGACTAACTCTATCGCGTCCACGGTCATATCGCTCAGGGGTGGCGTCCTTGAATATGTGCTATAGTGTTCACGCCATATAAGGTCCATCCGTATTATAAATCCATTGCGCTGTTTGTCCACACGTATAAATTCAAATGTTAACCCTTTGACTGTCGGCAGCGCCTTTTGTCGAGGTGATTCCTGTAGGAATCCTCTCGACAAGCAGCACTGCTAACAGTCAAAGGCTTGACTGCACGCTTTAATGTATCGATTTCCCTAACGAAGCTCTCCATCAGACAGAGGTCCTTCAACCTCAGTTTTGATATACTGACGGGCAAAGAAAAAATGCGACATTTTTGGAATCATTATAAACACTAAAGTGTTGGAAATGCGACATTTTGAGAAGTGTTTCCGATGATTCCAGAAATGTCGCATTTCTTTTGCTCGTGAGTATATATTCACCCTCAGTTACAAAACCATAACAGATGGATGGACGATTACAGCTCCATATTGCTAAATATGCTTGGCGCCTTCCTACTTTAGTGTAGTTGCTGAGCAGCATGGGTTGCTTTACTAGAATTTAACGTCCGCGGCAAATCAGAGACATGACAGACAGCCCTAAGGAGCGAGTTATAGCCTATCCCGACAATACGACCTAAACACTACTCAGTTCAAGCGCGCTGCAACTGCGCCACGTTTCATGAAACAGGATCTTTCGGAAGACATCCTTAAAATGAGTCGTTTCCCCTGGATTTTGCTAGCGAAATTACTTTATAAATTAGTTTTGTTCTTTGTGTCTAACAGATTTACCAAGTGGCCTACGTGATCGTCAAAGCCGCTAACTCGCCTCGTCCGGGCAACTGGATCCTCGAGCGCTCCATCGACGGCGAGAACTACAAACCCTGGCAGTACTTTGCCATGACGGACGAGGAGTGTAGGATTACGTATGGAGTACGGGCCACAGTGGGAGTGCCTACCACTCTGGGGGATGATCAGGTCATCTGTACGTCAAGATACTCCCGGCTGGACCCTTTGGAGGACGGAGAGGTTAGCATCTTCCCCAGTGCTCAAAATGCCATCGGACCGACGTCGGCCTCCGTTAGCTGGCGCAAGGCCGTGCGCGGGCCAACAGCGGCCGACGCCGGCCCGATGGCCTTTTGTGCATTGGGTTGTTTCTTGTCTTTCACCATCAAGACCAGCTCAGGGTGGGAAGTGGCATGTTGCCCTGTGACTGAAGACCACAAAAAACACAAGTTAAACGTTTAGGGCTTAACGTCTTTTAGTCAACCGCGAAGGTGATTTCAAAGACGGGGCTACTAATAGGGTCAGAACAAATGTTGACCCCAGCTGGATTCGAACCCGCGACCTATCCGACGAGAGTCACCGAGCCACCCAGCTCCCCGACTGAAGACAAAAGACAGTAAGTCCATTTGTGTGAAAAGCGAGATGTTTATTGTATTGCAATGCGAATCTCGCTTTTAACAAACATCGACTTTCTGTCGTTTGCCTTCACTGGCAGAGTTCCTGATATGTTTGCCTTTTGGAAAGACGATAACTACAGTCCATTTATTATTGGATGCTCCTTTTGTGCAAGAGACATAGATTCTCATGAGCCCAGAAACACTGCTCCATTGCGTTGGCTCACGAGAATTTATATCTTTTGCTTGAAAAAAAGAGGCCTTCATTTTACTCGACAAAAACAGCTACGGATAGTCCAAGGGTTAATTACAGTATCCTATTAGTCCGTGTATTTAGTTTGACCTTTTCTAACCCCTTCCTAATTAAAATCTGCGTCTTTTTATGTATATGTTTTTGTTATGTTTTCAGATTTTCGTATCCATTGTGAACGGGAGGCCAGGTGTCTTCCAGCCCAGCAGGACTTTGCTGGTGAGTACACCCTAGCCCAGGTTTGAAAGAAGACTAAAGTCCAGGTTTTTTAAAGAAGCCACCCCACCCACCCACGTGTAATTTTTTTTCGGTCGTAATGTGTCTCCTAAAAACAATTTGTAATTTCAAAGTTGTGTCTAAAGTAAAAATGTACCATTTGCTGTCCCAAAAGACAAACTATCGAGATAGCAAGGGATTACAAGAGATACGCCATAAGGGTCGGCATTGCCGCCAAATGGCCTGTTACTAATCTACCTATAACTTCAGTACCTTAACCCCTTTGTGCGTGCAGCCACCGGTATTGTGTACACTACCGATGTCTGCGTGCACAAAGGGAGTTAACGTTTTCCACAGAATAGCTTCTGTCCATCGTCGGGACATTTTACAATCTGAACGGCTTTGTTCTCTACATAATGAAGGCGTTTTTCCATGTTCGCGCTACACATTCAATGTCAATGCTAAGTCATACCAAAGACACGCACGTAGTAACACAGGCTTCGGTCGAGGAAGCTGTATTCGACTGTGTATGTCGACAGAGGCCTTCACTTTACTTATATTAATTGGCTGTTTTATGTAGAGCTGCATATTAACCCATTGATTGTCGGTAGCGGTTTTTTTGTCCTGCAGGAATCGCCTCGACAAAAAAACCGCTACCGACAGCGATCCGTCTTTCGATCCACTTAAGTGAAGATCAATACTCGTGAAAAACTCGCGTCTCGGCCGAAGACTGTGTTTAGTCTAAATGCTACCCTCTCAGAGTACCGGCGGACAACAGGTCAGGGACATAACGTAGGAGGAACAAAAGTAATGCACCGTAATAAGCCTCCGCCGCCTGTTGGGTTGCATCGTGATCTTTGCATCTTAGAGATTAATGCTTTCACTGCCGGGTCACGCAGACTGCGTTGTTGAAATCTTTGTTAATGCAACGCCAAAGAATCCCAGATTCCAAAGAACATGGCGGATTCAAAGTGGTGTCAGCAAGAGACATAGATCTTCATGAGCTCCCGCAAATGCGGGGGCTCATGAAGATCTATGTCTCTTGCAGTTGGATTGTGTTCAACTTTTCTTGGCATCTTGTATTATATTTTTTTTAAGGTTTTGACGTAGTTTGTTGTGTTTAGCTCCAGTATTGCATTGCGTCTGCACTATGCCAATACTTACAGTGCGGGTGTTGTTGTTTTTTTTTTTTTTAATTTCCCGTGGTAGTTCAAGCGTAGTAGCAGATTAGTTGTGCGCCGCCCTGCTAGACAACGTGGGCTTACACAAACGTCTCCCCATCCTTTTTCCCGGCGTTTACGGGCCAATGCCGCATAGGGCCGGGTTCAAATCTACAGCTGCGCCTACATGCACATTTTACACCCATGACGCGCTCTCGGCTCATGTGATACCCTGGGCTGAAACGTCGTATCGCTATACATGTATGGTAGTTGTTGGCTTTAGAGGAATGCAGTTAACCACTTAGGTGACATAATTATGCTTGGCTTAGGAGTACCGTCATACTCATACTCTTTCCCTGCCGCTGTACGTACGCTGTACATACATTTTTGTTTCTGACATCTTGGTTTATTCAACTACCCAAAAGCCAACACCGTCCAGGAAACATGGATACAAATTGGTCTCAGCAAGAGGCATAGATCCTCATGAGCTCCTGCAGTGGCGGGAGCTCATGAGGATCTGTGTCTCTTGCAGTTAGGTCGTGTTCACTTTTTTCTCGGCATTCAAGGGGTTGCCACTGAACACCAAAATGAACTTCTCCGTCTTAGCAAACGTCTCCGCCTAAGGCAAACGTAGACATGATGTAACTTAATGTTAAATTTGCAAGAGGCATAAATCCTCATGAGCCCGCGCATTTCGTGGGCTGATGAGGATCTAGGCTACTTGCAGATAGACCAAAGGGAGTGCAGAGGGCAGTATTACCATAATGTGCAGGATAGAGTTTCTCACACTTGATTAATATGAGTACAAGGTTTTGACATTAATTTTGGAAGGTGCAGCTTTAAAGCACCATTGTGGATCATGAAAAAATCCTACGAATAAACAAAGGGCGCACGGAGGCAGTGTAAAGTCCGTTAGAAGGAGTAAGTAGTAAGTATACAGTGAACTTCGGATATTAACAGAATGCTGGGGGGGGGGGGGGGGGGGGAGGGCGAATTTTTTGTGTTGTTATATCCTTAGTGTGTTAATTCGAAGTAATTAGAAAAATTGTGGTCAGCACCTCTAAAATATCGTTTTTATTTTCGGTCGTCCACTGCCTTACAAAAGTATAATGTTCCTTGACAAAAACGCGTCAAGTCTTTTAGCAGAAAGCATGAAACCTTGTAGTTTTAAACAAAATATATTAATTAATTTTTTTATACACAAATTGTAAAGGAAGTTCCAACTAAGAAAGAAACGCGCTTAAAAAGAACAATTGCAACACAAACACCCCACCACCAACACTCCGTCCCCCCCCCCCCTCCACGCTTTAGGAAATTGGGACCCACCCCCCACCTACTTCCGCCAAGTCATTTTTGTTGTAATTGTCCTTTTTAAGCCTGTCTTTCTTTTGGGGATTTTCTTTGCATGTTGCGCGCTTGGCAGTCACATTTTTGGTCCTGGTTATGCAAGTTGGTTTTGTTGTTGTTGTTTTGGTTTTTAGGTTGTTTTTTTTTTTTTTTTTTTTTTTTTTTTGGGGGGGGGGGGGGGGGTTTGGGGGGGGGGGGGGGGGGGGGGGGGCGGGGGGGGGGGGGGGGGTGTTTGCAGCTTGTTTTGCAGTAAGCAAATGTCCTCGGGTTCACGACGACCGCAGTGGGCCCGCACACGGCTGTGCGCCGGCCCACTGCGGCCGTCGTATGCCCGAAGACGTTTTGCTACTGAGTTGATCTCGTTCAGTGGCTCTTTTGTGGCTTTAAATCGCGGTAGTACCAGCTGTATTCTTGCGGTTTTTGCAAAGCTTACGTAAAGCTTGGGGCGCCAGGTTAGGTTACATGGAATTCGGGTATCATGTTAAAATGTCGCACGGCCGGTGGATTCCAACCCCTCCGCGGTATGTGGCACAGCTACACCAGATCTCGGCCAGCAACAAGACACGGAGGCCTTTGCGTGTCGCCGGGTAGCGCAACCGAGACGCAAAGGGCTAATATTGTCATGATCCGCTGCAACTGCATGGGCTCATGAGAATCTATGCCTCTTGCAGATATAAGGCGTTGGGTGAAGAACTTTAATATCGGATTCAGTTATGTGCCGGGTATATGGCAGGGACTCTGAGTGAACGAGTTACATAACGTTTACACGGGCCCCGCACTCCGACTGGTGTGTGGCACGTTTATTGCTAGTAATACTGATGGCTCTTAGCGTAGGAAACCGAATGACTTCGTGGGGCCGAGACCTACCTCATTTTTCCATGCAAGAGCCTGAGTATGCTTTTATATGATAAATTAAATAAATTCAATTATGTACATGGTGTTGTGGTAGTCGCCTTTCAGGTTCCCCGCTAGTTTTCATAGCACTATATGGTTGTATTCATTTCACCTCTAAAGCCAGCTGCGAGAGAGGGATCCGGACCGTGATGGTTCAAGGATGTAGTCATGTGAGCAGAAAACCACCCACTGAGGCTACCCAACCCCCCCCCCCCCCACCAACCCCAACCCCTCACACACACACACACACACACACACACACACACACACACACACACACACACACACACACACACACACACACACACACATATATATATATATATATATATATATATATATATATATATATATATATATATATATATATATATATATATATATATATATATATATATATATATATATATATATTGTTATTCGTGTGTTGAATAACAACAACGTCAAGCTCTCCACCAAGATCAAAGTCTACAAGGCAGTAGTCCTCCCCAGCCTCCTCTACGGCTGTGAGTCATGGACGCTGCACAGAAAGCACCTCAAGCAGCTTGAACGTTTCCACATGAGATCCCCGCGCTCACTCATGGGCATCAAATGGCAAGACAAGGTGACAAACCTGGAAGTCCTGGACAATGCTGGCTTAGTGAGTGTTGAAGCTTTGATCCTAAAGACACAACTTCGCTGGACAGGTCATGTCATACGCATGGATGATTCTCGTATGCCACGCCAACTCCTGTATGGTGCACTCTCAAAAGGCCACAGGAAGCAAGGACGGCCAAGAAACGCTTCAAAGACTGCATAAAAGACAGAATCAAGTACTGCGTCTTCCCGGTAAAGGAACTTGAAGCACAAGCACAAGACAGATCTGGCTGGCGTGCCGCCACCAGGAAAGCCTACACGCTCTTTGAACAAAATCGGCGCCAACGGATCACCAGTGCCAGAGCTCGCAGAAAGACAGCGTCGACTCTCCCTACAGCTACGTTCCAGTGCCCCCATTGCCCTCGCAGGCGTGTCTCCAGAATTGGCTTGGCCAACCACACCCGCACCCACAAATAGAAGTCATGCACAATGACGACATCATCGGTTTCGATGGTCCCCCATCATATATATGTGTGTGTGTGTGTGTGTGTGTGTGTGTGTGTGTGTGTGTGTGTGTGTGTGTGTGTGTGTGTGTGTGTGTGTGTGTGTGTGTGTGTGTGTGTGCTCTGCTGTGCTTCTTTGGAAGTAACTATAACGTTGATAACAATGCATGTTGTACACCTGTCAGTATTCGAGCCCGATTCTTGCAGTACGGGTGAAAATACACTTTATTCTGCCCAACTCCGGTTTCACATATCAATCAGAGTGCGCATCAATGCTTTTTATCCTTTCAGCGGGTGTCGGTAGCGGTTTTAGTCACGATGATTCCGACAGGAATCATCGCGACTAAAACCGCTACAGACTCCCAAAGGGTTAACATCCCGCACCGTGGGCGACCAAAGCGGTTCACTTCTGCTCCTGTTCAGTCAAATTACAGTGAGGGAATTTTCGGGTATCGTTCACTAACAAGTAACTCAACAAAACATTGACTGAACAAAGCATTAACTGTTGTTTCTTACACTATAACTGAACAAAGCATTGACTGTTGTTTGTCAGTATAATTATGATTTCAGTTTGGCGGAAAGTATAGAAACTAAACCGTTCTTCATTAACTCACTTTCACGCCAAGGCCGCAAATCCCCAAAATTTTGAGAGGTGTCACCTATCGACTATGTACCAGTTGCAGGAGATGGATCGACCATGATAATTCAAGAGTAGTGCCAGATTAGCTTGGCGCCATCAGGCCCCAAGCTAATCTGGCACTACCCTTGAATTATCATGGTCGATCCATCGCCTGCTGTAGTGCGTCAGGGCTGAATGGGCTGAATACATCATTTCGTTTCGGCGCTGGATCGACATTAACAATCCTAGATCGAGAACAATGAATACTATTCGGCATTTCTTTGGTGCACGCAGGGTTCTTGTGCCGACGTCGGCCGCAATTGGCCCGCGCAAAGATGTATAAATGGCCAACTGCAGCCGACATCTGCCACAGGGCATAATTCAGTTGTATGAGTGGGTTTAAAGGACGCCGAACATACTGTCAATATTTACTACCCGGGAAAGCTGAAATCTAAATGAACTCAACTCAACGTTTTCTGAAGGGGAAAAAAACTGTTCATTGAAAATGTTTAAACTATCCAAACAAAATCTGCGAACTAGACCCCCTCCCAGCTTCTCTCTACCGGGACGGCCTTCCAAAACTTTTGCCCTTCATCACCGACATCATCAACACATCTCTAGAAAATGGCTCCGTCCCCGATATCTTCAAGTCCGCCATTGTCCGTCCTCTCCTCAAAAAACACAACCTCGACCCAAACGATCTCAAGAACCACCGCCCAGTCTCCAATCTCTCTTTCCTGTCCAAGCTTCTTGAGAAGGTTGTCCTCAACCAGTTCAACCTCCACCTCGCCGACAACAACCTCCTCAGTCCCTTCCAGTCTGCCTATCGCAAACATCACAGCACTGAAACAGCCCTTCTACATATCCTAAACGACCTGCTGATCTCCACCGACTCGGGAAACATCTCCCTTCTTACGCTACTCGATCTCTCTGCCGCCTTCGACACCATAGACCACTCTATCCTCCTCCATCGCCTTCACCACTCCTTTGGCATCACTGACTCTGCTCACTCCTGGTTTCTCTCCTACCTCTCCGACAGACAGCAATTAGTCACCATCGACGGCGTCTCCTCCAACCCAGTCAGGCTCTCCTGCGGCGTTCCACAGGGGTCCGTCTTGGGTCCGGTCCTTTTCACACTCTACACCTCTCCCCTGTCCAACATCATCCAGTCTCACCACATACACCACCACCTCTACGCTGACGACTCGCAACTACTAGACAAAGACAAACTCGACAACAGTCACTACTGACTCGCACGGCTGACTGCTACGAAGACGTGAAAAACTGGATGACAGCAAACAAGCTCAAACTGAACGACGACAAAACGGAAGCCATGCTGGTAGGCACTCGCCAGAAACTTTCCCAGCTCCCCCCGTCTCTCCACCTTCAACTCGACAGCACTCCAATCTCCCTCTCTGACTCGGTCAAGAACCTCGGCGTTATCCTCGATTCCTCTCTTTCTATGACCAGTTTCGTCTGCGCCACGGCCCAGGCATGTTATTTCCACCTCCGCCGCATCAGTCAGATCAGAAAATACCTCACTACCGAAGCTGCCACCAAACTCGCTGTCTCTCTCATCTTATCTCGCATCGACTACTGCAACTCTCTCCTTTCCGGCCTTCCTCACTCTACCGGCCACGGACCACAGTGCTGTTTCCGTACTGTCCAGTCTCTTAGCCTTAGTCAGTCCCAGTCATCCCCTAATTGTTCAGTTCCCTAAAAAAACACTACCGCCCACCAGCCGCACATTTGCCATGCACAAAAAAAAAAAAAAACAGCACATGACCCGTCTCATTTCTTGGCTATGAAACTGGTTCCTTACCAACCCCACACCCAAGCACAGCTGAAATCAGCGTGCCCCTCAAATCACTACGTCAAAGGCAACTCAACATAGGCCCACAAATGTCCACTGGATAAGCTCAGGATGGTATGAATCAAAGCACCAAACATGTCTCCTCTCAGCTAACCACAAATTTCCAGCAAATTCCAACATTCAGCCCAACTGCAAATTTTCAAACAAGGCAAAAATTATTTTTAAAAACACGGGGCCTTGCACTGCCTCAACTTCCAAATTTAAATGTATAACGTGACCTACCACTCTCACTCTTCAGCGCGTCCAGAACAATGCTGCCCGCCTCGTCCTCAGAAAGAAAACATCCGACCACATCACTCCCCTGCTCAAGCTCCTTCACTGGCTGCCCATCCCCCAACGCATCCAATACAAGATTCTGTCTCTCTGCTACAAATCCCTGAACAACTACGCTCCTACCTATCTCTCCAATTTACTTCACCCCTACACTCCTTCCCGCTCCCTCCGCTCCGCCTCCGACCCTCTCCGCCTCCTCATCCCCCGCACCAAACTCAGCACTTTCGGCCCCCGCTCCTTCTCCGTCTACGGTCCATCCACCTGGAACACTCTCCCACTCTCTCTCCGTCAGAAACACTCTCTCTCCTCCTTCCAGTCCGCCCTCAAAACTCACCTCTTTCAACAGTTCTAGCACTATATCACTACACTCCCCACCCCAAGCTGACCGTCGTAATGTATTTTCACTATTTGTGGTACGTGAGTCATTGTCTAAAGCGTGCGTATGCGTGTGCGAGTTGTGAGTGCGCGCTTAGAGTTATAATTATTATAAGATAAGCGCATTATAAATACCGTAATTATTATTATTATTATAAACAAACCAAAAAATAAACACCTATTGGCGTAGAACAAAGGTCAAAACTGTGCATTTTCTCATACACACGATGAAATCCCGCTGAGGAATCCAAAACGAACGTCAACGTAACAAGACTTGCTCATTCCGAAAAATATCTGTCACTCGCTCAACTTTGTAATATCTTTGTGTGTTTGGTGGTTGTTTCAGCGTTAATGTATTTAACTATAGTTTCTGTAAACTTACTGCTCAGTGTGGTTGCGGTGGCATAGTGGTTTTGGCTCAAACGCGTTTTGTGATTGTGAGTCGCCACGGCGGATCTTGTGTGCGTACCGCTGACAAGGAAGTATTGGGTTCATTTGGAATTCAGTTTTCCCAGGTAAGATGAAATTCATGGTATAATCGGCGCGTTTTAAATCCTGCGCTTGTCACTAAGTTCCTCACAAGAACACTGCCTTGCTTAGTGGCTTGCGCAGGTTTAAGCTCACTCGTGCAACTAGTCCCATGGCCGCTTTGTGTGCGCTAGATCAGTCTGCTGCTCAGTGATGCCATCGGTATAATTGCAATCCAGCAGGCAGTGAGTGAGCTAATTTGTCATTGCTGTGGCGATTACTCCTCCCAGACACACACGTCACCATTCATGCAGAATTTTACGACTTGGGACCACCACACTGGTTGTCTCCCTCGATTCGCTATCGCTGATCAGAGGTAGCGAATCGAGGGAGACAACCAGTGTGAGTGGAAACATGCGGCAGTGACACAAGTTATTTACGGCCGCGATGTGTTGTGACGGTCTTTATTGCCCCAGGGGACGTCAGTGCCGGTGGCTCAGAGAGAGAGAGAGAGAGAGAGAGAGAGCGAGAGAGATACCCTAGTAGCAAAACGTCTTCGGGCCCACGACGGCCGCAGTGGGCCGGCGCACAGCCCACTGCGGCCGTCGTGGACCCGCGGACCTTTCGGTCCACATGCGGAGACTCCGAGAGAGATCAGAGGGAGAGAAAGATTTGACTCCAAGTCGAATCAACAGAGCAATAGTGAATCACGGTGTGCCCCGTGAAGGTTTACTGGTCACCGCTCCCCCTCCCCCCAGCCCCCCTCCCCTCCCCCCCCCCCGCCCTCCCCTCACTCCCCACTCTGAATTGATTGATTCATTCATTCATTCATTCATTCAGTTTACATGGCATACTCAGTTATACGAAAATTGTTTCATTTCTGATGGCAAGGTCTAATTTCTGCTCAGTTTCCTCATTTTGCAGACTGAGTGTCAGATATACATAATATATGTATCTAAACGACCAGTCAATTCTTGTTGCAGGACTTTACGTCAGCCCGCTATGTTAGACTACGTTTCCAGAGGATTCGAACCCTCAACGCAGATCTCATGGCGTTCGCGCAGATAGGAACCAACGTCGACCCTTCTGTCACACGCCGGGTAAATATTATGTACTGACGAGCAAAAGAAATGCGACATTTTTGGAATCATCGGAAACACTTTATTAGTGTTTCCGCTGATTCCAAAAGTGTCGCATTTCTTTTGCTCGTCAGTATTTTTTTAAAATAATTTTTTATCTCATTCGAAACTTGCCGCGTACAACTGTACGCGACAAATGGTCATTTTCGTATATTACGTTCGAGTTCACCTTTTTCTTCGTCTAACTGCGCTGTATTATTATTGTTATTGTTATTATTATTGTTATTATTATTATTATTATTATTATTATTATTATTATTATTATTATTATTATTATTATTATTATTCGTTTAGGTTACGTTTAAAATGCACGATTGTCTATGTTCGTCTAGGATTTTTGTTTTGTTTGTTTCATTTGAGTATCTGAATGTCGAAAGGGCCTTTCCAGCAAGAGGTATAGATTCTCATGAGCCCCTGCAACCGGAGGGGCTCATGAAAATCTATGCTACTTGCTAGATTGAAATGAGGCAATCGAAAGCGCTAACTCAGCTGATATTTTCGTTGAAAATTAGACAGACTTCTTTGCGGTGTCAGTCGTGGCCAAGTAAAGGTTTTCAGTCACTTTCAGTGGGCTAGAAGTGTTTTGGATAGGTAGCCCGTTTGCGCGCCACTTGAGTTCTGATTTACACCTGACAGGTGAGACTTGTGGGTTTTTCATTTCCAAAGCCAAGTGGATCCAGAAATTCAGTTATGTTATTCCTCATGACACTATGTCAGTGAATATCAGTCGCATGTGGTAGATGGATCATACCGCCGGGCTTGCAGGCTGAGCAGTGGGCTGAACTGAATACAGCATAATAATAATAATACATAGCTTTTGTATAGCGCCCTTCCCCACAGACAGCAAGCTCGGAGCGCTTTACAACACATAGAAATAATTTTTTTAAAAGGGGGCGGCGGGGTGGGGGGGGGGGGGACTAGCTCGCAACATGTAGGCACATTCCTAACACTGACGAAACACACGCAAATACACACACAAACACACACACACACACACACACACACACACACACACACACACACACACACACACACACACACACACAAGGCACACACAAGGCACACACACACACACACACACACACACACGCACACACACACACGCACACACGCGCACACACGCGCACACACACACACACGCACACACACGCACACACACACTGTACATACGTGGGCTACACATATAAGACAACAGCCAACATTTCCAGGCAGCACATCCAGACTGAGCTAATCCTGCTACCTGGAAAAGACGTGTCTTCAAATTTGTTTTGAAAGTCATGCCGTTAACCCTTTGCGTGTCGGTAGCGGATTTAGTCAGTCGCGATGTAGGAATCATCACGACTAAAGCCTCTACCGACACCCAAACGGTTAACCCTTTTCATCCTGATACACTTTTGCCTGAACTAAAATTGACCATAATAGTTCAAGAGTGGTGCCAGAATAGCTTGCGCCTGAGGCCGCGCCAAGCTATTCTGGCACCACCCTTGAACTGAAATGGTTGATCTGTCTTCTAATCTGTAATGTAGCGGCCTTCATAGGACGATAAGCAAATATAAAAAATTCAGCCTCAGGATGGCGCGGCAATGGCGGGTTAAATGTCGCACGGAGGCTTCGCCCGTAACGGCCTGGTCATGCGTAAGTATAGTCTAAGGGAAGCAATCAGTCAGCAGCGGGTGGTCAGTAAAAGCATAGGCGCCTGATGAGTGATGCTTTGACTAAATGCAAATCCGCTGCGCCACCGCGTGCACGCGGCCACTGCGTAAATAGCTCGTCAGAAATGAGAATACAATGTATTCTGACTTGAGTGAAAGGTTCAAGTTTAGATCAGCTTCGGTTGGACAAACAATTTTTGGGAGATTAGCTGAATTATTAAAATTATATATTTTTTGTTTGTTATTTGAAGAACCCTGAAAATACTTTTTAAGAAGAAAATCTCATATGATTTTGATTGTTATGTTTCAATTTTAAGTTGGAGGACTGTCGATCGCGTGTCTCACCCCCCCCCCCCCTCCCCGCCCCCCAACCACCCCCCCATCCCCACCCCTCCTAAGGCCCGCCCCCATTTGTCGAAGATGGACGTTTATTCCGCGGCGGCCGTGCTGCGGCGTCTGACATGCAGTGACAGCATGTCCAGCCACCGAAACTAAGATCATCAAACAACGAGGGGGAGGGAGGGGGTGTAGTGCGACGACAAGGGACAGTCCATGCAGCCAGCTCGAGCTTCGTAATTTAAATCAAAATCTTACTGAATATTTTTGCTTCTTCATCATCTTTTGAGAAACTTTTTGTTTGTTTGTTTGTTTGGCTGTTATTGTATTTTTGGTGGGTTTTTTTTTTTGTTGTTTTTTTTTGGGTTTTTTTTTTTTTTTTTTTTTTTTTTTGGGGGGGGGGGGGGGGGGTTGCAAGTACAAATGAATTACTGTGACAACTTGGTGTTACGAGTTTTTCCGCAGTACTTAAAAAAAAAAAAAAAAAAATTCTCCAAAAAGAAATGTTCTCCAAAATGTGTTTTCTTGCTCGAAATAGTGGCCGGGCGTTTGAAGGGGGTGGGGAGGGGGGGATAATGACTCTGCCTCCACCCCCCCCCCCTCCCCACCCCTATTCTTGATTTCCTATACCGGTATTACCCGGCTCTACAAGCTAAAGGATTCACAGTCACTTAGCGGCGCGCAGTGCTAGCATACGTACCCGCAATTGTACCGATCGCACTTTTCCTACGACTCTGTTGATTTGACTTCCGATGCCGCGGAAACAAAAACGGCATTAATCTGGTGAACAAAGCATGGAGCGTTCACTTTAATTCAGTTAGGTTTTAGCTTAGAGGTTATAAATCGACACGGTTTGTAATCAGAATGTTATTGGTTTTAGCTGAGAGGTTACAATGATGCTAGAGAATTCCGCGAAACTGATACAATACCGTGTTACCAGGTGCACTTTACACGAGTGACTAATCACATTCACTTTTTATTCCCAACCACGAAGTACGAACAGAAAGCCTTTCTTTTTAAATCTCTATAGAGTAGACACGACCAAGCACAGGCAAAGGGCGATCGTTGCGAATCGACCACCTCTATAACAGCCGGTAGTAGGAAATAGGACATTAGTGTGCTATTTCCTAGAAAGTACTGCCCGCGGTTAATCTCTCCCCCCTCTTTCTGCTACAAGAACTGTGCGTAACATCCGTGCCATTGATCGTTTATTCTTCACTGCAGACATTCAGCACTGTTTGTCAGCCGTTTGTGATCTCGAGGCGGAGCAGCTGTATACATGCCTGTCTTCGCTCTGTCTTTGACCAGCACGCCCCGCCTACTCAGCGTACGCTATCTGGGCGAACACCTTCAGTTCCCCATGGTACAGTGCCATCACGAATGAACTGCGCTCTGCAAAACAGTGTCGACGCCAGGCAGAGAGGCAGTGGCGTAAAACTCGTCTTACTGTACATAAGCAACTGTTTTGCTCTGCCAAGAATTTTGTTACAACACTTGTTTGCAGTGCAAAAATCTCATTTGTCACCCTTAAAATTGCTGTTTGCAAGACCAGCAAAGAGTTGTATGCCATAACTAACCGCCTGTTGGGTAAGACTACTAAGAGCAAGTCCACGCCACTCCCAAGTGTTCACCCAGTCTCGGAGCTGCCCGGTCTTTTCTCACACTTTTTCTTGAGTAAAGTGCAGTTAATTCGTGATGGTATTGATGCGCAACCATGCCAGGTTGACCCTTCATATGCTGACAGGTGTTTTGAGGGTCAGATATTCTCAAAATTTGAACCTGTGACTGACGAAAAGGTGTGCGTGATTCTGAAGAAAACTGCCCTCAAGTCTTGTGAACTAGATCCCATGCCCACTTCCCTCCTGTATGACTGTATAGATGTCATTCTTGCCCACATTACCCATGTCATTAACCATTCTCTTCAAACTGGTTCCTTTCCCATCTTGTACAAAAACGCAGTTGTCAATCCGCTTTTGAAGAAAGCATCTTTAGATCAGAATAACTTTAAGAACTACAGACCTGTGTCAAATCTTCCATTTTTATCAAAGGTCATTGAGAAAGTTGTGCTCTCTGACTCTCTCAGACCCTGAAGCATCTCACCGTCAAAAATCTCTTAAATCCCCTGCAATCAGTCTACCGTGTGAGTCATAGCACGGAAACAGCTTTACTGAAAATCATGAATGACTTGTTGCTTGCACTGGATGATGGTCAGGTTTCTGTTTTAGCTTTGTTGGATCTGCCTAGCGCGTTTGATACGATTGACCATAGCACCTTGTTCTGTCGCCTTGAACGTGTCATTGGTATCAGGAACAGGTTTTTGATTGGTTCAAATCCTATTTGTCTAACCGGTCACAGACTGTTTCTGTTTGTGATCATCTTTCAGTCGCAGCCCCTCTGTGTTTCGGAGTACGCAAAGGTCAGTCCTTGGGTCTCTGCTCATCATTATCTATGTCCAGTGTCATAGCTGCACGCCCAATTTCTCACCACGCGTACTCTGATGACACGCAGTTGTATAAGTCAGGCCATGTTGAGCAGGTCGATGCCATCATCTAGTGTGTGCAACAGTCAGTTTCTGATGTTAGAACATGGATGATGGCCAACAAACTAAAACGGAATGAAGATAAAACAGAAGCCATGCTAGTTTCCTCTACCAGAATATCTTCTTCCTTTCCACAGTCTATCACAATCAGTTAGTTTTTCTTCTAAGGTGAGAAAATTTTGGCGTCGCCATTGATTGCAGTCTCTCACTAAAACAGCGCATTTTGAATACCTGTAGATCTGCATTTATTGAACTGCGTCGCATTAGCTCCATCAGGCATCTTCTCACACCAGAAGCCACTAAAACGCTGGCCTGCTCCTTTGTCTTGTCCCGACTCGATTACAGCAATGCACTCCTGTATGGCTGTCCTCTGTACCTTCTGGATCGGCTCCAGAGGGTGCAGAACTCAGCAGCACGGCTTGTTGTCAAGGCAAAGAAGTCAGACCACATCACACCCATCCTGTGTTCACTCCATTGGTTGCCTATCACATTTAGAGTACAATACAAAGTTCTGTCCATCTGTCATACCTGCCTGTCTCCTTCTGCTGGCCCTGTCTATCTTTCTGAGCTTCTTCGTGTGTACACACCTTCAAGACAGCTCCGTTCCTCAGCAGACATTAAACCATTACGCTTGCCGACTGTGAGAACTAAGTCTTTTGACGAGAGGTCTTTCTCATACCAAGGACCATTTCTTTGGAATAAACTCCCAGTCCCTCAGATATGTTGAATCAGCCAATAGTTTCCGGCAGTCTTTAAAGATGCATTTATTCCTTTAGACGTGCATTCACCTTTATAATTTTTCGTTGTCAGTGACAGCTGCCTAGTTTTATTAGTTTTATTTTTATTTATTTATTTTATTTATTAGTTTTATGGTACACGTATATCTTGGTGTGTGTAAGCATTTCTTGTTGGTGCTAAGCTTATTTTTCTTGTATAGTTGTTTGAATGTGTATGTTAGGGAATATATATGTGTTGTAGGATGCAAGGTGTATGTATGTTAGTATGTCATTTGTATAGCACCTAGAGCTTCTATCGAAAGGATAGGCACCTTAAAAATATACATTATTATTATTATTATTACCCACTACACACTGACGTCATGACCGACATTCACATGAACAACACGTTAAATAGGACCAAAAATAGGTATAAACAACAAAACATAATTAAAATAATCCCTTATGTCTTGCAGCTGGGTAGCATGTGCCTTGCCCCAACAGTTAAGGGGTTAATGGCGCTGAGTTCGTAAACCTCGCCCTTACCTAGGTGATATGCACCAGCGGCGCCATTATGGCTATTTTCGCACCTGACCTGTTTTCTCGGACCGGTCCTGTGCACCAGATCGGTTTAGAGCGTATGCTCTCTGCACCTGTAATGAGCAATCTCAGAGAAAGAATCACGTGATGTTTGATTGCTGCAAAATTAGATGAATAAAGAATACACTTTTCCTATATGCAGTCCGGCAGAAATGCATCCTTATGCTCGTACCACGAAACATTACATGATTTGGCAGATTTAAAAAAATACTTTGGTTTTTCCTCAATGGTGGTGATTTTGCAACATCTGCGTCGCTTTGCGGCAGAAAGCACCATTCTGGCCATAGCCGTACGAGAGACAAGTGCCCTACAGGGGACTTGATTCAGGAATATGCAAGTTTTGGAGAATGAACAACCCCCAGAGACCTATCTTTTTCCAGTAGGGACGTACATCCTCCAACAAGCCGGAAACGAATCGTTTTTCGACTGCGATCACAATCTTCTGCGGGAACATACGAGACCACACTTCAAGTGCAAAATCCTACCTGCGCGCAATTCTGGTGCACAGGACCTGTCCGAGCGAGTGGACAGATTGGAAAATCACAGTAAAGGCGCCACAGGTGCATTTAACCTAGGTACAGGGCGAGGTATACTAACTCAGCGTTAATGGCAAATTAATTACACACTTATTAATACATATGTATTATGTTATGCAATATTAGTGTTTGGATTAAATATCTGGCCAGTCGTCTAATCCTCCTTCGCACCACAAACCCCCTTCTCTTGCTAGTAAAATTAGTATAGAATGAATCTGCAGGCATTGTACATGTAGTTATTATACTATACTGGAGATTGATAAGAATGATTTTATTTTAAAAAGGGCATTGTATGATGCGTTCTGAAAGTGGTTAGTTTCTCACTTAATGGTAAACTGAATTATTACATCACGTGTAATTTTGGGGGACCATTTTTATGTTACAGTACTTCTACTCAGTAAAAGACATCTCCATTGGAGGCCAGTGTATCTGTTATGGGCACGCCACATACTGCAGACGACATGACACTCTCCCAGATGTGAGTCTTACAATTGTATGTTTATTCCTTGCAGCTAGTCTTTCTATTATGATTGGTCAATGTGTTCTGCTTTTAGCGTGCCCTCCAATAAACTGAATGGTCAGTGTACATGTATGTGAAAATAGGTACAGAGCTGGGGTTTCCAGTTCCATTATTGTCCAGTCCGCAAATTTTCACAACAAACTGTACAATTGATGCCAAAATTAATATAACCCTATTGCTGCATTTCCAAATTTTGGAGATGTCGCCTAACGACCATGTGCCAGTTGTAGGAGATGTAGTGATCATGATAATTCAAGGGTAGTGCCAGATAAGATTAGCTTGGCGCCATCAGGCGCCAAGCTAATCTGGCACTATTCTTGAAATATCATAGTCAATCTGCTGTAGGGCTTTGGGGCTAAATGGGCTAACTTTACTTTCTCAACCAAGAGTCAGAAAGTGTAGGTTGGAGGTTATATGTGTTGTAAGATGTGTGCTGGTCTGTGATTTTGGGACCGAACGGCCGAGAGCTGTAAGGTCCAAAAGCATAGATCGGCACAAATCTTCCTGCTTCACCTTTACAGCTGTCAGACATTTACTTCTTTGTCCTTATACAGAGATTCCAGTGTCAGTGTTTGCACAACACAGGCGGAGACAACTGTGAGGAGTGCCTTCCCTTGTTTAACCAGCGTGCTTGGCGCACAGGAGGAATACAAGGGGTCGGCTGTGAAGGTACAAGGCATTTTGAGTGATGCATCCAGTTTTGCAATCATTGTCAGATAAATATAATAACGGTATTATTATTATTATTATTAATGTGGATTTAAACATCCCAGCATCGTTTTAAAACTGAGCAGTAGTACATTAAATTGTGCTGATCACAGTTTTGTGATGGTTTCCGGCCAGAAGGTGCTATCTGTGATTTTTGGCTATTTCTACTTTTTGACATGGATGTGTTCAAGAAAGAGTCAGCTATGCATGCCCCTGAAGTGGAAATTTGTCAATCCTGTAAGAATTGATGAAGTTATTACATAGAACTGAAAACAGCTTTATCCAACAGGCGGCGGGTAGTTCAGACAGAATGTGCTGTCTTTCAATATCACTTTTATGCCCGCACACTACCAATCGGCTGTGTTGTAATGTCCTGCCAGAAAGTGCCATCACACGCCATATGGCAATACAGCTACTGGGAGATGTGAGAATGAAATGGTAAGCCATCTGGTTCTATAACACGATAAATCGTACTGGCAGGTCAGATGTCAGACAGGCTGTCTTCACACAAGCTATTACAAGCATGCCATCACCTGGTAGCACGAGAAACTGAGCTGATACTGTCGTATTTTGTAAACATGCAATGACTGAAACATCCTCTTTTGTGACCACGTTATACTAACATGAAATGACTTTCATGGTATAATACCAGCACATTCACAGAAAACTTTGAAGAAGTAGAAAGAATCATACAGAGCTAAGCTACTGCCGAAGTAGGTAAGACATTTTAGTGTTGTCTTTACATTGTATAATAATGCTCTTTTACGTTCTTATCAAAGACAAAGAGAGGATTCTTCTTCTTCTTCTTCTTGTTATGTATGATTGTTATCATTATTATAATTGCTATTAAAGTAGCTATAAATTCTGTATAAAAAAATATTTAAAAAACCAATGTAGCTAAATGTCCGCATGCGAACCATATACTGACTGACAAGTGTAACCATTTATGAAAAGTGTACCTTCAATCAATATCAACCTGTACAGTGGATGCTTCTTTTCCTAGGTTAGTGCTCATGATGAGGGATTTTAGTTTGCTAAAAACAAACCATTTTTGCCTGAGGACAATGAATACTTTTTGTCTAGTAAACGAAACCAAACTTTTTTGTTTTTTTGTTTTTACAATTCTGATTTCAATTGCCTACGTGCTCACGATGAAATCAGAAAGTGATATCTGGTCTGCCGCCTTTGCTGACAACGTTTATCTAACCATGGCAGCTTCACTGTCAGCTGAAGCTGAAGCCAGTCTAGCTGACCAGACTGAGATGGACACAGAAGCAGCTGCTAATCCTGCTCCTGATGATGGCAACTCTAACGATAAAGTTCTTAATTCAGATGAAAAAGGTGATTGTCAAGCATGTAAAGTGCAGAGAAGAACCCAACGGAGAAAGACACACACTTATAAAAGTCAGTTACAACACAATTTATTAATGTTTTGGGTAATTACCCTTCAAAATAGACAAACAAGGATGAAAAAGCTGACGAAGGCATGCTAGTACCAGATGAATCTCATGCTTGCCCGAAAAATTGGACAGCAAGAGACATCACGCCATCCGTCATCATCCTCCAAGTGATGTACCCAAAAGCACTAAAGATGAATTAATGCCAATGACCTCCATCGAGAGACTTTGATGTTCTTAAAAAAAAGTGTCACAAACGAACACAACGTGTGCACACAACAGTTATGTCCTGCATATTTAATGATAATAATAATAAATCGGTCATTATACAGGTGCTTTTCCCAACTCAGTGAACTGGTTCAAAGAACCACAAACTGAACTCAGCACGCACTTTCTCATGAAACATGTGCACTCACTCTGAAGGCAAACAGAGTACAAGACATGAACAGGGCATTCACGTGGTGCAAATGTTCAGGTATTGAGGTTTCGGAAATTCTGATCGCTTGTATTTGAAATCATAAAGTGGCCTGAAACTGGTACCAAAGTGGAGGAGGGGGGGGGGGGTGGAGGGTAGGGGAAGAAAGAACCCACAACTGTCTGCCCAAATTAACGGTGGCACTTAATAGAGGACAAAAGTCTGACTCAGTCCGGAACCGGGTATCGATCCTTGATCCTGTAACATTAAGGCATACGCTTTACCACTGCCCCACGGACCGCCCTATTTCACTATCTGAATTCTCTCAATGTCAGTGTTCAGACTGTCATCATCTATTCTGACTGCTGTAGTGGTCAGCACTGCAATCAGTTCATCTAGCCGCCTTACATTACCCTTTTCGCACACTCTCCAATACACAGGTTGCGATGCAGAAGTTTTTGGAGTCCGGACACACCAGATGGAATGTGATTTAATGAGTTTTGTATTACCCTGTGCAAAAAAATGTACGATCCAATAAATACACCGTCCAGTTGGGACATAGCTTTGTGCATGGCACGACATGGTAAACATCACCCTGTGATCCCGAGGAAACATGGCCAGTCAAACTGACAGTGAAGGCCGGAGAGTCAACTCATGGCTCCAAATCTGATGCATTTAAACTCTCCAAAGTAGATGAACGCATCATACAGTTCAAATGTGATCTGAATGAAGAAAGGTTTAGAATTCTCCGCCTGATTGGGTCCAGTGGTAGAAGGGGATGATCATACTTACTTACTTACGCCTGTCACCCCTACCCAGGTATAGGCCATCGATGAGAGACCTCCAGCGACTCCTGTCCTGTGCTTCTCCTTCTATTTTACTCCAGGTGATTCCCAGTCTCTTGATGTCTGCTTGGAGGTCTCGACGCCAGGAGTTTCTCGGCCTACCTCTTTTCCTCTTTCCCTGGGGGTTCCATGACAATGCCTGCCTAGTGATACTGGAAGCTGGCTTTCTCAGACTGTGACCAATCCAACCCATCTTCGACCTGAGAGTTCTGTGTGAGAGATACCTCCAGCAACGGCAGGACCTTTATAATGTCTTTGTGGATTTTAAGAAAGTGTTTGACAGGGTGTGGCATGCAGCCCTTTGGTCAACCATGAAGCTATACAACATCAATGCCAACCTGATCAAAGTCATAGCAAACCTTTACAACAAGGCCACTAGCGCAGTCTGCTTCAACGGCAAAATAGGAAACTGGTTTAGGACTACAGTTGGAGTCAGACAAGGCTGCTTGCTCTCACCTACTCTTTTCAACATCTTCCTGGAAAGAATCATGACGGACACTCTGAAAGATCATGAAGGAACTGTCGGTGTTGGAGGCAGAACAATCACGAACTTGCGCTTTGCGGACAACATTGATGGCCTTGCAGGAACAGAGAAGGAGCTAGCTCAGCTGGTGGTAAAGCTGGATAGTACAGCCATTGCATATGGGATGGAAATCAGTGCAGAGAAGACCAAACTGATGACCAATAACGCCAGTGGCATTGGCACTGAAATCATGGTTGGAGGCCAAAAACTGGAAACAGTTAAGAAATTCAAATACTTAGGAGCCATTGTGACAGATGAGGGATCAAAACCAGAAATACTGTCCAGGATTGAGCAGACAACAACAGCACTGACAAGATTGAAGACCATATGGAAGGACAGAAACATCACACTCTGCTCCAAGATCAGACTGATGCGCTCCTTAGTCATCTCAGTGTTCTTGTATGCTTGCGAGTCATGGACCCTCACAGCAGACCTTGAAAGGAGGATACAAGCCACTGAAATGAGATGTTTTTGAAGGCTGCTTGGCATCTCATACAGAGATCACATCACAAACGAGGAAGTGTGAAGCAGAATCAGGCAAGCCATCGGGCCCTATGAAGACTTATTAGCCATTGTGAGAAAACGCAAATTGAAGTGGTATGGGCATGTCACACGTTCAGCAGGGCTTGCCAAAACAACCCTGCAAGGCACTGTGCAAGGAGGACGAAGGAGAGGAAGACAGAGGAAAAGATGGGAGGACAATATCTCAGAGTGGACAGGACTGAAGCTGGGCGATACGCTGAGAATGGCAGAGAACAGAGAGGAATGGAGGGAGCTGGTTGCCAAGTCATCAGTGGTGCCCCAACGGTCGGCAAGACTACGGGATATAGATAGATAGAGATAGACCAATCCATCCCCATCTTCTTCGCCCAATTTCATTCTCTGCTGTTATCTGCTCTGTTCTCTCCCAGAGTCTGACGTTGCTGATCTTCTCTGGTCAGTGGATTTTCAAAATTCTTCTAAGGCAACTGTTTATGAAGATCTGTACTCTGTTGACTGTGGTTTTTGTCAATCTCCAAGTCTCTGCTCCATATAGGAGAACTGCTTTTACGTTGGAGTTGAAAATCCGGACTTTGGTGTGTTGTGACAGCTCTCTGGAACTCCACACTTTTTTCAACTGGAGAAAGGCTGCTCTGGCTTTACCGATTCGTGCTCTGACATCTGCATCAGTGCCGCCTTTTTTGTCTATGATGCTCCCGAGATAGGTGAAGGACTCCACCTCCTCCAACGGGGTGCCAGCAAGCAAGACTGGTTCTTCCCTGGTTGCGTTCAGCCTCATTGTCTTTGTTTTCTGTTTGTGAATGGTGAGGCCCACTTGGGACGAGATGTCAGCAAGCCTCGTGGTCTTGTCCTGCATTTGTTGATGAGTGTGGGACAGTAATGCCAAGTCGTCTGCAAAATCGAGGTCATCAAGCTGTGTCCACAGTGTCCACTGTATTCCACTTCGTCTGTGCTCTGTGGTCATCTTCATGACCCAGTCAGTGGCCAGTAGGAAGAGGAACAGAGACAGCAGACACCCCTGCCTGACATCAGTTCTGACCTGGAGCTCCCTGGTGAACTGCCCTTCGTGGATCACGCAACATGTCATGTCATCATAGCTGCTCTTGATCAGGCGGACGAGCTTTGTGGGTACACTGTAGTGTCGTAGGAGTTTCCACAGAGTCTCTCGGTCCACGCTGTCAAATGCTTTCTCGTAATCCACAAAGTTGACGTACAGCGGGGAGCTCCACTCCAGAGACTGTTCCACAATGATGCGGAGAGTGGCGATCTGGTCTGTACATGATCGGTTTTTCCTGAATCCTGCTTGCTGGTCTCTCAGCTGGGGGTCATCGGAGCTCTTCATTCTCTCCAGGATGATCCTGTTGAAGACCTTTCCTGGTACTGACAGCAAGGTGATTCCTCTGTAGTTGGAACACTTGCTGAGGTCGCCTTTCTTGGGAAGCTTGATTAGGTACCCCTCCTTACAATCAGCCGGCATCCCCTCCTCTTCCCAGATCATTCCAAACAGTGGGTACAGCATCTCCACTGTTGTCTCTAGGTCTGCTTTCAGAGACTCTGCTGGGATGCCATCTGGCCCTGCTGCTTTGCCGTTTTTCAAAAATGCCACTGCTCTTCTGATCTCTTCCCGGCTGGGTCTGTCACAGCTGATGGGTAGGTCGGTCTCTGGTGGCTGGATGTCTGGGGGGTCTGGTGGGCTGGGTCTGTTCAGTAACTCTTTAAAATACTCAGCCCATCTGTCAAGTTGGTCTGCTCTGTCTGCAATAGGCTTGCCTTCTTTGTCTTTTACTGGTCTTTCTGTATGGCCATACTTGCCCGACAATCTTCTGGTAATGTCGTAGAGATGTTTCATGTTGCCGCTGCCTGGTGCCTTTTCTGCCTCTGCTGCCAGGCTGTCTGTGTAGGCCCTCTTGTCTGCCCTGATACTCCGCTTCACCTCGCGGTTGGCTTCCGAGTATTCCTCCTATGCCCTTGCTTTGGCTGCTCTCGTGCGACTGTTGTTGACAACTGCTTTCTTCTGCTTCCTCACTTCTATCTTCTTCAAGGTCTGTGCCGACAGCCAGTCCTTGTGATGGTGTTTCCTGAACCCTACAGTGTCTTTGCAGGTTGAGTTCAGCGCCTCTCTAACTGCCTTCCACTGCTGCTCTGTGGTGACCACCTCCTCTTCATTTACTAGCTCCTGTAGCGCTTGAAACCGGTTGGACAGCACCAGTTTAAACTCTTCTCTCACTCCAGTCTCTCTCAGGAGGCCTACATTATAGCACTGTCTTCTTGTTGTCTCTGTGCGGCTTTTCTTCAACTTGAGCTTTATTCTTAAGGTAAGCAGATGGTGGTCTGAGGCGACATCTGCTTCCCTCCTCACTCGAACATCTTGAAGGGATCTTCTAAATTTCTTGCTAATGCAGATATGGTCTATTTGGTTCGGATGATCATAACAACCCCTAAAACTTCCTTCACTTCACTGTACAGTGGCAAGCTCCCAAGGTCTCACGTTAAAAAGGCTGACCTCTTGTCTCTTTACTCATTTGGTGTAATCCCCAAAAAACATCATCCAGTCTACAGATACCCTACAGTGTTTCCCCTGATGTCAGCGACATTGACTCGGAATAAACAGTTCCAGTTTGTGTGCTGCAGTCCAGTTTGAGCAATGGATAGTAAATCCGACAGAACTGATTATTTTTAGAAACTTACTTGAACACTGAGATGCAAATGTAGATATGAGATATAGCGTAATATCTGACATCTAGATGTGTGCGCCCATCGTGTTCGTTTGTCACAGGACTTTGCAATGAATGCCTGTTGTCTTTTCTGTGAAAAACCCGAAAGCTAAAGAAACTGTTTTCAGTGATCTGAAATGTGTCTCTTTTTTACAATGAAGAATGAGAAACCAGTGTGTGTCTGCGCCTGTCTGTCTGTTTGCCTCTCTCTCTCTTTCTCTGCGTTTGAGAGTAATATGTGTGTGTGTGTGTGTCATTGTGTGCCTCAGCTATCCATAACTTGTAAGTTAGACAGTAAATGCATGCAACATTCCACTTAGAAAATGTTGGTGTATGCGTGCCTGAAAGAGTTAGTGCCACTATAGACCTGTTTCAGTAGCAGTCAGTCAGCCCACCAGTAAACAAATGGTGAGCACAAAAATGTTACCTGCTGCTACCATCCCCTGGCTTGCTGTACGACAGAGAGGGAAACTTTAATAGTACTTGCATATCTGTGCTAAAGCTAGATGCCACCATCTAGCAGCGATGTTTCCCTGTGCTTTGGTGCCGATGCGACCTGCCAAAAGGTGCCATCGCAGACAAGCACATTTAGGCTTACAGTAGTTGCCGAGAAAGAGTTCAATTGCGGCGTGTATAAACAAGCTATCTAACACGCATGTCATATCAGGTTGCACTGACAGCAAACTAAGTCACTAAGCTATTAATTTTATACTGTCCAAGACAGAGAACATGTCGCTGAATACTGTAGAATAATTAAATTTTCTTTAATACTGCTTTTACATAACTTTATGAGACCACAAACTTTCAAACGCGATTTACTCAAAACTACTCTTTCATCAGATAGCACCTTCTGGCTGGAAACCCTCGATTAATACCATGCTAGAAACATGCTGTTTATACATGCTTGTTCAGTTGTTGTACCTTTAAAACCCGAAGATGCAAGTATCACACCAATGTCCAGTAACCTGTATCATCTTGATAAAATTTACTGAGAACATCCCAACAAAGAAAGAAACACACTGAGAAAAGACAGTTACAACACAGTTTGTTAATATTTCAAAATACCCAAAATATTAATAAAATATGACATCATTGTTTTTCTAAGCGTGTTTCTTTCTTCGTTGGAAGTTCTCTGCATTTTACACACTTGAGAGTCACCGATTAGTCTGGATTTTGATTTACTGAAGTACAGAAGGTTGAAATGACTTTAGACCCCTCAGTGCCAGTGAGTTTAGTGCTTGTTGCATTTGCTGTTCATTTTTTTTTTAACAGAGTGTAACTGTCATGGCAAGGCGGTGGAGTGTATCTACAATGCCACCGTGGACACCCTGAACCTCAGTCTCAACAAAGAGGGAAAATATCAGGGTGGTGGTGTCTGCCTCAACTGTCAGGTGATTCAAGATTGTGTTCTTTCAGCCCTGACACACAGACACGATGTAATCAGTAATGATACTGATAGTTAAAGGGTGGTGCCAGAGTAACTTGGCGCCTTGATGTGCCAAGCTATTCTGGTACCACGCTTGAACTGTCATGGTCAGTCTGTCTCACAGCGGACTCCCAGATTTTGAAATTTCAGATGTAGTGTTCAGTGTTGAGTCCCGAAGATGAACCTTCATGCTGGCTCAGATTCAAATGATGCACCGAGACTATGCAGGAATTATGCCAGCTAGTGTTTTCAGAATTAATTAGCATAAATTTATGATATGACTGTGCCATCTTTGGTGGTGCCATATGAATAAATGTTTACACAGTTGTTTTTTAATTAATCAAATTATTGTTGCTGTTGTTTCCACAGGAGTTTACGGCTGGTATGAACTGCGAGCGTTGCGCTGATGGCTACTACCGCCCACGAGGCTACTCTCCTACAGCTCCAATGCCTTGCCGACCGTGCAATTGTCGTGAGACAAGCACCTCCATGGGTCGCTGTGTGCCTGATGAAAGGAGGCTGGATGAGGGATTGGTGAGAATTGTTTGACTCCTTGAATTTCAGGATCCATGGGTCAGGTGCAAAATTGCATGAATGAGCTTTAATGCTGTGAAAGCCACTATGCAAGATGCTCCACCATTTGGAACGAGTGAGCTTAAATCCTGTGCAAGCCACTATAGTGGAGCACCTTGCATAGTGGCTAGCACAGGATTTTAAATTTACTGATGAAACCAGAGGCCAGAGCACTAAACTGAGTGCCAGACCTGTAGAGAAATTCAGCTCATTATTCATTTTCATTCCTCAGTTTGTGCAGCCATGCAAATTGACCTTTTTTCTTTACAGGGTCAAGTTACAGTGAAAGTCAAACTCTGGGTCTTGCTTTAGGCTGCTTTGACAGGCGCTAAATTTACATTTAAAAATTCTGTGAAGAAACCATCCTGAAAATTCACATACCACCAACATTGCTCTGACACGGAATACAACTCGTGCATTAAATCAATGTTGTTGTCAAATAACCCTTCTGCAATGTTTTTATGAGTTTACTGGCACATTGCCTGGTGTTTCCTTAACTCTAAGTGGGGGACTCCTTGTACATATACCTTCTATGTCATGTCATGCCAACATCACCTTAACCCTTTGTGTGTCGATAGCATTTTTGTCATGATGATTCCTACAGGAATCATCGCGGCAAAAAGTTTTTATAACCTTGCTTACTGAGCCAGTTGGTTGCAGAACCCAGGAGACTGCATATGCAAGCCAGGATTTGGTGGTCCGTCCTGTACATCCTGTACTTTTGGCTACGCCGGTTATCCCAACTGCCGACCTTGCCCTTGTAACCCTGCTGGTAGCCGAGACCCTAATGCCTGCAATCGTCCTTGTGACTGCAAGGTTAGGAGTCACCTTCCACAGTGGTTTCTATCATGGATTAACCCCTTCACTGCCATGAAAAATGAACAGCGCTCAACTGCAAGAGGCATAGATCCTCATCAGCCCCCCCCCCACCCCGTCCCCCCCTCCCCCCCCCCCCCCCCCCCCCCCCCGCACCTGCAGGGGGCTGATGAGGATCTGTACCACTTGCAGTTGGATGATGGTTTTCTTCAACAGTGAAGGGGTTTTAAAACATTTCTTTTTTTTTTTTCTTTCTTCTTACCCATAGTATACGCGTAGGAGATCAACAGATACATTATATTGTGCGTATTTTCTATTTCTCTTTTCTGAAATTAACCCTGCAGTAACCACCTTGGCAAAACATGCTACCAACAGCCAAAGGTTTAACTTTTAATTCATGACTTTATTGCAGGTCAACGCTGGAGGTTTTGATTGTGCCCAGTGTAAGCCTGGATTCTACAACCTGGACCGAAATAACCCTGATGGTTGTGCACAGTGCTTCTGTTTCGGAGTGACCACACTTTGCCGCAGTGCAAACTGGGGGCTCACTCAAGTAAGAGAGTCTTAGACCCTTAATTTGGGAAAGAGAAATGCTTTCATGCTGTGTTGGTGTACTGTTTTAGGTTTGAAAAAAACTTTTAATACTGAAATTTAATTTCATCCTGCATAATGTCAGGTTTTGGGGATGTACAGGTCGAGTCTCTACATACACACATGTATTACAGAAATTATCTTCGACACTCTTATACACAGTGATCTTATGCACAAAATGCATAATCATTAAGTGCGCATACTAAAACTTCCCATCTGCCTGGGTTTAAGTACATGCATCATGGGCAACAGTCTTCAGTCCTGGAAGCTAATTCAGCTTTTTCAAAATCCCAGAAAGCTGAATTTCAGCCTTTTTCTTCAGACATAACCGTCCATTAGCCAGCCTGTTCCTTCTGCAAGAAACATAGATTCTCATGAGCCCCTGCTTCCGCAGGGCTCATGAGGATTTATGTATCTTGCTGGTGATGGATTATGGGACATAGTTCCTGGACCGTTTCCAGTCACTTCACTTTTTTACACTGTCACTCATGTTTCATGTTGCATGTCCACACACTATACAGTTTTTTGTTTTCTTTTTGTCACGCTTTAAAATTTCTGACTGTTATTTCTAACTCTCTAGATTTTGGATCTGAACGGCTGGGTTCTTTCAACGGTGCAGCCAGGAGGTTTCACTCTCCTGCCTCGCCTGTTCGACGGGTGGTTGGAGGCGAAGACGTACCTACTGAACGTGAACAACATAGACGTTAACATCAACAATCCTTCGTCCACTCGCTACACACCTACCAACGAGATTCATTACTGGCTCGCACCCATGTCTTACCTGGGCAACAGGGTAGATGGACACATTTGTTATTAAAAAAATTTCATGCAGTCAGTTAACCCATTTAGCCCCAAAGCTCTACAGCAGGAGTCATTAATAACGCCTGCACAAGTTGGGAAACGCAGCCATGGGGTTAAATGGATTAACTCACATTTTAGAGTCATGCTACCATCTGCAAGAAGCATAGATTCTCATGAGCCCCTGCAGCTGCAGGGGCTCACGAGAATCTATGCTTCTTGCAGATGTTCATAAGAATGCAGGGGCTCATGAGCATCTTTAACTCTTGCAGGTAGAGGTCTGACTTTTGTACTTATTCAAATTAAGAGGGTCTCCTGGTTTTAAGTCTCCTACATCTCATGCACTGATGCAGAGATCAGTAATGTTGGCTATATCCCATTTGTCTTTAGCAGATGGAAAAACGTATGTTACACCTTTAGGGCTTACTGGTTTTATTTGTCCACCACAGTGGAATAATGCTATGTCAAGAAATCACCACTATCACCCTGAAGAAGATGAAGGTGGTTTCAATACAGGTGAAGTGTTGAACAGGATCTGAACAAATACTTTACCCCAACCCACAATCTTTTGATCAAGGAGTCAAACATGCTGCCACCTGTGCTACCCAGCTCCCCCATTAGCAGACAGACTGGATTTCAGCAGATGAATGATTGTTGATCCATCAAACGTACAAGTTGAGAGTTAAGTTTGCTCATGAAGGCTCTGCCATTTGTCATGCAGATGAAGCAGTATGTTGACATGTCGCTCTGTTTGACCTTTTTGCTGTTTATTTCTCCTGCATTGTGTCAATAGATGCCACCAACAGCCAAAGGGTTCAGAGCTGTTACCGGTAGCAGAGGTTCCAGGATAATCAAGCACTACCTATTGCTCATTGCTCAGTGTATAGTGTATACATGTACGAACATGAAGGCTAATCAATTTTATTGTGTGTGTGTGTGTGCAGCTGAGTTCCTATGGAGGTCGACTAAAGTACACTGTAAAGTTTACACTGGATAGTCGCCTGACCAATGGATTCCATTTAGGTGATCCTGATGTCATTTTGAGGGTAAGTGTTATTTTATTATAGCAGCATGAAGAATGTTCCCAGTTTCTGCCATGGAATATGCACAGTAATGCAGTAACGGCATGATAGGTTTTAATAATTGTTAATCGGGTTTTTTTTATAATTAATTTATTTTGTTTCTTTTCAAGGGCAGCAACATGACAATTGCCCATGGACGTCAGTACAGGCGGGAGAATCAGGACAACATGGTGACTGTTCGTCTGGCGGAGGACGAATGGTACCACACGGAGAACCGACAGCCTGTGTCACGTCGAGATTTCATGACCATTCTATACAGCCTTGAACAGCTGCTGATCAAAGCGACATACCATGCCTCACAAGACACTGTGTAGTAAGGAGCTATTTGTTAGTTTAACTCATTTATCCCCACGGTCGTATTTCCCAAATTTTGAAGCACTAAGCATCAGTTGCAGGAGATGGATCTACCAAGATAATTCAAGGGTAGTACCAGATTAGCTTGGCACCATCAGGCGCTAAGCTAATCTGGCACTACCCTTGAATTATCATGGTCAATCCATCACCTGTTGTAGGGGGTTTGGGCTAAATGGGTTAACTTATTCACACCTGATAATGACTTTCACAGCTTTGAAGGTGGGGCGAAGGGTGGGGGGGGGGGGGGGGGGGGGGGGCAGCACCTGTAAAGACTTTGCTACCTATGACATGGGGATTGGTCATGAAAGTTCAAGGTAGTGCCAGATAAGCTGAGCAACTTGCAAGGCTATAAATAATGTGGTGACCACCTTAACGCATATAACCCCATGGCTGCATTTCCAAAATTTTGTAGGCCTCGCCTAACGATCATGTGCCAATTGGACAAGATGTATTGACCATGATAATTCAAGGGTAGTGCCAGATCAGCTTGGCGCCTTCTGGCCATAGGGCGTTGGGGCTAAATGGGCTAGCATACATGTGTGGAACAGATGGTTGCAATCTCTGGTTTTCTTGTGATGATTTTTCATTGTGCGTGTTTCAGCTTGCGAGATGTGGGCCTGGACGTGGCTAGCCCTTTGGTGATGACCAATCGTACACTGCCATCTGTAGAACAGTGCCAGTGTCCAGAGGGTTATGCCGGCCTCTCGTGTGAGGTACGTAGATTTTCCCCCTCTCTTTTTTGTATGGTGTGCAAATTGAATACCGCATGATTAAATGTAACTTAGTCCAGATGATGTGACATCTAGTTAGCTTTGATTAAAACAACGCTTTTCAGAGGTCCTGACTACACTTGTTCTATTTAACCCATTACATCCAGAGGTTGATTTTTTCAGATTAGCAAGTTGTCCTTAAGGCTACATTTCAGTTCCAGCGATAAACTGACCATGAACTATCAAATTTATCTCTCATGAGAGCACATCAGAATATAAAGGGTTAACTCTTTAACTCCTAAATGACTTCTATTTCATTGAATGGAAGTTGTTTAGTTCCGGGAGTAAAAAAAGTTGCTCCTCTTATAACAGTTTGGATACATATAACAGCAACAAGGGGTGAGACCCTTGGCATTTAAGGCGCAGATCCACGGTCCGTTCATCTCGTGCGACTGTGCGTGACGGTCGGGCGCCTGATCGGATGTCTGACGGGATGGAGCGCTCCACGTTCCCGCATTGCCTGACCCGCATATACAACAGCCTGCGGTCAACAGATACTGAACTCAAAGAACTTACTTTCAGGTTTAACTTGGTACATTATCAGGAACTGGGCCTGAGTCACCCAGCGCCCGACTACGATCATGGTATAATTCAATCAGAGCCGACTGATGGTTTGCTCACGCGCCGAAAATCTCCACCAATTTTTTTAGACTGGGAGAGGGGTGTGCGCGAAACTCGCAATGTGATTGGTCATCTGATGCCAGCCGTCCGACTCTGCGGGATGAAAGTAGAGCCAGCCTCAACTCATCCCGCAGCCCGCTCGATCCGATCGTGACGTCAGAAATCTGATGGTTGCCCTGGAAACCCATCGGATCGCGCACAGTCGCACGACACGAACTGACGGTGGATCGTGGCCTTTAGTAACACCCAATGCGCGCTGTAATGTTTTTCTTCCACAGAGTTGTGCTCCAGGCTGGAGGCGAGAGAGAAACCAACTTTACGGTGGTGTGTGTCGGCGCTGTGAGTGCTACAACCATGCCACTGAGTGTGATCCATACACAGGAGCTTGTCTGGTCAGGGTCTTTTCTTAGTCTTTTTTTTTTTTTTTCATGGAGCTTCATTAAAACTCTCTACAAGAGAACAGTGACTGTGGATTGTTAGCTGACATGTTGAGCCCTAGGGTATAAATTACTCATCCAGGAATGGACTGCATACAGTTCAGAAGACTCATCTATCATGATAGTTCAGAGGTGGTGCCACAATAGGTTGGCACCACCTAGAATTATCAAACTTAATGAATTTGAGACAAAAAAATAAAAACTAGATAGATTCAAAGTGGTGTCAGTAAGAGGCAGAGATCCTCACAAGCCCCCGCAACTGTGGGGGCTCATGAGGATCTATACCTCTTGTAGTTGTATGGTGTTCACAATTTCTTGGCTCTGAACAGGTTAAGGTGTTAAGATTAAATTGAAATAACTTTGTGTTTGATCAGTTTGTTTCCATCGGTTTAGAACTTTCATTGTGTTCCAGGAATGCAAGCACAACACTGCTGGCAACAACTGTGATCGTTGTTTGCCAGGCTTCTATGGTGATCCCAGGCGAGGGACAGAGAACGATTGCCGCCCGTGTGCCTGCCCTCTCATCTCTGGCAATAATTTTTTTGCTGAGTCCTGTGTGGCACGCCCCACATTGACAGACAGGGAGGCTTTTGAATGTGTGAACTGCCAGGAAGGATACGAAGGAGTTCATTGTGAGAGGTAGGCCTTTTGGTGTATGCAATGCCATATGTATTGTGCTTGTTGGTGTTTATGTCTGCATATGTGTGTTATGTGCATTGTGTGAATGTTTGTGTTTATGTGTGGTACGCAAATGCATGTGTTAGATATGAAGACAATACCATCTGTAGGAGATGGATCAACTGTTATAGTACATGATAGTGCCAGATTTGCTTGGCACTTTTTAATCTGGCACTACCTTTGAACTACAGTGACCAGTACACTACATCTGTCATGTCTGAAAGGTATTTGTGCCACACATTGCCATTATGAAGGTAAAATCAGAAAAGATCTAGCGTGTACATTTTATTTTAATGGAAATTGTTTTCTCAAAATACATTACCGATGGCATTACTATATGGAAGGTACACTTAGCTTACCGATTTCAGCCTAAGAATATGTTGTGTATACATACACAAAGAGGGGGGTGACTCTAGGGAGTTGTTACCAAGAAACCCTGAGTAGCCTCCCTTCCCTCCCTATCCGGTCATGTGCAATGGTGCCATGCCAGTTGAATGTTTAGCTTCGTTGTGGTAAGGTGTTTCATAACCGCGCTCAGCCTTTGGATGCCCTTTGGGATGCCTGTGGATACTTTTGGATTACATGGTCTGTTGTGACTACCTTTGGTTCCCTCGATCCCTTGGTGGTTGTCTCTCCTTGCTTGCCTTCCGTCGCTCTGGACATGGCCAGGTAAGGTCTCTGGGCGTGCCTCTGTTGGCCAGGTTCTCCTGACCGGCGGTGGTATTTCCTCGGATAGTGGCTGGTTCGAACACAGCCGGCCTTCACTGCGTAACCGGTCATGAGTTTTCGCTCATGTGGCATTAGTACGGGCCGTGTGCCGTTGCCACTCATGTGTTCTACTCTGTGTTGCAGTGCACAGTTGCGTACTTGTCATCAGTATAAGGGGCTTCAGTGGCCGACAGATTCCCACACTCTGTGTCTCCCTTGCTCGGGCTGCTCCTCCGCACGGTCGGTGCAAGAGATGCGCTCCATGCAAGGCGGACCGATGGTCTCAGTTGTGGGAGTTCTACCGGTGTGATCGCCCGTCTGCCTCCTGGGAACCCCCACAGCCCTCTGCCTCCCTGCCCCCTTAGCGGGCGACCTTGGACATCGTGGGGCTCTCCTCCCGCTGCGCGCTTTCTGCTGCGCCTGTCACTGCCCCCACGACCTTGTTCCCCCCGGCTGGACTTCATCGCCAGACTGCGGGGACTCCTCCCAGCGCTAGGTGCTCGGGTCATCCGGACCACCGGCCATCGCCTCGGACAGAGGTACGCTCGCATCAATGCGCATGCTGTCCGTCAGTCTCTGTGTCTCGTTCCCCGGGTCGTGGAGCCACTGGGCCGATGACAGTCGCTGGACCCTCCTTCTCTACCACGTGCTCAACACGCGGCGGCAAGGGCACCACCCTGCGCTCGGTGCAGCCCTCACTAGGCTGACGGATCCAGGCCCCCCTTGGGGTCGCGCTCTACCTCTCGGCACCACACGGCTTCTGGGTCCCTCGCCGCACACAGATGGGATTCACGAAACCAGCAGGACCCCGCCTGTCTACAGCACAGGGCGGATTCCTGAGACCAGCAGCACTTGGCCTGTCTACAGCACAGATCGGATGCCAAAGAGCGGCGGGACCCAGCCTGTCTACAGCACAGGTCAGTTTCCAGAGACCTGTGGGACCCAGCCTGTCTTCAGCACAGGTCAGATTCCCAGGACCAGCGCCCTTCCGGGTGCTGCCATGGCTGGCATGATTTCCCTAGCGTTGTCCTTCCCCACCTTGTGCGTCTCTGTAGCCGTGATCGGACGCCCCCCAGCGCCCCGACAACGCGCCTGCGTTGCCTGCTGGGGCAGCCATCCCCGGAGGAAGCCGATGCCGTGCTTAGTCTCCACCCGGAGGACTTGGCATCGGCTCTCTTCTCACCCGACCCTCCCTCCTCAGGCCGGAGCTGTTCCTTTGCTCACAGTCCTGAGGCAGTGCCCGGTCTTGTTCCCCCTCGCGCAGCCCTTCCCCTGTGTCGGCCCCCCTCGCTGGCTCGGAGATGACTCGAGCCCTTGACCACACATCTCGCCGAGTGCTCGTTTCCTGCCTGTGGACGTCTGCCCTCCGTCCCCGCCGATGACGAGGAAGGCCACGGCTCTTGTGGACACGCCGCGCATGACCAGGGAGGGGCTTCTTCTCTGACACGCGTTGGCCTGCGGGCGTCAATATCAGGTGCCGGCAGAGCTGGTACTCGAGTTGTTCTCAGTCGTTCGCCTGCCCTCTTCCTCCTGTGGACCCCGCCGCTGAGACGCTGCTTGGTTGCTGACGTGCCCTATGGCGTTGCATCCCCTTCGGGCTCACCAACACAGCGACCTTGTTCCGCAACTCCCTGGCCTGCACTGGCTTCTTGGAGCTGGCGACTCGGGCTGTGCTCCAGTGAAAAGTGTTGAGGATTCCTTGGAGCGTCCCGACACTGATCCCCGGCGTGACATCCACGCGTTGGTGGTCGCGGCCATCCGAGCAGCTTTCCATGCGTCCACCAATGCCCTCGCTGCAGCCACGAACTGTGACCTGATGCACCGGGATACTTTGTTGGACCAGTGCCCGCACCTCCCTGCGTCCATCCACTCTCAGCTCTGCTGAGCGCCGATCAGAGATCCCCTACTCTTCGGTCCCACCTGGCAGGCAGTGCAGGAGGCCTCCATGGACCTCCGGCTGAGCGCCCCCTCCCCGGCCACCCTCTGCTCGCTTTCAGGCCTCCCGTAGGGCGGTGGGTCGTGCCCTGCGGTCCTTCAGACCTTCCTCCCAGCCAGTCTTCAGGGATGCCTGTGGCCCCCGAGCAAAGCTTCTTCCAGTAGCACTCGTGCCCCCGCGGCCGCTGCCCCCGCCTGGCTCAGACCTGCCCACAGACTCGGGCGGGGCAGGACCCATTGACTCACTCCCTCCTTCGCCCCCGCCAACCCCTGCAGAGACCTCGGTCGGCGGGCGGCTAGCCCTGCACAGCGATGAGTGGCGGTCGTTGCTGCTGGACGACACTTGTGTGCGTGCTACCGTCTCGGAGGGCTTGCAGATTTCCTTTGGCCTCCCCCCTCCACTCCACCGCTGTCCTGTCTGGACACGTGTCCCAGCCGTCCAGCACAAGGCGGATGCTCTGCTAGACAAGATCTCGGCCTTGCTTCTCAAGTCCGCGACAAAGGTGGTTGCACGGCAAGTCTCCCTGGCCTTTTTTGCCGTCTCTTCCCAGTGCTGAAGCCAGGCGGCCGGTGGCGCCCTCGTGGATGTGGTGGTCGCCAAGGCCCCTCAGACGTCCTCCAGCCCCACCTCCAATTATTTGGACGTCCTGCTTCTCCGGAACCGGAATTCCTCTGTTCTCGCCGCGGACCGGGACGCGTTCCTTCTTGGTCAATGGGGGGGAAGTCCATCTGGGTATGGAGTTTTTGACCGACTGCGACTGAGTGAGACTGCTGGAGGTGCGCGACATGACGTTGGTGGAGTTCTCCCTCTGGGTGTCCCTCGTGGATGTGGTCCCGGCCTGGTTTGGTTGCAACTACTAGGCCTTCTGAGCGCTGCGGCAGACCTCTTGCCCCTGGGGCCTGCTCTGCTCGCGCCCACTCCAGCTCCATCTCCTGGCCCATTGGTGCCCGTCCTACTGCGACCTTGCGGCTCCAGTCCCTGTCCACCTGCTTGTCCGGGCTCTCCTCCAGTGGTGGGCAGACCCTGCCTGGCTTGTCTCGGGAGGCCCCCTCCGCCGAGGCTCTCCCTCTGCACCGATGCCAGCCTTTCGGGTTGGGGCACACACCTCCTTCCGGATGTCTCCATAGTCTTTGGCCCTTGGGCCTCAAACCTCTCGGACAGACACATCCATTGGCTGGAGTTGAAGGCGGTGTGGTTGGCGCTCGACCTTTGGCAGACCCGTCTCCTCCGCCGAGAGGTCCTGATCTTGTCTGACAGTGTGACGGTTGTCGTGTACATCCAGAAGCACACGGGTACACACTCCCCGACCATCTGCATGCTACGTTCTCACAGACTCACTCTCGCGGAAGGGTCAGCTCCTGCGCCCCAAGGGGTCGCTGAGTCCGGAGATCTTCTGTCTGATTTGCGCGTGCTGGGAGTCCCCAATGCTCGAACGGTTTGTGACTTGATGGTACAGACAGGTGCCCATCTTCGTCCCCCCCCCCCCCCCTTCCCTGGCCCCCTTGCTTGGGCGGTGGACGCTCTCTCCATCTCTTGGGAGGGCCTCGTGGAACGGGAGCTGGGCCATCGATCTCCTCGGCCTTGCCGTGGACCCGCCCCTACCTTTGCCCACCCCCTGCACGATGCTGAAGGAGCCCAGGCAGAAGCGCTTTCACCCATGCCCAGAGCGGCTCCTCTTACACGCCTGGAGGTTGTGCGGCAAGCCCTCGCTGCAAGAGGTTTCTCACGTGCGGTGGTGGAGGCTATCGCTGCGGCCCGCAGATCTTCTGCCCGCCGGATGTACGAGGCGAAGTGGCGAATCTTCCGGGGATGGTGCGAGTCTGAGCACCTCTCCCCCACGGCGCTGACGTCGCCTCACCTAGCCGAGTTCTTCCTGTGGCTATTTCAGGAGAGGAACCTGGCCCCTATCACCATCCGTGGATAGTGGTGACGGACACGTGCCGTCATTTGGGCCGCGCGGACCCGGGGGCATGCCGGCCCTCTCGGACGTCCCGCACTCGCTGATCCCTCACTGGGACCTCCCCTGGGTCCTTGCCTGGCTGAATTCGAGCGGGTTCGAGCCTCTGCCCTTGGCCAGCCTGGCGAAGGTAACCAGGACGACTTGCTTCCTGCTGGCACTTGCTACAGCGTCCAGAGTCTGCAAGCTACACGCGCTCTCAATGGACCCGGCCTGTCTACAGCACAGGTCGGATGGCTCCATGCATCTCTTGACGAGCCCCGCCTTCTTGGCGCAGAAGCAGCTCCCCTCGACCAGGGCCCTACTGGTATCCTGCGCCCACTCAGGGGATGTGATCGGACCCAGGACTCCCGCCGTCGGGACCCGGTCCAGGCGCTGCGGGTCTACCTGCGCAGGACAAAGCTGGGCCCACCTCTTCCTGCCATTATCCCCCAGCGGGGACCCTATCTCTGTGCAGATGATCTCCTCGGGGCCACGCTGGCTCATCCCGTCTGCATACGGGAGCCTGGCCCCGGAGGGGGCTGAGACGCTGCGTATCCGGACGCGCGACGGCCTAGCGGTCTCCACGTGCATCGTGTTTGACCGCAACTGCGCCGTGAGAGACATTGTGGCGGCTGTCGGGTGGCGGGCAGATTCCACCTTTGCCCGCTTCTGCCTCAGGGACCTCTCGGGCCAGCGGGGGAACTGCGGCGCAACACTCCCTCCTGGCGCCTCGGGCGCCGTAGGTCACGCTTTGCTGAAATCGTCGGGAGGTTGCCCCTTGCGGGCTGCGCTAAGTTTTTGCAGTGGGGTTCTTTGGGTGGCGGATCCCACCTCCTTTTCGCTATTCTTCCATATAGTAATGCCATCAGTAATGTATTTTTAGGAAACAAATGTATTTTTCTCTGAAATGTATTTTTTGGGAAAAATACTTGCCGATGGCATTACTTGAATCCTCCCCCCCCTCCCCGCCTACCCCGCTTGCTGCCAGAGCGCTATAGCATTCGACTGGCGTGGAACCACTGCACACGTGACCGGATAGGGAGGGAAGGGAGGCTACTCAGGGTTTCTTGGTAATGACTCCCTAGAGTCACCTCCCTGGTTGTGTATGTATACACAACAGATTCTTCGGCTAAAATCGGTAAGCTAAGTGTACCTTCCATATAGTAATGCCATCAGTAAGTATTTTTTTGAAAATACATATTTCCATTGCGGAATGCAAAATCTACTATTTTGAAGCGTCTTTTATATTTCTCCACAGGTGTGCAACTGGTTACTATGGTGACCCGAGGCAGCCAGGTGGGATGTGCCGCAAGTGTAATTGTGGTGGAAATATCGACCCGTCAGTGCCAGGGTCATGTGACAGTCGTACAGGGGCATGTGTCATCTGCAACAGCAACACGGAGGGAGAGTATTGCGAACGATGCAAAAGCGGGTTCTACGGCTCAGCTGTCAATGGTGACTGCAGAGGTAAGTATTCATGAGGAATTTATTTTAATGCAGGAGTCAGCATGTGAAATAGGTCCACATGAGCCACAGCATAGGCAAGGGCATATGAAGATCTATGCCTATTGCAATTGTTATTCAGTGCATGTGCTTCTATAATTGTTGTACTTTTTCCCCTTCACTGCTGAGGCAAAGAAACCACCAGCCAGCTGCAAGATCCACATCAGCACACAATAATGTTACATTGTATCCGTAATTAAGTATTTCTCACTTCTTTGTGTTGATTTTTTTTTTCAGCCTGTGAGTGCAGTCAGGAGGGATCAGGTTCAACCGAGTGTGACCAAAGAACAGGGCAGTGTTACTGTCAGCAACGCTTCACCGGACGTCAGTGTGAGCAGTGCCAGGTAATATAATCCATTAACACTTTGAGCCTGTATGACAGAGTTCTCAAATTTGGGAGTTGTCTTCGTAAGGTGAACAGCTCAGGAGGCATATCAACCATGATAGTTTAAGGGTGGTGCCAAAATTGAACTATGGAGACTGGTCAGTCTCCTGCTGTGGTGTACATTTCAGTTTCAGTTTAGTTCCAACTTCTGTTGTTGTGGTTGCAGTGGTGGTGGAGGTTCATGCTATTAACTATTTGGCTCTCAGCAGCGCCATTTTTCACAATGAATCCTGCAGGAATCATCATGACAATAAGCACTACAAGACAGCCAAAGGGTTATTTTTTTCTGTTACGTTTTCCTTGCAGCCTGGCTATGGTGACGTCACACAGGGGTGTGTGCGCTGCAGTTGCAGTATGACAGGGTCGCTTAGCCGCGACTGTGACCCAATCACGGGTCAGTGCAGGTGTCGTCCTGGTATCGGTGGACGGAATTGTGACCGATGTGCTGAGGGGCATTACGGCTATTCCCAAGCAGGCTGCCTGCGTAAGTATATGATTTGTCATTCGGCCCCTTTCATCTGCAAGAGACAAAGATTCACATGAGCCCCTGAAGTTGCAAGAGACAGATTTAAATAAGCCCCTGCAACTGCTCTTGTTGTTTTAGTGTTGAGGACAGGGTTGAGCTCTCCCTCAGATTGAGGATGTTATTATGAATGACGGATACAGCTGTATACAGATAAGCAGTAGGATTGGATTAAATACTTAACCCATTCAGTGTCAAGAACATTTGAACACACCCAGCTGCAAGAGGCATAGATCCTCATGAGCCCCGACAGTTGTGGGGGCTCATGAGGATCTATGCCTCTTGCTGAAACCACTTTGAATCCATGTTTCTAGGATAGCTAGGACTTGTTGATGTTGAATTGATAAAGACTGTCTAAACACAGTTTCTGTCAGCGGGCACTGAACGGGTTTACCCTTTTCATCCTGATACACCCACTGCTTGAAATAAATGTGACTATGATAGTTCAAGGGTGATGCCAGAATAGCTTGGTGCCAGGGGCACCAAGCTATTCTGGCATCACCCTTGAAATGAAACGGTTGAGCCAGCTCTTAATCTGTAATGTCATCTTCACAGGACAATAAGCAATTTTTAAAAATCAACCTCAGGATGAAATAGGTTAAGTGAAATATGTTGCATTGCCAATCACCAGGATTACTTGTTGCTTAGATTTAACATTGGCATTTCTCAAAGACTATTCAATCCAAAGACTTCAGGCTTGGCTCAATGATAGTTTTGGGCAAGATGTTTCTTACCATGCATACTGGAGTGTCGCCCATCGCCCAGTGTCGTAAATGTGTTCTCTGTATACTGTGTGTGCTGGCGGTTTCAGGGTGTGACTGTCATGGGCCAGGTACAAATAATGGTACCCAGTGTGATCCAAGAAACGGACGCTGTATGTGTTTGCCCAATGTCATGGGACAGCGATGCGACCAGTGCCAGGTATTTATTTGTGATGTCTGTGATTTAACCCATTAGCTGCCAGGGTAAGGTGAACTCTAACAAACTGCAACTGCAAGAGAAATAAATCCTCATGAGCCCCTGCTACTGCAGGGGCTCATTAGGATTTATGTCTCTTGCTAGTCCTATGTTCTTTATTCCCAGTTTTGTCCCATTCACATCCGTGTTCTTCGCACTAATGTTGGTCAGTGTGCATTTTTTCAGACGTGCAAATTGTGATCACTGGTGGTGAAGGGGTAAACTTGGACAGCTTAGAGACATATGTGTGCTGGTTTGTGATTTTGGACCGTACAGCTGGAAATTCACAGTTTGACAAACAATAAAATGTTAAACCTTTTAGGGCTTAGCGTCTTTTATCATGAACTTGACTTCAAAGATGGAGCACCATTCAGGTTCAAAACAAATTTTTAGTCCAGCTGAGTTTGAGCACACAACGTTTTGGACAGGATTGTAACACTATACCACCTGAGCCACACAACTCCAAAGTTGATAAACAGCCTTCCAGAGTTTGACTGCATATTTTTGGCCATGAAACTACAGCTTACCTTTTGCTTTAAATTAAACATGGATACATGTATTCAGTTCTTAGAAAGTACACGCAGTGCTTAGATATTCTACCACATTCGACATACAGAAATTTAGACTCTGGAACCAAACCTACAGAGATGCAAAATATGGAGAGAGAAAAAAGAAAATATGAAAACAAAAAAATTGGAACACATAACACATTTCTTCCCAGAGAGCGTGCAACCTAGCCATGCAGTAAAAGAAAGGTGCCAAATTGGACATCAGGTTTGCTTATTACGCTACCTCACGATCCACCAAAATTACTTATTATGGTAGGTATTCATTATCATTGTTTTTATTATTGTTATTACATGTATACACATTTTTGTGTTGTTTACAGGCTGGTTATTATGGGGTGGACAGCAGTCGTGGCTGTCTTGAGTGCAATTGTGATCGTGTGGGAGCCGCTTCATACCAGTGTGACCAGAGAAGCGGTCAATGTACCTGTCGACCAGGGGTTCGGGGTCGCTCCTGTAACCAGTGTCAGCCAGGATATTTTGGATTTTCACCCAATGGCTGCACACGTAAGTTTCAGAGACTGTTCTTCAGCGTGATGATTACTTTAGGAATCATCGTGACAAAAAGTGCTACCAACATCCAGAGGGTCAACTTCCTCTTGCTTGCAACCTTTGGTTCTGTGTTGTAAGCACTACCAATGGTTGCACACACAAGGGTGTGACAGAAGACAGCTAGATAAGGTTGATCTCAGATACTGTCCGAATTGAGGATTCAGATCTTTCCATACCTGTGACTAAAATCCAATGGGATATTTTTAAAAATAATATTTTAACCCTGTGGCTGTCCACAGCACTTTTTGTCACAATGTTCCTACAGGAACCATTGTGACAAAAAGTGATGTGAACATGGAGCCAAAGGCTGAGAGAGAGAGCAAGAGTAGACTTTTGTGATGAGCAACTCTTTGTCTAATTTGTGTTTCAGGGTGTGAGCCCTGCACTAAGCCAGGCCATATCTGTGACCCGGACACAGGTGCTTGTGTCTGTCCACCGAACACTGTCGGCCCAAGATGCCAGCGATGTCAGAATGGAGCCTACGATTATGACAACATAAGGGGATGCAAGGTCAGTTTGGAAGGAAAACGTTTTTAACCTGTTGTCAGAATCTAATCTTGTGTGTTGTATGTATCAACGGTTCAGTAGCTAACAGTGGTAACTGGTGTGTGGGGGTGTGTAAAGGAATATAATGAACAAAGCAATAATGTAAATGGTGCATTGCTTTGGAAGGGAATATCCAATAATTCAGTAGGCATTATAATGCAAAGGAGAGTCAATTTAGCTCGCACCATATTGAAAAACCTGCTCATTTTTGAACATTTATCCATGGTGATGCAAACTTTATAAACCTGTTTATTTGTGAACATGTTTTGCGAATGAAAGGTACTTCAGGCATGTTTTTGTGATTAAGATTTTGATGAAGAAATAAATCTTGTCCTGTATTTAGATTGTCATTTTATCTTGCATTTGTAGAGACTTCCCTTTTTAACCCTTTGCATGTTGGTAGTGGTTTTAGACAAAAACCGCTACCAACACGCAAAGGGTTAATTTCCTGACATTCCATAGCAGTAATAATGCTGTTCCCTTTAGTTCCCTTTAGTTAACTCTTTGCCTATGGCTGGCGGCTCCAGCCACTGTGGGACGACTTACAGCAGCACACTTTTGGCAGCAAGATTGCCCAGCCAAAGCTGGCTTGCAGTGCATGTATGTGCTTGGCTATTTTTAGCGCTGAATGTGTCAATACAAGCCATTACTTGGCATGCGCACAGGATCCAGAAATTAACTCATAAGAAACATACTTAGTGGCAGAGTACATAACTACAGAAAAGCGACTTAGTAGGCAAAGAGTTAATGAGCTCTTTATATTTGCATTATGAACGTGCATATTTTCTGAATCAGAGGTACAAAATGTATATATATTAGGCCGTTTGCAGTTAGTTGCACCCTTTTTCCCCTCAAGTACTGATAACTTCTAAAACTTCAAAAGCATGTCTTATAACAACTTACTTTTTCCCTCTAGCACAGATGACTTTTCTTCAAAAGCATGTCTTTAAACCATAACATGCTGTGGATGAAATTATCAATTTCTGTAGATATTATCAATTTCTGTAGATATCCTTTTGAGGACTACATCACAGTTCTGGAGACAGATTGACCATGATAGTTTAAAGGCGGTGTCAGAATAGCTTGGCGCCTATAGGCACCAAGCTATTCTGACACCACCCTTGAACTATCTTGGTCGATTCACATAATGTTGTAGCAAGTCAGGGCTTTATGGTTAAAAACAACATACACAATGTACCAAGTATGCAGCCAAATACAAACCTGAACATGCTTGAGTTATATAAATGCTAACAAATATTATTATTTATGTTTAAAATTATCATCCATCTTGTAAGTGTTTTTTACACGTAATATTTTTAGAGCTTTATAGCAAGTTTGCACTGTCAGGTGGTACGAGAAGCCTTTGAACTTGACTATTGTGTGTATTGCTTCTGATAATGCTTCATCAAATGATTAACACAATCATGTACCATGGATTTCTTGAAGTAGATTAAAAAATCCTTTGGTTGTCGTAGTGCTTTTCGACGAAAAGCACTACTGGCAGCCAAAGCGTTCATCCAATAAGTGCATTTTGTCATCACCAACGTTGAAAATCTGTGTACACTTGTACAGGTAATGTATCAGAGTGTAGTGAGTTATTACTTGTATGGCCAGCTTTGATTCCCATACAGCAGCTTTCACTTAACGGTGCTATTTGTTGAGAAAAATGCTTTGAATTAATGGTATTGTTAATACTAATAGTTTAGACGCTTTGATCCTGTAACATCACAACATATCTTGCAAAGACAAGTTTTAGACTATGTACAGTCTAATACCAAACTCATATTTTGTCATATCAGAAATCATATATGCTTGGGCTTTGCAGCCCTAACCTTAACCTTGTGCTGGTGCGTATCGCACTTTTACTATTTTCCAGCGGTGCAACTGCACTGAGGAAGGTTCGGAGTCTCAGCAGTGTGACGCGGTAACAGGGGTTTGCTCATGTCTACCTGGTTTTCGTGGCTTCAGTTGCGATGCATGTGTTGAGGGGTACCACGGTTTCCCTGAGTGTGATGCATGTTTGTGTAACGTGACTGGCAGTGAGCCAGAGTCATGCCTGAACCCCCAGGGGTTGTGCGCTTGTGACAGCATGGGACAGTGTGACTGTAAGGTAAGCTTGAGGATGCTGCACATAAATATGAGAGAATTTTAGTGCACACGTTGAGCCACAGGGTCAAAATTGTCAAACTTGGGGGTTGACGTCTGAAGACTCTTGTTACACCATGTCCGAAAACAGATCAATCATGATACAGACTTCTCTTATAGATTCAAGATTCAAGAAATTTATTGTCCATTAAAGGATATTTGTCTTTATAATAATATCAGATTTGACTTGACCCCTTCACCGCCAGTAGATGAAGACTGTTTTTGAAATCTTCATCAATTCAACCCTAGAGAGTCCGAGTCATCCAAACATGGATACAGAGTAGTGCCAGCGAGAGGCATAAATCCTCATGAGCCCCCGCAAGTGTGGTGGCTCATGAGGATCTGTGTCTCTTGCGTTTGGATCATGTTCAGTTTTTCTCAGCAGTGAAGAGATGAGTGTTTTCTCAGGTGTGCTGTCCACACTCTTTCTCTGTAAATTACTCTGCATATGGCAACTTTGGATAAAACAAAAATAAACTGCAAGTCCCCTAACATTTTTCTTAACTGCAGATTACTGTAGTTCAAGATATCTTGATCATTCTGCCTCCTGTAGCATTGTGTGATGGCTAAACAGCCAGCTTCAGTAACTGCTAACTAGGTGCTGATAGATATGTAATGCCTTTAGCTTTGAGATAATGAATGCCAGAACACAACCCATTCAGGCCTGACACACTTCAGCAGGAGATTGGTCGACCATGATAATTCAAGGGTAGTGCCAGATTAGCTTGGCGCCTGTCGGTGCCAAGCTAATCTGGCACTACCCTTGAATTATCATGGTCGATCCATTTCCTGCAACAGGTGCATAGTCGTTAGATGACGCTTCCAAAATTTGGGAAATATGTAGGTCGGGCTGAATGAGTTAATAGTCTTTCTGCTTTTGGCTGTCGGTGCTTTTTTGTCAGGATGATTCCTGCAGGAATAATAAGGGTTAACTTACTCACACATGACATGTCCAATATAATAGGAGAAGTTGTGACAGCATGGGACAGTGTGACTTAAAGGTTTTAAGGGTAGCGTCAGCTTACCTTTGTGCGTCAGGCACCAAGGTAATCTGACACAGCCCTTGAACTGTCATGGTTGATCCCTCTTCTGCAGCTCATAATTATGTCTGAAATTCAGCCTCAGGGATGAATGAGTTAAACATTCCAAGTCTTAACTCATTTGTGCATGCAACCACTGTTACTGTATATAATACCAGTGACTATATGCATAGGGGGTTAATTTCCTGTTCACCTGCAACTTATGCAGTGTGGTTGATGCTGAAGCTCTTGCTTTGCTACGTCACTTTCGCAGCATTTCTTTAACGCTTTCGCTGGCTGTAGCGCTTTTTGTCTAAGTGATTCCTGCAGGAATCACCTCGACAAAACGTGCTACAGACAGCCAAAGGGTTAATAAGGATGCTATTGAAAATACAAAAGACAAAACAAGTGACACTAATTTGTGTGGTGCTTTCTGCAGGCAGTAACAGTAAACACTCGTGCAGCAACAGCATTGGTTTACTATACAGTGAATTGAGTGTCCTTGTTTGTCTAGACAGTTAGACCGGATGCTTGTTGTCCTGCATGTGTTGTTAGCAATATAGCTGCAACGTGTGCATAGATTTGTTCTTGGTATCGGTGACTAGTTCTTAACCTCTGGGCGTCGGTAGGGATTTTAGTTGTGATGATACCTACAGGAATCATCGCGACTAAAACCGCTACTGATACCTGAAGGGTTATTTATGTTTTGGGTTGAAAATCTGTGTCATATTTGTTATGACATGTAATAATAATAAAATAATAATGCAGATTATTTTATCTATGAAATCTGTGCATCAGCTTGAAGTATGGTAAACCGAACTCAACATGCGTGCTCACATGAAACGCATTCACTTTGATGACAAACACAGGACAAGATGAACGCAGGACAATTTGCTTGGTTGTCATGCAAGTATATACATGGCATGATGCAAACACACTCACACACACACTTTTACTTTTGTCACAACAGCCTGATATTGAAAATTCAGTAGAATGTTTTACTTGCAATTTTAAATTCAAGAACCCCAAAAATGGCCAGTGATGCCTTGTGTACCTATTTTGATGTCATTTGTTAGACACAAAGAAAGAACATGGAAATTGCGTGTGTGGTTTGACAAATCACTCGCACACAATGTTTGTTTTTTGTTTTGTGCTTAATAATAAACCTGCCCCTTTCATAACACATCTGCCTGTGAGTGAGTATGGATGATCGACCTATCTTTAGTCTTTGATGCAATTTGATGTCAGTTTTCATTGATTAGGCACAAAGAAAGAACTTGGAACTAGAGTGTGTGGTTTACAAAACTGTACACATAATTTTCATGCTCTTTCTTTATGCCTACCTATAGCATAGATCCACCACTTATAACACATATGCCTGTGCCATCACAGGAGAATGTGGAAGGCCTTCAGTGTGACCGATGTCGGCCTGGTACTTTCAGTCTGCGACCAGATAACCCCAAGGGCTGTACTGAGTGCTACTGTTTTTACCGCAGTCTGGAGTGTATGCAGGCTCCCTATGTGTGGACTTCAGTAAGTGCAAAGCTCCTTTTGCCAACTCCCTGCCCGTGCCCCCATTTGCCTCAATGTTTTAATCATGTATAAAATATACCATCTTTTTTTTCTTTCTTTTTTTTTTTTTTTTTTTTTTTTTTTGGGGGGGGGGGGGGGGGGGGGGGAGGGGGGCTTGCTAGACTGTGGTAATATCTATTCCCTTGTGCACAGCCACTTCATCATAATATTTACAGTACCGCTGACTGCTTGCACAAGGGACTTAACTTTTGATTGTCAGTAAGCGCCTTTTGTCAAGGGGATTCTGGCAGGAATCACCTCGACAAAAAGCGCTACAGACAGGAACAGGATGAAAGTACATTATGTTTAAGTCTCTACAAGCTATGTATCGGTGGCTGGCCTTTCCTTGTTTGCTTGCTAGACTGTTGTAATATCAACTCCCTTGTGCACGCAACCCGTTCATCATACTATTTACAGTACAGCTGGTTGCTTGCTTGAGGGACTTAACTTTTGATTGTCAATGGTGCCTTTTGTCGAGATGATTCCCACAGGAATCACCTTGACAAAAAGCACTACTGACAGCGAAAGGTAAAAGTACCTATAATTCTCTCTGTAACTGTAAGTATAATTCAGATTGTGCTGACATCTACATGTATCTACAGGAGTTGTCACACCTTGAACCAAATCAACGAAACGATTTCCTAATGTATTATTACATATGGCAATAAAGTTCTATCTTATCTCTTATTTTATCTTATCGTACCTTATCAACTGGCCCTCAACTGACCTGTTTAACCCCATGGCTGCATTTCCCAAATTTTGAAGGTGTCACAATTATCAACCATGCAGTTGCAGGGATGGCTCGACCATGATAATTGAAGGGTAGTGCCAGATTAGCTGGTGCCATCAGGCGCCAGGCTTATCTTGCACTACCCTTGAATTATCATGATTGATCCATCTCCCGCTGTAGCGCATCGGGGCTAATGGGTTAACTATTCAATGCCAGCATGGTGAAATGGTGTCTCTGAAACCATCATAAACACAGCTGACACATAATTTTAACCACTTCAGACGATTTTGGATATGATTGAGGGCAGAAAAAGGCACCAATCTTCATGATCCACTGCGACTGCAAAAGGCATAGATCCTCATGAGCCCTGCAGCTGCAGGGGCTCATGAAGATCTGTGCTTCTTGCTTTTAGTCTGCCGTACTTAAAAAATATGGTAGACTTTGAAATGGGGCTGGTTGCAGCGCATTCTGGCGCATGCACATGACTTTTTTAGCGTGTGGGGCAGAAATTCTGGCAAAGAAGTAACACGCTAAAAATGATGTCACGTCTAGCTACGCAAAACTTGCTAGAGAATGTCATTTTGGCACCAAAGCGCAGTGTGTGTGTGTATGTGACATTGACTAGAGCCCGCGTTTGAGGATGGACAAGCTTGAAATTTTAGGATATTGCCTCTAAAAGAATTATCTCGAGACCTTGTTTTCGATGTTTTGATTAAGATGTTCATTGGCGAGAAAATGGCCGTTTCACAAAAACCAGTTGATTCACACTGGAGTCCGTAATTTTTCTTATTTTTACTAGATATTTTGTGTATAGCTAGATAAAAAGGAGATATTGAATGAGTTCTTTAACCAGCATTGTACCTCTAGAACTTTTTGAGTGATAATTAAAGTTTTATTTTTTAAATAATTATATTTTCACATTTTTGGGATTAATTTCATGAATTATATGGTTTAATCTTAAAACAATTGAATCATTTTTACAACAACAAAAAAAAACCCCAATCTTCTCATTAATAATCGCATGATTTTTCATATATGGTATTTACATAAGCCTACAGTTTGTCTCAGCTGTCATGTACGATTAGGTCAATTGTGACCTGTATGCCCTAGGTGTGAAAATCAGACGATGTTCCGCACCACTTTTTAGGAGTCATTTGTAAAACAGCTAACATAACTTTAATTTTTCTTTTATTAAAAAAACTATCTTCTCATTAATACCCGCATGATTGTTCATAAACAGTGCCTGCTGTTTGTCCCGGCCCTGGGGTAGGATTAAGTCAAATTGTGACCTGTAAGCCCTAGGCGTGAAAATCAGCAAGAAAATTGCAAAGTTGATTCTCTGATACGTCAAATGTTAGTACTGAGATGAGTGACGTATGACATCGAGTCATCACTATGAACACAGTGTCGTGGGACTAATGATGCCATGACGTTTAGCTTGAAGTAACGTCATTTCGATGCTGGTGCTGTTATTCTTCTTCAGAATAGCTATGCTATGCCAGACCACAGAGCTTACGAATGGCGGGAATCGCCATGTGTCCATCTTTATTTCTGTGCGCCAGTGTGTGTGGATCAGGGGTTGGCTTAGAGAGGAGGGAAATGGATGAGCATAATTTCCCTAAAAATATGAACAACTCTGAATGTTCCTAAAAGATGAACGCATCTGAGCTCCAAACAATACAGTAGACTTGGGGATGAAATCCTCATCTTCTTATATGTTTTTCAGTGTTCTCCAGCAGTGATTGTGTGAGAAAAAGTGCTATTCTTTTCAATTTATATCCTTGTTTGAAATTGTTTCCTCTGCCCAGGGTCAGACTTTCTGGAGCCATAGTCAGAAAGGGCGCTACCCAGTTATGTACTTATTCTCACACTCTTCGGCCAGAGGTCAGTGGGTCATGTGATACCAACCTGATTCGTCACTGGATGGGTGATACTAAGTGCCAGTGCACAGTGACGCGTGTGAGCCTGAGGAATCGGCACCATATCTACACAAATGCCAGCACAAATCTGTTTGCCTTAATTCAGCTCCTCTGTAACTCTTTTGTGTCACAGATCACAATCCCAACACGCCGAGCTACCATCTCGCTGTCACCAAGGGATCTGCAGAATGTCATCATTGATGCAAATAATTACCTGATTATCAATGGGACACAGGTGTCCGTCGATCCAAACCTCAGTGACCGACCACTCTATTGGGCAATGCCAGATGAACTTCTTGGGGACAAAGTAAGTAGCAGCATTAGCACTAACTGCAGGTAATTCTGTGTATTTTGCCACTTTTTAATGCAGATATGAGGAATGGAAAAAGAAAAGGAGTAGCCGGTGTAAGTTACCTGATGTTTTTAACCCTTTTCATCCTGATACACGCATTGCTTCTAAATAAATTAAAACTATGATAGTTCAAGGGTGGTGCCAGAATAGCTTTCACCTGATGCACCACCCTTGAACTAAAATGCTTGACCAATCTGCTAATCTGTATAGTAGCCTTCATAGGACAATACGCAAATATTAAAAAATCAGCCTCAGGATGTAATGAGTTAAGAAATACCATTCGTGGAAGTGCAGACACATGTTATGTTGACAGAATAAGGAATGTTTTAAGAATAGACATGTAAAAGTAGTAAACTTGTTTATTAGTGGTGAGTGTTTGCCCCTCCCACCCTCCACTCTACACCCCACCCCTTCACCCCTCCATCCCCCACAATGCCTGTATGGTGTGAGTACTTAGAACTGATTTTTAATAGGAAATTGTGCCTAATAATTTAATGGTTATTATTATATTATTTTGCTTAATGCTTTTATTTTTCAGACATTGTCGTACGGTGGGCGGCTAGATTTTATCCACTATTTCGATGGACCACCAAACTCTGTCAGCGCCCAAGGAGTGGCGCCAATGGTGGTTTTGAGGGGTAATGGGTTTGAAATCTACGGGGATGTGACTGGACTTGAACCTGGCCACGCTGAATCCTTCAGCATCAAACTGCATGAGGTATCATAATTACTGTAAATATGTGCATGTGATAATGAGATATATACATTTTTTTTAATTTATCAGTCCTGAAAATTCTAAATTTTTGCACATGTAGCGAGTGGTTTAATATTGACCGTTATTCACGTGCACAAATTTTAGAATTTTTGAATGGTCAAATATGAAACGCTTCACTACTGAGAAAAAGTGAAAATGATTCAACTGTAAGAGACATAGATTCTCATGAGCCCCCGCAGTTGCGGGGGCCTCATGAAGATCTGTGTCTTTTGCTGATACCACTTTGTATCCATGTTCATTGGGTGGCTCGGGCTTTTCAGCATTGACTTTGCAAGAATGTCAGGAACACAAGAGGTGTAACAGGAAATGTTGATTGATGAGGCTAAAAGCTTCAAATTTGTACACTGCCATATGCAAGCTACGTTATAGTACTTACAGATAAGGACATAGACCAATGGCTTTATTTCAAGGGTGGTTCCAGAATAGCTTGGCGCCAAGAGGCGCCAAGCTATTCTGACACTACCCTTGAACTATTTTTAGTCAAATTTATTCCACACACTGGTGTATTCCAAATGATACAGGTTAAAAAAGTGTTGTCTACAAATTAGAGACTTCCAAAACTTAGAACAAGCATACTAAACGAACCCGTACTGAGTCGAGCACTGCAGCTGGGTCTTTCGAAACTACGATTTACATTTCAGAACTGACTCATACAAAGTGATAAGTTGATCATGGCATGTTCGGCTGTATGAGCGGTGTTTTGCAACTTCTGTGATGGTGCTTGTAACTGGCATAATTTGTTATATGTTGATTTACTATTCCTATTGTTTTGTTGTTGCAGAACTACTGGCGTTTACCTCGCCAGCAACCCCCGATTACTCGCCGTCTGATGATGGTGGTGCTGCAGAACATGATGGCCATTCTCATTCGTGCCACTCAAGATGGGAATGCCACTTATGCTGAGTATGAATTTTTGTGTAACCCATTGCATCCTGAGGCTGATTTTTTAAAATTTGTTTATTGTCTTATGAAGGCTACATTGCAGATTAAGGAGATAGATTAACCATTTTAGTTCAAGGGTGGTGCCAGAACAGCTTGGCGCCCAAGGGCGCCAAGCTGTTCTGGCACCACCCTTGAACTAAAATGGTTGATCTATCTCATGCTAGAGTGTATCAGGACTTAAAGGGTTAAATAAGTGTGTGTGTGTGTGGAAGCATTGCATTTTAACTACATCTCCCTGCATAATAGTTTGCACGTCTGTTCTTATTCTTGTTATATTTAAACTAATCAGAGTTTGTCAAGATTTTAGTAGATGGCTGTCCCTTTAATTTAACCACACACAAAAAAGAGTTTTAAATCTCCATTTGATATCTGATCAATTGATGGATGGATGGATGGACATTTTTTTTAATTATTCTCTTTTTACAGCATGCATACATCAAATGCACCACAAAACAGTTCAGTTAGACGGATGTTTTTATATTTACATTTTTCTGTTGGTAGGGTGGGCCCCATTGGTTTAGAGATTGCTGAGCCAAGCCAGAACACAAGTGGCAGTGATGTCATAGCATATGGAATCGAGCAGTGCAAATGTCCAGACAGATACTCTGGTTTGTCATGCCAGGTGAGATATTATGCACTGCTGAGAGTGCAAATGTTGGGTTGTATATGTTACTAAAGCTGGAGGACTGCAAGAGACAGATTTTAATGAGACCTGCAGTGGCTCATAAAAATCTGTCTCACTTTTGTGTTGCCATTTACATAAATTGGCAGTTTGTCCAGCATTTCAGGTACTTATTTATTTTTTATCTCCATCACTTTCAGATGCATTTTTTTATAACTAATTTGCAATGAAACTTTAACGGGATCTGTTTCTTGCTGACGGCGTTGGGCAAGGAAGTTTGCGTTTGAGTCCCGAATGATTTGCAGGAGTACTCCCCAGACAGACCCACTCAGGAGTATGCCACAAGTACACTTCTGTTCGGTGGATGCTTAGCATCTCATTTGCATAGAAGTGTACTTGTGGCATACTCCCTGAGTGGGTGGAGTGCTCCCACAAATGGTTCGGGGTGTTTCGATTAACCCTTTGGGTGTCGGTAGCAGTTTTAGTCGTGATGATTCATCGTGACTAAATCCTCTACTGACACCCAAAGGGTTAAGTCTAGGCTGTGCATATTGCTGCTGGATTTTTCATTAACTGATCTTTAATTTACATGCTGATTTTAGAATGCAGGATCCGGATATTTCCGTGAGCGACCTGACCCTGGCCCCAACTTGCGCAATCCTGAGGATGCAATCGGTATTGTGCGGCCTTGCCAGTGTTACTCTCACAGTGACAGCTGCCACCCTGAGACTGGCATTTGTAGGGTGAGATCTGAGATTATCTGTATTTATGTTTGTAAATGGCCTTCCTCTAAGAGACTAATTCTTTCGTTTTCTGGAGATTTGCAGGGATTTACTGAGACAGGTGTCTGTGGGGTGAAAACTGAGATAATCGATGTTATCTTTTTTTTAACTGCCTTCCATCAGTGACTTTTTGGGGCTCACGTGTGAAGTAAAAGTGAGTCTATGTTCTGGGCCAGAGGTCGTCCGTCGTCAGTCGTCTGTCTGCCATTGTGCGTTGTAAACTTTAACGTTGGCATTTCTCGGAGACTATTCAAGCTACAGTCTTCAAACTTGGCCCAAGGATACTTTGTGGCAAGACCTTTCTAAACATACCAATTTCATTGACCTCTCACAAAGGTTAAGGTCTCAGGAGATCAGGAAATATATCAAAAATAGCTATTTTGGGACATATTTTATTTTTTCTCAAATATTTTATTTTTTCTCAAATACTTTTCACAACTTCAAATCGAAACTTGGTATAAAGATACCTGATAGTAAGACCTTTATACACACACTAATTTGGTTGATCCCTCGGAAAGGTCAAGGCTCACAAGAGCTCAAGAAATAGGTCCAAAATCGCCATATTTTTACAAAAGATGTTTTATCTCAATTACTATTCACAACTTGAAACCCAAATTTGCTACAGAGATACCTGATGGTAAGAACTTTCTATGCATACTAATTTGGTTGATCCCTCTGAAAGGTCAAGGGTCACAAGAGTTCATGAAATAGATCCAAAATCACCATATTTTGACAAAAACTCCAAACCCAAACTTGGTACAGAGATACCTGATTGTAAGACCTATATATGCATACTAATTTGAAAGACCCCTCGGAAAATTTAAGGGTCACAAGAGCTCAGGAAATAGGTTAAAAATAGTCATATTTTGATAAGAAATGTTTTTTCTCAATTACTATTCACAACTTCACACCCAAACTTGCTACAGAGATACCTGACGGTAAGTCCTATCTATGCATACTAATTTGGATGACCACTTAGAAAAGGTCACGGGTTGCAAGAGGTCGACAGATGTGTATAAAATGCCAATAATTGTAGTTATCAACATTTTGGCAAACTTTTCAGTCAAATTTGACACAGAGGTAGCTGATGATAAGACCTTCCTATGTATCCTAATTTAGTTGACTCATCGCAAAAGTCAAGTGTCATGGGGCTTTCACATATGTGTGAAAACTGATTAAATTTTGAGAAAACATGGATTTTGTTAGTGCAGAAGCCGTCCCTTTACTTATTGTCAGACATGTGTGGATTGGTCATTCACGTAAGCCATAAGGGCTTTGCCTTTCTTGTTGTTGTTTTTGAGGGGATTGTAACATGTACGTGGTAGATTTACTCTGTGTGTGTGTGTGTGTTGTATGTGTGTACGTGTGTGTTTGTGTATGTTTTACTTGATAATTTGATACTGCAACTCAGTATTTCATGGCAAAAATTTGTCAGAGTGTGCCTGACCAGTTTCTATTATCTTTAAATTTTGGTGCCTTCAACCGTGGACTCTTTTGGCCCGTTGAAAATTTTCTGCTATTGCTCATTGCTCTTCGGCCAGTTCATGACAGGCCATTTGCTGGCAGAAGAATCCATGAGCGATAGGTACAAAATATAAAGATACAACATGCACTGCAAACTGGCCATGCATGTACACACGCTGACCAGCTATTTGTTTTCTGCTGACCCCAGTAGCAAAACTTCTTTGGGCTCATGATGGCTGCATTTGGCCCATGCACAGCTGTGCGTGGGCCCATTGCGGCTATCATGGGCCCGAGGACCTTTGCTTACTGGTAAGTGTCTTCAGCACTCGGCACTGTGAGGGCAAAAGACATTAAGCCCATTTTTGTGAAAAGTGAGATTTTAATTGTAAAACGATGAAAACCTCTCTTTTCACAGAAATGGATTTACTGCACTGCTTTATCTTTTCATGAAATGCTCACTATAATGTATGGCTCATTTTCAGAACTGCATGCACAACACGTTAGGCAAACATTGTGACCAGTGTGTCCCAGGCTATTATGGGATAGCAACTCGGGGCACACAAGGCGACTGCATGCCCTGTGCGTGCCCGCTGCCAAACAACAAGTAAGTTTTTTTTAGATATTTGAATTGTTTCTTCCTTTTAAAAGTTGACTGTCGCAGCCTCATTTTAACACATTTTGGAGTTGTCACCAAATGACTTTTTACCAGTTGCAAGAGATGGTTTGACCAAGACAATACAAGGGTTGTGCCAGATTAGCTTGATGCCTGATGGCGCCATGCTAATCTGGCGCTGCCCTTAAAGTATCATGGTCAAACCATCTTCTTCTGTAGTGTGTCAGGGCTAAATGGGTTAAAGACTGAAACACGACCGATTGCCTCCAGAGCAGAGGTGTAGGGAAAGGAAGGGGACCTCCACTGCTCAGACACCCATTACATGTTGAGACTGATTTTTTTTTTTTTTTTTTTTTTTTTTTTTTTTTTTGTGTGGTCAATTTGCTTATTATTCTATAAAGGCTACATTACAGGTTAGGAGAAAAATCAACCATTTGAGTTCAGTAGTGTATCTAGATGAAATGGGTTAACTCAGTTGAGACATGCTGCATCCAGCTATGTGGCTTCAAGCGGCATATCGAGACGCATCACGTCTCGAAAGCTATTCTGGCACCACCCTTGAACTATCATAGTCATCTTAATTTCAAACAGTAGTGTATCAGAATGAAAAGGGTTAACTCAATTGAGACATGATCTTTGCTGCTGTAATTAAATTGAGGAAAGCTTCTGAGTTATGGGTTTCAAGTGCTTATGAGCCCAGAAATCTCATCTTCAACTAGCTAATCTGAAGTGATTGTTTTTGCGTTCAGTTTCAGCCCTACTTGCACTGGTGTAGGTGGTGACCTCATGTGTACCAACTGTTCTGTCGGATACACAGGCACCCGATGTGAAAGGTATTGTGCATGCTTTTTTCTTTTTCTTTTAGTTATGTAGGAAAGGATCCTGTGTTGTTTTTTATCTTCACCTGTTTAATTTAATTTCTTGCAGGTTGATTGTAGGACTGAGAATCATGTCCATTTGTGTTAGTTAGCTGTTGGGCTTTTACACTGAGCAGGTGAGGACAACCATCACACAGGGATCATACTCATTTGAAGAGCATTATTGCCAATGTCTGCAAGTCAGAATGTACCCCACCATGAGATGGCCTTAGTTGCCTGCTCGGCGTTAAACCCAAATAACTAACTAACTCGATTGCTTAGCTGATCAGCGCAGCAGTCGAGGGAGACAACCAGTGTGGGGAGGGTACTGTTAAGATGCTTCTGACACAACCCTCTCGCCCTGCTGGGTCATGCTGAATGTAAACAACTACTGCAACAATTTTTCATTTTCACAGGTGTGAACCTGGCTACTTTGGAAACCCAGCTGTGGAAGGTGGAAGCTGCCAGCCTTGTAACTGCGATCCCACAGGGTCAGAAAGCGACATGTGTGACCATCTGACGGGCCAGTGTCTGTGCATGTCTGGTATCAAAGGTCGCCAGTGCGACAAGTGTCCAGACCCTCGTGAAGGGGTACAGAATGGTGCTTGTATCTGTGAGTGTAATTTTAACGTTTCTGTCAAATTTTCCTGTTGCAGTTTCAAAGGAAGATGGGTGTCCGTTATTGGCAGATCCACCCCTAAAGTTGCCTTTTTCAGGGTGGGCTGCGAGTGCTAACGTTTGCAAAGAAAATGAGTATTCAGTGTTTGTCTCCCCCCCCCCCCCCTCACCCCCCCCCCCCCACACACACACACATTTTACTTTTTTGCCAGTGGAAAGTAAGGTCTTGTCTCTGAAGCCTTCTTTCTCAGGTGTGTCCAGCACACCCTGCCCCCACCCCCCCACCACCCCCCACCCCGATCTCATTTTACTTTTTGGCCAGTGGAAAGTAATGGTAATGCCTTCTTTCTCAGGTGCTTCACTGCTGAGAAAAAATTGGCCAACACTCAGCTGCAAGAGGTATAGATCCTCATGAACCCCTGCAGTTGTGGGGGCTCATGAGGGTCTATGCCTCTGCTGAAGACACTTTGTACCAATGTTCCTTTGACGTCTGGCGATCTTTGATATTGAATTATGATTTTTAAAAAGGCAGTCTGTATCCACTGGCAGGGAAGACAGTAAAAGTCCAAATGAAAAGTAACCGCACACACACAGACACACACCCCCTTAACTCATTCAGTCCTGATGCACTACAGCAGGAGATGGGTCGACCATGGTAATTCAAGGGTAGTGCCAGATTAGCATGGCGCCTGTCAGCGTCAACCTAATCTGGCACTACCCTTGAATTATCATGGTCGATCCATCTCCTGCAACAGGTACATAGTCGTTAGATGACGCCTCCAAAATTTGGGAAATACCTAAGTTGGGCTGAATGAGTTAACTTGTCTGCCGCTGAGGCTGATGTTGCATGCACAAATCTCACTATTCATAATATCCACCATTTTGATTGAATCGGAAAGCTTTGTATGTTTGTGAACAGCATGCTATGACGGTTGCACTGGAGTACTCCTGGATGACTTGAGAAACATGTCCATTCCCCTCATCTACGTCAATGTTACGGGAGTCGCCTACCCCTGGGAGGAAGTCTATCGTCTTCGCAACGAAACAGCAGAACTGAGGGTGATTGATTTGGTTTTATGTTTAAATATGTTTGTTTTGAGAGAGTTTTTATAACAGTTTTTTTATCCTCTGGCTTTGACCAATATGGCTCCAAAGTAGACAACAACAAATAAATAAAAAATTTAAAAAGAAAAAAAAATGGACAGGCCTGAAAGTGTGTGGGGGGTCAGGGGAAGGGGGGGGGGGGGGGGGTCATCATCGAGTCTGTTTCATCTTCAGTTTACTTATTTTTGCTGCTGCTTGAATGCATAAGCAAGTGATTTTTTTTTTTGGCTCACCTGCAAAGCAAAAGTGAGTCTATGTTCTGGGCCAGTGGTTGTCTGTTTGTCATCCGTCCACCATCATCCGTCTGCCGTCGTCTGTGGTAAACTTTAACGTTGGCATTTTCTCGGAGACTATTCAAGCTACAATCTTCAAACTTGGCCCAAGGATTCTTTGTGACAAGACCTTTCTAAACATACCAATTTGAGTGACCTCTCACAAAGGTCAAGGTCACAGGGGATGAGGAAATAGGCAAAAAAAAAGCTATATTTTGACATAATTTATTTTTTCTCAAATACTGTTCACAACTTCAAATCCAAACTTGGTACAAAGATACCTGATGGTGCGACCTTTATATGCATACTAATTTGGTTGATCCCTCAAAAATGTCAAGGGTCACAAGAGCTCAGAAAATAGGTCCAAAAAGCCATATTTTGACAAAAGATGTTTTTTCTCAAATACTATTCACAACTTCAAACACACATTTGGTACAGAGATACCTGATGGTAAGACCTATCTATGCATACTAATTTGGATGACCCCTCGGAAAGGTCAAAGGTCAGAAGAGCTCAGGAATTAGGTCCAAAATAGTCATATTTTGACAAAAGATGTTTGTTCTCAAATACTATTCACAACTCCAAACCCAAATTTGGTACAGAGATACCTGATGGTAAGATCTATCTATGCATACTAATTTGGATGACCCCTCGGAAAAGTCAAGGTCACAAGAGGCCGGCAAGTGTGTGTAAAATGCAAATTTTTGATAAAATTGTAGGTATTATCAACATTTTTGCAAATTTTTCAATCAATGATAAGACCTTCCAGGAATGCATACTAATTTAGTCGACTCATCGCAAAGGTCAAGAGTCACGGGGGGTTGACATATGTGTGAAAAATGCTTACATGTTCAGAAAACATGGATTTTGCTGGTGCAAAAGCCAGCCCTTTACTTACTGTCACAAAGGTCACACATATGTAAATAGGTCATACATGTGAGCCATAATGGCTTTGCCTTTCTTGTTTAACCTATTACATTCTGAGGCTGACTTTTTTAAATTTGCTTTTTGTCCTATGAAGGCTACATTACAGATTACAAGATTAATGAACCATTTTAGTTCAAGAGTGGTGCCAGAATAGCTTGGTGCCTCAGGCGCCAAGCTATTCTGGCACCACCCTTGAACTATCAAAGTCAAATTTATTTCAAGCAATAGTGTATTAGGATGAATTATTTTTTTTTCCTATTACAATGTGTTACTGTTACCTACATAGGAGCGCATGGATGCCCTGAAGGCCACGAGCTTGGAGGGCCTGAACGACATGAAACAACAGGTGGCCTTCTACACCAACATTTCCAACAACCTGTATGATCGGGTAAGTGCACCTTTAAAAGTATCATTTCAAAAGTACGGTTAACCCCTTGACTGCCAAGACAAACTTAACACGCACCAACCGCGAGACATAGATCTTCATGAGCCCCCGCACCAACCGCGAGGCATAGATCTTCATGAGCCCCCGCAACTGCAGGGGCTCATGAGGATCTATGCCTCTTGCTGACACCACTTTGTATCCAGTGTTAATGGGATGGCTAGGGCTGCTTGACACTGAATTAACACAGATTGCAGACTGTGTATAACCTAGCTGTTCTAGTGGCCACCTGTTTCAGTCTCACAGTCTTCATGCTTTAATAACTGCGTGCCGCAGCCACATTTTCCGGGTCTGCCCCATGAAGGCAAGAAAGAGTAAATCTGTGTTTGTGTCGTTAGATTTTCACTGTAATGCAAAGAAAATCTTGCTCCTCACAAAAATGGACACAACCCTTTGGCTGTTGGTAGCGCTTTGTCGAGGTGATTTCTGCGGGAATCACCTCGACAGAAAGCACTACCAACAGCTAAAGGGTTACTGACTTTTGCTTCAACAGGGCAGGAGTGACTTTGTTTAAACATTCAAGTGGGTGGATTTTGGGGGGTGGAGTGGGGGTTCCAGGGGGGACCCGCCACCCCCAAATTCTTTAAAATGTTATAAGAAAGTCCGTTTTGGGGGTGTTTGGAACACACACACACACACACACACACACACACACACACACACACACACACACACACACACACACACACACACTCACACACACACACACTCACTCACTCACTCACTCACTCACTCACTCACTCACCCTCCTTTCTGATATTTTGTCAAGTTTTGATGCACACACAACACACACCCCCCCCCCCCACCCCACACCACCTCCCCCCCCCCCCCCCCACCCTCCCCCACCGTTGTTTGATATTTTGGCATGTGGTGAGAGTCTTGATACACATGCGGTTCCCCCCCCCCCCCCACACACACACACACACACACTTTTTTTTTAGGCCTTTGTGTCAGGTAGAAGGTCTCAAACGAAAGGTTGAACTCCCCCCCCCCCCCTCCCCCCAAAGGAAACTGATCCACTCCTGCTACCTTAGAGATTGTTTCAAGTTAGACGACTTCCGCTTCAGTGTATTATACACGTATATCACTTCTGCTCTTTATCCACATTTTTCTCATATTTTAGTCCTAAGATACACTTTTTGTCATTAAATATGAATTTTTTTTCTAAAATGTTTTTTTTTGAAAAATACTTACCGATGGCATTACTATCTGGAATACACTCTATTGCCTATAGATTTCAGCCAAAAGTTGTGTATACCACACAACTGGGGAGGAGACACCGGGGATCCACGCACAGGGGCCCCGGGTGGCCTCCCCTTACTACCCTATCCCGGCATTCACAGGGCGACCCTGTCAGTTTCACACTTAGCCAAAAGAGGCAAGCGGGGCAGGTAGAAGGGCAGTCCGAGTAATGCCATCGGTAAGTATTTTTCCAAAAAATACATTTTAGAAAAAAATTCATTTGTTTTTTCAAAATACATTACCGATGGCATTACTATCTGGAAGAATGACGAACAGGCGGAGGGTGCCATTTCTATAACCGTAAACCTAACCACTCCGCCAGTCCCAGAGAGAGAGAACTCCCGACGATTTCAGCTATGACGTACCTAAGACACCAGCGGCGCTCGGAGGGAGTGCTGGGCCACGGAGATGTCGCCCACCCGTGCCAGGGAGTCACGTTGGCCGGATAGGTCTCTTAGGTAGAAGCGAGTGAATGTGGAGTCTGAGCGCCAGACGCCCGCTGTAACAATATCCTTGACCAAGCAGTTGCGGTCCAGAGCTAGACTGGTGGCTACTGCTCTCACTTCATGCGCCCGGATTTGGAAAAGTCTATCGCCGTCTGGGGAGAGGTCCTGGTAGGCCGACCTAATCACCCACCGCAGCCAGGACGACACGGTCTGGGCCAAGATGTCATGTCTGCCAGAGGACAGTGGGAGGAAGAGGCGCGAGCGCCCCCGGCGTCGCGGCTTAGAGCGGCGCAGGTAAATCCTCAGCGCCCGCACCGGGTCTTGTTGACGCGATCCAGGGGAAAGGTCCGTTCCACAGAGAGGCTGTACAGTCAGCGTCTGAGGGGCCGCCGCGGGGCGGCGGTTCTTGGCCAGAAAGGATGGATCGGGGAGAAGCTGTGCAGAGCCGTCTGAACGAAACTGCAAACAGGCTGGAAGTATCGAGAGCGCGTGAAGCTCGCTTACTCGGGACGCAGTGGCGAGAGCCAGAAGGAAACATGTTTTCCGGGTCAAATCTGAGAACCGAGCCAAGGGGAGAGGTTCAAACCGGTCCGTATTCAGCCACGTCAGTACCCAGGCGAGATCCCACCGAGGTACTAGGGAACGGGAAACTGGACGTCGGAGCTCAAAGTGTGCCAGCAAGTCCGACAGATCCTTGCAAACGCCTGGGTCCGGAAGACTCAGGTGGCGGTAAGTGTCCGTGATCATAGCACGGTAGCCCTTGATGGTAACTGGGGCTAAGCCTTGTTCTTCGAAAAGCCACAGGAAGAACTCCGCCAGTTGGTGGGTGGCTAGATTTGTGGGAGGGAGACAATGGGAGGCGCACCAGGTCTGAAAGACCCTCCACTTGCCTTCGTACACCTTCCGTGTAGAGAGTCTGCGGGCTGCTGCAATTGCCGCCACTGCTGCATCCGAGAAACCTCTAGCGGCGAGGGCTTGCCGGACAACCTCCAGGCATGTAAGAGGAGTCGCTCCGGGCACGGATGGAAAAGATGTTGGCGGGGCTGCTTGAGCATTGTGGGCGGGGTAGGAAGCTTCAGGGGACGGTCTGTCGCTAGCGCGAGTAAGTCCGTGGTCCAGCTCTTGGTCCAGTTGAAGGGGGCCACCAGGAAAAGGACTGCCGAGCATCCCAGAAGCTTCCGCAGCACCTTCGGAACGAGGACTGACGGGGGGTAGGCGTAAGCTATCAGGCCGTCCCAAGAGATGGAGATTGCATCCACCGCACAGGCGAGCGGGTCCGGGACTGGAGAGACGTAAACCGGGAGCTGGTTGTTCCATCTGGTGGCAAACAAATCCACTAGCGGCGTTTCCCAATGGGAGCAGATTAGGCGAAAGATATCCGGGCGTAGGGACCACTCCGTGTGGAGCAACTGTCCGCGGCGGGACAGGGCGTCCGCGATCACGTTCAGGTGGCCGGGGATGTGGCGGGCTCGTAGCATAATGCACCGATCCCTGCACCAGAGGAGAAGGTGGTACAGGAGAATGCACAGGGAGGGCGAGTGCGTGCCCCCTTGATTCTGTATTTAAGCCACCACCGTCGAGTTGTCAGAGAGAACGAGAACTTCCTGTTTGTTCAAGGTCTCCTGCCAGAAGCTGACGGCCAACCAAACTGCCTTCAGCTCCAGCCAGTTGATGTGTTTCCCCAACAGCTCCCGAGGCCAAAGGCCCAAGATACTTACTTACGCCTGTCACCCCTACCCGGGTATAGGCCGTCGACGAGAGACCTCCAGCAACTCCTGTCCTGTGCTTCTCCTTCGATTCTACTCCAGGTGGTTCCCAGTCTCTTGATGTCTGCTTGGAGGTCTCGACGCCAGGAGTTTCTCGGCCTACCTCTTTTCCTCTTTCCCTGGGGGTTCCATGACAATGCCTGCCTAGTGATACTGGAAGCTGGCTTTCTCAGACTGTGACCGATCCATCCCCATCTTCTTCGCCCAATTTCATTCTCTGCTGTTAACTGCTCTGTTCTCTCCCAGAGTCTGACGTTGCTGATCTTCTCTGGCCAGTGGATTTTCAAAATTCTTCTAAGGCAACTGTTCATGAAGGTCTGTACTCTGTTGACTGTGGTTTTTGTCAATCTCCATGTCTCTGCTCCATATAGGAGAACTGCTTTTACATTGGAGTTGAAAATCCGGACTTTGGTGTGTTGTGACAGCTCTCTGGAACTCCACACTTTTTTCAACTGGAGAAAGGCTGCTCTGGCTTTACCGATTCGTGCTCTGACATCTGCATCAGTGCCGCCTTTTTTGTCTATGATGCTCCCGAGATAGGTGAAGGACTCCACCTCCTCCAACGGGGTGCCAGCAAGCAAGACTGGTTCTTCCCTGGTTGCGTTCAGCCTCATTGTCTTTGTTTTCTGTTTGTGAACAAAGGCCCAAGGCCGAGACAAAATCCGGTAACAGATGCGCGCCCCAGCCGGCCTGGCTCGCATCGGTGCAGAGAGACCAGCGGGGCGGAGGGGAGTGAAGGGGCACGCCCGTAGCCAGCCAAGCGAGGTCCGCCCACTTCTCGAGGTGAGGACGAGCCAGAGGAGTAACTGGTACGAGATCCGAAAGAGAGCCCAACGAGGGACGCCAGTGAGGGAGGAGATGTAGCTGCAAAGGGCGAGCATAAAGCCTGCCCAAGGGAAGCAGGTCCGCAGCCACACTGAGGAGGCCCAGGAGTTGAAGCCAGACCCTGGTGGAGAAGGAGGCTCCTACCTCCATCGAAAGCGCCAGATCGACGATCTTCTGCCACCGGGCCAGAGGCAGGCGGACAAGGTTGAGGTCGGTCAGGAATTCCATCCCCAGATGTAGAAACTGTCGAGAGGGGGAAAGATCCGATTTCCCCAGATTGAGTAGAAAACCGAGACGGCGCAGAAGGGAAAGCAGGGCGTCCGTGGCGCAGTGGTTAAGGCGCCTGCCACCAATGCCAAAGGTGCGCGGTTCGATACCGGGTTCTGGCGTTGGACTTTTCTCCTCTGGTAAGTGTCACCGTTAATTCGGGCGGACCGTCGGGGGTTCTTTCTCCGGGTACTCCGGTTCTTCCACCCCCCCCCCCCCCCACTTTGGTACCGGTCTCAGGCCACTTTACAAATTTCAAATACAAGCGATCAAAAATTCTCTGTAACTTCAGTAGCTGACTGGCCCTTCGTTTGTCTTGTACTGTGTTTGTCTTAAATGGCGTAAATCCGTGTCTGTTTCGTGAGTGTGTGTGTTGGGTTTCAGGCGCGGCGCTTTGAGTCAATTTCCCCAAAATTGAGAAAAAGCGCCTATATAATAACGGTATTATTATTATTATTATTATGTCTCTGTCCTGGAGCGCCGAGGCGACCAGGTTGCGCAGCAGTAGGTCGTCCAAGTAATTGGAGGCCGGGCTCAGGGAACGTTGGCGGAAGTAGGCCATCACCGCGTCGAGAAGTCTCGTAAATACCCAAGGACTGATGTTGAGGCCGAATGGGAGGGCGCAGAACTGGTAGACGATCCCACCAAAGGCAAACCGAAGGTACCGGCGAGATGACGGATGAATCGGGACGTGAAGATAGGTGTCTGACAGATCGAGGCTGATCGCGAAGTCCATCGGTCGGACGGCCGCTCGGAGTATCCTGGCCGTCTCCATCCTGAAATGAGGGGCCAAAATGAACTCGTTTAGCGCTGACAAGTCGATAACTGGACGCCACTTGCCTCCTGGTTTGGGAACTAGAAAGAGGCGGCTGTAGAATGCTGGTGAGTCCTGTCGCGAAACCACCTCTGTCGCCGCTTTGTCGGGAAGGGCCGCAACTTCCCCGCGCAGAGCGTCTGCCTGTAGGCCGTCGAGCGGATCCTGGGTCCACAAGGGGGACCTGCGAAGAGACGGAGGGGAACGGAACGAAAGTTGTAGGCCTGAAGTAACCGTGGAAAGGATCCAGGGGTCGTCTGGGAACAGCGATCTCCAATGGTCGCTGAAGAGGGACAGCCGCCCGCCGACTGGAGACCCGAGAACTGTCGACAGGGGCGGGGGAGGGGGCAAGTCAGCGAGCCCGACCGCGCCCCGATTTACGGGCGCCGCGGGGCCAAGATGGACGAGGGGCGGGGAAGGGCTGAGAGGCCTGAAGCGGACGAGCCCTACCTCGCGACGATCCGACTGGAAGCACAGAGGGTCTGGAAGACCGCCGGGCACTACCCCCGGCTGGGCGGGGGGGCGCGAAAGCAGGTCGAGGCTGGGGTGGATGCCGGCTTGGGCCACAGGTGCTTGGAAGCGTCCTTTACTGTCTGCCACGTGTCACCGAACAGCTGAGAACCACCTAAGGGGGCCTGACGAAGCTGGGTCTTCACTGACTTGGGAAGATCCGAGCAGAGACACAGAAGGGTATCCCGCCGCCAAAGGTCGCAATTGGCAGCCGCTGCCATGGCGTTGGTGGAGGAATGGTAGGCGGCCCGGTTGGCCGCTACCAGGATGGACTGCACATCACGGAGCGGGGACGAAATCTCCAGGTCCCAAGTATCCTGCAGACACTGCAAGACTGCCTGGGTAGCCAATTCCAAGAAGCCAGAACACGCCAGCGAATTCCACACTAAGGAAGCGATCCTGTCGAGAGGCCGAGGCCACGCGTTCTAGACAATTCTGCGGCCGCCCGCCTGGACTAAGGCCGCCGTATCCACCGCTGGAAGAGGGACGGCGAAGGCTTGGGAGTGTCCCGCGTACCAAGCCTGGCGGAAGCTCAAGTTGATCCCCGCAGGCCACCGTGAGTCGGAGAAAAACCCCGTGTCGCCGAAGGCGTTACATAACTGGGCGGAGAACGCATCGGTGAGGTCCCGGAAGCCAGCTGGCTGAGGGAGGGACTTGCGGCGCTTGACTTGCCTCTGTGCGTCGACCATGGCGGAAGCCTGTCTCTTCAGCGGGGGTGAAGGTGGACAGAAGTCGGGCGGGAGGAACTTTACAATAAGCCGGGAGGCCTCTCCCAAGGCGCGGACCGTCTGCAAGCCGAGCGAAGGGCCGACGACGTCCAAAGAGGAGGAGGCCGACGAGACAGCGGACAGGCGGGAAGGAGATCCAGCCGCCGAGTCCTGCAAGAAGATAGCCGAGCTCGAATCCGTAGGATGAAGGCTGAGGACATCCGGTTCCAAAAAACTAGACCGACCCTCCCGCGAAGGGGATGAAAGGGGCGAGCGGCTCCGAGAGCGCCGCACCGCCGCGCGAGAGGTAGACGGAGCCGCCAGCGACGCACGCAGAGAGGAGCGCCGCAGCGACGGAGGGACCGTGGAAGACGGACGGTCAACCGCGAAGCTATGTTCCGCACGCGGATGCCGGAGAACGTTCTCCGAACACAATCGGACTAGAGATGAAGCGGTCTGGTCACACCGGGCCCGCCTGGAGAAAACGGGGCGGGGGGGGGGGGGGGGGGGGGGGGAACCGTAACGAGTCTCGCCTAGCCCGCTCAGGAAAGGCGGAGCGGGGAGGGGACAAAAACCGGGCACGCGGCCCCCCGTTTGAGGCCTCGGAGCGTGGGGGACACGTGACGATGTCACACTGGGCCCGCCTGGTCGATGCGGGGGGAGGGGGGGGGGGGGACAGTCTAGGGTCACGCCAAGCCCGCTCAGGAAAAGTGAAGCGGGGAGGGGACGATCTATGAACCCGCGGCCCCAGCTCAGACGCTTCGGAGCGAGGGGGACGCGTGTCCGAGTCACACCGGGCCCGCCTGGTCGATACGGTGGGGGGGGGGGGGGGACAGATTAAGGTCACGCCAAGCCCGCTCAGGCGAAGCGGGGAGGGGACAATTTTTGAGCACGCGACCCCCGCTCAGACGCTTCAGAGCGTGGGGGGCAAGTGTCAACGTCGCACCAGGCCCGCCCAGATGAGACGGGGTGGGGGGGGGGGGGGGGGGGGGGGAACGAAAGCGAAGCTGGCTGAGCCCGCTCAGAAACAACGGAACGGGGAGGCAGCACTTCTAAGGGTCTCAAGTCACGTTCCGATGCCTCGGAGTGTGAGAGAGAACCTCTCTTATCACGTTTTCTCTCTTTCTTATGTTTGCGTTCACTCATCCGCACCCGCCCCGGGGACCTAGAGCAGGGGGTGGCTGACGAACGCTCAGCTCGCCTAGACCGCTCGCCCGAAGCAGAGCGAGGGGTGAGCAAACTTATGGGGCTCAAGCCACGCGCTGACGAAGCAGAGCGTGGGGAGCGCAACTCCGAAACTCGTCTACCCTGCTCCGAAGACTCGGAGAGGGGAGGGAGAACCTGCGAGGTAATGGTACAAGAAGGGGACTTACCTGTGGGCCGGACAGCCCGAACGACGGAGCGGAGCCCGAGGCGCCGAGGTAGTGACGTCCACCTGTGGAGGATCCCTGGGAGACTGAAGCGGCCGAGAGGGCCGGTCGCGTCTGTTGAAGTCCCACATGCGCGACCACCGGTCTTCCATCCATTCGGCGCAAACGTCACACGTCCTGTCTGAAGAACAGCCAGAACACGGCAAGCAAGCGTCGTGGGCGTCGTCCGGCCACTGAGAGTCCCCGCACAGGAGGCAAGACTTCAACACAGAAGTAGCCATGCGACAGTAGGCTAATGTACGCAGGTGAAAAACAGTCAAGTCGCACACTCACTACAAGGCACAAAGTCACGTGAGGAGTCCAACCCCCAAGGCCACAGCCAAGGGCGAAGCTCACTAAAGGCAGAGCCAGTCCAAACCAGCCGGCGCTCAGTTCACACACTGTAGCCAACAACTACGAAAAAGAGCAGCCACGAAGTTAGTGAGTCCAAGGCTTATCAGAAAACTCCAAAGCCAAAGGCCAAAACTCAATATATTCACTGAAGAAAAACCGTCCGAAACGGAGCAAGGCAAAAACTCGACCGTCCACGGTCGAGCTATGAGTGAAACTGACAGGGTCGCCCAGTGAATGCCGGGATAGGGTAGTAAGGGGAGGCCACCCGGGGCCCCTGTGCGTGGATCCCCGGTGTCTCCTCCCCAGTTGTGTGGTATACACAACTTTTGGCTGAAATCTATAGGCAATAGAGTGTATTCCAGATAGTAATGCCATCGGTAATGTATTTTGAAAAAACAAATAGAATTCTGCATTGAAAGATTTTTCAGCTTCAATTGAATTTTGCATTCAGCTGAAGTAAGAGAAATCATTTGCTTGAAATTTCTGTTCATGTCAAATATATGGTACACATTTTTCAATAATTTCTTTTGCTGAAGATTTGTATTGTCGTTTTTTTTGGTCTCATGTACTTGAGCCATGTATGCCTTTTAGAACATATATAAATCTTACATTCTGTAGTGTTCAAGTTCACTCAATAATGATAAAATTAGTTTACTAATCTTCACTGATTGTGGCTGTATGCCGATGAGCAAAAGAAATGCAACATTTTTGGAATCATCGGAAACACAAAATGCGACACAGTGTTTCCGATGATTCCAAAAATGTCGCATATCTTTTGCTCGTCAGTATATTTATAAACCAACGTTGGCTAGCTGCTGGGTCTTTTGCCTGAAAATAAAATATGCTTTTCTCGACAGCTTCCACATGTCACACTGTTTCCAAATGACTTTGATATATACATTTGGCTGACTTTGATATATAGATTTGGCTGACACTTTGCATGAACTGACTACATCACTAGGATTTTATCCAACCCATGTATACATTTTGTATTTAATCGTTTAACCCTTTGGCTGTCCATAGTGCTTTTTGTCGAGGTGATTTTTGCAGTAATCGCCTTGACAAAAAGTGCTACAGACAGCCAGAGAGTTAATGTTCTCAATGTACATGCCTAACCTAATCTCACTGATTATATTCTCTGCTTTTCACCTTGTAGACAATCAGCGTGTGTGGGAGAGAGGTGAGTTTTGGTGTTGTGTGCGGTTTTGGGGTTTTTGCTTTCGAAATTTCAGTATTTAGACTAATATTGAGCCCTAAGATCAAATTGATTAATCGTCCTTTAACCCATTTAGCCCACATTTTGGAGGGGTTATCTAATGACTGTGTACCAGTTGCAGGTAATGGATCGACCATGATAATTCAGGAGTAGTGCCAGATTAGCTTGGCACTACCCTTGAATTATCATGGTCAATACATCTGCTGAAGGGCGTTGGGCTAAATGGGTTACAGTCAATGAGCCAGTTTATGAGACAGGTCGACCATGATAGTGCAAGGGTGGTGCAGGAATAACTTGGTTCGAAGAGGTGCCACCTTTGAATTATCATGTTCAGTTTTTCTGTCATAGCACATCAGGTCTAATGAATCTTTATTTTGCTCAAGTGGTCGCAGTTTCTTTTTCTTTCTTTTGGTTGTCGGTATTGCTTTTTGTGGATGGAATTTTTACAGGAGCAAAAAATAGTTCTAGGATAGCCAAAGGGTTAACATTCATGAGAAGTTCTGTCAAACTGCACAAAATCACTTTTCCCTTTTTATACAAGTCAGTACTTCCTATATAGTCATATTTCTGTGTGATCTACCTGTCATGCACACTTTCTCCATGGTACACTAACTGGTGTCCAATTTTTGTCAAAGGGACATAATTGATCTTTTTTGTCTGTGTAGTTGTGACTGCCCTTCATTTCACACTGAATTACATTATTTTATCTTTCCAGATGTTTGAATACATTTGGATTAGTCCCAAATTTGACGGATTTTAGTTTTTCTCCACAGTGACCTTTGTCCAGGGGCACCTTTTGCTTTTTGTTTCATATTCTGTTATTTTCCTTTTTTTCTAAACAGTACTGTTTTTCTCTATTTATTAGGCAGCTTTGTGGGAAGAAAAGAGATTTGTAATACAAATTGGGCAAATTCCTTTTTTATATGTGACATTGTTTTACACCAAGATCAAGGACATTTTCAATGCCATACTTTTCTTATTGTGTGTTTTGTTATCCCAGTCTTGGTTGGGACATTTCCGCATTGTTTGGTTTGTTCAGTATGTTTTGGGTTTGAACAGACTCGGTACAAACACCTTTCTGTGAGAGATAGATCAGCGATCATTATCAGGGGTAGCTAGCAACTGATTGGCTAAAGTGATACCATGGAAGACACCAAACTTGTCAGGTGCTATGGACAATTCATTACTTATTTGCAGGTCACAAGAGCACTCTTCTTAACCCCTTGGCTTTCGGTTGCACATTTTGTCGAGGCGATTCCTGCAGGAATCTCCTTGACGAAAAGCGCTGACAGACAAAGTGTTAAGTCTAAGATGCTTTATTAAATGATACTGCGAGATATTCTATTTCAATGTGTGTTTTACTTCCTCAGTACCCCAAATTTGCATCATTACTGTTCAGCTGTTTTTGCTTTTTCACACAGCTGAACTTCACAGGCTCCAAAGTAGGCAATGTGCAGAGAAAGACGAAGGAGACACTGAAAAATGCCACAGAAGTGGAGAAACTGGTAGACGAACTCTTCAAGGAAATCAGAGGTAATTAACCCTTTTCATGCTGATGCACTATTCATGAAATAAACGCTTGATCTCTCGCCTCATCTGTAATGTAGCCTTCATAGGACAGTAAGCAAATTTGTTAAAATTCAGTCTCAGGATGTAATTCAATTTAATTCAATTCAAAACCTTTATTGTGTCAGTCTGGCCGACAAATTTTCTTTTGTTGGATCACATGCACGCGTGCGGTTTCAGCTACATTATGACAATGGCGTAAAAGAAATAATAAAAAAATTACTCGCACACTGCTCAGTATCTCATCCATCTTCTGGCTCAAGCCCCACACCCCCACTCCCTCCTCCCACCCCCACCCCTGACAGACAAAAAATAAAATTTAAAAAAAAATGGGTTAAGGACCAGTCATGCAGAAGTGGCCATTTTGGGCTCGCATACAAGCATATGGTGAGTCTATGCACTGAGCCATCCAGTGTCCATCCATTTGGCATCCAGTCTCTGTCTGGCCCCTGTGATAAGTTTTACTTTAGTAAACAGTTTCGTTGGAAGCAAAGGGGGTTAACATCTATTTGTGGGTGTGTGTGCAGGAAACATCAGTCAACTGAGACAGCTGGTGGAGAAGTTATACTACAACCAGACTGGGATCAACGTTACGTCTGCACTCAAGCAGGCGCAGGATATTCTCAACGTCATCCTTAGCAGGGACTTCACTGATGCAGACAAAGCCGCTAAGGATGAAAATTAGTGAGTGCATTCATTAACCCTTTTCATCCTCAGGCGCCAAGCTATTCTGGCACCACCCTTGAACTAAAATGGTCGATCTGTCTCCTAATCTGGATCTTAGCCTTCATAGGACAATAAGCAAATTTAAAACATTTTGCCTCATGATTTAATGGGTTAACGACTGTAATTAGTGCATAAGTAAAAGGTCAGTGGGCCAGATTTGGCCTGTGTACAATTTTGCGTGGCTCGACTGTGGCCGACGTTGGCCTGAGGGCCTTTCGCTCACCGAGTTGGTCCCATTGCTGAAGTGAATGGTGGTTGAAGAATGTTTGACTAGTGGGTGCTACTCAATACACTGTAACCAGTGTCACAGGATCATGTGAAGTGGACTCAATCCCTGCTTTGCCTCAACTGTGACTGAGACAGTACCCCTTCCCAGATTTTCCTGGCTGGGTGCTGTCAGTTTCCCGTTTCCATCTCTCAGCAATCTTTACACACAAACACTGTATAAATTAAGGTCAGGTGGTGCTACTCTTTTGTGGCCACACCTTTAGAAAAATGCCACACTTTTTTTTAAAAAGTACATTTTCTGGTTTTTGTATTCTTGCAATTTTAGCTTTCATGAGATAAAATATACTGTAGGGATTTTGGGAATCCCTGCAGTACATTTTATTTCCAGCTAAAGTATTATGTACATTATTTTCTCCTTTTCTTCTTTTCTTAACAGCCAAGCAGAGAAACTAGGGGAGAGAATCAAAAAGCTTTCAGGACGCCTCCCCAACACCACAAACGTGAATCAAACTTTGGCCGACATACTGAGGCGACTGGATGACCTTCACAACCAGACCAACGCGGCCAGGGTCAAGGCCATGCGTGTGCTGGACGAGGAGAGTCTGAAACTAGCCGCCAAGATTGCCGACCTGGAGGTAGGAAAACGTCGACTGACTTGTGAAGTGATTAGGTTAACCCCTTTGCTGCCAACTGCTAGAACTCTATCTGAAACCTCCGCAGGATCATCAGATTGCCAGATTGTATCGTTCTGTATTGTGACGGCCAACCAACTTCAACATTTTGAAACTTTGTGTCAGGATACACAGTATGCATGTTGCTTGACTGTTTGTCATCTTTTATTCTTGGACTATCCCACGCTCTTATTAACCTAATTCGAGATGCGCTGCATCTGGCAACTCGGCATTAAGTCACATATCCAGATGCAGCATGTCTGGAATGTGTTAACTCATTCACACCATAGCGATTTTCACAACTTTTGGTGTCACCTGGAAAGACTTCTACTGTCTCTTGGATATGTGTCAGTCATGATAGTTCAAGGATAGTTCCCAATTAGCTTGGCATCTGTACAGGTGCCAAGCTGTTCCAGCACTACCTTTGAACTTTTGGGCAATCCATATTTCGCTGTGTTGTTTTATTAGGGTGAGGGTGTTAACCCTCTGGGTGTCAGTAGCGGTTTTAGTCGCGATGATTCCTGCAGGAATCAGTGTGACTAAAACTGCTACCAACACCCAAAGGGTTAACATTGGTGATGGTTTCCTAGGACAAAGTGGAAGACCTGAAGGAGATGAAAGGTGACACAGAGCAGCTTCTGAAAGATGGTCAGAGACTGATTGATGACGCCAAGGCAGCCCTTGATCGCTTAGTAGAAAATATCAAGGTAAGTTTTATTGAAAATTTTGTTTCGTTTTAGTCTGAGAAATAGTAGACAAAGGATGTTTCAGTCATTGAACTACATTTTTTTAATGTTAGGTATATTTGACAGAGCTTCTGTGGCAGTTACTTGCTTTCTTAAATTTTTATTTTTTTTAAGGGTCTTGTGCATGTAATTTCTACTTCTTTCTTTTAACCCTTTTCATTCTGATACAATATTGCTTGAAATAGATTTATATGACAGTTCAAGGATGGTGCCAGAATAGCTTGGCGCCTGAGGCGCCAAGCTATTCTGGCACCACCCTTGAACTTCTTCTTCTTCTTCGAACTCTCTTTATATGGACAGCCTGGTCTCCTCTATAAATGCTGCCATGCGCCGCAGGTCCTCCAGGCCTCCATAGAGCGTGCGGGACACCTCTGTCTCTTCCGGCCAGTGTCTCCGTCTGAGGGTTGTGAATGTGGCGCAGGTCTGTAGCACATGGTCTGTTGTCATGCTACCAGAGTTGCATGGGCACTGGTCTGACTGGCCAATTCCAAACTTGGTGTGGAGATGCCAGTTCAGTTTGTTATGGCCGGTGCGTAGTCAGAAGATAACTACCTGCTCTGGTCTGGTCAGTATAGGTGATAGCCATCTGTTTTGTTATAGCTGGGGTGTTCTCACAGCCACTTTCTTTTCTGCTTGTTTTTGATGATAGTCTTGGCTTCTGCCTATGACATTGTTTTGTCTTCTTGGGTTGTTGAAGATCCCTCCTTTGCTAGCCTGTCTGCGGTTTCATTGCCTCTCACCTTGCAGTGTGCAGGTACCCATGCACTGCAGCACAACCATGTGTGTTGTACAAAGGGAGGCGAGTGCCAAAAACAGATCATTTAGGTCCTTGTCTTTGGGTGTTTTTAGGGCCTGTGAGAAACACAATGGAGTCAGATGTTTCCGGGCAGTTTTTCACTGTTGTTACACCAATTCTCAGGGCTTCTGCTTCTGACCTGTAGTTGGTGGCGTATTTGCCGGTAGCAAGAGAGATCTCTGCTCCTCTCCCTCCTGGGTACTTAATGTAGATTCCGGCTCCTCCATCTGTGACAGCGTCAGTTGCAGAACCGTCCATGTACACATGGGTCCAGACCTCTTGTGGGTAGTGGGTCTGGATGTGCTCCAGCGTGTAGGATATGCACCCTTGAACTAAAATGGATAATCCATCTCCTAATCTGTATTGTAGTTTTCATAGGACAATACGCAAATGTTATAAAAAGTCAGCCTCAGGATTTAATGGGTTAACTGTATGAGTTTACTATCATTGCTGCTTTATGTCAACAATTATGTCACTTTATTTTCCTTAGGCTGTGGAGAGGGAGCTGTATACACTAGATGCAGCCACAGAGGAGTTGAAAAGAAGGTTTGGCGTCATTCGCACTGCCTTGCCTCGACTAGAGAAACTTGCTAACGATGCCTGGGACCATGCTTTGGAGCTGCAGCGAACAGCCGAGATGTTGGATGAGTGAGTAGCTTGAAGTATCATTTGATTTTGCCAGATGCTATCTGCTACTGCCTGTGGTACACTGTGTAAATGGCGATTATAGCGGTCCTTTTGGAAATGCTATTAATTGCCTGTTGCATGGTATACAGCGGGCTTTTAGAAAATGTATGCCCCTGTATGCGCACATCAGAGTTGCCTGTGTGCTTTGCAACTGAAATGGAAGGGTGTATTAACTCATTAAGCACCGACCTACAACAACAGGAGACTAATCAACTATGATAGTTCAAGTTTGGTGTCAGAACAGCTTGGCACCTAGAGGCGCCAAGCTATTCTGACAACACTCTTGAACTATCATAGTTATCTCTCCTGACCTGCAAAATGCATAGGACAACTCCCAATTTTCGGAATTGAAATTGCTAGGGCTTAGCGTTAAAAAAGAAATGATCAGAGATACAGAAATGTTGATAGAGGGTACATCCTTCCGTAACATCCTTGTGCATTCAGCCACCGGTTCTGTATTCATTACCGGTTGTTGTATGCGTAAGGGGGTTAAGCTGTAAAGCTGTAAAGAGATCGCTTATAGTTATTAAAATTCTTACAGTACTATCTAAAATGTTATCACAGGTTATAACTCCTAATGACTGTCCACCGTGAGATGGCCTTAGTTGCCTGCTCAGCGTTAAACCCAAATAAATAAATAACTAACCTAATGACTGTGCAACTTGCGTGCTTTGCAGCATGTTTGCTCGAGCGCGAGACATAGCTGAGGACCCCATGCGAGCGGCGCGGGCCTATGAGAGCATCGTGCGGGCCATCAAGCAGGCTGAGGAGGCAGCAAGACGCGCTCTGAAGACTGCTAAGGATTCTGTCAGAATCGTACGTGGATTCATTTATTTTCTCAAAACTCTTACCAATGGCATTACGCTTAGCTTATCAATTTCAGCCCAAAAAAACGTTGTGTATACATCACAACCAGGGGGCGACTCTAGGGAGCCGTTACCAGGAAACCCTGGGTTCCCTCCCTATCCGGTCACGTGCCTGGCAGTACCCGCCAGTCTTTGCGCTTAGCTCACCAAGACCGGTTGTGTTCAGCCTGCTTCGCTTCGGCTGTGTATGGTGTGATTACCTGAAGACTTTGTGTGTGATTACTGCTTCATGTGGGATTACCGCTTCGTGTGTGGTTACCTCTTCGAAGCAGGGCTTGGTGTGCTTCCCCAGGATTTATGTGAAAAAAAAGAAAAAGAGAGTGAACTCTGTGTGAAGCTTGGAGGATTACTTTGGGGTTTTCCGGGGGATTACATGGTTGGTCTCTGGTGGGAGGACCTAGCGGCTCGTCCATGACAAGGTAAAGCTTTGTTTAATGCCTTCGCCGGCGTTTTGTCAGAATAAGAGGAACGAGTGGCGGCATTGACGGGGGACTCTGTACGCGACCGGCCATGAGCGCGTGGCCTCTTGGGAGGTCCCGCGCCTGCACGACGGTTGTTTGTCTGCTTTGTTTGTTACAGTGCACAGGTCATGACCTGCACCAGGTGCGGACAATTCCTATGGCCGACTGACTCCCACGATGTGTGCCTGCCCTGTCAGGCTGCTCCTCTGGGCGAACGTGTAATACCGGCGCGGCATGGGTTGAGGAACGCTGGTCAAAGCTGTGGGCCTTCTATGTGAGGGACAGACCATCCTGAGCCAAGGAGCCACTCAACCCCGCCAGGGCCGTAGAGGCATGCCACATCAGACATCGTGGGCTTGTCGTCGCGTCCGGCCCTACTGCCCCCCCCCCCCCCCAGGTGCCTCGAACCTGCCCACCCCGTCCTGAGAGAGAGTGGGAGATGGTGAGCGGCCAACGGGACGTACCCGCCCATCAAGTACAGGTCCCAGGAACCCTACTCCATCCTTTGGTGGGCGAAATGCCGGCCCGCCCACGATGGGACGGGGTCCCTAGGTGACGCCAGGCAGCAGGAGCTCGATACCCATACTCAGGGAAGCCTGTCAGCTGTAAGGACGCGCCACCCCATCAGGTACAGGCACCAGAGACCCTACCCCACCCTTTGGTGGGCGAAATGCCGGTCCGCCCATGACGGGAAATGCTCCCCTGGGGGGTCCAGGCAGCGGGTACTCGATCCCCATGCTCAGAGAGCCTTTGGCCAGGCAGCCTTCAACCTGACAAGTGCCGCCCACCAGGTACAGGCACCAGAAACCCTGCCCCACCCTTTGGTGGGCGAAATGCGGGTCCGCCCAGGACAGGAAATGCTCCCCACGCTCAGAGAGCTGTCAGCCGGCCAGTCATCAACCTGACGTGCGCCGTAAGTGAGCGCCCGGATCCTGAGACCACTCGGAAAGGGGGGAAGACTGTCAGCCACCAACGGGAGGAGCTACCTCGTTGCCAGGCCTCCGGCTCTTCGGCTTCCCGCGGAGACAGGAAAGGGCCGGTCAGTCACCGACGGGACATACTTCCCCATCAGAACCAGGCCGCCGGAACCCCGCCTCGGTAAAGGCACAGCTTCGACAGGCACCCTTCGAGGGATCTCTGCTGTTGGACCGACCTGGCAGGCTGTCTAGGGGTCTTCTAGGATCTCTGGCCAGCCACGACCGTCGCCTCTGCTACCTGCTTCAGTCGGCTCGCAGAGCCGTGGGCCACACCCTGCGGTCCTTCGGAGCCCCGTATACTGACGTCTCCCATACCCTGCTGTTCCCGGTAGGGGCTCCAGTCGGTGGGAGGCTAGCACCCCACAGCAGGACGACCCCTGGATTCTCTCGACCATCTTGGATGGCCTGAGGATCTCTCTCTCTTTCCAGTCTCCCCCTCCGTTGCGACATCCCCCCTTGGGGTCGCGGGTACCGGGGCATCGGGGCAAGGCAGAAGCACCTCACGATGAGGTAGTTGCTCAGCTCCGGCAGGAGGGCGCGGATTGGATGGCGCGCTTGGATCTTCAGTGGCTGGTTCCCGCTCACTGATCCCTCACTGGGACTTGTCCCGGGTGCTAACCTGGCTCAACTTGAAGTGGTTCGAGCCTCTACCCTCAGCGCGGCTTGGAGACCTGACCAGGAAGACCTGCTTCCTTTGCGCCCTCGCCCTGGCGGCCATGCCTTCACAGGGCGACCCTCCTGTCTCCAGTTCAGGGCCGATGGTTCGGTACAGCCCCGCACCGATACGACATTTCTGGCCAAGAACCGGCCCCAGCGGCCACACCTCAGGTGTTGACCATCCGCCAGCTCCAGGCGAAATACCAGTCCCCCGGGTGTCCCACCACAGGACCCCGTCCCAGCTTTGGAGTTTGCCTGCACAGAACTAAGCCACTCAGACAAGGGCGCTGATGCCTTTCCTGCCCTGGGCCCCGGGCGAGTGTAACATCCTGGCACAGATGAGCGCATCCGGGAGCCCTGTCCCACCTTTGGTGAGGGAATTGCTGGTCCGCCCACGACGGGACGTGCTCCATAGGCGAGTCCAGGCATCAGGAGCTTGGTCCCCACGCCCAGAGAGAGAGGAGCGGGCGAGGACGATGCGCACCCGGGCACATGAGATCAGAGGAGTGGCTGCGGGCGCTGCCTGGACCGCAACTGCATGGAAGAGACGTTTGGGCGTCCTTGCCTTGGCGGGGTGATCTACCTTTGCCCGCCTCTACTTCCAAGACCTATCTGGCCAGCGCGACAGCCTGGCCCTAGTGGGGGACTTCTCGGCAGCGCGACACTCGACACAGGCACTTTAGGTCTCGCCTAGATGAAATTGTCGGGAGTGGGCGCGTGGGGGGGGGGGGGGGGGGGGGGTAAGAGGGGGGTGGAGGGGGGCCTCGATAGTGTAACTCACGATGCGGTGCGTTTTTTACCTGGCAAAGTGAACACGTGGAAGATGCATAGGGGGCAGCACTCTCCTCATTTATTCGCAGTTCTTCCTATTAGTAATGCCATCGGTAAGAGTTTTGAGAAAAGAAATGTATTTTTCTCTAAAATGTATTTTTTTTCGAAAAATACTCAACGATGGCATTACACAGAGGTCCCTCCCTCCTGCCCCGCTTGCCGCTGTTGAGCTAAGGCAAAGACTGGCGGGTACTGCCAGGCACTTGACCGGATGGGGAGGCAACCCAGGGTTTCCTGGTAACAGCTCCCTAGAGTCGCCCCCTTGGTTGTGATGTATACACAACGTTTTTTTGGGCTGAAATTGGTAAGCTAAGCGTACCTTCCTATTAGTAATGCCATCAGTAAGTATTTTTCGAAAAAATACATTTTAGAGAAAAATACATTTCAAATTGTATATGTTCATAGGGCATTAGAATGTGCAGTATGAACCAAAGCAGTGGCTTCAACCCATTCAGGCCAGTAGACCCAGAAATCATTGTAAAGTAAACGTCAGAGAGCCCCTGCTGTCAAGGAAACACAGATACATGTTGTCAGTAAGAGGCATAGGTCCGCATGAGCCCTCACAACTGCGGGGGCTCATAAAGATCTATACCTCTTGCAGTTGGGCAGTGTTCAGTTTTCTTGGCAGTGATTGAAGGGGAAAAGTTCAGTTAACCCATTCAGCCCCAATGCCCTACAGCAGGAGATGGATTGACCATAATAATTCAAGGGTAGTGCCAGATGAGCTTGGCGCCTGAAGGCGCCAAGCTCATCTGGCACTACCCTTGAATTATCATGGTCAATCCATCTCCTGAGTGTCATTATCACCTGAAGGCGCCAGGCTCATCTGGCACTACCCTTGAATTGTCATGGTCAATCCATCCCCCTCAACAGGTACATAGTCATTAAGTAGCCACTCTAAAATTTGGGAATGAATGAATATACAGCAGTATCAACAGTTTTTGTGTCTGCTCCCTTCAGGCTGGTGTGGATGACCTTGCCGATGAAGTGCGACGATCATTGGAGCGAAGCCGCCAGTTGTTGAGGCGGGCAGACGAACTTATGGATGATGGGGTCAGAGGTGTGTGCACAGTGAATTTGGGATGCAGTGAAACATCTAGGGATACAGATCTGTTTGTTATGTGTACATGTATTTCTGAAGATTGTAATAAATGGGGGAATTTACACAGAAGGGCATAGTGGGGACCTTTCACTGCGGGGGCTCATGATGATTTAAGTCTCTTGCAGTTGTATGCGTTCACCTCACGTGCCAGTGAAGAGGTTACCATTTCACTATTCTTTCTGCAGCGTTGGCCATCAGCCTCAACAGTGCGAAAGACGGTCTCAGTGACGCAAGAGCTAAACATCAGGATGCCGCAGATCTTCTGGCCATGCTCAAACAGGGACTGGACAACCTGCCTAAGGGTAAGACTCTGAGCTGAGGTTTGTTACACAAACAAAACCTGGGATACCAACAGAAATGCAGGTCTCCTCACCACAAGTGCATATGCCTGTATTTGCCCGTAGTGATACCCCATAGTTTGAGACTGAATACACTTGTATACGATGACCATGATTTTGTTGGGGTTTTATTGTTGAAAGTTTGAGTCTAACGCCTTCTCTGTCAGTGGGTGCAGACTGTGTTTTTGAAATCTGTGTGAAGTCAGTGTCTAAGATCCCCAGCCATCTAAGAAACGTGGTTTCAAAATCGTTTTAGCATGAGCCATACCTCTTCCAGCTGGGTGGTGTTCACTATTTCTCAGCAGTGAATAGGTTAACCCATTTCGCCCCGAGTCCCTACAGCAGGAGATTGATTGACCATGATAGTTCAAGGGTAGTGCCAGATTAGCTTGGCGCCTACAGGCGCCAAGCTAATCTGGCACTACCCTTGAACTATCATGGTCAATCCATCCCCTGCAACTGGTACAAAGTCGTTGGGCAACACCTCCAAAATTTGGAAAATGGGACATTGGGGCTAAAAGGGTTAACAATGTAAATGTGAACTCGTTGAGATGCGAAAGCAAGTTTCTGGTTGGTTGTTTATTTTTTTTTAAATCTTGGCACTTAGAAAATATTAAAATGTGCACCTTGGAAAATAAATGGTACATGTACATGAGTGTCATTATCGTCGTTATAATTATAGACCAACGCACATTTCTCTGCGTTACTTTTTGTGTGTTTATGTGCAGACTATGGAACACGACTGGACATCATTGTGCAGAAGGCTGATGATGCTGTAAACAAGGCACAGGCAGCCAACATCACTGTCAGCAACATTCAGCATGGTATCGACACCATTCTGTGGCCACGCCTCAGACAGCTGCAAGACTTTGACATAAATGCCATCATCTTCAATGTTGGCATTAATGGTGCGTTTCTCACAAGTTTACTGTGGGGTAATCATAATAAAGTAGGGAGGTGGGAGGGGAAATTACCAACAGTATGATCACAGGTCAGTTCATCTTGCATTCCGAAATTTCAAAATTAGACCCTGCTTACACTTTTAGCATACTGACGAGCAAAATAAGTGTGACATTTTCCGAACCATCGGAAACACAACACTGTTCCGAAAATGTTGCATTTCTTTAAGTGTTTCTGATGGTTCCGAAAATGTTGCATTTCTTTTGCTCATCAGTACATAAATTGTATATGTATTAGATTACAAAAGCCTGCAAATGTAGTTTGTAATAAAGTGTATCACATCGCACACTATCCGATTAAATGGCCTGTTTGTTCTGGCCGGCCGGACACACTCTTTTCTCATCACAAGTCAGTCATTTTTTTGTGTTTAAGAATGAGGTGTGTTTCAAGGACGTTTTGCTTTCGTAGCCGGTACTCCTCTCGTCAGCGGATCCAAACCGTTTGAGACATCTACATTCACAGCAGTTTTTGGCTGTTGTTGTTTCAGTCTCCTACATTTAGCCCCGATTTACTTATCGGGTCAGATGTGTTTGTCCCTGGTTTTGGGGCAAGTTTCTTTATTGATTTTTTTCGTTTTTTTCTGAAAGTGTTCTTTTTCCTCGTCTTATTTGGCCGAGGGTGAGAAGCTTAGTTTGCTTCGTTGGGTGAAGTTATATCAGCCTGGTCACCCAGTGAGGGAGGTGATTATTCCTCGGTCGTCGTTTCAGCTTTCAAGTTGTAGTCTTACTGGTCTTCTTCAATCGGTTTGAGCGTCGGTCGTCGTTTCAGCGTTCAATTTGTAGTCTTAATGATCTTCTTCACTCTGTTTGAGCGTCGGTCGTCGTTTCAGCTTTCAATTTGTAGTCTTAACGATCTTCTTCACTCGGTTTGAGCGTCGGTCGTCGTTTCAGCTTTCAATTTGTAGTCTTAATGATCTTCTTCACTCTGTTTGAGTGTCGGTCGTCGTTTCAGCTTTCAATTTGTAGTCTTATTGATCTTCTTCACTCGGTTTGAGCGTCGGTCGTTGTTTCAGCTTTCAGTTTGTAGTCTTAATGATCTCCTTCACTCGGTTTGAGCGTCGGTCGTCATTTCAGCTTTCAATTTGTAGTCTTAATGATCTTCTTCACCCGGTTTGAGCGTCGGTCGTCGTTTCAGCTTTCAATTTGTAGTCTTTTTGTGTTTTAGTTGTGCACTCTGGCACGTCGTGGCGGCGAAAGAACGCCTTGTCCACAAGCCAGAGCTTATGATGCCACGTAGAGAGGCCTGTTTGGAAATGCAGACTTCTCGCTCTGTTCTTTCATGATTGTCAACTTTACCCATGTATATTTTTTCTCTTGATTACCACTTATGATATGGTTCCTTTACAGCGGATCAGGCAAAACGTGAAGCACAGAACATCACCAATACTTTGCCGAGCCTTAAAACCAGTGGTCAGGAGACATTCCGCAGCACTCGGGCCCTCGCCAGCCAGATCAGCGAACTGCGACGCATGATTGATGAAGCACGAAACATGACCAACAGTGTAAGCAGTGACACGTACAACAAATGTCAGTTTCAGTGTACTGATTTATTGTATTGTGTAGGTTCTTTAGAATGCTAGCCCTTTGGCTGCACTACCAACAGCCAAAGGGTTAGAATATATTTGTGGTTGAAACAGTACACATACTAATGGAAATCACTCAATGCTGGACAGACAAAAACAGATCCCCTTGGGATGTAACTGTTTGTCAGCGCTGAGCAATTTCCCCTTGGTATGACCATGTTTGTCTTGCGAAGAAGGTGGTTATTGAAAACAGGATCAATTGGTCTTATAACGGTCAATTTTATTACTAGCACCTTTGCTTGTCGGTAGCGGTTTTAGTCGCAATCATCGTGACTAAAACTGCTACCGACACCCAAAATGTTAAACATGGTGCCAACAGGGCAGTGGCGATTGATCAACCAAATCCTTGTGAAGTGGTCTGTCTGTCACAGATGGAGATGTCCCTATCAGGGGAAGGGAACTGCGTGCGATCATACCGTTCCCAGCTGACGCCCAGCGTTACCAACCACATCAGCATGGGGGTGAAGCTTAACCGCACGGATGATGACATGTTGCTCTTACTTCTGCAGGAGTCACCAGAGGTGAGAGAGTTAACGTGGCATAAGAGACATAGATCATCATGAGCCCCTGCGATTGCGGGGACTCGAGAGGATCTATGTCTCTTGCAGTTGGATTGTATTCAGTTTCCCTCGATGGTGACTAAGGGTTTAAGGTTGTCTATGATCATGTCAATGGATTGTGCAGGCAGACATAGTAAAGGCATTATTTGCAGTTTTAACCCCTGTGTGTGTGTGCAATCTCCAATAATGCCTACTTAATCAGGGCAGTGCCGCGTCTGGATAAGTAGCATAAAGCAGCGCACCAGATGCGGCTCGTCTCGAATGAGTGAACTTTACAGGTGGCTGCATGCACAAGGAGGTAAGTGTGCGCAGGTGTGTGACTTTGGACCTTATGGCCCTCGGCCATGAAGTCCAAACTCATAGACCAGCACACAGATGTAGGTTGATTGTTTACAGTATGTAACCCATTCATTGCCGATTGATACCAACTGTGTTTCTGGGCAGTCTTTGTTAACCCTTTGCATGTCAGATTCCTGTAGGAATCATTGTGACTAAAACCACTACTGACACAAAGGGTTAATTCAGCACCAAAAAAAACCCTCGCTGTCCAAGGAGCATGGATTCATAGTAGTGTCCAATTGCAGGGGCTCATGAGGATCTATGCCTCTTTTGGACACAATTATGGGGCTCTTGATAATCTATACACCTTGCAGTTGCATTGTTCAGTTGTTCTCGGCACTGACTGGGTTAATCAGGGACACAGGGGCATTGTTTTAGGTGTAGATTGTGCATGGTTAGTTAGCGTTTAGTTTATGTGCATTATATACGTGGCATGTGCTGTAGTATCAAGTACTTTGTGGTTATAGTTACTTGATTAGTTAGTTGATTTTTTCCCCCACTTTAGGCACTGCACGACACAAGAGTATAGAAAACCAGCAGTTTATATGAAACATGTAGTGTGCATTCAGAAAATATTGTCAAGAAAAAAAAATTAAAGGCCCACTACCGCCGTAACTGTTCAAAGTTACACTTCTGTAACAAACAGTTACGAAACGCTACACACAGGTCTAGTTACAGTTCATTTGGACACAGGAGAATCCAGTTCAGCACACGTTGTCTTAATATCAAGTAACCTGACAATGACTCCACTCTTTTCTATAAATACAGTGCTATCAGTATGAGAAACAGCTAAAAATAGTTTGAAATGCTAATGGCTGCGCAGAGTAAATAAGTGCGATTACGCATGTGCTGTTGCTGCCTGTCCAAACTGCTGTTAACCTTTGAACCCTGAGTATATAACAAGACTGTATTCCCTTCAGCCCTGACTTTTTTGAGAGCTTTTAGTCTAGATATGGGTACTTCAGATTAAAAAATAATAAAAAAAAATAACTATTGCAGATATCACCATAAAAGTATATATGTACAGACTTGTCATTGGACGGACTATTGTTTTGTCTATGTTACAAGACTGTGTCCCCTGTGTCACGGTGTTTGGTGACGAAAATAATGACAGGTGAGAGGAAAACCTGAGAAAGTTGGATGCTTCCTACTGAGAATAATTATCTAGCTCCATGCAACACTAACTATGATGTCAGTCACAGTGCCACATTACTGCCCATGCACTGCCAGCATGCCGATACACTGTATTGTCCCCTACCTGGTCTCTAGATGTCCTTCTCTACACCAGTCATTGATACGGTATATCCACAGTATCCGCAGCACACAAGAGAAAATGTTCCACAATGCTTACTATTTTCAGTTGCTGTCACAATTATATGCACATTAGTTTGTGAGTCGCTAACAATACTACCGTGTCTATACATCCGATTCTTGTCACTGGTGTCCACACTGTCACCTACGTCACCATGCCGCAATAAATCAGCAGCCCAAGTGAAGGTGGGCGCCAGGTAGAAAAGAGGCATATCGTCAAGATCATCACCTTCGTCATCAGATTGTAGCTCAATGTCACTGTCGGTGTCAGTGTCATTCACGGCTGGCTGACCGTGAAAACGTGCGTCTAGTGCTGGTGGGTCAAAGATATCGCTGTCCAACAAGTCAAACTGTCCGGCATCCCAAAACTCATTGTCCGACCACAAGTCGTCATCACTCTCAAAATCACTCGACACTATCACAAAATTACACACTAGTAACTCAAAAACTGCAACAGTAACACACTCTGGCACTGCCAGGATATCAGTTAAGTAAACAGGATGTGGCCCAGTTACCACGCGGCCACCGAGGTCATGCGAGCGACGATGCGCGTCACTGCGCGCGTGATTCGAAACAACTGAAACCGCTGTAGCGGTTTGCTGGGTTCAACGGCATACGAGGCCACACACCACTACAGCGGTTTGCCAGGTTCAGAGGGTTAAAATTCATTAGGTGTGTCGACAAGACATAACAAACATAAATGGTGCAGAAACGTGTCTTCAGATTTATGCGTAATGGTACTTGTTTCCTCAAAAACATTACCGATGCCATTACTACAAGGAACCATCCTATAGCTTACATAATTTTACGATGTGTACCTATAGGGCCAGGGGAGGCAACCTAGGAGTGCCGTGACCCAGTACCCCAAGTAGCCTCCCGTCCCACCCCATACGGGTAACTGCCCTGTGCAGACACGCCAGTTTATTCCTTTAGCTTACGGAGTTAGACGTGTGTTAGCCTACTGCGGTGTTGAGCCTACGGCTGTGTATGGTTCTGCACCGGTTGTACCTGCGACCTACGAGACTTGGTTATTCTTGCTGGCCTCGGAGGCTTGGACTTTTGCCACTTGTGTGCTTATTCCAGCTGGCATTGTGCGCCGTGTTCCCTGCGCCCTGAGAGACTTGGTTTCCGGCTGTGTGCTTGCAGACTTGCCCGGCGCCATTGGACTGTTGTTCCTTGTGTGCTTCTTCTTCTCTGGTGCTCTCTGTAAGCGCGCAGGATTTGTAGTGCAGACGTGCGTTCGCCCTCTGAAGTTTCCCTACGGCGGTGTAGGGTTCTGCGCCGGTTGTGCCTTCGACTGGGAGCCTCAGTTCTCGGTGGTGTGTTGCGCTTGGGTGCTTTGAACTGTTGTTACTTCTGTGGTTCTTTTCTGGGTGCCATCGGACAAGTTCGTATGTGTTCCGGACATCTGGGACTTCCGTCGTGGACTCGGCACCCTTGCCTGACGTGTGCGGACCCCGGCTCCTTGGTGTGGTGCTCTCGTTTCTGCATGTCAGGTTATTCCCTTCCACCAGCCTCTGCAGGATGGCTAGATAAGGTCTTGATGTGTGCCAGCAACCGGCGCCTCTGGCACCGGGCGGCAGCATCACTGTTGGTGTTTTGCGTGCTCGGGTGCACTCGTTACGTGGAGTAGCAGCCACGACCACCCATTTCTTGATGATGGTGCCCATTTGTCTTGCGCACCCATACCAGCATGCACACCCACATTCTTGCAGACACACTGGGGTGCTCACCCACGTTTATAGATACACATATTTTTTTTATGGTCATACTGGTGTATGCACACATATGTTGGTGTTCACACACCGCATTTTATGGACATGATGCATACACCCACGTTTGTTAGACACACAGTGTGCTCATCGCATTTTTAAGACACACTGGCGATGTCATGCACACCCATGTATTCTGACATGCTAGTATCCATGTTCAGATGTATACACAGTGTTTCTCATACCTTTGGACTGGAAGAAGAGAAGATTTTCTAGTGCACTCCTGTGCAAAGCACACTTTCATGCTGGCATAACACTATTATACCATTTATTTCTTTGTGTAGTCAGCCACTATTCTGCAGTGCAATAACTAAATAATGAATAACAATGACACGCACCTTCTGGTGCACAGTAGTCCTTCTTTTCGCCTATACATATGATAACAAGTGTCCCTATAGGAAGGCCCTGGCTTGTTATAAGCACGGTCAGATGCATCCTTAGCAGCTGAGACCGGCGGCACGTGCCATCCCCACTAAGAGGCGGTCAGCCGTAGAAAGGGCTACTGGGACACTATAAAGGTGCTTGTTCTGATCTGACGTTGCAGTTGTCAAGTCTGCACCTGCACCCGATGTGGCGATTTTCGGTGGCCGAGTGTATGCATGCAGTGTGCCTCTCCTGCTCCTGTTGTGCCTCCGGCCGCACCTGTGATGTCTGCACGCCCTTGGAAGAGGAGCTGGTCCCAGCTCTGGAACTGCTATCGGCGTGAACGTCCACCGCCGTCCCGCAGCCTCACGCATGCCTCGGCCCCTGACCAATGAAGAAGCACCCACACTGCTGTTGGGTGACAGCTTACCAGGGATCCCCCCCTTGCGCACCTACTCGCTCGAGTCTGGTCCGCAGCGAGTCCGCTCACCCCGCTTTGAGGAAAACAAACGGCTGCCAAGCCCTGTCATTGGGGGACGTATTCCCCCCTTGCCCACCTACTCGCTCGAGTCTGGTCTGCAGCGAGTCCGCTCGCCCCGCTTTGCGGAAAACAAACGGCTGCAAAGCCCTTACATTGGGGGACATATTCCCCCCTTGCGCACCAGCTTGCTCGAGCCTGGCCCACAGCGAGCTAGCTCGCCCCGCCTTGCAGAACACAAGCATCACAAGGAAAGACAAGGAAGTAAACCACACACCTTCCCAATGCCGGACCTTCAGCTTCGTCTTGCGGCCATGACAGGCGACCCCTGGAACGCTCCAGGACGAACACAGCTTGGACCTTGGACGCCCGCTCACGTGTTCGGAGCCCACGTTGACGCGTTCCTTCACGGACTACAGTCTCCTGTCAGCTGTTCCGCGGCTCCACAATCCCAGACTTCAGTGTCATTGCCCGCCCCGCTCCTTGGTCTCTGCCCGTCGTTCCTGCGCTCCCCACCCGGCGACCAGGTCTGCTTCGGGCTCCTTGTTCCTGGACACCTCGGCCTCGGACTACCCAGCTGGTCTCAGAGGATTCCTGCTCGCCCCTCGCCGTCGCTCTCCTCGGATTCACGTCATGACGGAGCCCACCGCCTTGCACCCTCAGCGCCAGCCTCTCATGCCTCCCGAGGATGATGACGCCCTCAGCGCTTCCCGGACGATTCCGCTTCAGCGCGCCTTAGCCGTTCAGCCTCCCCACCCGTACGCTCGTCGGATGCTCCTTCGTCGCTGATGGCCCTCTGATGTGTAGGTCGGAGACTCTTCGCTCCCTGGTTCTGGGGGCGTGCCTTGTCGCTTCGTCTCTTGCCCCGAGAGCCTGCCCTTCCTTGCCCCCCAGAGGACACTCTCGGCCTTGTGGACCCTCCGGCGCAATTACGCGCGGATGGACTTTGCGCTTCGCAGCGTTGCTTCCCACCTGGTCTGAATCGGACAGCGTCCTTCTTCCGCAACACCTCGCCACTGCAGGATTGCTCGACATGGTTATGCAAGCTGTCGTCTCTCGTGCGGAGGAGGCCTGGCGGCCGTCGTTTCACTTTGCTGTTAGGAGACGTCCTCGCCTTAGCCCTAGGCGGCTTACCACGCTTCCGTCAACACCATGCCCAGTGCCGCCGAACCTACGCAGACAGCTGCATCTGGCCCCTTTCCGCGAACCACTATGCTTCGATCCTGCCTGGCAGACAGTGAAGGACACGTACAGGGACCTCTGACCCACCCGCTTCGTCTCCTCCCGGTTTCAGCCGCCCGAGATTGCCACACTGTTGCAGTAGGACGCCTCGGAGGTGGTTACGCGTCACGACTCCCCGGCCTTCTACAGCCGTCTCCTGGTTCCCAAGCTCGGAGGCATGGGGCTCCCAATATTTGAGCTCTCGGCACAGAACAGGTTCATCTCCGTGGACGGCGTCGTCGCCGCGTCCAGACGGATGTCCCCGAGCCACCTTCGGATTCCTAGATGATCTACCCCTGCGCAACCAATCGGCGGTCGCCTTGGAGAAGGACTGAGATGCCTTGCTGGACCTTCTCGACAGGCTGGGCTTCATGGTCAACATGCTGAGGTCGGACCTCGCCCCATCCTGCCGCTTCGTTCACCTGGGCATGGAGTTCCTAACCGTCCTCAACCTGGGGACCACCAGAGTGTGGTTGCAGCTCCTGGGCCTGATGCGTGCAACAGTGGACCTACTCCCCTGTGGCTGTCTCTACTCTTGTCCGCTTCAACTGCCCCTACTTCTTCACTGGCGACTCTCAGCTGGCGACGTTGAGACTCTGTACCAGTGCTTCCGTTGCCCCTCCCCCACCTCCTCCGTTGGGCGGATCCCAATGACTCGCGTCCAGAGTACCTCTCTACTCTCCGCCCCCACAGTTGTCCCTCTGCATCAATGCTAGCCACGCCGGCTGGCACGCGCACCTGCTGCCGACGTTCTCCAGGTTCCGGCAGCTGGACCACGGACATCGCGGACTAATGTATCATCTGGTTGGAGCTGCATATGGGTTGGCAAGCCCTCCTCGCCTGGGAAACCGCTCTAGGACGCCAGGAACTGCTTGTCCTCCGACAGCGCCGCAGTGGTCTCCTACACCCAGAAGCAGGGCGGGCCTCGCTTCCCCACCCTCTGCCTTCTTCTCTACCAGCTCCTCTGGTGGGGTGAAGACCGTGACATCCCTCTCCGAGCGAGATGTATCCCGGGACATCTGTTTGGCCTTGCAGTCTCCCTCTCACGGCCCAGCCAGCTTCGCGACTCCAATTGGGCACTACATCCGGACTCCTTTCGGATGATCTGGACGGCGTGGGAGTCTCCTCTGGTCGACCTCTTTGTAACGAGGTGGAACCGCCAGCTGCCCCTCTTCGTCTCACCCATTCTGGCCCCCCTAGCGTGGGCAGTAGATGCGCTCCCCTTCTCCTGGGAAGGTCTCTTCGCGTATGCTGGTCCCCAGGTCCTGCGCATGCTCTAGGGATGCAACGCGATTCGATTGCTAGTGGCCCGTTCTGCTGGACCAAATCTTGGACCACCGAGCCACCCAGCTCCCCTCCTTCTGAACCTCGCCACCGGACCCCCTCTGCGGCTCCCCACACCACGCTCGATGCGCAAGTGACCACGGTGGGCGCTATACCTTCCGTGTCCCGAGCGACTCCTACTACATGCCTGGAGATGGTGGGGCATGCCCTCGTTGCTAGCCGCTTCTCGTGTGCAGCAGTGGACGCTTTCGCTCCAGGCCGCAGACCCTCGAACCTTTGATTCCATGAAGGAACGTGGCGAATCCTGGAGTCTGGCTGAATTCTTCCTCTGGCTTTCACCGAGCAGCACTTGGCGCCGATCACCATCAGGGGCTACCTCACCTGATTGCCGACCCTTGGGCCGCCCGGACCCCAGCAAGTGCAAAGACATCGCTGACCTGGTGGCCGACGCAACACAGAAGACCTGCTTCTTCTCGCCCTTGCCACGGCCTCTGGAGTGAGGGAACTGCACGCGCCTTCGGCACACCCCTCCTGCTGCAGTTCAGGACGGACGGCTCTGTGCAGCTACTGCTGGTGGACCCGACCTTCCTGGCCAGGACGCAGTCCCATTGTCTGCCCCCCAGGTGATCACTGTACCGCCGCTGAAGGGGATAGGCCTAAACCGGGAAACCAGGAAACAGGACCCGGCGAGAGCCTTATGCGTGTACCTGCGCCGAACCAAGCCGCTTAGCAGGTGACGCCTCCACCTTTTTCTTCCTCTGTCCCTAGGTAGATCTGACTTCTCGGCCCAGACGATCCCATCGTGGCTCCGATGGGTGATACGCTCCGCCTACCAGGACCTCTGCCTCGACGCTGCCAAGCGACTACACATCAGGGCGCATGAGGTCCGAGCTGACGCTGCAAACATCGCCTTCGACCGCAACTGTGCCATCAGAGACATTGTGGCAGCTGTGGGCTGGCGAACAGAGTCGACCTTCACCCGATTCTACCTCTGAATTCTGGCTGGCCAGCGAGACTACCTGGCCCTGGTGGGGGACATCGCCGCGGCGCAACACTCCCTCCCAGCACCCTTGGTGCCGTTGGTAACCTTTAGCTAAAATTATTGGGAGTTTGCTTCGGGGAGGGCGGGGCTAGCTAGCTTGTCGGGTTACTGGGTTACGTGGCTGTTACGATTGTGGTTGTGTTGTTCTGTGAGAGCATGCATGTGTTAATCGTAGGAAACGATTCAATATTTATTTGAGCTATCATGGTTGCGAATCACGTACCTTTTCAGTAAGATTCTCTATCGTTCGCGCAGATAGCGGAATTGGTTTTGTTATGATACGCTAAGTTTAGTCCGGAAGCTTCTAGCAAAGTCGCACGGAGAATAGCGGTAGTAGAGTCGCTCTATTTTTAGTCATAGTTGTTTCCTGTGAGTGTGAAATTAGCGGCCGTTCTTTGCGTGTTATGAAAGGTCGTGAACAGTCTGCCATACTTTTATGTGACGTCATTATACATTGGGATTTGGGGCTGAAATGAGCAGTCGAATTTTTGTAGACTATTGTAGTTATTGGACAAATGTGCGGAGCGAGACATCACCATCGTCATGGGCGATTTTAATGCCAAAATAGGGGAGGACAACACCGGATACGAAGAGGTGATGGGGAGACAGGGACTAGGCTCGGAGATGAGTGAGAACGGGGAGAGGTTTGTAGACTTTTGTGCTCTAAACCGACTTGTCATTGGAGGCAGCATCTTCCCACACAGAAGAATACACAAAGCAACTTGGGTCTCACCTGACCATACAACAGAGAACCAAATAGACCATATCTGCATTAGCAAGAAATTTAGAAGATCACTTCAAGATGTTCAAGTGAGGAGGGGAGCAGATGTCGCCTCCGACCACCATCTGCTTACCTTAAGAATGAAGCTCAAGCTAAAGAAAAGCCGCACAGAGACAACAAGAAGACAGCGCTATAATGTAGGCCTCCTGAGAGAAACGGGAGTTAGAGAAGAGTTCAAACTGGTGCTGTCCAACCGGTTTCAAGCGCTACAGGAGCTAGTAAATGAAGAGGAGGCGGTCACCACAGAGCAGCAGTGGAAGGCAGTTAGAGAGGCGCTGAACTCAACCTGCAAAGACACTGTAGGGTTCAGGAAACACCATCACAAGGACTGGCTGTCGGCACAGACCTTGAAGAAGATAGAAGTGAGGAAGCAGAAGAAAGCAGCTGTCAACAACAGTCGCACGAGAGCAGCCAAAGTAAGGACACAGGGGGAATACTCGGAAGCCAACCGCGAGGTGAAGAGTAGTATCAGGGCAGACAAGAGGGCCTACACAGACAGCCTGGCAGCAGAGGCAGAAAAGGCAGCAGGCAGCGGCAACATGAAACAGCTCTACGACATTACCAGAAGATTGTCAGGCAAGTATGGCCATACAGAAAGACCAGTAAAAGACAAAGAAGGCAAGCCTATTGCAGACAGAGCAGACCAACTCGACAGATGGGCCGAGTATTTTGAAGAGTTACTGAACAGACCTAGCTCACCCGACCCCCCAGACATCCAGCCGGCAGAGACCGACCTACCCATCAGCTGTGACAGACCCAGCCGGGAAGAGATCAGAAGAGCAGTGGCATTCTTGAAGAACGGCAAAGCAGCAGGCCCAGATGGCATCCCAGCGGAGTCTCTGAAAGCAGACCTAGAGACAACAGTGGAGATGCTGTACCCACTGTTTGGAAAGATCTGGGAAGAGGAGGTGATGCCGGCTGACTGGAAGGAGGGGTACCTAATCAAGCTTCCCAAGAAAGGCGACCTCAGCAAGTGTTCCAACTACAGAGGAATCACCTTGCTGTCAGTACCAGGAAAGGTCTTCAACAGGATCATCCTGGAGAGAATGAAGAGCTCCGTTGACCCCCAGCTGAGAGACCAGCAAGCAGGATTCAGGAAGAACCGATCATGTACAGACCAGATCGCCACTGTCCGCATCATCGTGGAACAGTCTCTGGAGTGGAGCTCCCCGCTGTACGTCAACTTTGTGGATTATGAGAAAGCATTTGACAGTGTGGACCGAGGGACTCTGTGGAAACTCCTACAACACTACGGTGTACCCACAAAGCTCGTCCGCCTGATCAAGAGCAGCTACGATGGCATGACATGTCGCGTGATCCACGAAGGGCAGTTTACCAGGGAGCTCCAGGTCAGAACTGGTGTCAGGCAGGGGTGTCTGCTGTCTCCGTTCCTCTTCCTACTGGCCATAGACTGGGTCATGAAGATGACCACAGAGCACAGACGAAGTGGAATACAGTGGACACTGTGGACACAGCTTGACGACCTCGATTTTGCAGACGACTTGGCATTACTGTCCCACACTCATCAACAAATGCAGGACAAGACCACGAGGCTTGCTGACATCTCGTCCCAAGTGGGCCTCTCCATTCACAAACAGAAAACAAAGACAATGAGGCTGAACGCAACCAGGGAAGAACCAGTCTTGCTTGCTGGCACCCCGTTGGAGGAGGTGGAGTCCTTCACCTATCTCGTGAGCATCATAGACAAAAAAGGCGGCACTGATGCAGATGTCAGAGCACGAATCGGTAAAGCCAGAGCAGCCTTTCTCCAGTTGAAAAAAGTGTGGAGTTCCAGAGAGCTGTCACAACACACCAAAGTCCGGATTTTCAACTCCAATGTAAAAGCAGTTCTCTTATATGGAGCAGAGACTTGGAGATTGACAAAAACCACAGTCAACAGAGTACAGACCTTCATGAACAGTTGCCTTAGAAGAATTTTGAAAATCCACTGGCCAGAGAAGATCAGCAACGTCAGACTCTGGGAGAGAACAGAGCAGATAACAGCAGAGAATGAAATTGGGCGAAGAAGATGGGGATGGATCGGTCACAGTCTGAGAAAGCCAGCTTCCAGTATCACTAGGCAGGCATTGTCATGGAACCCCCAGGGAAAGAGGAAAAGAGGTAGGCCGAGAAACTCCTGGCGTCGAGACCTCCAAGCAGACATCAAGAGACTGGGAACCACCTGGAGTAGAATCGAAGGAGAAGCACAGGACAGGAGTTGCTGGAGGTCTCTCGTCGACGGCCTATACCCGGGTAGGGGTGACAGGCGTAAGTAAGTAAGTAAGTATTGTAGTTATTCTAGAAAGTTCTTTTTTTATTAATATTTATGAGTTTCAGTTACGTGTTCCATTCTGATTAGTTGCGTTGTGTGAGTTCGTTAGATTGTTCTGGAAAGTGGTTCTACTATAAAAGTTGGTGCTAGGAAGCACATGTGTACATTGTCATGCATGGTCAGTTGTAGGGAACACAGTTTATCGTAGGTACGTGGCCCGTATAGGGTGTACATTGTGAGAGACGCGGCGTAACGGTGTTGTACGTTGAATGAGAAACGCATTGTGTCGCCAATGTTGACATTTGCAGAAGAGACATTGTATTAGTGTTGGTGCATTTGGGAATACATTGTGTGGAGATCGCATCTCTGAAATAAAGTATTGTTGGAACTGTTACTCCAGTATTGTCTACAACCTTAAGCCACGTGCGACGGGTTGCAGCTGAATGAAGTTTCTTTAAAAGAACCTTACGTGTGTGCCGTCTGGTGTGATATCATACTACGACCACGACTCAACATGTAACAGCGGCACCCTCCTCCTTTTCGCTATTCTTCCTTGTAGTAATGGCATCGGTAATGTTTTTGAGAAAACAAATTAATTTTTCTCTAAAAGGTATTTTTTCGAAAAATACTTGCCGATGCCATTACTCGGACGGCCCTCCCACCTGCCCCGCTTGCCGCTAGTCAGCTAAGCGAATAAACTGGCATGTCTGCACAGGGCAGTTACCTGTATGGGGTGGGACGGGAGGCTACTCCGGGTACTAGGTCACAGCACCCCTAGGTTGCCTCCCCAGGCCCTATAGGTACACATCATAAGTTTTTGGCTAAAATTATGTAAGCTATAGGATGGTTCCTTGTAGGAATGGCATCGGTAAGTATTATTAAAAAAAAATACATTTTAGAGAAAAATTCCTTTTAAACTTTGATGGATCTGACGTTCCAGACAGCTTAAGACTTTAGACACTGTCTTGCAGTTTCTTTTTCTTCAGCAAACATGTCTGAAAATTGCTGTATGAGTGGTTCATGTGATTAGCCCGTTGGGTGTCGGTAGCGGATTTTGTCGCAATGATTTCTGTAGGAATCATCACGACTAAAACCACTACCAACACACAAATGGTTAAGTTGAAACTGAAACTTGTCTATCCTGATTGTACCTTTAAGCAGAAATTAATTTTGCTTGATACTAAAAGTGCATGTCAGTATTTTACTTTTGCTTTCCCGCTCCCAATGCATTTTTTTTTTCGGCACAGAATGCTACTGAATGCTGCCCTAAATTTAAGCTTATCTTGTGTGTTTGTTTGTGAATTTTTACTTTACAGCTCAAAGCAATAAGGTTCTCAATTACAAGACTAGCATTCAATTGTATAATGCTCCCAAATTCCCTTGTTTACAAGACAAAGACTCATTCTGTTAACCCTTTTCGGTGTTGGTAGCGATTTTAGTCGTGATGGTTCCTGCAGGAATCATCGTGACTAAAACCACTACCGACATCCAAAGGGTTAAACTAAGGGCTATGTGCAATCTTACAAAGAGTTTATCATGTCCATCAGACTGAAATAGGAGCTGGAGATAGATTGGCCATGATAGTTCAAGGGTAGTGCCAGGGTAGCTCCTCAGGTGCCAAGCTACTTTAGCACTACCATGGAACTGCCATGGCTGGTCCATCTCTCAGGGGTGGTACATGCTGGTTTTTTTTTACGGAGACCTCGAAGAGTTGTGAAAGTCATGTAATTAATCCTGTGGCTGTCGGTAGCACTTTTTGTCATGAAATTGAATCAACATTCCTCCTTTATACAAACTTATGCATCTGGCATGTGCGTACCACAACAGGAAGGCGGAGAGGTGAGATTCTGGCTGGCAATATCAGCCACATTTTGCGGTTGGTTGTCTCTTTGCAAGCTTGGTATCTGCAGTGGCCAGCAGCAATGCTGCATTCCCAACTTAAGCTCCTTGTTCGTGCAGTTGCCGGCACTGTTCACAGTACTGGTGGATGCATGCACAAGGCTGTGTTTCTTGCAATGCTCCTGCTGTGTAACCAAACTTTTCTGCGTATGTGTTTGCCTACTTGTAACATTGCTCCTCTTGCAAATCATTTCTCTGCTTGAGATGACAGATAAATGGCCGTTATTTTCTGCTGTAGGTCATTTCTTTGAGTGTGCTAATTGCTGTATCATCTACTCTTTTCTCCCTTATCATCTACTCTTTTCTCCCTTTCTCTTGATGCCCGAAAAGTTCCTTGCATTTACAGATGAATGACATGGAAGACATTGTTAACCCTTGTCAGTCGCTACCGACCCCCAAAGGGTTAAAAGTTGGAACAGAAAGATATGTCTTTGCGTCAGGATTTTTCTTCATCTTATGAAAGGAAGTAGTGATTTTTAAAAAAAGATTTTTTTTTTTTTTTTTGTAAGAGAGAGAGAGAGATTTAAAACAGATCATCTAGTTGTCTTGAATGCAGACACATCCAGAACCAAGCTTGCAGTGTTTGCTTTAGACACAGACTTCATTTTGATTGCAGTGATTGTGCTCATCAGCACTATTTTAGTACAGTATTTGTAATGCACAGTGTCTTATCATTTATTAATTAACACTCTGCCTACTATTGTCGGTAGAATCCAGCACCCTTAGTAAGCTGCTGTTGGATTCCCCCAGCAATAGGCAAAATGTTAAACAGGTGAACTTAACAGTCTTGTGCTGACCCTTTGGCTGTTGGAAGCATGTTTGGTCCAGGTGATTCCTGCTACTAGCAGCTAAAGGGTTAAACATTTCTATAATCTTCCATTCATGGAGCACCAGTTGAAGAACACTCATATTTACCTTTTATTATTATAAGTCCCCTCTTGGTGCCCCCACCCCCTCCCCACCTCACCCCACCCCCGTCTGTTCAGGCAGTTTTCTCAGATACCATCGTCCCGATTTGACTCTCACTGGAATAAATGAGCTCCTGTTATTTTGCATTTGAGGATTCAGCCATAACCCTTTTAGCGCCACAGGCACATTTCCCAAATTTTGGAAGTGTTACTTAACAACTATGTACCAGTTGCAGGAGGTGCATTGACCATGATAATTCAAGGGTAGTGCCAGATTAGCTTGGCGCCTGAAGGCGCCAAGCTAATCTTGCACTACCCTTGAATTATCATGGTCAATCAATCTCCTGCTGTAGGGTGTTGGGGCTAAAAGGGTTAATGTGATCACCTTTATGTTGGCAAAACAAGCAAAATATTTGCAGAATGTGGCCCACTGTGTGTAGTCGTTGTATATGCATTTTAGCTTGTGCATCTTGAAAGCTATATGTTTGCAGTAGCATGTAAAGTACACATGTATCAAACAAAGTGGGTTAACTGCCATGTTTGGTTGCCATTGATTTTCAGCGACCTGGTGAACAGGTACATTCGCTCTTTGTGCTGTTTTCATTCTCGCTTAGCATATAAGTAGCTCTTAACACTTTCAGTCTTCGATGTCAGAAATCCTGAATTTGGAGGCTGTCGATGTCCTACAGACTGCATTACAGTTCAGGAGATGAATCTGCCATGACAGATCAATTGTGGTGCCAGAATAGCTTGGCGCCTTAGGGTGAAAAAGCTTTTCTGTCACTACCCTTGAACTGTCATGGTCAATCCATGTCTTCTTGTAATATAGTAGGGCTTAATGTGCTAAAGACAAAAATTTTCACTTACAGTGTTTGTGCTTGCACGTTACATTTGATTTATGTTTGAGCTAACAAGTTTTGGTTTGCGTTTTTACATGCTCATAGACCTGGACATGCTGTCCAAAGTCTTGAAAATTACATTTTGTGTATGGAGTATTTAGGTGTACAGGATGTTTTTTTTTCTCTTATGAACTGATCAACAGTTTACAAAGTTTAGTCCACTATATATGACGATTAACAACAAACAAACAAAAACATACGATAATACACTGAAATCTAAGTATAACAAAAGGCAGGGGAATCATTACATCCGTCTTTCAACGTGTATGCCGTTAACCCTTTGGGTATCGGCAGCGGTTTTAGTCGCGATGATTCCTGACGGAATCATCGCAACTAAATCCGCTACCGACACCCAAAGGGTTAATCATAGTTGACTGTTTTGGTACTTATTATAACTTGTATTAAGAACAAATCCTTGTGCCTTCTTCTGTACCTTGCTCTTTTTTTTAAACCAAGCAAATTTCTGAATACTTGTATCAGCCTGCATACGCTGATGTAATCTTTCTGTAACCTTATTTGCTTTTATACACTGTATATACCGGTATACACAGTATAGCATTTCTGGGTTCCGAATGAATACAGTGTGTGTATGTGGGTGATTGAGACACAGAGAGAGTGTGTGTGAGAGCGTGTGTGTTCATGTATGTGCAGCCTGAAGTGCATGTGTAAATGTGTTGAAATTGTTTAACTTTTTTCTGTGTTGGCATAATGCTAGCACTATGCCAACACAGATAAAAGTGAAACAAATATCATAAGAATTGTGTATGTTTCATTAGGTAGCAGACTGTCTCAGAAAATGTTGAAAACAAACAAAATTATGTCACACTCCTGTCACCCACATTCCAATGTGGTGTGCAGTTGACATCTTTGCCAGATAGAGATATAGGTGTACATGAAAGATGTTTTTAGTTCATATGCAGCTACGTGTGTGGTCTCATTAAGATTAATTTTACTGACCCCTTCACTGCCCATGTATGCAGATTGTGTTTCTGAAATGTTTGTTAATTCAATGCCGAATAGCCCCATCAGTCCCGGCAACATGGATACAAAGTGGTGTCAGCAAGAAACATAGATCCTCATGAGCCCCCGCAGTTGCAGGGGCTCATGAAGATCTTTGTCTCTTGCAGTTGGATCATGTTCAGGTTTCTTGGCAATGAAGGGGTTAATTTGTTCAAGACCCTTGTTTGGTTGATGAAAAAGAGATTTCTTGGATATCATGCACTGAAGTGAATCGACCGTTATTGCATGAAGTTATAGGCGCTAAGCTAGTCAAGCACTATCCCTTCCGCTGTCGGTAGCTCCTTTTGTCTAGGTGATTCCTGCAGGAATCGTTGCAACAAAAATCGCTACCAACAACCAAAGTGCTCTGCCACTGTATTTTTGTCAATCTACCTCTAGTAGCTGGCCTTGGGCATAAAAAATAAATACACCACAGTGTGCAAAATGTCCGCAGGCCAAGGTCAGCTTTAGCTTGTCTGCACTTGGCCTGCATGGGTCAACTAAGGCCAACATTGGTCAGAAGACCCTTATTTTTTTTTTAGTCATTTTAAAATAGATCCATCTATTTATCAACATTTTCTCAGTCACATTATTCTGTCCTTGCAGGAGTACCTTGCCCTTGAGATCAAGGACAATAAGGTCAAGTTCAGCTGGGATGTGGGCAAAGGTCAAGGGTCAGTCACACATGACCTTGAACTGCAGGTTTTCTCTGCCAGTGGAGATGAAGGAGAGAAGTGGTACCGCATCCTTGCCAAAAGGTATTGTTTCATCCCTACCTTACACAACTAATAGCTTTAGTGCAAACCGTACCATGTGACCTCGCTACAAAAACCTTTGTAGCGACTAATGATGGACTTTTTGTAGCCCTCTTTCTGACGCATCTTGGATGCTAGTTTTGTTCTACAAAAGACCATGAAAACGTTCTAAAGTACAAAGTTACTTAGTGTTGTTTGAAACAACAGGCACACTACTGGAGACAGCAACGTCATGAAAGATTTCATATTATGTTATAAGTCTATTATGTATAAATGTATATTCCTTTGACGTCAGTCATGTCTGGCGTGATCCAGGTCGGAAGATTTCTTCTTGATTTCTTTTATGAAAATAGTGGAGGAATGAAAACAAATACGTTATTGATAGCAGGGGCTTGATACATGGACCCTTGTAGGCCTGAGGGAGGTCAAAGGAACCATTGTACCCTGAAGGCCGAAGGCCTTCGGGATACAATAGTTCCTTTGACCTCGCTCAGGCCTACAAGGGTCCGTGTAGCAAACCCCTGTGACCAATAACTTATATTGTTCACCACTTCACTCCCCATGGCTGCAGAGTGTGTTTTTAAAATCTTTGTTAATTGATTGACAAGAGCCCCAGCCAATCAAGGAACATGGCTACAAGGTGTCGAAGTGGTGCCAGCAAGAAGCATAGATCCTCCTTACATAACCCCCTCCAGTTGTGGGTTCTAATGAGGATCTGTGTCTCTTGCAGTTCATTTTTTTCTTGTCAGTGAAGCGAGTAATGCATTTAGCCCAATGTTGGGCGTTGTCTGCAAAGACTATATGCACACCAGGAGAAGGAATGAACATTTTAAGTTCAACTCATTTAACCCCAAGGTCACATTTCCCAAATTTAGGTGTCATCTAACGACTGTACTAGTTCAGGAGATGAATCAACCATGGAAATTCAAGGGTAGTACTAGATTAGCTTGACACCAAGATAATCTGCAGGCACTGCCCTTGCATCAGGTTAAATTGGTTAACTTATTCGCGGTGAGTAGAATCTGGATATGCAGCTTTATGCTGCTTATCTGGATGTGGCTCGCTGTAAATGAGTTAAGGGTGTTGCTAAAGTGGTGCATTTATGCATCAAGCTGTTCTGGCACCACCCTTGAACTGTGATGGTCAACCTATCTCCTGGTGTAGTGTATCAAGGCTGAATGGGTTAAACCTTTACTATCAAATTTATTTTTAAAAAGATCAGTTTTCTATATCGACATTTTTGATGACACTATAAAGACTGTGGAGGTAGCATGAAGTAGCAAGCACTGAGTGTCAGTATCTTCACCGGAGAATTTTTTTAACCCTTTGGCTGTCAGTAGCAGTTTTAGTCGATGATTCCTGCAGGAATCGTGACTAAAACCTCTACCAATACCCAAAGGGTTCTTTGGGTGTTGGTAGCGGTTTTAGTCGCGATCATCGCCACTAAAGCCACTACCGACACCCAAAGGGTTAAACATTTTGGAAGTTTATAACAGTTTTACAACCATAAGTGAGCAATTTGGAGGCAGACATAAAACCCCCAAGCTTACAGAAACCATTAATTTGAAAGCAGACATTAAACTCAAACTTGGAGGTTCACATCTGCTTCCAAATTCATAGAGTTTTGGGTTGCATCTTGTGCAGTAGGCTCTTTTCATTCCGCTAAAGGGAACTTTATACATGTATTGTGACTTTTTAGAGTGGGTCCCGTTGGTCAGCTGAAGGTGTGGCCAGTGAAGGAAAATGAGGGTACGGCAACAGAGGTCACAGCAAGGTCGGCGTCTGGTTTCTCCCTCATGAACTTCAACCGCAACACGTCTGTCTACATCGCTGGTGTAGATGACAACCATCAGGTACACATCTGCATTTTGTATGATCTCTTTGTACATATAGCCAGTGGTACTGTTGGGTACATGAACAAGAAATCCATCCAAAATGGTGATGCCAGGTGTGTACAGTGCAAAGAAAATCGATGTTCACACACCAATACGATGAGTAGCCAAGTGTATTCTATTTTGACAAAAACCTGATATATCAATGAATTGTGTGTTGTAACTGTCTTTTCTAGGCATGCCTCTTTCTTCATCATTTAAAACCCCTTATCATTCGGAATACACCAGTGTGTGAAATAAGTTTGACTAAAATAGTTCAAGGGTAGTGCCAGAATAGCTTCTAGGCACCAAGTTATTCTGGCACCACCCTTACACTAAAGCCATTGGTCTATATCCTTATGTGTAAGTACTATAATGTAGCTTGCATATGGCAGTGTAAAATTTGAAGCTTTTACAGTTCTAACTCAGACTCCAAAAAGCCTAATCATTTTGATTCGATGGAATGTGAGCTCGCGCTCTTCTCGGTTTCGGTCCCCTTTTTTCAGCAGAGCGGTTTGTTTATAATTGCTGTCATCGCGCCTAATACACTATGGAAGGCAGTCACTGAATCAGCTCGCGCAGCTTCTTGTATGTAAGGACCAGCAAAATGATAGAGGCAGGCAAGAGGCAGGATTCACATTTGCTTTCGCATCTGTGGGCGCCATGAGGATCTATATTTATTCCAGACAGGAGGTGTTTATCATTGAGTGTATCTCCAACAGTGTGATAGTGGTCCTTTCTACAGATGATAAAAGGCATAGATCCTCAAGAGTCCGCCACGCAGGACCGTGACCCATGAGAATCTGTGCCTAAGTTTTGCTTTTTCAGTTCACACAATTTTAATTTCCAGGCTGAGTGGGGGAAAGGGAGCGAGATGGGCTATTGTGGTTTGCAGTGAGTTTCAGCCGTTTCTTTTGTTTTTCAGTAACCGTACATCAATGACCATATTATAAATGAACACACTTTTACTCCCTCTTTTGTTCTGGTAAAGACAGAGTCGGGTTCACTACGGAATATACTTGAATCTGCTGAAGCACATATAATTCTGAAAACTCAGAAATTTAAAAGCCAGGTTACAAATTTAAAATATATACTGACACAGTTCTAGCTCAGACTCCAAAAAACCTAATCATTTTGATTCGATGGAATGTGAGCTCGAGCTATTCTGTTTCTGTCCCCTTTTTTCAGCAGAGCGGTTTGTTTATAATTGCTGTCAACACGTCTATTACGCTATGGAAGGCAGTCAGTGAATCAGCTCGTGTAGCTTCTTGTTTGTAAGGACCAGCATAACGATAGAGCCAGGCAAGAGGCATGATTCTCATTAGCTTTCGCATCTGCAGGCGCCTTGAGGATCTATGTTTATTCCAGACTGACAGAAGGTGCATATCAGTGAGTGTATCTAATTCAGTGTGATAGTGGCCCTTTCTACTGATGAGAAAAGGCATAGATCCTCAGAAGTCCATCATGCAAGTTACAGGACCGTGACCCATGAGAATCTGTGCCTCAGTTGTGCTTTTTCAGTTCACAATTTTAATTTCCAGGCTGAGTGGGGGAGGGGAAGGGAGATGCGCTTATTGTGGTTTGCAGTGAGTTTCAGCCGTTTCTTTTGTTTTTCAGTGAACTGTACATCAATGGCCATATAAATGAACACACTTTCCCGCCCTCTATCGTTCTGTTAAAGACAGATTCGGGTTCACTACGGCCGGAATATACTTGGATCTGATGAGGCACATATATGGGCAGAAATTTAAAAGCCAGGTTACAAATGAAAAATATATACTAAAATGGGCTTTGATAGGGCTATTATTTGGCTGAGAGCTGGGGACAGTAAACGGCTTTAGCCAGCCTCGAAGGCCGCTTGCCACTTTCATCGGAACTGCCGTCAGATGGTATGGCAGAAGGTTCTCTGTTCCGTCTGATGTGCACAGAGACAAATGAACCTATCAAGAAACATTCATTCCACCGTTACCGCATACTTTCACATGGATAAATATATTCTTGTTTTTACATGAGACGGATGGCATTCACTGCCTAGCAATGTTCGCCCATAACCAAAGACAAAACTCCCCAAGAGGCATAGATCTTCATGAGTTCCGCGCAGAGTGCGGGGGCTTGTGAGAAGCTAAATGTACTGTATGTATCTTGGTGGCTAGTGTTGCCTCTATGCTGCTATGTTTACGCAGCCGGGATAAAATCGCAACCACCGAGCCCAAAACAAAACACCCATGGCTGTCAACACGTGCGATTCGACGACCGTCCCAGCACTGCAGCGTAGAATAGCCGTAGAATAGCGCGATGCTCATGCTCCCTTTAGGTTCACGGCAGTGCAAACTCGAGTTTGGAGACTAACTGTTTTAGCCTCAGTATGATATGGGTTAAATGACACTTTTTGCCTTTCAAAACTTCTCTTTGAGAGAGAACATCCTGTCTTATGAAAAAGGTCAAGGGTCACAAGAGCTCAGGAAATAGGTCCAAAATAGCCATATTTTTATGAAAGATGTTTTTTCTCAAATACTATTCGCAACTTCAAACCCAAACTTGGTACAAAGATACCTGATGGTAAGACCTTTCTATGCATACGAATTTGGTTGATCCCTCGGTAAGGTCAAGAGTTCAAGAAATAGGTCCAAAATCGCCATATTTTAACAAAAAGATGTTTTTTCTCAAATATTATACACAACTTTAAACCCAAACTTGCTGCAGAGATACCTGATGGTACGACCTATCTATGCATACTAATTTGGATGAAACCTCAAAAAGGTCAAGGGTCACAAGAGCACAGGAAATAGGTAAAAACATAGCCATATTTTGACAAGAAATGTTTTTTCTCAATTACTATTCGCAACTCCAAACCCAAACTTGCTACAGAGATACCTGATGGTATGACCTATCTATGCATACTAATTTGGATGACACCTCGGAAAGGTCAAGGGTCATAAGAGCTCAGGAAATAAGTGAAAAATAGCCATATTTTGACCCCAAAAAATGTTATTTTCTCAATTACTATTCACAACTTCAAACCCAAACTTGCTACAGAGATACCTGATGGTAAGACCTATCTATGTATACTAATTTGGATGACCCCTCGGAAAAGGTCAAGGGTCACAAGAGGTCAACAAATGTGTATAAAATGCCAATAATTGTAGTTGTCAACATTTTTGCAAACTTTTCAATCAAATTTGGCACAAGGTAGCTGATGATAAGACCTTCCTATTGTATCTTAATATAGTCGACTTATCGCAAAGATCAGGGGTCACGGGGGTTTCACAGATGTGTGAAAACTGATTCAATTTTGAGAAAACATGGATTTTGTTAGTGCAGAAGCCATCCCATTATTATACTTGTCAGACATGTGTGCATTGGTCATACACGTGATCCATAAGGGCTTTGTCTTTCTTGTTTCTGAATCAGCTTGCAGTTTTCACTCGTTTCACTATTACCATGTGTGGTTTTCTTTTTGATTGCAGCTTCCACGCGGTGTGACGAGAGGCAAGCTGTGGGGTTGTGTTGGTGACATATCAGTGGACGATAAACCCATTGGCGTGTACAACTTTAAATCATCCGAGGGGAAATGCATGGGATGCTCTAAAGTGTACGTTGCGCCATCGTCTGCGATCTGTTGTATAGAGGAGCCCCCTTCTGCACGCAGCCACCCGCACCATTTTCAGTGCCGATGGCTCCACGTGCAAGGGGGTTAACCAAACATGAATTGTACTTCGGTCTATGATGCAGATTGTGTTTCTGTAATCTTTGTTAATGAAACACGATATTATAGCCCCAGCAATCCAAGGAACATGGTTACAAAGTGGTGTCTACAAGAGGCATAGATCCTCATGAGCCCCCACTAATGCGGGGGCTCATGAGGATCTATGCCTCTTGCAGACACCACTTTGTATCCATGTTCCTTGGATGGCTGGGACTCTTTGGCGTTTCACCCGCAACAGCAGTGGCTCATGAGGATCTATCTCTCTTGCAATTGGATCGTGTTCAGGTTTTCTAGGCAGTGATGCAGTTAGTCTCCAAACTCGAGTTTGCACTGCCGTGAACCTAAAGGGAGCATGAGCATCGCGCTATTCTACGGCTATTATACGCTGCAGTGTCGGGACGGTCGTCGAATCGCACGTGTTGACAGCCATGGGTGTTTTGTTTTGGGCTCGGTGGTCACGATTTCATCCCGGCGGCGTAAACATAGCAGCATAGCGGCAACACTAGCCACCAAGATACATACAGTACATTTAGCTTCTCACAAGCCCCCGCACTCTGCGCGGAACTCATGAAGATCTATGCCTCTTGGGGAGTTTTGTCTTTGGTTATGGGCGAACATTGCTAGGCAGTGAATGCCATCCGTCTGATGTAAAAAGAAGAATATATTTATCCTCGTAAAAGTATGCGGTAACGGTGGAATGAATGTTTCTTGATAGGTTCATTTGTCTCTGTGCACATCAGACGGAACAGAGAACCTTCTGCCATACCATCTGACGGCAGTTCCGATGAAAGCTCCCCGCTTCAAGGCTGGCTAAAGCCTTGTACTGTCCCCAGCCCTCAACCAAATAATAGCCCTATCAAAGCCCATTTTAGTATATATTTTTCATTTGTAACCTGGCTTTTAAATTTCTGCCCGTATATGTGCCTCAGCAGATCCAAGTATATTCCGTAGTGAACCCGAATCTGTCTTGAACAGAATGATAGAGGACGGGAAAGTGTGTTTATTTATATGGTCATTGATGTACGGTTACTGAAAAACAAAAGAAACGGCTGAAACTCACTGCAAACCACAATAAGCGCATCTCCCTCCCCCTGCCCCACTCAGCCTGGAAATTAAAATTGTGTGAACTGAAAAAGCACAACTTAGGCACAGATTCTCATGGGTCACGGTCCTGTAACTTGCATGACGGATTCCTGAGGATCTATGCCTTTTCTCATCAGTAGAAAGGGCCACTATCACACTGAATTAGATACACTCACTGATACGCACCTTCTGTCAGTCTGGAATAAACATAGATCCTCATGGCGCCCGCAGATGCGAAAGCTAATGAGAATCGTGCCTCTTGCCTGGCTCTATCATTATGCTGGTCCTTACGTACAAGAAGCTATGCGAGCTGGTTCACTGACTGCCTTCCATAGTGTAATAGACGCGTTGACAGCAATTATAAACAAACCGCTCTGCTGAAAAAAGGGGACAGAAACAGAATAGCTCGAGCTCACATTCCATCGAATCAAAATGATTAGGTTTTTTGGAGTCTGAGTTAAAAATGAGTCAGTATATATTTTAAATTTGCAACCTGGCTTTTAAATTTCTGAGTTTTCAGAATTATATGTGCCTCAGCAGATTTAAGTATATTCCGTAGTGAACCCGACTCTGTCTTTACCAGAACAAAAGAGGGGGAAAAAGTGTGTTCATTTATAATATGGTCATTGATGTACGGTTACTGAAAAACAAAAGAAACAGCTGAAACTCACTGCAAACCACAATAGCCCATCTCGCTCCCTTTCCCCCACTCAGCCTGGAAATTAAAATTGTGTGAACTGAATAAGCAAAACTTAGGCACAGATTCTCATGGGTCACAGTCCTGTAACTTGCGTGGTGGACTCTTGAGGATCTATGCCTTTTCTCATCTGTAGAAATGACCACTATCACACTGTCGGAGATACACTCAATGATAAACACCTCCTGTCTGGAATAAACATAGATCCTCATGGCGCCCGCAGATGGGAAAGCAAATGAGAATCCTGCCTCTTGCCTGCCTCTATCATTATGCTGGTCCTTACATACAAGAAGCTGCGCGAGCTGATTCAGTGACTGCCTTCCATAGTGTATTAGACGCGATGACAGCAATTATAAACAAACCGCTCTGCTGGAAAAAGGGGACCGAAACCGAGAAGAGCTCGCGATCACATTCCATCGAATCAAAATGATTAGGCTTTTCGGAGTCTGAGTTAGAACTGGATGGGGCTGACAAAACATTTTCTGCTGATAAACCTGAATCATGAGACAGGCGTTTGTAGGCTTGGTCAATTGTCATTGATTTTCTCACAGCCTGGACATGGATTGTTTGCAAATGCAGGTATTTTGGTCATGTTTAATGCACGGATGTGTGTGTATGCATGTTATGACATAAAATACAGTCATGTTTTCAATAATTTATCTCTTTGGCTGTCTGTAGTGCTTTTTGTCACGACGATTACTGCAGGAATGATCATGACAAAAATGCGATACCAACAGCTGTGGGCTAAAGGGTTAATGTTTTACTGTTGTCATCTTGTCTCCCATTTGTATAGCCCCAGGCAGGTACCGAGTACAAGTGTCTACAGTTTCAATGGAGCTGGATATGCAAGAACGACCATCACTCCACTAAACTACAATGGATTGCGCTTATCCATTACAATGGAGTTCAAAACTTTCTGGGAAGATTCACACCTTTTCTTTGCTGGAAATCCACAGGCAAGTTAACAAGAATATCCCTTTTGAGACAATAAATATCTTAAATCTTGAAAACTCTCTGGGAAGATTCACACCTTTTCTTTGCTGGAAATCTGCAGGCAAGTTAATAGATTATGTTTGGTTGGTGGCCTGGGTTGGGTGGGTGCGTTGTCAGTTTCGTTGGTTATGTTTGGTTTGCCTGAAGCACGCAAACAACAAAACCATAATCAAGTACAAAAAGCATGGTAAGTGGGTTAGTTTTCCATGGAAAGTCAGTTGTTATTTTTATGTGTTGATTATGTTTCAGAGTGGAGACTTTGTCTGCTTGGATCTAGTGCGAGGGAAAATCGTAGCAGAATATTACTTGGGAGGGACCAGCATAGCTCGGGGCGAATCGCAAATGACATACAACACAAACCAGTGGACCTCTGTCACCCTACAAAGAACTGGTTTGATAGGTGGGAGATTTGTTTTACACAATCTGAACCTTGCATGTATAAAATTTTCTATAAATTGAACCATTACATGATGGCAAAAGACAATACATGTCAATTTTGTAGGAGAAGCTGCACAAATGCCTGGAAAATGCATGCCAAAATTTGTAAAAAAAATTCATTTGTTTCCTCAAAATCCATACCGATGGCATTACACGGCTGTTTTAGTCTGGCCACTTAGTTTGTTTCAGGCGAGCCGAGAAACTGGGTCACAAGTGGTGCTCGCGCGTGGAGGCAGCGAGTCTCTCAGCTGTCAGGCTACCTGATAAGCAGGCTTCCTGCTAGGCGCAGTACAGCAGGGAAAATGACTACCTTTTGTTTTTCATGACTGTCTTATTTACCGTTCAAGTGTCTTGCAAAACTTTGTTTAAAAGCGGACATTCTGCCCAACACACTGACACCAAACACTATAGTTGTGACAAACCAGTAGCCAGCAGGATAAGGGGGAAACTAAAGAGTAAAAAACAGATTTCACTGTCTGTGTAGAGTTTTTTCACAAAATAGATGAAGTTCCAACATCAATAACACAAATATGATACAAACTACATCAAAACGGATTTGCATGTGCTAGAAGTAACATGCCTAGAGTAAGTATGACTTACCAGATCAGAGATACCGTGAAAGGGGCCGGAGAGCGGAGGGTGATAATGAGGTCACTGTTAGTGCCAGTACTCGCACAGGCACATAGCCGTAGCACAGATCTGTCAACACTGGACACACAGTTCTTTGGCACTACTTTCAGTTTTTCTCCAACACCCTCCATGGCATTTCAAGGGTAGTGCCCGATTAGCTTGGTGACATCATGCACAAAACTAATCTGGCATTACCTTGAATTATCATGGTCAATCCATCTACTACAACTGTTACTCAGTCGTTCAGTAGATGACGCCTCCAAAATTTGGGAAATGCAGCCGTGGTATTAAATGGGTTAAAGACAACTGTTGTGTGGTAAACAAGATGATGTCACTCTTGGATAGTTTCTCAGGACGAAAATGTTTAATCTGGAAAAGTCTGCTTTCAACATGAATGGACCACAACAGAATAAATAAATTCAATACACCTATGCACATCAGTCTGCTTGGCACACCGAAACCTCCTCCGACAGCAACTGCGACCAACTTTGTGATTAAGAAATAAAAGATTAGCTTAATTGTCTGACAGAAAGCGGTAGAAATTCGATGGTGTGATATAAAAATTTTAAAAAAAAACAAAAAACACTGCCGCGTGTGTGTGTAACGACAGCATAACAATCGCCTGCTTCCATTCACTTTTCTTTTCTTCACAGGTGACATGACTGAGTACAGCACAGGTGACACTAGTGCCATTTGTTCTGTTATGAGTAATTTGAGCTTCTCTGCGTCCGTTTGCAAGCCGTATGTCCTGCGCGTTAGAATGCCGTTTATTGTTGTCTGCGTCTCTTCACCTCCCTGCTCACCATGGAGTGCCAGTCCAAAGCCCCATTGTGCGATAAAGTCTGCACAGTGGCACTCAAGTATGTGTTGTTTTAGGATTATCTAAACGCCCTGTCCACATGGAGATTTTTCCCATAACACGTCTGTATCATTTGTTCATATTTACTGCATGATATGGCCTTTTTTTTTTTGTCATACCTTTTTCTTGACCGCCTTTCACATATTCGACACGGAGAATTGAGTCTATATTCATGGAGATAAGATAGTTTAGTTGCCATATGTTTCCATGTACAAAAACCGGCAATAAAAACGTTGGAATTTGTCTTGATGTCAGTTACTAAGACTAAAATAACACACACACACACACACAGTAAACTCTAAAATATGATTTTCATCAGTGCTACATAATAAGCAATTGCCGGTATTAAACACGGCGAATGGGCACGCCTCACTGATTCAGTTAAGAGCTGATTCCAACAAGTACGCACTCGCCACTCACTATGTATGTGAGGTGTCCTCCATTTTCACAATCTACACCATTTAAATTGATGCAAACTCTCACATAAACATACGTTACAACTGATAATAGGTCCTATAGCTAGAAAGGGACTAAACAAAAAAGTCACATTCATTTAGCAAGCACTCCTCCGTCACAAAAGCAGAAAGCACACAAGAGAGTATGACACATATTTCCGTGACTGACTGACTGAATGTTTTTATCCCACTAAAAACCTTACAGGCTCTCATGCTCTCCAAAACTGCGCAGAGTGCTCTCATCGGGTGGGAAGCCCATGGCCCACGCATCATCACAGCCTCGTTCAGAACACAGCAGAAGAGGATTAGCATGAACATCATCCAGTGCTATGCCCCAACCAACGACAGCGATGACGAGACCAAAGACCAGTTTTATAACAGACTGCAGACCATCGTTGGAACCCTCTCTAGAAGAGATTTCAACATCATCATGGGCGATTTCAACGCCAAGGTCGGCAGCGATAACAGGGGCTTCGAGGAGGTTATGGGGCAGCAGGGTTTGGGAGTAATGAACGATAACGGAGAGAGATTTGCAGACCTATGCGCCATAAGCAACCTTGTCATAGGCGGCACAGTCTTCCCGCACAAGCGCATCCACAAGGCGACATGGGTATCACCGGACCATTTAACCGAGAATCAGATTGACCACGTGTGCATCTCGAGAAGGTTCCGAAGATCTCTCCAGGACGTCCGAGCGAAGAGAGGAGCCGACGTTGCTTCAGACCACCACCTGGTTGTTGCCAGAATGAAACTGAAGCTGAAGAGGAACTGGACCGGCGAGACCTGTCAGTGCCAGAGGTTCAACACTACGCTGCTGAAAGATTCAGGCAAGCATGAGGAGTACAGACTCGCCCTCTCCAACAGGTTCCAGGTTCTCCAAGAGCTTCTGGACGAAGGAACCATTGACGAGCAGTGGAGAGGGGTGAGAGACGCAGTAACTGCAGCATGCATGGATGTGTTGGGCTACAGGAAGCACACTCACAAAGAGTGGATAACACCAATGACACTCGAGAAAGTAGTAGATAGAAAGAAGAAGAAAGCAGAAGTAAACAACAGCCGCACAAGAACAGAGAAGGCCCGCGCTCAGGAGGCATACACAACAGCCAACAAAATGGTAAAGAATAGCATCAAGGCAGACAAGAGAAATTTTGTAGAGTCACTGGCACAAGAAGCAGAGGAGGCAGCCCGACATGGAAACATGAGAGAGCTCTACAACACCACAAAAAAGCTTTCAGGGAAGTTTGCCAAGCCAGAGAGGCCAGTAAAGGATAAACAGGGAAGAGCCATCCAAGGAGAGGAGGGACAGAAGAACAGATGGAAGGAGCACTTTGAGGAGCTCTTAAATAGACCAGCTCCACAAGACCCACCAGACATTCAGGTAGCCGAGAGAGACTAGCCGATAGACTGTAGCGAGCCCACCAAGGAGGAGATCCGGAAAGCCATCAAACAGCTCAAGTCGGGCAAGGCAGCCGGACCCGACAGTATACCGGCAGAAGCGCTAAAGGCGGATACTGAAACCACAATCGAGATGCTCCACCCCCTCTTCAGGAAAATCTGGCAGAGAGAACAAGTGCCAGCAGAGTGGAAGGAGGGTTACCTGGTCAAGCTGCCAAAAAATGGAGACCTCAGCGACTGTGCCAACTATAGAGGAATCACCCTACTGTCTGTCCCAGGCAACGTCTTCAGCAGGATCCTACTCAACAGGATGAAGGACACAGTGGACCCCCAACTTCGAGATCAACAGGCGGGCTTTCGCAAGGACCGATCATGCACTGACCAGATCGCCACGCTGCGAATCATCCTGGAACAGTCGCTAGAGTGGAACTCGTCCCTCTACATCAACTTCCTTGATTATGAGAAGGCCTTCGACAGCGTCAACAGAGCCACCTTGTGGAAGTTGCTGAGACACTATGGAGTACCTGAAAAGCTCACCAACATCATCAGGAACTCCTACGAGGGACTGACCTGCAGAGTGATCTGTGGAAACCAGCTCACCCACGCCTTCCAAGTCCGGACAGGGGTGAAACAGGGGTGTTTGCTGTCACCGTTCCTGTGCCTTCTGGCCATCGACTGGGTCATGACGACATCCACAGCACAGAAGCGAAATGGCATCCAATGGACACTTTGGACCCAACTGGACGACCTGGACTTTGCAGATGACCTAGCCCTGCTCTCGCACACCCAACAACAGATGCAAGAAAAGACAAACGCAGTGGCAGTGAACTCCGCAAGGCTAGGCCTGAACATCCACCGTGGAAAGAGCAAGGTGCTGAAAGTCAACGCTGCCAGTGGAACGCCCATCACACTGGAAGGCGAGGCGCTAGAAGAGGTGGAGAGCTTCACCTACCTCGGCAGCATAGTCGACAAGAAGGGGGGGACGGATGCTGACGTGAAGACCAGGATAGGCAAGGCCAGGGCAGCATTTCTCCAGCTAAAGAACGTCTGGACTTCAAGAGATCTGTCAGTCAACACCAAGATCCGACTGTTCAACACCAATGTGAAACCAGTACTCCTCTATGGAGAAGAGACCTGGAGGACCACAGTGTTGACCACCAAGAAAATACAGACGTTCATCAACAACAGTCTGAGAAGGCTCCTCGGGATACGCTGGCCGGACAAAATCAGCAACGAGGAATTGTGGCAGTGGACAAAGCAGAAGCCTGCAGAAGTGGAGCTTCAACAACGCCGCTGGAGATGGATAGGTCACACACTACGCAAGCCAGCAACCAACACCACAAAGCAAGCCCTAAGATGGAACCCACAGGGAAAAAGGAAGAGATGTCGGCCACGAAACACCTGGCGACGTGACCTGGAGACAGATGCCAAGAAGATGGGCCACACCTGGGGACAGCTGGAGAGACTCGCCCAGGACAGAGACGGCTGGAGGGACCTTGTCGGCGGCCTATGCCCCAGGGGGGGGGGGGGGGGGGGGGGGGGTGATGGGCGTAAGTAAGTAAGTAAGTAAAAACCTTACAACAAGAATCTCTAGTTGTGGATGAAACTAATGCTAATAGCAAGGAATGCGGCATCTTGGATACCACTTGACTTCTGGCTATCGTCTGTCAGTGTTCTCATAAATTCCTTCTCTGCTCCCACGGGCCTACCATTTTGTGTCAGTGGGCCGTATGTCTGCAGTCTTGTTAACTTAACTATGTACAAAAAATGTAATGTCTGACTAAGTGCTTTGCTATAGAAGAACATTATAAAAAGACTTAATGAAGTGCATAAAAGAAATGATAATATTGATCCATGCTACTACTTCGTGCCGGTGTCTGACAGTACTGGCACCAACAGTGACCTCATTATCACCCTCCGCTCTCCGGCCCCTTTCATGGTATCTCTGATCTGGTAAGTCATACTTACTCTAGACATGTTACTTCTAGCACATGCAAGTCCATTTTGATGTAGTTTGTATCGTATTTATGTTATTGATGTTGGAACTTCATCTATTTTGTGAAAAAAATCTACACAGACAGTGAAATCTGTTTTTTACTCTTTATTTCCACCTTATCCTGCTGGCTACTGGTTTGTCACAACTATAGTGTGTTTGGTGTCAGTGTGTTGGACAAAATGTCCGCTTTTAAACAAACAAAGTTTTGCATCACACACTTAAACGGTAAATAAGACAGTCATGAAAAACCAAAGGTAGTCATTTTCCCTGCTGTACTGCGCCTAGCAGGAAGCCCGCTTATCAGCTAGCCTGACAGCTGAGAGACTCGCTGCCTCCACGCGCGAGCACCATTTGTGACCTAGTTTCTCGGCTCACCTGGAACAAACTAAGTGGCCACTTTTAGCACTGGGCCAAACAGCCGTGATTAGTATATAGAAGGTACACTTAGCTTACCTCAGCCTAAGAATCTGTTGTGTATACATACACAACCAGGAAGGCGACTCTAGGGAGTCGTTACCAAGAAACCCTGAGTAGCCTCCCTTCCCTCCCTATCCGGTCACGTGTGCAGTGGTGCCACGCCAATCGAACACTTAGCTTTGTAGTGGTAATGTGTTCCGTACCCTTGCTCAGCCTTGGTTACTTTTGGATACCTGTGGATACCCTTGGATTACTTTGGTGTGTTGTGCTTCATTTTGGACTACCTGTGGTTCCCTTGGTTGGTGTCCCTGTCCGCCTGGTTTGAACCTAACTCAATGAGTATCCATCCAGCAAAAACTAAGTCAATGGTAATTGCGACACACCAAAAACACCAACTAACCCCCCTTTCACTTGATTTGTCCTTCAAAGGCAATTCTATTGAGCAAGTGTCTGAACACTGCCTCCTTGGAATTATCATAGATGATCAGCTCAAGTGGCAGGCACACACACATAAAGTGTGTAAAACTGTTTCAAGAAACATTTTCACACTGTCCATACTGAAGCACTTCACTGACTTTGAAACCAGAAAATTATTTTATTATGCACATATTCAGCCCCACATTAATTATGCTTCCGTGGTGTGGGATGGCTGCAGAGATGTACATTTAAAAAGACTGAACTCTTTACACAGACGAGCAGCAAAATTAATTTTACCTGATCCTACTTTGACAACGGATGATAAGATTCACAAAGCGGGACTTCTTTCTCTCAAGAATCAGTTTGCATTCAACAAAGGTATTCTTTTCAAGATTCGGAATGACAACACTCTGAAATATCTAACCCAGCTGCTAGTCCGGTCACAGTCCCGCTATGGCAATACAAACAGCCTGTATGTAGTGCCCAAAACCAGAATAGACTTATTTAAAACCAGTCTTGCATTCTCGGGGGCGACTTTGTGGAATTCTCTTCCATCGCAAACGAAGTGCTCAGTTGCGTACTTGTCGTGTGTAAGGGGCTTCAGTGGCCGACGGATACCCACACGCTGTGTCTCCCTTGCTCGGGCTGCTCCTCCGCACGGCAGTGCAAGAGATGTGCACCTTGGAAGGAGCAACGATGATCTCAGTTGTGGGAGTTCTACTGGCGTGACCACCCGTCTGCCTCCCGGGAACCCCCTCGGCCTCCCCGCCCCCATGGTGGGCGACCTCGGACATAATGGTTGCCACACGCTTCTCGCTGCGCCTGTCATGGCCCCCACGACCGTGCCCCCCCCCCCCCCCCCCCCCCCCCCCTAGGCAGGATTTTTTTGACGGGCTGCGGGGACTCCTCCCAGCGCTTGGGTCATCCGGACCACCGGCCGTCAGCTTGGACGGAGGTGCGCTCGCGTCGACGCGCATGCTCTCCGTCAGCTTCTGAGTCTCGTTCCCTGGGTCACGGATCCGCTGGGCTGACACCGTCTCTGGACCCTTCTTCCCTACCGTTTGCTCGGCACGTGGCAACAGGGGCAGCTCACACCAGGTGGAGGGATTCTCTGGTTTCTCGTCGGGATCCAGGCCCCGCTCGGGGTCGCACTCTTCCTCTCTGCGCCGCGCGGCTTCTGGGTCCCACGCCGCCTCACTTAGCCTGGATTCACGAGACCAGCGGGACCCATCCTGTCTACAGCACAGGTCAGATTCCCAAGACCAGCGCCCTTCAGAGCGCCGCCATGGCCGGCGTGACACCCTAGCATCGGGGTGCTCGTTTCCTGTCTCCAGATATTTGCCTTCCATCCCCGCCGATGAAGAGGAAGGCCTCGGCTCTTGTGGACGCGCCGCGCCAAGCCAAGAAGTTTAAGTCCCTCCCTCACCCCCCCTCCCCCCCCCCCCCCCCCCCGGGTTTCGGGACCTGATGGAGGCCTTCAACGCCAAGCTCCAGCAGGGTCGGCTGACAGAGAGGGGCTTCTTCTCTGACGCACGTTGGCCGGCAGGCGTCGATATCAGGTTCCGGCAGAGCTGGTACTCGGGTCATTCTCAGTTGTTCGTCTGCCCTCTTCCTCCGGCGGACCCCGCTGCTGAGATGCTGCTTGGAGGCTGGCGGACCCTACGGCGTTGCATCCCCTTCGAGCTCTCCAACACAGCGACCTTGATCCGCAACTCCCCGTCGTGACATCCACGCGTTGGCGGCCACGGCCAACCAAGCGGCTTACCATGCTTCCACTAACACCCTCGCTGCAGCTGCGAACTGTGACCTGATGCACCGGGATGCTTTGTTGGAGCCATCCGCTCTCAGCTCCACCAAGCGCTGATCGGGGGCCCCCTACTCTTCGGTCTCACCTGGCAGGCAGTGCAGGAGGCCTCCAAGGACCTCTGGCTGAGCGCCCCCCGTCACCCACCACTTGCTTTCAGGCCTCCCTTACGGCGGTGGGTCATGCCCTACGGTCCTTCAGACCCTCCTCCCAGCCAGTCTTCAGGGATGCCCACGGCCCCCGGGGCCAGCCTCCGTCCAGTCACCCCCGTGGCCTCTGCCCCCGCCTGGCCCAGACCCACCCGCAATCTTGGGCGGGGCGGGGCAGGGTCCCGTTGACTCGCTCCCTCTCTCGCCCCTGCCGACCCTTGCGGAGCCCCAAGTCGGCGGGAGTCTAGCCCTGCACAGCGACAAGTGGTGGTTGCTGCTGCCGGATGACACTTGGGTGCTCACTACCGTCAGGGGCTGCAATGCGATCCTTCTCCTCATCGCCCTGTTCAGCTGGAACAGGAGCTGGACCACCGATCTCCTCAGCCTCGCCACAGAACCTCCCTACCTTTGCTCACCCCCCGCACGATGCTGAAGCAGCCCAAGCAGCGGCTCCTCACAAGCCTGGAGGTTGTGTGGCAAGCCATCTCTGCAAGACGTTTCTCGCATGCGGCAGTGGAGGCTATCGCTGCAGCCCGCAGATCTTTTACCCACCAGGTTTCAAGGCAAAGTGGCGAGTCTTCCGGGGATGTGAGAGTTGGAGCTCCTCTCCCCCACAGCGCAGACATCTCCCGAACTAGCCGAGTTCTTTCTGTGGCTATTTCAAGAGAATAACCTGGCCCCTATCTCCATCTGGGGATACCTTTTCATGGTGGCAGACACGTACCACCATTCTGGCCACGCAGACCCTGGGGCGTGCCCGGACCTCTCTGACCTGATGCGCCATTTCCAGCTCCGGCAACCAGTCCCGCACTCGCTGATCCCTCGCTGGGACCTCTCCTGGCTGAATTCGAGCTGGTTCGAACCTCTACCCTTGGCCAGCCTGGCGGACATAACCAGGAAGACCTGCTTCCTGCTGGCGCTTGCTATGGCGTCCAGAGTCAGCGAGCTGCATGCGCTCTCAGTGGACCCGGCCTGTCTACAGCACAGGTCGGATGGCTTCGTGCATCTCCTAACAAGCCCCGCCTTCTTGGCGAAGAATCGGTTCCCCACAGCCAGGGCGCCAGTAATTACCCTGCGCCCACTCAGGGGATCTGACCAGACCCAGGACTCCCGCCGTCAGGACCCGATCCAGGCGCTGCAAGTCTACCTGCGCAGGACAAAGCCTTTCCGGCGTGGCCGGACCCACGTCTTCCTGCCATTGTCCCCCGGCAGGGACGATATCTCTGCGCAGACGATCTCCTCGTGGCTGCGCTGGGTCATCCGTTCTGCATACAAGGAGCTCACCCTAGCAGGGGCTGAGGCTTCATATCCGAGCGCACGAGGTCCGAGCGGTCTCCACCAGCGTCACGTTTGATTGAAACTGCGCCGTGCGAGACATTGTGGCAGCTGTCGGGTGGCGGGCAAATTCCACCTTTCCCGCTTCTACCTCAGGGACCTCTTGGGCCAGTGGGAGAACCTGGCCCTGGTGGGGGACATTGCTGCGGCACAACACTCCCTCCCGGCGCCTCTGGCGCCATAGGTACGCTTAGCTGAAATCGTCGGGAGGTTGCTCCTGTTTGTGACCGCTAAGCACAAGCAGTGACGGGACCTAGCGGGCGGCACCCTCCTCCTTTTTGCTATTCTTCCAAATAGTAATGCCATCAGTATGGATTTTGAGGAAACTAATGTATTTTTCTCTAAAATGTATTTTTTCGAAAAATACATACCGATGGCATTACTCGGATGGCCCCCACGCCTAACCCGCTTGCCGCTGGAGCGCTAAGCGTTCTCCTGGCGTGGCACCACTGCACACATGACCAGATGGGGAGGGAAGGGAGGCTACTCAGGGTTTCTTGGTAACGGCACCCTAGAGTCGCCTCCATCAACTGATTCTTAGGCTGAGATCGGTAAGCTGAGTGTACCTTCAATATTATAGTAATGTCATCGGTAAGTATTTTTCAAAAAAATACATTTTAGAGAAAAATAGACTCTCATGCCTCTTGCCGACAGAAGGGAGAGATGAAAAACTAGAAGTCTATATACTATATACCTCATGCAGACTGAAAGGTCCGTCCGTATAAGGAGCTGATCTTGCGTGCAAGTTTTATGCAGATCCCATTTGTGACCATGCGAAATATATGTGCCTCCTGCAGACAGAAGGATGTGGTGAACATTTGTGCCTTGTGCAGATGAAAGGGTTCGGAAGAGGAACGGAGGCCAGTAGTGCAAGTGAGCTTAGTCCTGCGCCAGCCACCAAGCAAGGTGCTCCGCTATAGCAGAGCACCTTGCTTGGTGGCTGGCACAGGACTGAGCTCACTCATGCCACTGGCCCCCTGTGGCTTTCTCTTTTGCAGGTCTGATGATGATCACGCTGGGAGGTGGATCGTCAGAGGATTCAATCAGCCTGCAGGCTCCAGGCACCAACACTGGACTTGAGATCCTCAGTCAGGATATGTACATTGGTGGTCTGCCCGACACTTTCCCCATACAAAAATTCCCACAGAAGTGAGTTGCTGGGGTTCTTTTTTTTTTTCGTTCACATGCGATAGACAAAGTGAGCCTGTGTATCGGGCCTCTGTTACTGTCTGTTGTCCATGGTAAACTTTAACATTAGAATTTTCTCAGAGACTATTCAAGACACAGACTTCAAGCTTGACCCAAGTATACTTCGCGGCAAAACCTTTCTGAACATACCAATTTGCTCAAAGGTCAAGATCACACTGGGTCAATAAATAGGTTTAAAAGAAAGCCTATTTAGCACCAAAAACAAAAAAAGGGGGGGGGGGGGGGGGTCTCATGAGGGTGTCAACGAACATCTATGTAGTGAATGATGTTGTTTATGTTGCAGGTCTGTAAAAGAAAACCGGAATTTCCTTGGCTGCATGCGTAACATCGGCTTTGGTGGGTTTAGCCCCATTGCTGTGGACTTGGCCTCTGCACTCCTGGTGGGAGTCACCCCTGGCTGCAAAGTGTCGGTACGTGAATAATTTTAGTCAGCCATTTGCCTGTTGGTAGTACTTTTGGTTGAGGTGATTCCTGCAGGAATCACCTTGACCAAAAGAACTATCAACAGCCCTTTTTATTGAGATGGACAAACATCGCTAATGACAGCAAAAGTTTAATTCACTCACACACCTTTTGCAGCTGTTGAAGGTATCTATTAACCCGGCCATTACATCCTGAGGCTGATTTTCTTTTTTTAATGTTCTTATTGTCTATACAGATTACAAGATAGATCAACCATTTCAGTTCAAGGGTGGTGCCAGAATATAGTTACAACACAATTTATTAATATTTAGGGTGAAAACACTTTTTCAAAATAAACAAGTGTACAATTCAGTCGCTACTTATCTTTAAAAAAATTTAATATAAATTGTGTTTTAACTGTAATTTCTAGGCGTCGTTCTTTTTTTGTTGGGTTCCTCTCTGTATTTACACGCTTGTCACCTTTTTGGTCTGATTTTTGTGTTCTCCTGTCTCACAGTCACCAGTGTCCTCGTTCTAAATTATTCCTCATTTTATGTTCCTTTCGTTCCACATAAAAATTTCTATGCTACAAAGGATGACACAACAGGCACATAGATTGACAAAATTGCACATTTAATTTTGTGTTGCTACTTAAAAGAAAAATTACAAATACTGTTTACAACAGCACATTGTCATATGTACCCAAAATGTCATATGCATCCCAAAAAAATGTTACATAAACCAATAGCGAAGAAACATTTAATCATTGCAAATCCCTGGAATAAGGGGGTACCAATCAAATGAGTGTGGGAGCTGCCCCCCCCCCCCACCCCCAGCTGTGGAGGTTGGCAGACCTCCACAGCAGCCCCCACACCCACTAGGATTAGGGAGTAAAAACAAAGCAACTGAACAAATAGCATCAAACAATGAAGTTTAAAAACTGCAAGCAAGCCGGACAGGATTCACCTTCCTGCCGGACCTTGTGCAGGCCTGAGATCAATATACATTATGGAAATGGGTGGATGCAGTTTAGTCATATTGCAGGACAGATTTCACCTTCCTGTCCTGCAAGCAGCAGCATCTCGCACCGCGTGCCCACGGTGATTGAGCTGACTAGGGCCAAGAAAAACACAGGCAAGGTTCACCTCCCTCCCGGTGTTCTGAGCAGTCAGCCAAGGTTGTCCCCAGCGGGGATGTATATTGACATAGTGACAAGAGGAACCGGTGCTGCTTGCCCAGTGACTGTGTGAAACAATGAAATAATGTGTGGGGTTCCCCTCCTACTTCAATTGCCCTGCCAGTAAGATAGCTGAAGTTGCAGGTAGACCGTGCATTGCTCACCGGAAAATATGGTACCGTTTTACCCCTCCTTCACGCAGTGAGGGGATTTGGAGAATGAATATACAATTTGAACGCATCAGACTTCCATCGGCCCCAAGTACGGATCTAGGCGTCAGATGCTCCTTTCTGCGCACTTGTGGTGGCCGCCCCTATTCGAAAACTATGAGAGTTGAATCCTTCGGGCGAGATGCCTGCGGTTTGCATAGTGGATTTCATTACTGCCAGAAATTCACGACGTAAAACCGGCTTGCCATCTGCCATGAACAGCAGCCCACACTTGCTACCTCTGATGGCTAGAAAGGAACGTAGTACGTCGACTGGGCAAAAACTAGGTGATTCTGGTCTACCTGGAAATTGAAGTACTGCTATCTGCCCGTCAGAATGTTTAAAAGAATGAAAAGTGGTGGTTACAGCAGCAGGCTGGAGGCAGATGTGTTCCAGCTGGATCGTATGCGCAGAATGTATCATTTCCCCAATGCGCAGAAAAGCATGAAAAGCCAAGAGGAACATCGCTTTAAACAATAAACGACGGTAGGGGCTAGACACTGCCACATGTACTCGTTGGACCATTCGTTCCAAAATGTTTTTGGTAATAATAGGGAGGCGCTTGGGGCCAGGATGTCTGCCTTTCCGGATAGCTGCTAATGCTTTTTTAACCAGGAAAGCATTAGATGGGTCTGTGTAATTCTGTAATTTGTGGACGAATCCAATTGCTGAAACGAATGATGTAATGGATGAGGGGGCAAAACCAGCGTGAAAGAGGTAGGTTAATAACAATGTCGTTATCTGTGGGGAAACTGGCATTTCCTCGGGCAATGCATGGTCTATTACAAATGTGTGAAAAAGTGACCAAGCCCTGTTGTACAAGGTGCGTGTTGACGGAGTAAGCGAGGTAGCCAGGAGTTGGCGTGCAGACGTAATTAGGTTATCGAGTCGGGCAGTGTGGGCAAGGCTTTGGGCAGGATGTCTGTGTTCGGCCGCAGGCGGCGGAAGTTGTTGACCTGAAAACGTGAAAGAGCGTCAGCACAAGTGTTTTGAAAACCGGGGATATGAGCAGCTTGAAAAAGGATATTATATGTTGAACAACTGCGTACAAGACGACGAACAAGGACCATGACGAGGGGTTCGAGCGATGACAGATTGTTGATGACAGAGATAGATAAGTAGACAGGTGATGGACACCCCTCCCCCAATCAATAGATTTATTCTAATTAGCACGGTATTCAGACAAACCCACTTGACCAATTACCACCAATACCTTTATTACCTAGCCATTTTAGTTCCACTCCAGAAATCATTCAAAGCAACGATTTTTCATCATCTGCCAACCCACGATCATTAAGCCAGATCCCCCATCCCCCCTAAATTATTAATGCTGTCATTGACTTCTTTAAACAAAATTATTATATTACGTTTTAAAATGAACCAAGACGAATTACTTCTTCTAAGTGATATCTGTGCTGTAGAGAACAAAGACTTAGACTCTTTAAAACAGCGTCTTTTGTCTGTAATTGTCTCAGGCAAATCAAAGACTTATCTCGGGAAACAATACACAACAGAGGATATTGAATCTCTTACCTCTGACGAGCTAATCAAGCTTCATTCTAAATATGAAAATCACATTGCCTCACTAATGACACGTGATTTGAGTCGATCTCTTGTCTGCCTATACACAAAAGCTGTAAGTCACTTCCTACCTGTTGATAGTGAAAACCTTTCACACGACCTTGAAAGTAATCCCATAGTTTCAAGTTCAATAGGCAAATTAGCATGCCTTATGTTTTACAAGTTTGGGAATTACCTTGCGCCTGCTGTAACCTTACTTGTTACTAGTAGTCATATTGATTTTTCTAAAATAAATTTTAAATTAGAAGAAAATGGACGAGACGACTCCACAACAGAGCCATGTCTTGACACAGGTTCAAACAGTGACTAAGACTAAAAGCCCAGGTAGAATAGAGGCTGGAAAAAGATTAGCTGAATATAACAGACAAAAGAAATTACAGCTTCAAGCATTAACAGAAAAGACTGACACACCATCAACAGCACCAGTGTCACTACCGTCACACCCCCCACAAAGTGAGAGACAAACAACTAAAACTACAAAATATATAGTTGCTGGATTTGTTGTCGGATTTGGTTACGTAGGTTACCAATTATATAAAAAATACAAACCAAACACTCAAACAGTGTCCAAAAAATCAAACACTCCAAAAACAAAAGAAGAAGTCTCCACATTACCAGCAGTTCCAAAACCTTTGGACCCATTTTACATGCAGTAAATAAATTTATTATTTTAATTTTTATGGTATAAGAAAATGAGCGACACAAAGAACTTAATGAACCTTGTCTATCACTCTGCTGTAATAAGTGGACTATCAGTAGCTTATTCTATGCTGGGAAAAAGTCTACTCAAAATGAAATCAGCAGACCTTAGTAAATTAGACTTTGAAGACAGTGCTAAGCTAGTAGTTGTTATAACAGCATCGATTGCAACAAAAGATTTTCTAGTCAAGCAAGGAATTATTCCAGAAAATATTTCTATGTAAATAAAAATATGGCAACTATAGCTGTTATGATTGGCGGTGCAGTTATTAACGCATTGGCATTTAGTGGGTCAAACTATTTCTTTTCAAAAGTGAGTAAAGAAGAATCAGCAGAAGAAATGAAGCGACACAATGAGGCGTCTGAAAAACTAGCTCAAGCTCAGCAAGATTATGAGAAGCAAAGAATTGAGAAACTTGATTTTATTAATGAAAAACTAAAACTTGAGGGTCATGCACAGCATACATTTTCAAACGTCGATGACGCTATCAAAGAATACTATCTTGTTACTGGTGAAGACATATCTATTCCACAACCAAAACTTAGTGACTACTACCAACCAAGCCTAGAACAAAGAAATGGAGAAATAATATTTGTTTTAGTAGGAATGACATTAGTATATTTTACAGGAGTTTATATTGCTAGAAAAAATGGCAGACGCTAAACTATCAAAAATATATTACTCTCCAATTGGCTACTGGAAAGGGAATACTGCAGTAAAAAAATTACATGCTGCTGTGGGTGGAGATGTCAACCAAATAAAACAGTGGCTTAAAAAACAGGCAATTTGGCAGATATATCTCCCTGCTCCAAGAAAAATAACAAGACCCCATTTTGAAAACCCTACCCCAAATGACACACACCAAATGGACCTCCTGTTTCTTCCGCATGACACAATAAGAAAGAAACGATACAAGTATGCATTAACTGTTGTTGACATAGCTTCAAGGTATAAGGATGCAGAACCCATAACTGACAAAAAAGCTGTAACAGTGGCCACTGCATTATCAAAAATATATAGTCGAGGTCCTTTAAAATACCCTAGGCTTGTGCAGGTTGATGATGGGAGTGAATTTAAAGGCGCTGTTAATCAGTTATTTGCAAAGCATGGAGTGCTAGTGCGGCGAGGCATACCGGGCTTGCATAGATCACAGGCTATTGTAGAAAATTTCAATAAACAATTATCAGAGAGACTTTTTAGCTATCAGTATTCTAAGGAACTCATGCATGACACACGTAACACTGAGTGGGTTAAAAGATTACCGTCTGTAATAAAAGCAATGAATAATGAGGGTCACCCTAAACCTGTTGATGCTATTAAATTGAAAACAATACCGTCAGAAATAAAAGCAATAACACCTCCAGACACTAGCTTGTTTACAAAACAGGTAAGATATTTGTATCAACCAGGTGAAGCTGAGAATGACGTTAGACGTAGGGCAACTGATCCAATTTGGTCTACATCTGTTCATAATATAAAAAAAATAGTTCCTTCAGCTAATGCAACAATATATTATCTGTATGAGCCTGCACCCCAGAGGGCATTTGTTAGAGAAGAATTACAGATTATTCCCACAGACACTGTTACTCATTTTTAACAATTTCAATTCATCAATTAGTTCATCAAACAGTTCATCAGCTATTTTTTCAGATAACTTGAGCCTGTAATGACCTGGTGCATAAGCTTTTTCCTTAGTGTGAAACACTCTTTTTGTATCCCCAACTGCTAGAGACTTTTTATATGTTTGAATCATTTCAATATTATGTTTGTTTGATCTTAGTGTCTTGTTTGGATAATCAGGCATTAATGCACCATCTAACACTTGCTTGTAATGTTCATGTCGAATGTCTTTATTTTTTATTGCTGTTTTCTTGATACCTTTGGCTTTTGACTGACTACCCTTCTGGTGCAGTATAGAATACATTTTTGATCTCAGTCCAACGTACTCAACTATAGGCACACCATTTAGTTCATCCTTAAACTTACCAGGCACTTTCTTGTTTTGTGTGCTAAACAGTGGATGGTCTTTAGGGTAGTCAGACGTGTCATACATGTGTAGTTCTGTTTTCATGTCTTCATAAAAGTCTTCAGTACACACATCAATGATCATAGAGTCAGTGTCAGTGTATAACAGACGGCAGTCAGGATACTTTGGTTTGAAGTAATCATAATAAAATTCAAGCATTAATAATTTTGACAACTCCAGAATAGCCATACCTATAAATACTGGCTTGTCCAGTTTAACAATCTTTTTTTTGAGTGACACAGCATACAATGATGAATGAAATTCTTTATACCCTGTGTACTGAGGCTTACTTGTAAGTTTAATTGCGCCTGATTCAGTTGTAACAAGTCTCACATCTTTTCTGTGATGAGGATTTTCCATAGTCTTACCAAAACAGGCATTGTTCATAAGCTTAAAGAAGTCTTTGTCAAATGCAGTGTTACCATCTCTTGCATGCAATGTTGTGTTCTTCATTATGTAATCTTTCATAAAAGCACTTTGGTCAAATTGAATTCCTCTATGAACTTTTTTTAGTACTAAACCATGTCTGATGTAAAACTGTAACAAACGATAGTGGCAAACGTAATTAAATTTGTCATTCAGATTGGGTACAAGTTTGGTGTCTTCTTTTTTCCCTGTCAAACTCAGTTTCTCAACTGCTAATGGATAATCATTATGGTAATCATGTAAATGGTGTGGATACTCCAAGTCTACTTCAAAGATCCAACCCTTTTCATCATTTTGACCTCGATCCATAATATATTTTGTTAATGTTTTTATGCCATACTGTGACAAATCATACAAACAAAAGTTTTTTAATGGCAACAATTCACACATTGCAAATCCATACAAATTATTAGCATCCAAGTACGTAATAAATGACCTTGACATTGAGGGGTCAAAGTCGTCAAGATATTTGTTGTTGGCCTTGCCATAATTGTTTGCTGCTAGACTAATACCACCTCTCAATCCACGTTCCACCATTTCACCCATCGTACGATCATACAACAGGTCTATAAATATCTTACTGGATTTCAAAAATGCATCCCATTTCATGCCAGGACTAGTTATGTAGCAAGCAGGGTCAAGACTGTAGTGCAACAAACCCTTTTCACGATAACTTTCAAATACATCTGCTAGCAAGCAAACATCAGCTTTCAAGTACTGATCGTGGTAATCACCAATTGTCTGACATCCTAATTTATCCCATGCATCAAGTGCATGTTGGTATTCAGAGTCAGAAATACCTTTACCAATTAGTGTAGAATAAAAATTTTCTTTTGGTGGAAGACTCCTTTCTTCAAAAACTCTTCTCTCTCTCTCTTGGCTTGACTTCGCGAACGAAGATTTTATAGGAGTTGCCCACGACGTCTGCAGGCTTGTTCGTGGCTGCGGAGGCCAATCCGAGACAGGCAGGTTCGACCGCAGTGGCTGCAGGGGAAGGTATGGCCGGGGTTCTGAGCTGCAGCATCTCTGTTTTTTCTCCTGAGCCGCTTGTCCTTAAGGCTAGCTCTGTGAGAGTCCTCAAAGGAGACAGCTGCCTTGTAAATGGTGGAGCGCCAGGTGTCACGGTCCGCAGCAAGCGAAGACCACTGGTGGTGGTCGATTTGGCAGGCACTAAGTGACTTCTTGAGACAGTCTTTGTATCTCTTCTTTGGTGCCCCTCTGTCACGGTGTCCAGTAGCAAGCTCGCCGAACAGGGTGATCTTTGGTAGGCGATGATCCTCCATCCTGGAGACATGCCCCGCCCAGCGGAGCTGTGTCCGCAGCAGCAAAGCCTCGATGCTCACAGTTTCAGCCTGTTCAAGGACCTCGACGTTGGTGACATAGTCACTCCAGTGAATGCCCAGGATGGTACGCAGGCAGCGCTGGTGGAAGCGTTCGAGGAGTCGTAGTTGGCTGCGGTAGAGGGCCCAGGACTCGGAACCATACAGCAGGGTGGTGAGGACCACAGCTCTGTACACGCTGATCTTGGTGCCTGTTTTCAGCTGTTGATTGTGCCACACCCGCTTGAAAAGTCGCCCGAAAGCGCTGTTCGCTTTTGCCAATCTGCTGTCAAGCTCCTTGTCCAGCTTGGCGTCCGACGTGATAATGCAGCCAAGGTAAGTAAACTGGTGCACTGACTTTAGTTCAGACTCGCCAATGGTGATGTGAGGAGGGCGATACACTGTCTTGGGTGCCGGCTGATGGAGGACCTCTGTCTTTTTCAGACTGACCTCGAGTCCAAAGAGCTGGGCAGCATCTGCGAAGCAAGACGTGATGCGCTGCAGGGCTCTCTCTGAGTGTGCAACGAGGGCAGCATCATCAGCAAAAAGCAGCTCACGAATCAGTTGGTCTAGGGTTTTCGTGTGGGCCTGCAGTCGTCTGAGGTTGAACAGGCTGCCATCGAGACGATACCTGATGTACACTGCATCGTCATCATCAAGGTCCACTGTGGCCTGCTTCAACATCATGCTAAAAAAGATGGTGAAGAGGGTCGGTGCCAGCACGCAGCCATGCTTTACGCCGTTGAGAATAGGGAATGGTTCTGAGAGGTCATTGTTGAGTCTGACCTGGCCTTGCTGGTCCTCGTGTAGCTGGACAATCATGTTGAGGAACTTTGGGGGACAGCCAAGTCGCTCCAGGATCTGCCACATGCCTTGCCTGCTCACAGTGTCGAACGCTTTTGTTAGGTCGACAAATGTTACGTACAGCCCTTTGTTCTGCTCGCGGCACTTCTCCTGTAGCTGTCTCAGCACAAAGACCATATCGGTGGTGCTCCTGTTTGCTCTGAAGCCACACTGGCCCTCTGGGAGTTGGTCTTCAGCGATGGCAGGTACCAGCCGATTCAGGAGCAGCCTTGCAAGGATTTTCCCAGCAATGGACAGCAGGGTAATTCCCCGATAGTTGGAACAGTCAGATTTCTCGCCTTTGTTCTTGTACAGGTTCTTTTGGTGGAAGACTCCTTTCTTCAAAAACTACCCAGTGATCAATGTACTCATACGGATAGACACCTTTCTTAATCAAGTCTGGTTCAAAATATTTACTTGTTATTGGATACTCAGTCAGTCCTTCTGCCAGACTAGCAAGACCTAAAGACAAATGTTGCATGGAGTCATAAAATGCTAATTTATCTAACCTAAAAGTCAAGTATTTCTCAGTTGTCTGGGCAATACAACTAATTTTTTTGTACGACTCGTCTACAGCCTGCATGATAATGTGTGAATCATATCCCTTCAGATTGTGAAAAAAGATTGGTAACTTGTATGTCTTAGGATCTATTTTTAATAACAAGTTACAATTATTATGTGCAGCTCCTCTGTAACGCCCAGTTATGTGATCATGGTCACGAACTTTATCACCCTCTAAAGGTTGTTCACAAATCCAACACATCTCAGCTGTATCAAAATTATGTTTGTCTTCTTCTGTCATAACCAAAGTCTTTTGACAATTTTTCAAATAATCAAATACCTTGTTATACAGTTGTCTCATTTCTGACAAAAACATAGCTGATGCATTTTTTCCCCTGTAAATAACAGGTTCTGAATGCTGACCGTCTGACATAACAAAAATATACCCGAAAGAACACACTACTTGATCACTCAACTTTATTGTCTTTGGTAATGAATCTGGAACAGGACCATCATATGGAACAACCAGTGATTCAAAATCAGCATACACTACAAACGGTAGCTTTTGCTGATTTTTATAGTTACAAAAATGTACTTTAGTACCAGGCTCTGGATACTTAAGTACTGTTTGTACGTCATCAACAGACCTACAATTTAAAACATGTTTATTTGCTACTGCAATAGAAGAAAACCTTTGTAAACATTTTTTACAAAATTCCTGTTTACCATCATGTTTTGTTGTATGATGAATTAGTCTTGACATACTTCTGATAATTGTGTAGTGAAAGTTATCACCAGAGCTTATTAGTAACATGTCAACATGCTTATCTTCTGACTGTCCGTAGGTTGGGGCAATTGGTGACACTCTAATTGGTTGTAACTTGTTCTCAGAGTCATTATCCCATATATACACGTTTACAGATATACCAGGATTTAGTTTTTCAAACAAGTCTATATCCTCTATTTTAACAGGAAAATCTATACCACTGAAGTTGAGTTCGTTTACAAATTTGGTGTAGTTAGATACACGATCAGGTTTTATTTTTACAAAATGCAGTTTGGCAAGCACACACCACATAAAACATAAATTATCATTGTTTTGAATATTGACTACAGCCTTTTTGTTTGCAACCTCTGCCGGCAGTGGTATCCATGATTTGCCTAAAATAGGATGATATCTTGACTGCTTTAGTTGAAGTTCAAGTACATAACCTTCATGCCAACCAGATCCACTTATTTTTGCCCTATCAATTGCTTCAAGAAAGTCAGGCAACAATCTTTCTCTAAACACTCTTTTTAATTCTCTTCTCGAATTAACTGTGTGTTGTCTCGTTGAAATATATGAAATAATAACTTGTCCAGATTCCCTTCTAAATTCTATTTTTGCAACAATCTGAATTTTTATACTACCAGAAAGAAGATTTTCTTGTATTACGGTAAAAGAGCTTTCTATTGATTCATATACATTAAAATAATTAGATATAGGTAAGTCAATTGTGTGAAACACGTTTCTTAATCTTTGAAAATTGTCCGCCATTTTTATTTGTCCGACAAAAAAATAAATAGAAAATTACATAATGTAAATGGCACTTTATTGACTAAAACCTATATAATAGACAAAATTAATTACCAACTAATAAACCACTTCATCGATATGTCTTTTGTGGTATCATCTTCAAGCTTTTGCATGTGTAATATTGTTTTATTGACAGTAATAAATTTAACATTTTTATTTTCTTTTTTTATTTGATTGTATATTTGTAAACACATAACCTTAAACCAGTCAGATTTAGCATCATAAACTAAAAAATATGTTGTCCTATTATTATAACATGGAAAATTATTAGAATATCCAAGATAAAAACTATATGTCATGTACATCTTCATCGGTGTTGGGAGTGTTGAAAAAGGGCGTCTAACTTGTGTTTTTAAGTCACTAATAAGCATAAAACCCCTGAAACTCGATGTAATATCCATGAATTTACCAATAGGCCAATTTTGATCCTCTTGTCCGTCCGTCATTTTTATAGACAAACCCAAAAGATAAATTAATTTACTAACCCATATCCAGTGGGTTGATCTGTCTTTAAAATGAGCTTTAGATGCTTAGTTGATTTCAGTTTATTTTTTACATCATCCCGTTCTTGCTTATTTGGAATGACATCGTTTTCTCTGAGACAGTCTTCGAAGCTGTCACGATCCTTACAGTAAAACAAACAGATAAACTTTAACTGTTCTCGAAAATCTTTTAGTACAGCATTATATTTCTGAGTGAGAATCCAAACACTGATGTTTGCGTGTCTACCACTGAAGGCAAGTTCTGCTAAAGTATTTCTCTTTTTGACAATGTCTTTCTCTGCAGAGCAATCATCAACAATAAATAAAGTTGTCTGTCCTTCAAATTGCTTGTAAAAATAAAGCAGGTAGTCATTCAGTTTCTTTTCAGGGTCAACTAAGTAAATGTTGTTGTCAGTCCAAATGAATAAACGGTTGTGATAAGCTTTGTTGTGTTTGATCGTAGGACAAAATATTACAATGTTTTCAAAATGGTGGATGTATCTTGTTTGTAATAGGTTAAGAACAAATTCAGTTTTCCCACACCCTGTGGCACCACAAAATAAGCCACAGTGTGGGTCAAGGGTCATTAGGTTCATTTTAATACACAATATAATTTTAATATATGTGTCCACTCAGTCTGCTTTCTGCAATATTGAGTTGTGCGTCATAAATTAGATACAAATATATGTTTATGGCTGCAGCAGTTTCAACCTTCTTTTGTATCTGAATTGTTATTCCATCACTACCATTCTCAACAGTTCGTCCTGACCCATGAAGATAGTCATCATCTGTACTGCGAAGGTCTAACCACAGTGCATATTTGTTTGTCAGGTATTGTCCGATCCTAACATCATACAGATGTAGATCTTTACACGCAATGTTTGCTGGTTTATCTCTAATCCTTCCTCCTGCAAAATATTTTGTGATCTCGTCGTAGTGTTGATAAGGTAACATTCCAGATGCGTACACTTGATTAGGGCGGCCTTCAATTGTGCAGGACAAATGTGTAATCTTAGGATTGTAGAATTTTTCTGAATCTCTTTTGTATGGACTCACCGGTTCAACAAACAACATAAGAATACCTTTCAGTGACCTGGCAGGCGTGTTCAAGTTTATGTTCCACATTGGGTCGCTTTTGTCTTTGGGTATTAAACTATGTCTAATCACACGGTCATAATAAATTGGAAGTCTTGACTGGTATAGATTTTGAATGAGTCTGGCTAGTTCAGTATGTGTAACAATTTCATATTCCAAGGAAATGTTAGAGATCTTATATGTTGCATCTGTGGCAGATGATTTTATAACTTTGGAGTAGTCATTGAAGGTTAGTTCAAAACTCAGACGGTCATTCAATGCTCCTTGATAATAAGGCAGATGAGCTGTTAGGGTTTCAAACTCAAGTGGAATGTAGAATCTGGATCCATATGTTTCAGCCATTATAACATCCATGGCTGTATTAGTTACTTTATCTCCGGCGTCGATTCGAAGTTTCCCAACATTATCTGGCTGTATGCCTTGGTAAATACGATCCTCTCGTTCTTCTCTTGTAAGCCACAGATCTTTGTAACAGTAGAATACATCGGAGTCATCAAGACTAAACACTTCCTGTCCTTCAAGTTTTACTTTAATAGTTTTAACAATTGCTCTGCCAAGATTGTTAACTAGTGTTCTGTTCACGTCTGCGTCTGATGATAGTTCAATATTAAAAGCAAGGCGTGCAGTGCCAGGAACAATAACGTCACTGGGACCTAGGTTTGGAAACTTGACTGTAAGTGTTTGGTTCTGGTCTATGGTACTTGGATTGTTTGTGATGACTATCGATTGTCGAATGCCCTTAACACCCAGAGGCTCACGTAGTTTTCTGTATGGGTCTAACTTTGATCCGTAAGACTGTGTCATTTTTATTAGGCACAATAAAAAATAATAAATTAATAAAACAATGGCAGCAGGAGGATTTAATCATGAAGAGTTTAAAATGGATGACATGAATGTCTCAGATACCAGTATCACAGATATGACTGGAATGGTAACTACTTCTCCTTTGTATCATGAACTGTTAAAAGACAAAGTAAACTCATTTTATGACAGTGTTGGAGCGCGCCCAGATGTAATAGATCCTAATCAGTTTGAATATGATAAAGGACATTTATTTGTAAATACAGACAGAGGGAAAATATATCTAACACATAAAAATAATCCTTCTAAGTTTAGGGCTTTAAGTACAATTAAAGGTGAAGTCGGTGGTAACTCTGGGTTGGCAAGATACCTTGGTATTGGAGGGTCTCCTGTTCCCCCAAGACTGGTTAGTATGCTTCAAGACACGCAAACAAAGTTGCCAACAGGGCAACAGATTGAAATGGCACCAGTAACAAGCCTACCAGAAATAGCAAACACAGTGATACAAGAAACCTCATTTACTGACGAAGTAATGAAAACAATAGATGACTCACCTTTGTCAATGAGAGAGATTATAGGGTTGAATAAATTAATGCAGACGATAAGAGGTGATATGGTAAACAATGTTGCCAAACTGGGTGAGCTTGATAAACACATAGAACGTGAAAAAGAGAAACTGGCTACCGCAGACAATGGGAATCTTGACACAGAAATGAAACAAAGAATCCAACACAGATTAAAAGATTTGTATATAGAAAGATCAGCGAGGTTAGAAGTAGTTGAAATTGGAAAAGAAAAACTGAAAACACAGGTGAACAGAATTAGAGAAACTATTCAAAAAATACTTCACGAAGACACTACTCTGGCTGAGAGACTAAAAACACTTTTCAGAGAACAGGGTATCACAATTGCCAGTTTAATTACAGCTCTGGGGTTTATTATCAGTACAGTTGTGTTGGCTGTCTCCGGGGGTGGTTCTCCACCTCCAGCACCACCAACCCCAGTCCCCACAGATCCAAAAGACTTACAGTCGTGGGTAAAGAAACAACTGTCTCACATATCAGACTTGCTTAAGAAATTGGCTGTGAAAGCAATGGACGCTTTGCCTGGCATTATAGGCACGGTTGTCAGTTGGTTGATTAGTACAGCGGCAAAGGCAGTAGGGTTTATGGCAGAACATGTGTGGGTCTTTTTGGTGACAGTAGGAGGATTGATAGTGTGTTATTTAATGAAACAGATAAAGAAGTAAAACCCCTAATCCAGTGAGACCTATTACCAATGCAGTTCTCTCTGACTCGTGTGTGTCAAGGATTGGTGTTGGTGTTATCGTTATGGGTACCGGTGTCAAAGCTGGAGCTGTTACTGTCTGTACAGGTGATGATGTTACTGGTGCCGTGGGTGTTACCGTCTGTAATGATTTTAATGACTGAACATGTGTGGTTGTGGCCCCCAAGTTTACAGATTGATTGAGTCCTAATTTCTGACCAACACCTGCAACAACTATTTCATTATTATAATTTGTTATTGTCCCCATTTGGAGTTGAAGGTCAGATGGTAACATGTATAAACCGATGCCAACTACAAAGTCAACTTTTGATCTGGCATATCTTAAAACGTCTTGGTAGCGTTGTATGCTTGATGGGAGATCAACTGTTGAGTTAATTGAATCTTCTAGATTAGCAAGAAACTGTTTTTGTGCTTCAAATTTACCACTTCCATTCAAAATGTTTGATTTTGTTAGTGATTGTGCTCCTAGTAAACACCAGACATATGTTCTGATAGACTCATTGACGCGCTCGACTCCCGCTTGAGTAAACCCGTCAGATTTATCTAAAATAAATGTGGTCCACGCATTAGACTGTTTCTGTTCAATTGAGCCTAACCACACTTCAGATTTTGATGAGAATGAAGTGTAACCAGGGTAATAATCTTGAGGGTATTGTCTGTGACTCATAGCATAATACAATGTTCCCAGGCCTTTGTGATCATCAAGTTTTTGTGTGAAGTCATACTTTGTACTGATGTTAAACTCATTACAGATGTGTTCAAATGCTTTCATATCCATGGGATTATTAAACTGATTAAAACTGGATTCAGTTGGTAATGGTGTATGCAGTTCTGATAGTATTCTTCTAAGCTGGTAATACATGTGAAAACGATACACAGACCTAATCAGTTTGTTTGGGTGATTCAAATGGTCTGTGAATGAAACACCACAGCCTGTAGTTGAGCATAGTATGGCAAAGTTAAGTTGGTTTTGAAACATCTGTAGTGGGCTTGATGACCACCTTTTTGCAGTTGAGTCATCTGTTATTGGAGGGTTTAGGTAATGGTCAAATGGATTTGGTACTTTTACTTGAAATAAATCTCCTTCAGACAAAGCTATATCAAGCTGATTTAGTTGAATTATTTTCTGTTCATAAGTAGGGGCGACATTATACTTGGCATCCACGTTAAATTGAAATGCGTTTGTAGTGGTAATGGTTGGTGATTTAAATTCCATCCTTTTTTTATGTGATAATAAAAATGTTTATAACCTTAACAAATCTTGACACGAGCAAACCAGTGTGGTTAACTAATGGAATCGATAATCGAGATGGTAACAAGGCTGTGGCTATCCATGAAATGTTTTATACAGTAAAGTGGTTTAATGTAACGGATAATACAAGTTTTTATATGAGTTATGTTAATGCTGGTAATAGTGGCTTGGACACTAATACACACTTTATACCATCTGGGTATTATGACTTTTGTACTTTAGCTACATGGTTTCAAAATAATTTAAAAATTAAAGCAACTTTAAATCAGGCTAACTTGTTTGTTGAATTAGAAATTCCTACAGGCACTATACCTTTATTTTCAACTGAACTTGCATATTTACTTGGTTTAATAGACAGAAATACAATGCCTGTAAATTGGGTAATGGGTTTTACAGATAATGGTACTAGTGGATGGTATTATACGTCAGTTGTAACTAAAATAACTGGAACATATCCTGTTCATTTGTCAGTACACACATTTCTAAATGTTTATTTAAAAGAACTAAACACGACTGAAAATGTACACAATGGAAAGCCTTCAACTTTGTTGAGATGCTTACCTACTGGAACTGCTCCGTATTGTGAAAATGTAGTTGTTAGATTTCCTAATTTGCAGTTTAAGAAATTAGGTTCTAGTTTCTTTGAATCACTGAGTATATCTGTAACTAATCAGGATGGTAAACCAGTTCTTATGCATGATTTTAGTGTTGTGTTAGAAATTAAATAATTTTATTTTTGTTTATAAAAAATGAGTGGTCTTGGTCCAAAGCCTAGAATCATACCAGTTGCATGTCCAGTAACAGAGTTAAAAGATTTGGCAGACGTGCAGGATTTTGAGAAGGAAGGGGAAATTGGAGAAATATATGGTTTTGAACTTGATTCAAATGGCATGTACAAGAGGAAAGTAATTGTTGACATGAAAGATGGTGAAAAACAGATTCCTAAACTTGGTCAGCTGCGTGATGTTACTGTACCTACTCCACCTGTAAATAATGCGCCTTACAACTTAATACATGTGGGAAATAAGTGGGTTGTTTCACCTGTACCGGCACCACCTCCAACAATTGACTGGGACATAAAGATTGAATTTATTAGTCCTTATGTATACACTGATGATGAAGGCGCCTTAGTGTTTAGGAAGGTTGTTAATTCTGGGCCGCTTATTGTAAGCCTTGTTCCAAGTTTTGCCCTAGACAACAATAGCAGAGAAAAACTGAAAGTTGAAAATTATGAGAGACGGCGGTATCTTCTTACAACTAGAAAGGGTAGATCAGATACTTCTGTTGTGTTTATGCCAGCAAGCTTAGTCGTGGCTAGAGAAGCGACAATAGTATTTGAAATTATCATGAAATCTGTTGCTTCTGCAAAAGAGGCTCAAATTGCACAAGGAATTAAACTTACATGGAATGAAACAGTAACAGAATCATCAAAGGTCTTTATTGCCATTACAAAAAATAATGATGTTATTAATGTTTCAAGCAGTATTCCCACTGTCAAGGTGGTGGTTGACAAAACAACTTTTGTTCGTCTAACTTACATAAACCTTGAACACATTGATCTTGTTGCATTTTATTATGCTAGCAAATTGTATACTTTTGAAGAGTTGCAAAATGTAATTGCTGATTAAAAAAATATTTGTCATAAAAAATGGTGAACTTGTATCCACAAATACCACCTGAGCAGCTTGAGCCTATTGAGCGTGATAAAACATTAAAGGCAGATTCATTCCGTTTAATGAATATTACAGAAGCGTTGAAGTATTTGGAAGAAGAACAAGCAAAATACTCGAGGTGTAAACGCCGTTACAATACGGTTTTCAATTCTGTACACAACACATCAATGGCCATGGGGGTGGTTTCGGCCGGATTATCTGTAGGAGGTATAACTCTTTTTGCAACGGGGGTGGGAAGTGTCGTAGGAATTGCTGTTGAAGGTATTGGTCTTGTCACAAGTCTAGCATGCTTTGGTATGGAAGCTATTAACAAAAGATTTTATATGAAGTTGCAGAAGCATGAAGCATTAAGTACGCTCGCAGCAGCTAAGCTGACGAGTATGAAACTTATTATTAGTAAGGCTTTGGAAAATAATGAAATTGACGATAACGAATTTAAAAGAGTCCAGGATGATTTAGCAAATTACAAGCAACAGAAGTCTGAAATACAGAATAAGATGCGTAGTCAACCCGCGAATGTTGAAGAGCTAAAGCAATCTTTTTTAGAGGAAGGAAAGAAAATAGGCGTAGAAGAAACTATGAAAAAAGTTTACGGACTGTTAGGCAAGTAAAGATCAGTTTTGGTAATCATTCATTAATTCTGAAATACTCTTCACAAAGAGATGTCATGCCTTTTATGCCTGCTCATTTGACGCCATCAGCCCCACCACCAGAGTACTACTGAGAAAAAAAAGTTTTCTTGTTGTCCTTGTAACTTGGAAATTCTGTCCAAGTAAGTTGTGACTTGGGTTAAGAACTTACAAGTTCTTATGTTTAGGTTCTTATAAGTTCTTATTTTAAGTCACTTATAAGAATTTGTGACAACTAACTTGCAAGTACATGATAAGGTAACCTATAAGTTATGTGTCAGTTGAAAGTAACTTATAGGTTACCTTATCATGTACTTGTAATTTACTTTTTTTCCCAGCGCGGGGGTGAAGTCCCGTTCCGCCTATCTCTGATATTCCTGTCCCTACTTGTAATGGTGTTTATTTCACTACACGCCTATTGAAAGCGAACACCTTCCTGGTATTCAAAAGCGGTCATGTGTTACACTAAATTACACAGTTCCCTTACCTGGGTACACAAATGCTTTCAAAAGGCCCTGGATAACGCTGGAGTTGATTTGGAAATGTCAGAGCTTTCAAAGGTTAGTGTCACAGATTTCACACCATATGAGAAAAAAAGATCTCAAACTATGAAAAATAGAGTACTAACCTGTGAGCCATTTCAACCTGTTAGGTCTCATCAGAATACCTAGAAGGTATTTATGGCTCCCCCTCGCGAGGTATGCCAAAGACGTGTAGAAAAAAACACTGCCACATTTAGCCACTTTTTTCTTCTTTAAGGAGACCTTTTAGCCTCTGTATGTCAGCTACCGCTGCGTCAAACGATGATTGTTGCTCACGTAGCTTTTCAACCATAATTTTAATTCTCTTTTTTGTCTTTTTCATGTTTTGAAAACATGTTTCCTTTCTATTTTTCGCTCTTGCTAAGTCTATGCGTAGGCGACTTTTAGCAAGAGTCTCGTCTTTTGTCAGCTCGTCTAAAAAAGCTTGAGTGTACGTTTTTTCACCAATCTCCATTTCCTCAACATATTTGTTTTGGTGGCTCGCCATTTATGCCTGGCTATCGTTTGACCCTGCTTACTGTCCTACTGGTACGATGTAATCGGAAAAGAATGATTATTGGCTGTTGGTTTACTTTTATACCTACAGTATTGCAAACGATTTCATAAGCAAACACGTCATTTGGAACATCCTAGACTGTGAGTCGACTTTATACCTCTATATCCCACAAAAGGGACCATAAGTCGGAAATTTTGAGTTTTGAGATATTTACACCATTACAATCTACTATCAATACAAATTAATTTGATGCACAAACTATTGTTGTAGATCTGTTATTAAGCGAGAAACATGCATTTACAGTTGATCACTCGAACTAACCCAAGATGACCCCCTGCACTCTTTTCGGCCTGTAGCTCCATTCGACCGAAAGCGACTTAAGGTCCCTTTCGTGGGAACAGGTTACAGGATGTGAATCAGCAAACGCTGACGTGTAGCCAACTACGACATGTACGCTATTTATGGGACGATTACAACAGCAAACACGTGCTTTAGAACATTCTAGAATGCAAAACTGTCCCCCTTGTTTTGATGGGGACAGTTTCAGTGGTGTGGGGACAGTTTCAGTTGTAGGGGGACAGTTTTAGAATCGAGAATGTTCTTCACTGCTCGAGAAAGATTTTTCGCCTATGATGAGCCAAAATTAGCCAGCTGGCTGTTCCGCTTATGTACACTAAGCGGGTGTGTGTGTGTGTGTTATAAACCGGTGACGCGTGACGGTTTGACTAGGTATTCAGTACTATATACTGACTGTGTTGTAATTAGTCTTTGTTTAAAGCAGTCAATGACAGCATTAATTATTTAGGTGTGGTCGGGTATCTGCCTTAATAATCGTGTGTTGTCAGCTGATCAAAAAACGTAGCTTGAATGATTTTTGAAATGGAACTAGGACGGTTAGGCGATTAAGACATTGGTGGTAAGTGCTGGAGCGCGTTAGTTTAAATACGGAGAGGATCAAATAAATCTATAGATTCTTAAATAGGATTCTCAGGAGCCCACATTATTATTCTCTGGGGGTAAAACTATTGGCGTCAGAGAGAGAAAGAGAGAGAGAGAGAGAGAGAGAGAGAGAGAGAGAGACACTATTTGGGCATAGAGGACTATTGTTTACCATGGTGGTATGAACAGAAAGTATTCTCAGGAAGGCCAACTCTGACAGCATCGAGTGGTGGGGTGTGGGGGTGGGTGGTGTGTATTTCTCGGGAAGATATTTTAACTAGCCTTTTGTTTCCAAGGGGTTGGGGCAATAATGCCTAACGGGAATTCCCACAATGACGCAAGTAGTCATTTCTCGAAAACAGCTGATCGTAAATGAGTCGTTTACATTGACAAAGGTAAAACTGTAAATGCCGATTGAATAATTAGCCTTTGTTTAAAAAAGCCAATGACAGCATTAATTATTTAGGGGGGATGGGGGATCTGGCTTAATGATCGTGGGTTGGCAGATGATGAAAAATCGTTGCTTGAATGATTTCTGGAGTGGAACTAAAATGGCTAGGTAATAAAGGTATTGGTGGTAATTGGTCGAGTGGGTTTGTCTGAATACCGTGCTAATTAGAATAAATCTATTGATTGGGGGAGGGGTGTCCATCACCTGTCTACTTATCTATCTCTGATGACAGAGACTAGGGCAAGGTTATCCGTGTAAAAAAATTATACTTTTGTTACACATCTCGTTGGCCCAGACATCAACTGCATGGAACTAACTCAAGTAGCGTGATGTTTTGGCTTGACCACCAGCCTGTAAAAGCGTCATAAACCAGTGTGTTTTGAAAATGGCGCCATACCCTGCTCCCGCAGCAGCATCAGTGTACAAGTGTAGGACATCTGGACTGAGGAACATTTCCCAGTGGAAAAAACTCCTACCATTAAAATGCTGCAAGAATTCCAAGCAGACTTGTAGGTCTTCTCACATTTCAGGTTCCAACAGTATGCGATGGTGTGGTTTGCGCCTACCAATCATGTTGTCGTACAAACGGTGTAAAAAGGCCCGGCCCGGTATGACTACTGCACATGCAAAGTTAAGGAGTCCGAGTATGGGCTGCAGGTCTCGGAGGGTTGTGGCCTGTTTGGCTAGCATGTTTTGAATCTGAGTCTGGCAGTCAGCGAGTTTCTCCGGGGGAAGGCGCACCTCCGAAACTGTAGCGTCTATCTCAAAACCAAGAAAAATAACAAAAGGGCTGGGCTGGACTGTTTTGTCCGGGGCAATGGGCACTCCTATCTGGTGACATAAGGATAGAAATTTGCTCAGATCTTTTTGGCACATGGCCTGTGACCCATTTACGAAGAAGAAATCATCTAGATAGTGGGTGATGTGGTGGATGCCACATTTGTGTAGTGCTATCCACTGGAGTGCTGAGGAAAAAAAATTGGCAGGCAGAAGAACAGCCCATCTGCAGGCACCTATCGTAGTAGAATTGCTCATTCCATTCAAAACAGAACAGGTGATATTGTTCTGGTTTGAGTGGAATAAGGCGAAAAGCCTTGTTGATATCCGTCTTGGCCATATGGCCACTGATGCCCTGGCTGGCCACCAGGCGCACGGCATCGTCAACACTAGCATATTCAACTGCTGACATTGCGCGTGGAATGCCGTCATTTATGGATGCACCTTCCGGGTAGGACAGATGGTGTATAATCCTAAATGCCCCAGGAGACTTTTTGGGGACCACTCCTAAAGGGGAAATCTGATACGAGGGAAAAGGAATCTGGTTAAATGGGCCAACAATGCGTCCCGCCTCAGTTTCTTTAGCTAAGTATTCCTCTACCACTTCGGGGTGCTTGACTGCTGAAGGCAAGTTCCGAACTTGCTGATTGTTGGGGCTGCCAGTGAAACCGATGTCAAAACCGGACTGAAAACCATCAATTAAATACTGCTGTTTTTGCATGTCGTAACCTTGTAGACACTGTTGTAGGATGGCTACGCTCACTGGGGTGGGTAGTTGTTGGGCCCTATCATTGTTTGCGGGTGGGCCGTCCCGAGGAAGATGGGGTGGGATTTTTGGTAGCACTGGTTGTGGCTGGGGCCGGGGGGAATCCTTTTTGATTGTGGTACTGCTGTTGCTGTTGCCGAAATCGAGGGAGAATCCGAAAAAAGGAAGTGGGCTGCTGCGGGCACTGGATTTGAGGATGAGCCGCCCCACAATTAAAACAAAGGTGTTGGTACCGGCATTGGTGGTTGAAACGACAAGTGCCGGTCAAATGGTAGGCCATGCATGCGCCTGGTGGTACTTGGCCTTGTGCCGGCGAGCGGCTTGAAGGTAATTCACTGGGATCAGCCCGGCAGAGCGCCTCGCCGAGGAGCTCTGCCTGGTTGTCCCCCCATTTTACCATTCCCTTTGCAACAAGCGTGCGGAAATTGGTGTCATAATAATGCCACGCTTTGCGCTTACTGAACAAATTCATAACAATGCTAAAGTGTTTTGCTATCGGTAGGGACAGGTCTGGCGAGTCATGGCATGAAATGGCCTGGAAACTGTTCCAGGAAGCCAGCCACTGCTCCCAAGAAATCGTTTTGGGTCTTGGCGTATTTTTGGCGGTGGCATCATGGTCCTCTGTGGGTTGGAGACTGTTCGCGTTGGGCAGGAGAGTGATAAAGTCAATATATTCGCGCTGGAGGATCTGCGCACGGAGTTTGTCGGACACATGCAGGTCAATTGGCAGCCCCCGGCTAGTAAAGTCACCTATGAGGGTAGGCGGGTCCAAGCAGGTGTCGATGGTTGAACTGATAGTGACAGGCTTGGTGGGCGCTGGTGTCGGGTCCTGCAGAGGACCAGGGGTTGGTGTGGTAGCCACCTGTACTGTGGCAAGCTGCTGCCGCAGGAAGTGGAGCTGGTGCAGGACATCCTGCAGCGCCTCGTCACCGATTTTGGGCGACGCTATTGGGGAGGGTCTCCCTGCATAAGGACCACAGGCAGATCCTCGGGGTGGGGAGCGTCGTGGCCGCTGCTGCGTTGATGAAGACCTGGCTCCTCCCCGGCGGCGTGATGGTGGCATTCTGTTGACATAAGTAAGATTAATCAGCAGCAATCGATTCCCGTACCTTAATGTACCTGTACCTCATCATTGCCATAGGTGACAAGGGCCTGGAAATTAAACGTACAAGCCCTGCACAGCCCCGGGGATGGCAGGACCTTGCTCAAGGAAATGAAAATACTGCAATTGTTATTGCCAAAAATACTCAGTGTCATGCAAGTGCACAGTGGGTGATAAAATACTATTGTAATTACAAGTTTATGCGCCACCATCGCTGAGGCAGTAAAAGAAAGGTTTATGCACGCAATTGTCTGCCACAAGTAAAGTGGAATTGTACACCCCCTCCCATATGGGGAGGAAAAAGGAGTCAGTGCGGGAATGCCCCCAAGCCCCACCAACGGCACCAACAGTGAGCAAACATATAAAACAAGTGCACGCCCCAACAAAACGTGGGAAAATAATTGTGCATGCCCCCCAAAATGGAACCACTGGGGGATAAAATAATGTTGCGGGAGTAGTGTGTGACACATGTGCCTGTGGGCAGGATGCAACTTCCTACCAAAATTATTATTATTATTATTATTATTTTGTGTGTGTGTGTGTGTCTTCTCACCTGAATTCAAACTCGTGTGGCCATGATGATGACACCTCGCATAGCTCTATAGTGTATGGTATCCCTCATCCATGAGGTGTACCCCATCGGGCAAGTACAGCTTACGTTGTTCGAGGTATTTTTCTGCGTTCTCACATTGGAAGCGCAGAAAACCGTGTTGTACGAAGCGCACCTGCGGCAGTCATTCAGAATTCTTAGGTTGACGTCCCTCGCGTTTTAGTCATACTCCATATTACTCCAGGGAGGCAGGTAGCGGGGAAGTAGTTGACAAATGAACACTTGCCATAGCCGGTACCGCCGTTGCAGTGCCGTGGCTCGAGCCACAACCCCGTGTCAGCAGTGTGAATGTCATCAACCATGATCACGCAATCGGGCTGGAAACGCTTGATGCGACGGGTTACAAAGCCGTCCATTACCCGTGTGCTACGCATGCCGCCGAATCCACAAAATAATACCAGTGCGTCCGCCACGTTAAAGTTGTCGTGAATATTACTGCACCCTTGGTGACGACTGATAAAGTGCCCAAGGCGGCGGGCGTGTGAATGACCGATAATCATGATGCGGGTCATTATTTCGAGTAGTATGGTGAGCTGACGATGGACAACGATGCGCAGTGTATGAGGAATATTATGCCCAGTAACGTGACCCAGTCGCACTGGGAAAGTAGGTCAGTGCCAGAATAAAACGTATAAAAGGAAATGCAAGGTGGTGCGGCTGGCCAGAGAAGTAAGGCAAAATGTGCCCGAGCGTTGCGTTCCTAGTACGCACAACCCCGCAAAGCGATGGAACCAGTTTGTAAAATGGGGGTTCCGTGAACTAACCGATGCGAATCCCGATTCGCGGTAGGACGCCAAGAACCAAGGTGTCAAATTTTAAAGAAAGTATCGCTCAAAACAGAAAATGAGACAAAAAACGTCTCGACGTACCAAGGCCCTGACAGACTAGTAATAGAGAAGCTCCTCACCTTACCTCAGAGGCGTAATGACGTAGATAAGGGAAGAATCGTTGGAAAAGTGAAAGGAAGAAAGTCAAACAACTCGCTGCCGTCGATCTGTTATGCTTCTAGCTGTCAGAGACAAAGGCGGTAATGAGCGCAGGTTGGTTGGTTGGTTGGTTGGTTAGTTCGGGTTTAACGTCCACAGCACCGAGGTGATCATGGACAGCCCTGACGGGCGGGTAATGGGGGACAGGGAAATCTATTGTCTATGGAGTACGACCTGAACACTGATCAACTCAGGCGCACTCCAACTGTGCCACTTTGATTTACCAGGACCTTTTAACGGACATGCTATTGAACAAATCCGTTTTTCCCCCTATATTGTGAGTCCAGCTACCGGGGCCGGAACGGGATTCGAACCCACAACCCGGCGATTCCCTTCGCTCTCCTGCTCCGACGTTTAACCGCCTGAGCTATTTCGGACTCACTAATGAGCGCAGTGCCACTGCGCACCCTTAATACCATAATCGTACTGACACAGTAGTTTCCTGATTGGTTAGTTTTTATTGCCCCTAGAGGAGGGCCTCCTCACTTGGATCGTCTGCTACTCAACAGACAGCTTCCAAGTGTTACCCTATTTAAAATTAGCAAGTGTCGCCCTTGTATCATAAAATAGATTTATTTTCCACCCCAGAGCATCCACCAAGTTGGTTTCCGCGGCAACGGCTACGTGGAGTTTATGGGGAAAAGCTTTGGACCAGGAGATTCCGACATCTCTTTATCATTCTTCACCACCAAGCCTGAGGCTTTCCTCTTGTTGGCCAGAGATGTCAGCACGGATGTGAGTACATGTGCCAGTGTTTAACCCTTGGCATGCTTTTTGTCACGATGATTCCTGTAGGTATTACAGAAATTATCACAACAAAATGGGCGGCCAACAGCCAAAGTGTTAATGTCAAACTCAGTCAAGTGTTAACACATACAGCAGGGGATGGATCAAGCATGATAATTCAAGGATAATGCCTGATTAGCTTGGCACAAGCGCCAAGCTAATCTGGCATTACCCTTGAATTATCATGGTCACTCCATCAGGAACTGGTACATAGCAGTTGAGTGATACGGCAGATACGGCTTTGGGGTTAAATGGGTGTATCAGTGCAATCTGTGTATCAGTGCTAAGCTAATCAGGCACTACTTCTAAGCTGTGTCTGTTGATCTGCCATGTATGTATAGCTTTGAGGCTGCAGTGGATTTACTGCAGATAGCTCAAGGATAGCACCTGATTGATCCATGTTAATCGTTAATCCTAAGACTGTCAGTAGCGTGTTTGGTTAACCCATATCATACTGAGGCTAAAAGCTTCAAATTTGTGCACTGCCATATGCAAGCTACATTATAGTACTTACAGATAAGGATATAGACCAATGGCTGTAGTTCAAGGCTGGTGCCAGAATAGCTTGGCGCCTAGAGGCGCCAAGCTATTCTAGCACTACCCTTGAACTATTTTAGTCAAATTTATTTCACACACTGATGTATTCCGAATGACGAGGGTTAAGGTGATTCCTGTGCAGAAATCACCTTGACCAAACACGCTACCGACAGACAAAGGGCTCATCTAAAGATCTCTAGTGTAGCCAAGCATCAGTCCATTCATCCATCCGTTCACCCACACACCTGTTGCATCATTCATCCATCCATCCATCCATACATCAACCCATCCATCCATCAACCCATCTTTCCTTTCTTTTTTCATCCATCCATGTAAGATTGTGTACTGTTTTACAGTATTACTACTCCATCGCGCTGACTGAAGGGAAACTGGAGGCGCGTTTGTCGGCCAACTCTCCTCCCACCATTCTGCAGTCCACCAAAACCTACAACGATGGCGTGGTGCACTATGTCGCATTGCTGAAGACGGGCAGAAGGTGAGTGCCTGTTTGTGTGGCCTGTCGCTTCTTTGTTCATCCCCTTCCCATAGCGCAAAATGGTCCTCGGGCCGACGCTGACTGTATTTGACCCACTGCACAGCTGTGTGCAGACCAGATGTGTCCAGCATGGGTTGGACGCACTGGGGTCCAGTTGCATAAATGAGCTCAGTAGGGTGCTCTGCTCTAAAATGCATGAGTGAGCTGAGTCTTGCGCCAGCCACTAAGCAAGGTGCTCCGCTATAGCGGAGCACCTTGCTTAGTGGCTGGCGCATAACTCAGCTCGCTTATGCAACTGGCCACAGGTGCTTGGCACTAGAGGTGCAGATTCATGTTAGCTGACTTCTTCACTAGGGTCTTGCGGACACCTATGTCACTTGCGGTCTTGAGATTGACAATGTTACAAGTGTGTTTGGTGCAAGACTGTTCATAATTTGTTTACCCTTTGGCTGTCAGTAGCACTCGCTGTCAAGGAGGCTACTGCAGGAGTCACCTTGACAAAAAGAGCTACCGTGCTTGCAACAAGCGTGCTTGCAGTTGCTGTGCTTTCACAGGTTTGACTACTCTGTGCACTGCATTTGTGTCCAGATCTGTGATTATTGACCTTACAACCTGGAGCCGTAAAGTCCAAAATCGTACACCAGCACAGAAATATAGCTTGGTATCAATATATATCATATAGTCAAGCATGGTCAAACCACAAACTTCACACATTCCAAAGACTGTTTTTCCACATTACAGAGTACAGATTTTGGTGGATGATGTATTAGTTGACGAGGGCCAGTTGCCGGCCGGCATTGATGGCATTCCGATGGGCACAGACAGTAACTTGTACTTTGGTGGTGCACCAATTGCCATCAACGACATGGCAGCCTCTAGCCAGTCGCTGGACGGATGCATCAGAGACATCATTGCTAATGGAGAGTGAGTGATCTTTTCACATTGTTTGAGGGTTGCTAAAAACATAAAAGAAGCACCCAATGGAGAAAGAAACACGCTTAGAAAAGACGGGTACAACACAATTTATTAATATTTTGGGTAAATACCCTTTGTCAAAATAGACAAACAAACAGAGAGATCAGCCGCTACTTATCTTCATTCGCAGAAGGAATGTGGCAACTGTCCGTCTGCGAATGAAGATAAGTAGCGGCTGATCTCTCTGTTTGTTTGTCTATTTTGACAAAGGGTATTTACCCGAAATATTAATAAATTGTGTTGTACCCGTCTTTTCTAAGCGTGTTTCTTGCTCCGTTGGGTACTTCTTTGCATTTTACACGCAAACATGCTTGAAAAATACAAACAAAAAGAACAGTTTTTGAGTTAACACATTAAGTCTTATGGGGGATGTTCTGAAAGTTAACTTCTGAAGACCACATTACTTTTCCGAGACAGCCATGACAGTTCAAGGGTGGTGCCAGAATAGCTTGGCACCTACAGGCGCCAAGCTATTTTGGCACACCCTTGAACATTATCATTCATTGTCAGTCTGTTTCAGAAGAGCATGCAGGTATACTTGGTAAAGCATGTAGCTAGGTAAAGTCAACCTGATTTCACGCAAATTATAACAAGACTGAAATTGTACCGTGAAATTCTAGTTTTGTCACCATTTTCGCAAGTCTTGAAGGGAAAGCGAAACTCATATCACGTTAAATATAAAATTACATAAAAACAAAAAGAAATACTCATGATAAATGATGTTTGACAAACCATTGACGCATATGCACTGTGCATGCCCCTTATACACTATGACGCATTGGCACATCTGCGAGGCTTTTTCAAAAGGAGAGATTTCAACATCAGAATCAAGTCAAAGACAAGAGGTAGAGACCCTTGTCAGCGAAGACAGGTCTCATATAGAAGGGACTTTGTGGGTTATGGTTCATCCCATCCTGTTATGTTCTAATGTGCCAAGGCTCATAGTTCATATGAAAGTAAAATAATCTACACCCAAGCAAGCATGTTCATGCTTGGCACACTTGATGATCGTTGGCAGGGTCATGGACATGATTTGAGCCAAACTGTACAACTGCACGTTATCTTACATGTAGCTTCTAAAGCAGAGGATGTAAATGAAGCTGATCTCTGCCATTAAGAGGCATAGATTCTTATGTGCCTCAGCATCTGCAAAGGGCTCATCACAGTCTATGTCTCGGGTATATATTTAACTCATTTGAGATGTGCCGCCTCCTGATGCGCGGCTTATGCCGCGTGCCTGGAGGCGGCACACCTCGAATCAGTTAATGGGGCTGACTCAGTGGCCATCTAAATTCATTTGCACCACTCACTTTTATCAGCTTTGGGGGTGTCGGTGAAAGCTGTGTGCCAGCTGTGGGAGATCAATTGACCATGATAGTTTAAGGGTAGTGCCAGATTAGCTTGGCACCTGGGAAAGGTAATTCAGCACTACTCTTAATCATTCATGGCCACTCTACCTGCCTTTGCTGAAGTATCTTCTAGGTCAGTGAACCACTGGCGGCCATTTGGTGCCACAAGAAGGGGTCAGCGGATCTGGTTGTTTTAGTGTCCAGTACTGAGTGGTCTCCCTTAATTAGTATAGTTCGCGGGTAGATTTCTTGACTCTTTGGCTGTCAGTAGCGCTTTTTGTTGTGATGATTCCTGACATTACTGTCTGGAAGTGTCTGCTACTTACTCAATTTCAGCCTAAAAACCTGTTGTGTTGCTACACAACCCGGGAGGCACTCAGGGAACCCTGTCTAGGGCCGAGAGTTGACTCCCGCCCCTGCCCACGTGGCGTGAGCATTCAGTCGTTGCTACTTAGCTCAAGCTGTGCAGACGTATTTAGCCTACATAACCTTTCACTGGTTGGAACTGGTTCTTAAAGGGCCGGTCGCTTTGGTTTGCTGTTGTTCTCTGGACTTGGTACGGCGCTACTGGACTACCAAACCTTCTTTTTGTTGGGAGCTGGGTGTTTTCTATTCCGGCGCTTCTCTCTGTGGTTCTTTCCGTGGTTGTGTGTGGACTGTTAGGTGCGGACCCGCCCGGTCTTCTTCCCGCCGACGCAGACTGTGGGTGCCGTGGATGTTTCTTTCCCCGTCCCCGCAACTCAGGAGAGGTAAGGTATCGGCCCCAGCCCTCGGCTGGCGCCCGGACCGGGTTCCTGCTTTGGTTTGTGGCTTCGCTTCGATCATACAGCTTCGCGCCGATCTCTCGTTTTCGTTGGCGGGGCTTCGTAGTGCCTGCGCCCGGTCGCTTGTCATCTCTGGTTTATGTTGCAGTAGCCAAGTGCTTACATGCCAGCGGTGCAGCGACTTCCAGTGGCCGAGCGATACGCATAAGTTGTGCCTTCCCTGTAGTGGATGCGCGTCTGACCACTCCTGTGATATCTGCATAGCCTGGCCGGAACAGCGTTGGTTGCAACTGTGGGGGTTTTACTGCCGTGAGCGCCTGACGCCGGCAACTGACCGTTCGTCCTTCTTGGAGCCCCCCGGCCTCCCCCCCCCCCCCCCCCCATGTCCAGACCGGTACCCAGACGCGCTTGCTCTGACCTTGGGGAACGGACGACACGTCGGACACATGAGCCTAGCTCTTCACACAGGACTGCGTCTTCCGTGACTCCCGCCCGGACTAAGCCCGCTGACTCTTACGGAGAGACAACACTAGGGCAGAGTGCCTGCCTTACGGAGGCAGGCCTGCAGAGACGCGCTCCGCGCCGTCTTTTGTCCACTGACAGTCCTGAGAAGTCTCGCCAGGAGAAGCCCGCGTACTCTTACAGAGAGTCACTTAGTCAGCAGAGTGCCTGCCTTACGGAGGCAGGTCAGCAGAGACCCGTGTCCAAACGTACACGGACTACTGACAGTCCTCACAACTCTCACTCGGCCAGCACCTCTAGACGCTATGGCGCGTCCACCGACGATCGGAGGAGGCATCGTGATGCTTTACGCGATGGCCGTCACAGTCCCCGACCTGCCTTGTCCTCGTCGCGTTTGTCTACTTCGCGAGCTTTGGACCCGCATGGCGCTTCTTGCAGGTTACGTCGCTGGTCATCTTCTCCGCTCAGGTGTTTCAGGAGGAGTTCGTCCGACAGGATCGCCGTCACAGTCGCTCCCGTCATCGCAGTCGCTCTCCCCATGGCAGGCGCACGCCCCGCTCCAGGTCCCCGTCTCCCAGTCATGCTTTGCCCCCACCCCCGCCTCACCCGCAACAGAGGACACGATGCTCACCGGCTGCTACCTTCTCTCGTTGGGACGTGGCTAGCGCGATCTCCGCCAACTGAAATTCTCACTGGACGTCGCTCCCTACGCGGGAGGAGGAGACTCTCAGTCTACTCCGGGAGGATTCAGTTTCGGCCCTGCTTGGCGTGGACAGCCCCTCCCCCTCGTCTTGCTCTGCTGTGGCGGACGATCCTGCGTCGCCTAGGACCCCTTAGACGTCGCGCGTGGAAATGCTTCTCGGGATTGGTGAAGCAGCTCGTCTGATAGCGGCCGCACTGCCTGAGGACGCGTGTCACCAGTATCCCCCACTCAAAAGGAAAGTGTCCGCCTTTGTCGACTCGGGCCGTCAGCAGAAGAGGTTCAAGTCTCTGCCTCATCCCCCTGGCTTTAAGGATCTGAAGGATTCCAGGCCGATTCCCAGCAGTACTTTTTTTTTTTTGCGGATCGCAAGTGGCCAGCTGACCTCGACATCTCCTTCCGCCAATCCTGGTATGCGGGACATTCCCAGTCTTTCAGCTGTCAGCTTCCCTCATTGGACCCTCAAGCGATAGCCCAACTTGGCGGTACCACTCAGCTAAGACACGCCCTCCCTCGCGGTATGGATAAGATGGCTTCACTAGTGCGGAACACCTCGGCCTGCACGGGTTTCCTGGAGCTTCTCACTCAAGGTTTCATCCATCGCATCGAGGACGCCTGGCAACCTTCGCTTATGCCCCTCCTTGGTGACCTACTCGCCCTCGCGGTCGCAGCAAACCGGGCAGCGTATCATCATCAGTCAACGCGATGGCGGCCGCCTCCAACTGTGACCTCATGCGTCGAGATGCCGTACTACTCGCCTGTCGTGGTATGCCCCCGATCTGAAGAACCAACAGTGTCATACTCCCCTTGTTGGCCCCCTTCTCTTCGTTGAGACCTGGGGCAGAAGTTGAAGGACGGGAATTCGGACCACTGGCCCAGCAGAGTAACCGCCTCTCGCTTTCAAGCAGTCCGCAAGGCCATGGGTCACGCCCTGCGGACCTCCATCCCGCTTCGTCCTCCACTCCAGCTTCCGCCAAGGCGCCCCGTCCAGCCCCCGCCTTCAGCCGCGCTAGACCCTTTAGGACCTCTGGCCCAGGCCTGCCCGCCGCCCTGGGCTCGGGTGGGCCCCCTGACTTGCTCCCGCTCCAGCCCCCTGCCAACTGCTCCGTGGTCTCCTGTCGGAGGGAGGCTCGCCCTTTTCAGCGACATGTGGCGGTTGCTGCTGCTGGACGACCCCTGGGTACTCGCCACCATGACCAAGGGACTCTCGATTTCCTTTTCGTTCGCCCCCGCCACTGAGGCGCTCACCCTTGTGGACCAAGATTCCGTCAGATGAGCTGAAAGCCATCGCACTGCGCGGAGAGGTCGACTCGCTTCTACAGAAGGCCACCACAGAGGTGGTGTCTCATCCTGACTCTCCAGCATTTTACAGCCGCCTCTTTGTGGTTCCCAAGCCGGCGGCAAGTGGCGTCCTGTCATCGATCTCTCAGCTCTAAACAAGTTTATCGTGGCTCCCACCTTTTGCATGGAAACCGCCAGGACCCTCCGGGCCGCCGTGCAACCGATGGACTTCTCGGTCAGCCTGGACCTCTCCGATGAGTATCTCCATGTCCTCATGCACCCGGCCTCCAGGAGGTATCTTCGCTTCACGTTTGACGGGGTGATCTCCCAGTTTCGGGCCCTCCCGTTCGGTCTCAACCTCAGCCCGTGGGTTTTTACTCGCTTAATGGATGCTGTCGTCGCCAAGGCCAGGCAGTCGTCATCCAGTCCAACCTCCAACTACTTGGACGACCTTTTCCTGAGGAATCAGTCAGAGACCGCCCTGAGGACAGACAAGGATGCCCTGCTCCTGTTGCTGTTGCGTTTGGGGTTCCTGGTCAACACAGGCAAGTCGGACCTCACCCCATCTCACCGGTTTATTCATTTATTCATCTCGGCATGGAATTTGCGACCGACATCAACAGGGTGAGTTTGCCGGAGCCTCGGATCCAGAAGCTAGCCTCCTTGGCCACCCAGGTAGCACAGGCGGAGTCAGTCCCCGCCAGAGTTTGGCTTCAACTGCTCAGCTTGATGAATGCAGCAGCGGATCTCCTTCCCCTCGGTCATCTTTACTCCCGGCCGCTCCAACTACACCTCCTGCTTCATTGGCATCCGTCCTCCGGCGACTTAGGTGCCCCGGTGCCTGTGCCTCAGATCCTTCACCCACATCTGCAGCGCTGGACAGACACCTCATGGCTCGCTTCGGGAGTTCGTCTAGCCTCACCGCCCCGTCAGCTCTCGCTCTGCGTGGATGCAAGTCTTGCCGGGTGGGGTGCACACCTGCTACCGAGTTTCCTCTCGACGTCCGGCCTCTGGTCTCTGGACCTAGCACACAGACACATCAACCGGCTAGAGCTGCAAGCGGTTTGGCAAGCCCTCATCGAGTGGGAAATGCGCCTTCGCCACCAGGAGATCCTCGTCCTTTCGGACAACGCCACAGTCGTTTCTTACATTCAGAAACAGGGCGGTATGCACTCACCCAAACTGTGCATTCTCCTCTACCGACTGGTGCGAGGACCGCGGCATATCCCTCCGAGCTCGACACATCCCAGGACACCTGAACGTGTTGGCAGACTCCCTCTCTCAGCGTGGCCAACTTCTCCACACGGAATGGACGCTACACCCAGACATCTTTCAGATGATCTGCGCTCACTGGGAGACACCCATGATCGACCTATTTGCCACGAGGTGGAATCGCCAGCTCCCCCTCTTCGTCTCCCCGATTCCAGACCCCCTAGCCTGGGCAGTCGACGCGCTCTCCATTCCCGTGGGACTGGCTCATCGCGTACGCTTCCCCCCCGATGATCCTCACTCCCAAAGTCCTACTCAAGCTCAGAGGTTGCAACGCGGTCGTGTTAGTTGTGCGGCAAGCTCTCACCGCAAGAGGCTTCTTGAGTGCAGCAGTGGCAGCTATCGCTTCAGCCTGTAGACCCTCGACCAGACGCATTTACGAGGGAAAGTGGCGAGTGTTCCAGTCCTGGTGCGCTGACCGACAACTCTCCCCCTCTGATTTGACTACTCCACAGCTCGCTGACTTCTTCCTCTGGCTCTTTGGAGACCAAGGCCCAATCACGATCCGAGGATACCTGTCCATGATTGCCGACACTTACCGTCACAGGCCACCCAGACCCTGGTGAAAACAAAGACCTTGCAGACTTCATGGCGCACTTTGGCCTGCAGCATCCGGTTCCCCGCTCACTGATTCCTTGCTGGGATCTACCTTGGGTACTGATGTGGCTGAACTTGGACAGGTTCGAACCGCTTTCCCTGGCTCAGTTCTCGGATATGACATGAAAGACTTGTTTCCTGTTGGCCCTGGCCACCGCGGCTAGAGTAAGTGAGCTACACGCGCTGTCGGCAAGCCCTGCCAGCCTCCAGTTCCAGACAGGCGGTTCTGTACAACTAACTCACAGACCCTGTCTTCCTCGCCAAGACCAGATCTCCCTTGACTGCACCCCAGGTGATCACCATACGCCCACTGAAAGATTAAGCTTTCCCTGGGAGACCAGGCAACAGGATCCTGCACGCGCCCTACGCGTATACCTATGACGTACCAAGCCCGTCTGTCGAGGACAGTCACGCCTCTTTCTGCCTTTGGCCCCCAGCAGAGAAGACATAACAACCCAGACGATTTCTTCTTGGCTACGCTGGGTCATACGGTCGGCCTACCAGGACCTTTCCCCAGAAGTTGCAAATAGGCTCAAGATACGCGCACATGAGTTTCGAGCCATGGCCACGAGCGTCGCCTTCGATCGCAACTGTGCTGTTCGAGAGATTGTGGCAGCAGTGGGTTGGCGGGCAGAATCTACCTTCACCCGCTTCTACCTCAGGGATCTGGCAGGCCATCGAGACAACCTTGCACTCGTGGGGGACATCGCCGCAGCGCAACACTCCCTCCCGGCACCAGAGGTGCCGTAGGTATGCACTTAGCTGAAATTGTCAGGAGTTTTGCGACGGGGTGGATAGCTCTGTCTTAGCCCCACAGAAGGTAACTGGGGTGCGGCACCCTCCTCCTTTTCGCAATTCTTCCAGACAGTAATGTCATCGGTAATGTTTTTGAGGAAACAAGTTAATTTTTCTCTAAAATATATTTTTTCGAAAAATAATTACCGATGACATTATTCGGAGGACCCTCCCTCCTGCCACGCTTGCCGTTGGTAAGCTAAGTATCACGACTGAATGCTCACACCACGTGGCATGTGACCGGATGGGCAGGGGCGGGAGACAACTCTCGGCCCTAGGCAGGGTTCCCTGAGTGCCTCCCGGGTTGTGTAGCAACACAACAGGTTCTTAGGCTGAAATTGAGTAAGTAGTAGACACTTCCAGACAGTAATGTCATCGGTAAGTATTTTTCGAAAAAATATATTTTAGAGAAAAAATTTATTTTTCATAGATTGATTGATCTGAGCCGAGCCAAACAGTATAACCGTGCAGACATTGGGCGATGCTCGGAAAGTGTGACCCTCACCAACGGAGAGGCGGTCGCGCACTGTGAGAATGGGAACACTGCCACCAACTTGCCCCTTCCACCTCTAGCACTCACCCTTACAACCCAGCGACCACCCACCACCACCAGCAAAACTACACTAAGAACCACAACAACCAGTAAGTACTATGTGACATCTTCATGATGATATCAATAAATAGCTTGTGGAGTGTGGCCACCATTGTCACCTACATGATGGAATAATGACCCAGTGTGCAAAAGGCCTTCAGCCCGATGGCCTTTTTCACATTGGGAAGCAGCCATAATGCAATCCTCTCACCTTGCTGGGTGACCATGGGAGAGTTCAGCCCAGGATTGCAGCAACAACTGGAACTTTAAAAAGTGATATTGTAAGCACCGTGTGTGCTTTTGTTTCCTCAAAACACATTACCGATGGCATTACTGATAGGAAACGTTACCTAGCCATATTTTGGTTGTGTACATGTATGGGAGTGATGGCAGGCGAGGGGCGCCATAGCCTAGGCGGTAACCCGAGTAGCCTCCCTTTCATCCCCATCCGGGCAAGCGCCCACTGGAAGCCCGCCAGTTAGTTTCTTAGCTAGCCTGTGGACGGTTGTGTTACGTATGTCGTATGTCGCTCTTCGGAAGTACTGTGTGGTGTGCCTGGCCGTCTTGTGACTTGCCTTGAACTGTTTTTGGCGGTGTTGGGGCTTGGCTGCAAGAGATTGTGCTGGCTTCGAGGGTGTTGAGCTCCCTTGGACTTTGTGTTGAGCTGGTTTCGAACTTCGGCTGTGCTTCGTGGGCTTGAACTTGGCGTGCCTGTGGACGGCCTTGACCGGTGGTGGTGACTGAGAGTCCCTTGGTGCCTTCAGACGTCGCGTCGACTGGCGTGGATTTGGTTCTTTCACCGTTATGGCAAGGTAAAACCTTGGTTACTGTCCTCGACCGGTGCTCAGGGGAAGGGAAGAGCGCCGGGCGGCGGCACGCACTGTGCACTTGACTGAGTTCGTTCTCACCCTTGCGCGCGTAATTATGGGTGCGCGGCCTCGGAGGCCACGCTCACTCGTCCTTCATTGTTGCCTCTGTGTTACAGTTATCAGGTCCGTACCTGCACGCGCTGTGGCGAATTTCGGTGGCCTAGTGACGAGCATCTGCCTGCCCTGTTCCGGCTGTGCTTCCACGCATCCCTGTGCTGTCGGCTCCCCCTGGCTGGAAGAGCGATGGTCCCAGCTGTGGGGGTTTTACCGCCGCGAACGCCCGACGCCTACCCGGGAGCGAGCTTCGGCCCCCGCTCAAACTACAATGGATGGGTCAAGTGATCTTCCCCTGCTCGTGGAGCCTTGGGCCAGTCCAGCTACTACCGGGCTGACGCCAGCACGCGCACTAACGGCGGTCAAAGCCCCGGACCAGACGGCGGAACGCAGAAACGAGAGGAAGAAAGTGGCACGCTCGTTGCTTCGGGACGAGAGGCACAAGGCAAACACACGACAAGACAGCCCCCCTTCCCCCCCCCTCCACCCCCCCCCCCCCCCCTGTCTAGACTACGAATGTTTGGCTTCCCGCTCACAGGTCAGTGACGAACCTCCACTACCGGGCCGACACCAGCACACACACTAACGGCGGTCAAAGCCCCGGACCAGATGCGGGAATGAGGGACAGAAGAGGCACGCTCGTTGCTCCGGGAAGGGAGGCACGAGGCGAACACATGACGGGACCGGCCCCCGTCTAGACTACGAACGTTCGGCTTCCCGCTCACAGGTCGGTGACAAACCTCCCCGGCCGGACAAACTGCCGGAACGGAAGAGCGCGCGCTCACTGCGCAGAGTCACGGGACACGAGCCTAGCGCACACCGGGACCACAAATCTCGTCAGATCTGCGCACGTCTGGCATCCCACTCACGGGTCAGTGACAAGCCTCCTCGGCCGGACAAACTGACTACTTTCCACCTCCGCCGCATCAGTCAGATCAGAAAATACCTCACTACCGAAGCTGCCACCAAACTCGCTGTCTCTCTCATCTTATCTTGCATCGACTACTGCAGCTCTCTCCTTTCCGGCCTTCCTCACTCTACCACTCTCACTCTTCAGCGCGTCCAGAACAATGCTGCCCACCTCGTCCTCAGAAAGAAAAAATCCGACCACATCACTCCCCTGCTCAAGCTCCTTCACTGGCTCCCCATCCCCCAACGCATCCAATACAAGATTCTGTCTCTCTGCTACAAATCCCTGAACAACTACGCTCCTACCTATCTCTCCAACTTACTTCACCCCTACACTCCTTCCCGCTCCCTCCGCTCCGCCTCCGACCCTCTCCGCCTCCTCATGCCCCGCACCAAACTCAGCACTTTCGGCCCCCGCTCCTTCTCCGTCTAGGGTCCATCCACCTGGAACACCCTCCCACTCTCTCTCCGTCAGAAACACTCTCTCTCCTCCTTCCAGTCCGCCCTCAAAACTCACCTCTTTCAACAGTTCTAGCACTATATCACTAAACTCCCCACCCCAAGCTGACCGTCGTAATGTATTTTCACTATTTGTGGTACGTGAGTCATTGTCTAAAGCGTGCGCATGCGTGTGCGAGTTGTGAGTGCGCGCTTAGAGTTATAATTATTATAAGATAAGCGCATTATAAATACCGTAATTATTATTATTATTATTTAATAATGCCCGCTCGCTGCACAGTTACGGGGCACGAGCCTGGTGCATACCGGGACCATGAGTCCCACAGGATCTACAAACGTTCAGCGTCCCACTCCCAGGTCAGTGACGAGTCTCCACGACCGGACAAACTGACTGAAAGGAAGAGCGCTCCCTCCCTGCACAGAGTAATGGGGAATGACCCTAACACACGCTGGGACCACGAGCCACGTCTGCTCGTTGAACGTTCTGCGTCTTGCTCCCAGGTCAGTAACGAGTCTCCTAGACCGGACAATCTGACTGACGGAAGAGCTCCCGCTCGCGGCACAGAGACACGGGGCACGAGCCTGGTGCATGACGGGACCACGAGCCCCATACATAGGATCTTCGAGCGTTCAGCGTCACGTGTTTAGGTCGGTGAGGAGGTACCACGACCGCGCCAAACGGTTGTATGGAAGAGAGCACGCTCGCTCACAAGGGAGGCACGAGCCGAGCGCGCGACGGGCCCACACGCCTCGTCTACCAGATGTGACATAAGCAGGGCAGAAGGCCCACTGGGCAGACCCCGCTCTTGGGACAGGCCACCACTACTACAGTCTGTGGCTGGCCCGCATTAGATGCGGCAGTTGCCGTGAGGAGTCTGTCCTTACTTGCCTCCACTTCGGGCTCACGCCTGCCGTCGGGACAACAGTACGGCTGTCCAAGCCTGCCATAATCCTACAGAAGCATTCTGCCTCTTTACCGCTACCCTCGTCCCGGGTGTGACTACAGGGTCAGGGGGCGACCGCTCGTCTGACTCTCATAGGACTGGTCATCTCGGGCTGCACGCGCTACGACATTCCCCTTCCGGCCCTTCAAACTATGGTCAGCGGCCAGACCGGCGGCGAAGCCTCACCCTGGACGTACCTTCCGTGTAAATCTGAAGACTTTGGCACCCTGGGATACTATGCCTTGTTCCCTGCACACCTCTGTGGAGGCCCCTAGTAGGATTGCGTGTCAGGGTTCTAGGTGTTCACATGGTACAGCGCTTACAGTTGGCAGGTAAGTTAGCACTGTAGAGAATGTGCCGTTTCTTCTTTCCTAGCTTCGGCGGCCGACGCCAGGTTCCTGCCGGCGCTACGGGGTCGTTTCGCTGGGCCTCAGGTTCTTGTGCGTCAACCTGCGAATACGGGACTTCGTTCCACGCTGGAGTCTCGGAGATGCCCTCTGCTCGCTGCGGTTTCGGACCTCCTGGCCTGCCGGGCACCACCTACTACGTGGCGTAACATGCCTTGCTCGACGCCTTGCCAGCTACCACTCCGGGTGAAGGGGTGCTTCACGATGCCCCCTGCACTCCGGCCTCGACCTCCTGATCGCTGGTACCAACTACGACAGTCGACACACGCTCCTGCCACTTGGGCGTCTCGTACAACCACATCGATGGCCCTAGACCTTTGTCGGTACGGAACCGACTGGAGCCTCCTGGGAGCAGGATGATTCGGCGTGTCCCCAGACAAGCCGTCTCCAGCCATTGGCCTCCGTTTGCCTTTGGCATCGTGATCTGCCAGTATCTCGTGCTCCCTTCGGAGTCGTCTGCGACCTGCAGGGGTTCAACCATCACGGCTCGTCGTGTTGGGCAGGACCAGACGGGCGTTTTTCGAGCTACACGTCGACTTCTCCAGCCGATCATCCCTAGCGATGGTGGTCGGAGCCCTCCTTGAAGACAGATCGAGATGCACTTCAGGTTCCCTCGACACGCGCGGCTTCCTGGTCTACGTGGGCAAGTCTGACTTCACGCCATTGTGCCGCTTGTCCTCCTGGGGATGGAGTCACACTCCGGCATCACGTACGGTGATCTGGAACGGCAAATTCAGCGGTGCACTCAGCATGGCGGGTGTCCCTAGAGTAGGAATCCTAAGTGTGTGTACCTCAGCAGGCCCTCTTCCCCTTCAATGCTTCAATTCCTCCTGCTTCAGCGGCCCCTGCTTCTCCCCGAGTGACCTTCAACAAACAACCGTCATCTCCTTCGCTGGGCGGCTCCCGACGCTCTCGCGACGGGAGAGTAACTCTGCGCTCCTTCACTCCTGTTGTCCCTTCACCATCGAAAGTCTCGCCACCAGGGGTGATCGCCTGATACCAAGATGCTACTCAGTCTCCGGCGGACGGCCTCCACTCCTTGGGACCCAACTTTGGGTTATCGTCGGCAACGTCTGGAGCTTCTCATCTTCTCCGACAGCACCACACTCTTCACCTTCTTTCCGCTGAGCGGGACGCGGTTCCTTGTCCGTCCTCCTCGCACACTGGCTTCGGTGGTGCTAGATCGAGACTTCGCTTCCTGACTGACAGTCTTCACAGGACGTGCCGACGCCTTCCCGGGTCGCGGCCAGCTTCTCCGCACCGGGTGGACCTTCCATCAGGACTTCATCGCTGTTCTGAGCAGCTGAGATTCCCAGGTTACTCCCGCGGGGCTTCGTCAGCTTCTCTTCTGCGCCTTCCCCGTTTCATCTCCACAGACCGGAGCGGTCGACGCCCGCTACTCGTGGGAAGGCCTTATCGCCTCGCCGAAACTATGGTGCTGCTTCCAAGCTCCCGCTCCGGATCAAGGCTTGCGACGCGGGCCTGGTGCTTGCTTGCTTGCTGCGGAATTTGCTCATGGACCGCCGGCGTCCTGACCCCTCAGCGGATCACCACCTCGCATGATGGTTGCAGCCCCAAGAACTCTTCTCCCACGCCTCAACGTTGCACAGCGAGCCTTCGCCACGAGAGGATGCTCCAGTCGCCTGTGGGACCCATTGCTACAGTCGACCGGATGAGCCTGCGACAAGAGGGACGAGTCTGGGGCAGCTGTGGTGGCGATAGACGCATCTTCCTTGTGGACTGGACGGTTCCTCGGCATGTGAACTCCGATCTCCGGCTCTTCACTGACTACCTGGGTGCCGTCACTGTTCGGGGCTACTGGACCAGGATCGCTGATGCGGACCGACCCAGATTGACCGACTCCGGTACCGGCAGCCAAAGCGATGTGGCAAACCCTCACGACCTGGGAGTCTCACCGAAGGCGCCAGGAGCTCCTAGTCTTGTCCGACATCTCCACTGTCGTCGCCTTCATCCAGAAACAGGGCAGGCTTGCTTCCTTTTCTACTAGGTGTTCCACTGGTGCGTGGATCGGGACATCGCTCTTCGTGCGAGACTCATCCCGGGGGCATCTGACTGTTCTAGCTTCTCCGCACCGAGTGGATGCGCTGTCCAGGCAACTTCCGGATTACTGGGACCAGTTGGGAGGCTCCCATGATCGACCTCTTCGCGACGATGTGGAACCTCCGCTACATGCACGATGCTCAGGCTACCACGGCAGGTGCTGTACCATCCGTGCCCCGAACGTCTCCTCCTCCATGCCTGGAGATTGTGCGGCAAGCCCTCACCAGTAGAGGCTTCTCTAGTGCGGCAGTGGACGCTATCGCTACAGCCCGCAGACCCTCGACCAGACGAGTTTACGAGGGAAGGTGGCGAGCGCTGTGCAACTGGTGTGGCGACAACCTCCTCTCCCCCACGGATTTGAGGGTGCCCCAGCTGGCGGAGTTCTTCCTTGGCTCTTCAACGAACAGCTTCTGGCACCAATCACCATTCAGGGCTTCCTAGCCATGATCGCCGACACCTCCCGGCGGTTGAGCCGACCCGACCCTGGTAGCTGCAAAGACCTCGCCGATCTGATGGCCCACTTCGGTCTGCAACGCCCGGCCCTTCGTTCCCTAGTGCCGAGATGGGACCTACCATGGGTGCTTACGTGTTGGCGCGGTTACCCGGCCTGACACGGAAGACTTGCTTCCCGTGGGCCCTCGCCTCTTCATCCAGGGTCAGTGAGCTCCACGTGCTGTCAACACGCCCCTTATGCTTGCAGTTCTGGACGGACGGCTCCGTGCAACTGCTACCTGACCCGGCCTTCCTAGCCAAGATGCGGTCTCCTTGGCCGCCCCACAGATGATGACCATTCGCCCTTTACGAGTGACAGACTCCACCTGGGAGACCAAACAGCTGGACCCGGTGAGAATCTTACGTGTGTACCTGCGCCGTACCCCGCTGCTGCGCAGGGACGCACCCGCCTATTTCGCCCTCGGTCCCCAGGTAGAAATGACATCTCAGCCCAGACCATATCCTCCTGGCTCCTATGCGTGATTCTCTCCGCCTACCAAGACCTCGCCCCCGATGCAGCCAAACGTCTGAACGTCAGGGCACTTGAGGTCCGAGCCATGGCCGCAAGCCTGAGGTACCTCTCCGGCCAGCGGCAGAACCTTTCGCTGGTTGGGGACATCACAGCGGCGCAACACTCCCTCCCAGCGCCCTCGGTGCCATAGGTATCTTAGCTAAAATTATCGGGAGGTTGCTTTGGGAGGGCGGGTCTGGTGGCCAGTATTGTGTTTAGGGGCGTTATAGTGGCACCCGCCTCCTCTTCATGATTCTTTCTATCAGTCTTGGCTTGGCTTCGCGAACGAAGATTTTATAGGAGTTGCACACGACGTCTGCAGGCTTGTTCATGGCTGCGGAGGCCAATCCGAGACAGGCAGGTTCGACCGCAGTGGCTGCAGGGGAAGGTATGGCCAGGGTTCTGAGCTGCGGCATCTCTGTTTTTTCTCCTGAGCCGCTTGTCCTTAAGGCTAGCTCTGTGAGAGTCCTTTGAGGACTCTTCTATCAGTAATGCCATCGGTAATGTGTTTTGAGGAAACAAATTAATGTATTTTTCTTTCAAATGTATTTTTTCGAAAAATACTTACCGATGGCATTACTCGGATGACCCTCCCACCTGCCCCGCTTGCCGCTGGTCCGCTAAGAAACTAACTGGCGGGCTTCCGGTGGGTGCTTGCCCGGATGGGGATGGAAGGGAGGCTACTCGGGTTACCACCTAGGCTATGGCGCCCCTCGCCTGCCATCACTCCCATATACGTACACAACCAAAATTTAGCTAAAATTAGGCTAGCTAGTTAACGTTTCTTATCAGTAATGCCATCAGTAAGTATTTTTCGAAAAAAATACATTTTAAAGAAAAATACATGTTTGTTGCATTGATCATTTACGGAGAACCTCTGTTGATTTCCATATGAAGTGTTACTACAGCATTCTGCATCCAACCTTTGGGCTTGCTTGCTTTATACCATCATGAACCATCTCCTAAATTGTGGTGGAGTCTTTATTGTAAAATGTACAATTTAAGAATTACAACCCTAGGGCTCCATGTGTTATCTTTTTTTTCCAACCATTTCAGCACGGGTGACCAACACAGCAATGGAACCAATGTCAACATGTTCCCCTTTCCGACTGATGAATGCTGGGATAGAACCCAACGGCAAAACACTAGGCAACAGTGACTCCAGCTTTGCGCAGATCAGTGAAGGCATCAGGAGAAATGAACTTCGCAGAAAGTAAACTTAATAAAAATTATCTTTTTGGGAAGCTACATGGGCTCCTTCATATAACCTTTTAACCCTTTGGCTGTCTGTTGTGATTTTTGTTGATGTAATTCCTGTGGAAATCGGATCAACAAAATGCTCTGTGGACAGCAAAAGGGTTAACCCTTTGGCTGTCAGTAGCAGTTTTTGTCTCGATGATTCCTGGAGGAATCAAGGTGACACAATACGCTACCAGCAGTCAAACGGTCAAATCGGTACATGTTGGTTTACAAAATGCACTCTCAAAGAGTGACTGCCAAGCGTTTAAAATGCAATGAAATGGCACCACGACCACCCACCCCCACACACCACACCCTCACCCCCACTCCCCACCCCAGTACCCTCCCCCCAACACCCCCCCCCCCCCCCAAAAAAAAAAAAAAAAAAAAAAGCCTTGGAATGACCAGAACAAAATCGTGGACACAGGTCAACCTCATTATATGGTGATATGGATTCCAGCCTTGGTTTGCCCGCACACATCCATGCAGCACATCCATTGGTTATCTACTTCAGAGCCGTTGACCAGATGGTGTTTGTCCAATGTCTCAATAGTCTGTGTAATGCTGAGTCTGAGCTAAGTTTTTTTCTTGCTATTCTGAAGCATGTGTCTTTCTTTGTTGGTCATTTGCTGGTTTAGATAAAGTAAACTTAGAATATAAGAAAATGCCAGGGGACACAAATTTGTTTGTCGAGTTACACCAGAAGTCTGTTATAACCAAAGTTAATGACATGTTGTGGGGACCTCTGGGAAAGTCTTTAACCCTTTGCGTGTTGCTAGCGGTTTTAGTCACGATGATTCCTGTCAGAATCATCGTGACTAAAACCGCTAGCAACACGCAAAGGGTTAATTGTTGTATCCTTTTTTTGTTGTATCTGACCTTTTCTGCTTTTGGTCCCACTACATGAAATGCGCTCACCCAGCTGATGTTCACCATGTTTGGGCTTTCTCCATATTCAAGTCTAAGCTAAAAATACACCTTTACTCTGTTGCTTTTACTTAACCCAGTTAGCCCCAACGCCTTACAGCAAGGGGTGGATCAACTATGATAATTCAAGGGTAGAGGCAGATTAGCTTGGCGCCTGATGGTGCCAAGTTAATCTGGCACTACCCTTGAATTATCATGATCAATCCGTCTAATGTGACTGGTGCATAGGCGTTAGGTGACACCTCCAAAATTTGCCTTGGGGCTAAATGGTTTAAGACCAATTTGTCAGCTTTCTCCACATGTGTGTGTGTGTGTGTGTGTGTGTGTGTGTGTGTGTGTGTGTGTGTGTGTGTGTGTGTGTGTGTGTGTGTGTGTTTTCTAGTGCTAGCTTGTCTTTAGTTGCCAGCTTAGTTTTTGTTCTTTGTGATGTATGTTTTTGTATTATTTTTATAGCGCCTGTAGCATCTTGTGATAAGCGGTTTTAGAAATTGCCTTTACTGTTATTAGTGAAACGTACTGTATTTCAGTTCCAACTTATTCTTACCTTCTGTGTTTTTTCAGCTTCAACATAACTTTTGAGTTCCGCACATTTTACGCGGACGGGCTGTTTGGACTTCTGACAAATACGGAGCAGACAATTTACTTTGCGGTGCAGCTGAAGGACGGGTCGTTAGAAGTGGTGTACACCTTCAGGGAAGACGAGAGGAGAGTTAGATCAACGAAGAACGTGGCAGATGGACAGTGGCATTCTGTATGTTTGTTCTTATTTTGTTTTCTACATTTTATTCACATTTTATGCACACATAATGATGTTTTTTCAGCTGCAGAAGGCCTCTGAAACGACTGTGTGCTAGCTACCAGTACTCTGCGGGAGTGCTTCCAGGAAAAACCCACTCATGGAGTACACCACAAGTACACTTCTATTCAAATGAGATGTGAAGCATCTCATTTGAATATTTGTACCTGTGTACTCCCTGAGTACAGCATCTCATTTGAATACAAGTGTACGTGTGGCATGCTCCCTGAGTGGGTCTCTCTAGAGAGTATGATATGGGTATTGGAGGTGGACTGGCCATGAAATTTCAAGGGTAGTGCCAGATTAACTTGGCAACAGGAAAGCTAATCTACCCTTGAACAGGTATGAACTCCCTCTGAAGCATGTAAAAATGTCTGTGTTAATTTGTGAAAGACTGTAAAGAGAGAGGATACATGTCGATAACACAAACACACCCATGAAACAAAATAAACAACCCTGAGTGGAAGACGATCTTTTCTGTAGTGCCAGTACAAACATGTAACCCCTTGACTATCAAGAAAAATTGAACACCACCATTAACAGTAACACGCATCTGCAAGAGGTAGAGATCCTCATGAGCTTCTTCAGTTGAGGAGCCTCATCGGGATCTCTTGAAGCTCACGCAGGTCATGGACATTTTTGTTCAGGCGCAGGTAATTAAAGACAAGACCAAGCTGCTGTTGGAGGTGGACGGAGAGCTAGAGAGTTCAGACAAGATTGAGGCTCGCCTAGACATCGACTTGCCCCTGTACATCGGCAGCCTGCCCAAGAAGGAGGACCTCACCATAGATGTGGTCAGTACGATTCAGTTATCACTGTCTGCATAAAAACGTGATTCTGCACCGTGCAACTTCGAGCTGCTATGTCCAATATCACAGACCAGCACTCGCACACATGAAATACCTTGGATGTGCCAAGGGGGGATTGTTTGTTGTTTTGGGCTAAAGTGGTCATTATCTAATCCTTTTTAGGACACCGTACTGTCCTGTATAGTGTACACTGTCCTGTGTTATCCCTTTGAGTGTCGGTAGCGGTTTTAGTCACGTCCTGTAGGATTCATCGCGACTAAAACTGCAAAGGGTTAATTTATAATTTTCAAGTCTTGCTTATTATGAGAAAGTCCACTCAGTGTTCTGCAATCCGACCAGTTGTGTAGAAAGTTAGCATCAAGATCCATACTCGTAGCAAGCAAGACTTGGAAAAGTTGATATAAATTAACCCATTTAATCCCACGGCCGAATTTCCGGAGGTGTCATCCAGCTCCTAATGGTGTCCAGCTAATCTGACACTATCCTTGAATTATCATGGTCATTCTTTGTCCTGCTGTAGGGCGTTTGGGTTAAATGGGTTAACACAGGACAGTGTACAGTTTAACCCTTATCATTCGGAATACACCAGTGTGTAAAATAAGTTTGACTAAAATAGTTCAAGGGTAGTGCCAGAATAGCTTGGCGCCTAGAGGCGCCATGCTATTCTGACACTACCCTTGAACTAAAGCCATTGGTCTACATCCTTATCTGTAAGTACTATAATGTGGCTTGCATATGGCCACGTACAAATTTGAAGCTTTTAGCCTCAGTATGATATGGGTTAACACAGGACAGTGTACCCGCGGTACAGTGTCGTAATGTATTTCACTATTAATTTTGTGGTACGTGAGTCGTCGTCTAAAGCGTGCGCATGCGTGCGCGAGTTGCGAGTGCGCGCTTAGAGTTATAATTATTATAAGATAAGCGCATTATAAATACCGTAATTTTTTATTTATTATATATATATATATATATATATATATATATTAAACACTTTAGTGTTATTTTTTTCCTTTTTTTGTTTGTTTGTTTATTTGTTTGTGTACACTATCTCAGAATGTTCAAAGGTTTCATTTTATCTCTAGAGAGTTTAGTCAGGGGTTTGAGGTTTGGAGTCCCTATATGATGAAGACTATGGTGAGTTTGACTTCATAGCTGTCTTGACCCATTACATCCTGAGGCTGACTTTTAAAAAATGTGCTTAATGTCCTATGAAGGCTACATTACAAATTAGGAGATAGATCAAGCATTTTAGTTAAAGGGTGGTGCCAGAATAGCTTGGTGCCTCAGGCGCCAAGCTATTCTAGCATCACCCTTGAACTATCATAGTCAAATTTATTTCAAGCAATAGGTGATCAGGATGAAAAGGGACAATGTGTCAACCAAGCAGAGAAAAAGCAACACTCCCTAACGAAGAAAAACAGTGCTTATTTAGGAACAGTACTCTGAAGACAATATCATAGCTACGAAGACAGATCAATCATGTGTTGATCAGGCAGATTGATCATGATAGTTCAAGGGTGGTGCCAGAATAGCTTGGCGCCTCTAGGCGCCAAGCTATTCTGGCACCACCCTTGAACTGTCATGATCAGTATGGCACCACCATTGAACTATCATGATTAATCATGATCTTGCTGTAGAGCGTCACTGTTGCATGGGTTAGTAGGAGTCTCTTTTATCGGGGTGATTCCAGCAGGAATCGCCTCGACAAAAGGCGCCACTGACAGCCAAAGTGTTATCGGGGTTTTTTTTTGCGGTGTCTTTTTGTTCATGGCAGGTGAAGCACAGTCTACGTGGGTGTGTGCGGAACCTTTACCTCAGTGGTCAGCCAGTGGACGTCACAGACACTGACATTATTGGTGGGGTGGAGCATTGCTACGCTATGGTCGAACCCGGAGTGGCCTTTCTGCGAGACTCCTGGGGCATATACAGTAAGTATGATCACTTTGGTTATGATAAGATGCCAGGTTGTTATATCCACAGCTTAACCCTTTGTGTGTCGGTAGTCGTTTTATTCGCCATGATTTGTACAGGAATCATCGTGACTAAAACTGCTACTGACACCCAAGGGGTTAAGCTACCTCTGACATCAACCTTGGTACAAAGTGCCATTTATGTCCACAAAGATGTTTATTTGTACTTGCTTCTTTAAGTGACCTTCAAAATGTCAAGGTCATGGATCAGTGACAGTATGTTGATTTAGGCGCATGATCGAAAAGGGCTCTACTATCCCTGATTTCTTTTTTTTTTTTCAGGTATGTCATTTCAGATCGGTCAGACTATGAATGTAGAGTTTGCTTTCCGCACCAGTGAGCGCGACGGTGTCTTCCTGACAATCAGCGGCTCTGACGGGGTCACGGGAATGACTTTGGAGCTGCACGAGGGCAAGGTGACCTTGAAGCTTCAATTTTGTACTCTTAACCCATTGCATCCTGAGGCTGATTTTTTTTTTAAAATGTGCATATTGTCTTATGATGGCTTACTTACAGATTAGGAGATAGATAAAACATTTTAGTTCAAGGGTGGTGCCAGAATAGTTTGGCGCCTGAGGCGCCAAGCTATTCTGGCACCACCCTTGAACTATAAGTCAAATTGATTTCAAGCAGTAGTGTATCAGGATGAAACGGGATAACACAAAAAGCCCTATATATACGGTCGAAACAAATTCACAGCTTTTGGGAGCTGTGTCCTTTGGAGACTAATAACTGTTCAGGAGTGAAATGGACCATGGGAGTTCAAGGGTGGTGCCAGAATAGCTTGGCGCCTACAGGTGCCAGAATTAAAGTGCCAAGCTATTTTGGCACCACCCTTGAACGATCATGGTCTACCTGTCTGCTGCATATCGGTAGACTTCACACTTCTGTTCTAGACTGAAACGGCTCGTGTTTTAGACAGAGTTGTCTCATGGGATGACTGAAGGCAGCAGCAGCTTGGTAGAAACAAGACTACAGAAGTAGCCAGTGTTTTTGACAAACATATTTGCTGTTCATGTTAAAAGCACTAGCACCAGCATCCATGTGCATGTAGTGAAAACACAACAGCCAATGCATGTTAACCTTTTGCGTGTCAGTATCGGTTTTAGTCGCAATGATTCCTGTAGGAATCATCGTGACTAAAACCGCTAACCCTTTGCGTGTCAGTAGCGGTGTCGGTCACGATGATTCCGACACATATGTGTCAGTATCAGTTTTAGTCGCGATTGCATCACGACTAAAACCGCTACCAACAGGCAAAGGGTTAATTTGTGTTCAGCACAAGTACAGGTCATCCTCACAGTTGCGTGATCCAGTATATATTAATTTTTCTCTAAAATGTATTTTTTCGAAAAATACTTACCGATGACATGACTAACTGGAAATAGTCTACTTGCTTACCAATTTTAGCCTAAGACCCAAAGGGTCCCCCCCAGGAGGCTCTCGGGGATCCCTGACAGGGACGAGAGAGCTTTCGGGGATCCCTAACAGGGACGAGAGTAGCCTCCCCTGCCCATCCGGTCAGGCGCCAGGTGGTGTCTCCTTTAGCCAGTTGTCTACGGAGTTACCAGCGGCAAGCGGGGAGGAGGGAGGGACCTCCGAGTCATGTCATCGGTAAGTATTTTTCGAAAAAATACATTTTAGAGAAAAATTAATTTGTTTCCTCAAAACACATTACCGATGACATGACTAACTGGAAGAATGGCAAAGAGGAGGAGGGTGCCGCACAATCCCTTTTAGAAACCTCTTCAGGGACGAAGACGGCCCGTCACTCCTGATCACCCACTCCCGACAATTTTAGCGAAGTGCCGCCTAAGCGCCGAGGGCGCCTGGAGGGAGTGTTGCGCCGCAGAATTTGCCCACCAGCGTAAGGTTGTCGCGCTGGACTGTCAGGGCGCGGGAGTAGAAGCGGCAATGGTAGATCCGTCCCGCCACCCCACCACCGCCACAGTGTCCTTAACCACACCGGCGCGGCGAAGGCGAGACGTGCGGCCCTAGCGCGCGTTCCATGGGCGCGGATCTTCAGTGCCTCGGCTCCCTGTGGGGAGAGGTCGCGATAGGCGGACCGGAATACCCAGCGGAGCGAGGAGGAGAACGTTTGGGCTGAGAAGCCGGTTCTGCCAGCGGTCGGCGGCAAGCGACGAGACCGTTCCCTCCGCACGGACTTGGAGCAGGTAGATACGAAGTGCCTGTCCCGGATCTTGCTGCGGAGTGCCCCGAGGAACCGGGTCGTGTAAGCGGCCAAGCGGCGAGGGCCGGAGGCGCTGTCAAGGGAGACCTAGGCTGAGCGAGAAGGAAGGATCCGGGAGTAGCTGCACGGAGCCATCCACTCGGAACTGCAGGCCGGCGGGGCGAGACGAGAGCGTGTGGAGCTCGCTGACGCGGGGCGCCGTGGCGAGGGCCATCAGGAAGCAGGCCTCCGAGTCACGTCAGCGAAGCGGGCCAGATGGCGCGGTGTAACGGTCCGAAGTCAGTCAGGGGAGGACCAGGGAGGTCCCAGCACGGGCCAAGGGAGAGGAAGACCGGACGCTGCATGCCGAACGCGCCATAAGGTCGGGCAGGTCCTTGCAGGTGCTGGGTCGGGACGGCCGAGGTGACAGTAGGCGTCGGCGATCAAGAGGGGTAGCAGCTGCCCCAGAAGGGAGCCAACCTTGGTCTTGGACGAGCCAGAGAAGAAGTCCGCGAGCTGAGGAGACGTCAGGCCGACGGTGGAGAGGCGGCGGGGTCAGAGCGCCAGGCACGAAGCACGCCACTTCCCCTCGTAGACACGTCTGGTAGGACTGCGGGCTGAAGCGATAGCGTCCGCTGTCGCACTCGAGAAGCCTCCAGCAGAGAGAGCTTGCCGCACAATCGCCAGGCGTGTAGGAGAAGTCGCTCGGGGCAGGGGTGGAAGAGCGGCTGTCGGCGCTGCTCGAGCATCGTGCGGGGGGTGGGAAGAGGGAGGGTGAGCCCGTGGCGAGACTGAGAAGGTCGTTAGTCCATGATCCGGTCCGGGAGAACGGCTACCAGGAGAAGGACTGCGTTGCATCCCCGGAGGCTGAGCAGGACTTGAGGACCAGGACCGCCGGAGGGTAGGTGTAAGGACCAGTCCGTCCCAAGGGATCAAGCGCATCGACTGCCCAGGCCAGAGGTCGGGAACGGGGAGATGAAGAGGGAAGCCGGAGGCTCCACTTCGAGGCGAGGAGAACAAGGGGGGAGTCTCCCAACGAGCGCAGAACCTGCAAAGGATGCCTCCGTCGCAAGAGGTAGTCTGCCAGTACGAACAGGTGACCTGGACTGCGGCGGTCTGGGAGGGAGAAGTCGCTGTCCGCGCCCCAGCGAAGGGGCGATAGGAGGAGGAAGCAGAAGTCGGGAGAGCGGGTTCCTCCTGCGTCTGAAGGCAAGCCACGAAGAGGGGTTGTCGGAAGGACGAGGAGGTCCTGTGTCCAAAGATCGTATCGCCAAGCGCAGAGGGCCTGCCAACTGCAACCAGTCCCAGCGGGTGACGTGCCGCGAAGTCAGGTTCGCGGGCCAGCGGGCGGCCGACGAGTGGAATTCGGGAGAAGGAGAGCGCCTTAACCGCCGAGACCAGCAACGACGCAGAGAGAGAGGGGCAGTGGCGAGGTCAGGGGGAATCCGGGAGCCAAGCTAAGAATGTCCGTCCAGCGAAGCCGATGTGGCGCAGCACAGGGGAAATCGGCACCAGGGTAGAGAGATCGCCGGAGGACAGCCTCCAGAGGCGGAGTACAGAAGACCGAGGGAAGGAGATCAGCCGCCGCACTCGTCAGGAGGAGGAGCTGGAGCCGCAGTCAGGTGGGGACCGCCGCGCCCGCAGCTACCCACGGGCTAGAACGGCAAGGACTGGATCCGAGGCTCGTGAAGACGCACCAAGTTGCGGTCGGTCACCAAAACCATTCCCAGGTGAACAGACGGCGAGGGCGAGAGGTCGGACCGTAGGCGCTGACCAGGGCGACCAGGCGAGCAACCGGAGGAGGAGAGCATCCCTGCCCTACGAGGAGGAACCACTGACTGATACCGCAGAAGCAGGTCGACCAAGGAGGAGAATGGCTGGCGGAAGATCGAAGGTCCCGGGCAACCAAGGCATCCACGATCCACGCAAGGACCCAGGGCTGAGGGGAGACCACACCAAGGAGGCCGAGCTGGAAACGGTCCCGTCGACGGCAAGCGAAGACAAAGGCGGGGGCGGGAGGCATGGGGACGCGTAGAAGCAACGGGTAGGTCCAGGCTGGTGGCGACAACCAAGGGCTGAAGGCGACGCAAAGGGTCCGAGGCGGGGGAGCCGTGCCGAGCGATGAGCAGCATCGCAACTTCCCAAAGAAGAGCGGAGACCTGCGCGCGAAGGTCGAGGGCCTTGGTCCGAACGGGCGGGAACTCAAACCACAAGGGTGGCGCTGGGCCCACAGGCCTAGAAGGGTTCCTTCAGAGACTGCCAGGCAGGGCCGAAGGGCGCGGGTACCCACAGGAGCACGGTAGAGCTGCGACGTCGCATCAGGGGAGATGGTCAGGGAAGGAGCCAGGCCACCATGAACGAAGGAAGGCAAGGGGCGGAGAGTTCGAAGCCACGCGGAAGATCCGCTAGAGCTGGGAAGGGTTGCCGCAAGCACGGGCGCCGGCGGAACCACCGGAGGCCGCGAGCACGAAGGGAGCGAGAGGCCAGCGAACCGGGGAGCCGAAGGCTAAGACGCCAGCAGGCCAGAGACGAACGCAGGACGCCGAGTCATCCCCCGGAGAGGGTCGGGGAGACGCCGGAGGCGAAGGGTGCAGGGAGCGGGGAAGAGGATGTCCCGAGGAGAACGACAGCGCCGCACCAGGCAAAGGTCGACAGGGACCCCGGAGGGAGTCGAGGGGCGGGCGACGGCCGTCGGGCGCCGCAACTATCCAGGCGACGAGGGCGAGGAAGTCGATCCCCACTGCACTGGGTGTACCCCTAGGGGCACCCAACCAAGCGCTAACAGCGCGACGTAGCTTCACTTCGGTGAACAGACGAGAACCGGTGAAACGTGGAAGGCCGTAGGCGCCAGGGGAAACGGCCCGAAGTCCCGAGGTACAAGAAGGCCGATCCAGACGCAGTGCGCGAAGCTCAAGTAGGGGGCACATAGCTGGCTGGGGACTCGACGGCGGAGTCAGCGGGTTGGAAGGAGGGGCCATAAGCCGCGTAGGGTACCAACAGGCGATAAGGGTCGCGGTGCCCGGGGCTCAAGGAGGGGGCACAAGCGGCTAGGCGACTCGCCGTAGGAGTCAGCGGGCCCAGAGACTGAGGTCGAAGTGCCGAAGTGAGAACGAAGGAGACAAGGTCGCGGTGCCCGGCTCAAGGAGGGGGGCACACGGACTTAAGCTGGGGCCGAAGGCCGACGCGTGAACTAATTGGCGACCAGGTCGCGGTGCCCAGGGCTCAAGGTGGGGGCACAAAGCGGCTCGGCGATTCGCCGGAGGAGTCCGCAGGCTTAGGAGGGGCCGTGAGGCCAACGCGCCAACAATAGGCGACAAGGTCGCAGTGCCCGAGGCTCAAGGAGGGGGGCACGTAGCCGGCTTGGTGACTCGCCGGAGGAGTCAGCGGGCTGAGCAGGTCCGAAGGCCGACACGTAGACTAGTTAGCGACAAAGTCGCGGTGCCCGGGGCTCAAGGAGGGGGGCACGTAGCCAGCTAGGCGACTCGCCGGAGGTGTCAGCGGGCTTAGATGGGCCGAAGGCCGGTGCTTAAGCGAATTAGCGACAAGGTCGCGGTGCCCGGGGCTCATGGAGGGGGGCACGTAGCCGGCTTGGCGACTCGCCGGAGGAGTCAGCGGGCTCAAGAGGGGCCGCGAGGCCAAGCGTCAACTTCTTCTTTTTTTTTTTTTTTTTTTGTTTTTTTTTTTTTTTTTTTTTGTTTTTGTATGTAACAGGCGACAAGGTCGCGGTGCCCGGGGCTCAAGGAGGGGGGCACGTAGCCAGCTAGGCGACTCGCCGGAGGAGTCAGCGGGCTTAGAAGAAGGGCCAAAGGCCGACGCTTAACTAATTAGCGACCAAGGTCGCGGTGCCCGGGGCTCAAGGAGGGGGGCACGTAGCCGGCTTGGCGACTCGCCGGAGGAGTCAGCGGGCTTGAGGTTTGGCCGAGGGGCCGACGCGTGAACTAAGGCGACATGGTCGCGGTGCCCGGGGCTCCTTTTTACGGGAGGGGGGCACGTAGCCAGCTTGGCGACTCGCCGGAGGAGTCAGCGGGCTTAACGCGTCTACGAATAAGCTACAACTTACCAGGGACGAGAGGAGTGGCTATCCCATGTCCGAGGGCAGCTGGAACAATTCCGCCGTGCCGCGGAAGGTCCCAAGGAGGCGGAAGTCGCGGGTCGCTCGGCGGTGGAACACCGGAGTAGAGACCAAGAACCTCCAGTCAAGCAGGGCAGCCAGCGCAGCCGATGACAGAGGAGCAGGTGGCACCCGGTCTACAGTATGGCGGACACCAGGCCACTGGAAGCCGCCGTCCTGGGCAGCAACGCACTTGGTACTGCAACACATACCCATACATGAAAGGTGACGGGCGGCGGGCAACTAACGCCGCCAGATAAAGCTCCGAATTAACGAGCAAAACTCACCGTTAAATGCGGAGAGAAAACAAACAGAAGTCCGAGCCAAGCACGACGTCCGGCCCCGCCGGGGGAGACGTATGTAGCGGTCAAGACTTTACCTTTACATGGCGGAACTGCAGAGTGACGAAGCACAAAGCACCGGACACTAGGTCACTGGAAGTCGCCGAACTGGGAAGAGGCGCACTTGGCAACTGCAACCCAAACCCAAACATGAAAGGCGACCGGCGGCGGGTAACAAACCCCGCCATTTAAAGCTTCGAAAATTAAGAGACACGCGAAACTGACAGTGAATGCAAAGACAAACAACAGTAGCTCGAGCGAAGCCCGACGTCCGGCCCAGCCAGGCGAGACGTAGGAAGTGGCCGATACTCCACCTTTCCATGGCGGAACGGCAGAGTGACGAAGCACAAAGTACCAGACAGTAGGTCACTGGAGGTCGACGTACTGGGGAGAGGCGCAATAGATAACTGCAGCCCATACCCAAACATGAAAGGCGACCGGGGGCGGGTAACGAACCCCGCCATATAAAGCTTTGAAATCAAGAAACACTCGAAACTCACCGTGAAATGCGGAGAGAAACCAACAGTAGCTCGAGCGAAGCCCGACGTCCGACCCAGCCAGGCGAGACGTCGGAAACGGCCGAGACATTACCTGTCCATGGCGGAATGGCAGGGAGACGACGACGGGAGCCTAGAAGGTTCCAGGGCCAGCCAAGAGCACGAGGCACAGACGAGGGCTAGCAGAGAAGACGGAGGCCACGCCAGAAGCAGTAGACGAGAGGCAAGGCGAAGGCAGGCCGGCAAGGGACGGTCGAACCGTACACAGTCTTTCCAAAGGTCAGAGGCTCAGGTAAAAGCGTCCGAACGCTAACAGCGAAGTAGACAACTGGCTAAAGGAGACACCACCTGGCGCCTGACCGGATGGGCAGGGGAGGCTACTCTCGTCCCTGTTAGGGATCCCCGAAAGCTCTCTCGTCCCTGTCAGGGATCCCCGAGAGCCTCCTGGGGGGGACCCTTTGGGTCTTAGGCTAAAATTGGTAAGCAAGTAGACTATTTCCAGTTAGTCATGTCATCGGTAATGTGTTTTGAGGAAACAAATACCATGGTGTCAGATATAATGCGCACAGGTCTCTAGCTCCCACGGAGATGCCCTGTGAGCAGGAGGTCCTTGGGCCATATCAGCCTTAGCTGGCTTGAATGCGCCAGTGTGTGGGCCAGGTAAGGGTGCCGTTGGCCTGAGAAACGTTTGCTTACCAAATGGTTTTCTTTCACAAGTCTATCTAAATTCAGCACTGCAATAATGCAATCGGGAATAATGCGGTCTGACTCTAAGGCACATGGATACCGTGATATACTGAGGCTGACCTGTATCTTGCATGTCCCTGCAGTGCTGTAGGAAATTTGATTTTCTTTTAGGTGAAGTTTGCAGTAAGCAACAAGGAAGGCACCTACCGTGCCGAGTCTACTAACGTGGACACCAGCGCTCTATGTGGGAACCGGTGGCACACTGTAAAGGCGGCCATTGTGAAAAACGTGGTACAGCTCAGTGTGGATGAAGTCCCGCAGACCTTCGGCGTCAGCACTAGCGGCCTGACCTTCACTCTCACAGACTCTCCGCTTTTCATCGGCGGATTCCCAGGTCAGTGGTGCAGGAATGCTTTCTGTTGGCTCACATGCAAAACGGTCAAGGTTCCCGAGATGTCAGCAAATGTGTGAAAAATTCCCAAATTTGGATACAATTTTAGTTTTCATCAGCATTTTGCAATCAAACTTGGCACAAAAGAATATGATGATAAGACCTTGCTACTCAATTAGTTAACCCCTGCCAAAGGTCATGGAGGGTTGACCTATTTGTGAAAAATGCAAAGATTTTGAGGAAACGTAGATTTGGCTGGTACAAAGACTTTGTGTTAAGGCACTTGATCATTTGCTTATTTCAGTAATTTTGTGTTAAGGCACTTGATCATTTGCTCATTTCAGTAACCTAAAGGAAAGGTCAAGGTCACAAAGGTCAGAATAATTATGTGGAGCTGTCGTGTATGTGAACCATAAAGGCTTTGCTTTTAATTTTTTGCTTGTTCATGTTCATGCATTCTGTACACTTCCTTTTATTGTTCATTGTAGCATGTTCCTTTGGTCAAACTAAGAGGCCAATATTTTGTCAAGAAACATTTTCTTACTTGTCTATATCTTATGTATTTAATACCCTCCCCATCACCATCCTCTCATGTTATCGTTGCATAGTTTTCTCATTTCCTTACATTTTAACATTTTCCTTTCTTTGCAGTTAACATTGACCAAGTTGCGTCCCTCTCTAGGCAAGGCTTCTATGGCTGCATGCGACACCTGGTCATCAATGGAAATGCAGTTGACTGGTACGCACTGGTCGAGACGAATGACGTCAAGCGCACAGCATGCCCCTTGTAACTAAACAGGCCTGAAATTGAAGTGTTCAGATGGGCCTCATGGAAAAAAATAGTGTAAAGGAGAGCTGACAAGAGGAGGTGGTGCCCTTTGATCTGATCGTGGATGGTCTTTGTGGAAGACAGCGGACGTTTTGGAGGATTGCAAAAACTATACTGACCAGCAAAAGAAATTAGACATTTTTGGAATCATTGGAAACTGTTTCTGATAATTAAAAAATGTCGCATTTCTGATGAGCAAAATAAATGCAACATTTTTGGAATCATCATAAACACTTAAAGTATTTTCTATGATTCAAGAAATGCGACATTTTTGGAATCATCGGAAACACTTAAAGTATTTCCGAAGATTCAAGAAATGCGACATTTTTGGAATCATTGGAAACACTTAAAGTGTTCCCGATGATTCCCAAAATGTTGCATTTCTTTTGCTCATCAGTATAGATGTGCACTGTGAAGGAAAAGATGAGGAGTCTTCTTTTCTTTTTTTTAAGCGAGATTTTCATTGTCATGAAAATCTCACTTTTCACAAAAATAGACTCAGGAAGAGATGCGTATTATAAAACATTCATGTTCAGGCACTGCAGTAGGAGATGGAGCAGCCATGATAGTTTAAGGGCAGTGCTATGTAAGTTCTTCTGGTATCTCCCGGTTGGTGATACCATTTGGCTTTAAAACTGCCAACATGACAGATTCCTCACCACCTGTCGTATTCGCACACGCACTGTTTCACCTCGGTGTTGTGCAGTTTTGGCTCCCTGTCTTCAGTGAGTGATTTTAACACCCTTGTGTGTGCACCACTGGCACTGTTTACAGTCCTGGTGGCTAGAGGCATAAGGAGGTTAATGGCAAAACTGTACATTTGTGCATTGATTTTCAGGGATTAACACGCAGTCTGTATAGAAGACTCTTGCCAAACTACCTAATTGCGTGAATGAGTTATGTCCAATAAAGCAGTTTGAGTGATTGCACAATGTTGTAGTCGGATCACTTTGCGGAGACAAGTGGTTTTATGTCTTGTTTATGTGCAAATGATGTTAAAAGCAGAAGGTGGTTACTAATTTTAACCCATTTAGCCCTGACGCCCTTTGGCAGCTGAGGGATTGACCATGATTATTCAAGGGTAGTGCCAGATTAGCTTGGCGCCTGAAGGCGCCAAGCTAATCTGGCACTGCCCTTGAATTGTCATGGGCGATCCATCGCCTGGAACTGGTACATAGTTCTTAAGTGACACCTCTAAAATTTAGGAAATGTGGCCTTGGGGCTAAGTGGGTTAAAAGCCAGTGGATCAAAAACAAACACGGGTCTTTGCATTCACCTAGAGTAACATCAACGCCAGCAAGAGACATAGATTCACATGAGCTTGTGCAGCTGCAGAAGCTCACGTGACTATGTCTTTTGCAGACAGATTTTTTAGATTACAGAACGAGTACTGTAGACAAACAATCAGGACAATGTTATAGACACAGTTTCCTATAATCACATGAAGTCATATGTATTAATAAAGCTAGGTAAAGTACATGTAGGCATTAGATTCCTATGCGTGCAAAAACCCAACTTTGAGTTCAAGTTCATAAGGCTACACCAAAAACATACGCACCACCAAAATAAAATCGATCAGACGAGTATGTGGGTCATGCAGTGATTAACACAAATATGAATAATAGCATGTCTGTATTTGTGTGGATTCTGAGTGATTTTTGTTTTTATTTTTATTAATGTAACTATTATCATTGTCATGGTTATTATTATGACAGTGACTATTATGACTGGTATTTTTATACAAGGCACTTTCGACTGTGACCGTACTGGACCCTTTGGCTGTCGGTAGCACTTTATCATTGACAAAAACAAGTGCTACCAGCACCCAAAGGGTTGATGCATGGTCACTGGTGATATTATTCTCTCATCGTTCATGAATTTATGCTGTTCATTTCATAGGGATGTATCCATTGTATTCTGCATAATGCTAGACGTCTTCATTTTACTTGCGTAATTCGTAGCGTGCATAATATGACAGATAATGCAAGCGGCTTTGATGATAAGGGAATAGCTTTAAGTGTAGGTTAATTTGATGATAAGGGAATAGCTTTAAGTGTAGGTTAACCCCTTCACTGCTGAGAAAAGTGCACAAGATCCAACTGCAAGAGTCATAGATCCTCATGAACCCCCGCATTGGCGGGGGCTTATGAGGATCTATGACTTGCTGATTTCATGTCATATCCCATGTTCCTCATTAACAGAGATTTCAGGAACACAATTTGCGTCCACTGACAGTGAAGGGGTTATGGCATCCGGCACTGCAGCAGGTGAAGGGTCAGCCGTGGCATTTCAAGGGTAGTTCCGTCTTAACTTTTTGCGCTTCGGAAGGCTCCGAGTTAATCTGTCGCTACCCTCACATTGTTGGTCCAGCTCCCAGCACCAGTACACATTTTCAGTAAACACCTCCCAAAGTCATGTTAGTCATTGTTAGGCTTGAAAGTGTTAGCTCTCTCACTGCCAGTGGACGTAGAATTGTGTTTTTGTAAGCAGGGCAAATTGAGCACCGAAAAATCCCATTGACCCAAGGAACACAGATTTGAATAGGCTCAGCAAGAGGCCAAAGTCCTCATGAGCCCCCTGTGTCTGTGAGGGCTTATGAGGTTCTTGGCCCCTGGCAGTTAGGTGATGTAAACATTTTCTGGCAGTGAATGGGTTAATATGCTTTTGTTTTTCTTTCCTCTCCCCCCCCCCCCCCTCAGCTCCACCCAGCCCCAACCCCCACTCACCCCTCCCCCCACCCCCTTTTCTACAACTCATAAAGTGCATTGCAAATCTCAGGAGATAGTTCAAGTGTTCTGTATTACAGTGTACATTGTGCTTGTTTTGGTCGGGTTTTTTTTTTGGGATTGACGTTTCTGATTTGTTTCTTCCAATGTGCATGTGTAAGTTTGTTTATTATTAAGTACTGTACATATCTTTAGGTCTGTCCATTTTGTCTCTTCTTTTCTTATTTTTTCAAATGATGTTACCATTTGAAAAAACAAGAAATGACAAAGATATGCTGATTGATTTTGTGTGTGATTCTCCCAGTTTGATGTAGTTAACCTTTTGGCTGTTGGTAGCACTTTTTGCTGAGGTTGATTCCTGCAGGAATCAATTTGAACAAAAAACACCGTTGACAGCCAAGGGTTAATTAGTGTAGGTAAATCAGTCACCGTAAATGTGTTTGTTTCTACAAAATCCATACTGATGGCATTACTATATGGAAGGTACACTTAGCTTACCGATTTCAGCCCAAGAATCCGTTGTGTATACATACACAACCAGGGAAGCAACTCTAGCGAGTTGTTACCAAGAACCCTGAGTAGTCTCCCTTACCTGAGTAGTCTCCCTTTAAACCCATCCGGGTATGTGAACAGTGTATTTCCCGCCAGTCTAATGCTTAGCTTTCTTGTGAAAGGATTATCGGTTCAGCCTTCGTACTTGACATCAGGCTTGGGGTCTTGCATGGTTTCTTCTTCAGTCCTCTCTGCCTCCTTCCCCACTTGGATATGGCGAGGTAAGGCCTCAGGTAATGCCTCTGGCAGCTGGCATGGCAGTCTCAGCAGACAGAGGTGTTGTCTACGCTTTTTTTTCATTGTTAAACACTACTTGGCCGTTCTTTCAAGAGGGCTACATTGTGTAAGATGAAAAGCTGACTTGACAAAAGCAGCTATTGCACTCTCACCCATGCGTGGCCCTTCGATAGCGGGGCTACACACGCTTCGTTTTATGCATTCCGCTTGTCTGCTACAGTGCTCAAGTTCGCACCTGCCATAAATGCAAGCACGTACACGCCCCTTGGCTCCAGTGGCCCAGTGATTCCCACACACTATGCTCTGTGTGGGTTGCTCATTCTCCCGCCCGTACGATACCTGCTCCTCATGGAGAGAGCAATGCTGGTCGCAACTATGGGGATTTACATGCGGGGGCGCCCAGCGGCTCCCCGACACCTCTCTCCGCACCTGGCGCGCACGCCGTTGGGGTTCGACTCCTCTCCGGCTTAAGCGCCTACCGACCCACGGGACTCCTCAGCCGGGTGGCTACAGATTGTGGGCCTCAGACCAGCGGTACTTATGCCCCCCCCCCCCACTCGTGGCCGGCAGCGCCCTTTGGCGCACCTTACCTGGCAGTAACCACAGGACAGGACCTTATGCCCCCCACTCGTGGCCGGCAGCGCTCTTTAGCGCACCCAGGACAGCACTAGAGAACATCGGTTCTTATGCCCTCTATTCATGGCCGGCAGTGCTCTTTGGCACACCTCTTACCTGGCAGGAGTCACAGGACAGCGGACCTTATGCCCTTCACTCGTGGCTGGCAGCGCTCTTTAGCGCAGCTCTTACCAGGCAGTTGCCACTGGGCAGTGCCAGAGAACTAAGGTGCTTATCCCCCCCCCCCCCCCATTCATGGCCAGCAGCGCTCTTTAGCGCATCTCTACCTGGCAGTAGCCACCTTATGCCCTCCACTCATGGCCGACAGCACCCTTGGCGCACCACTTACCTGGCTCTACCCAAGAGACAGCGGACCATTTGCCCTCCACTAATGGCCGGCAGCGCCTTTGGCACTCCACTTACCTGGCAAAAGCCAAAGGACAGCAGACCCTATGCCCTCCACTCGTGGCCGGCAGCGCCCTTTGGCGCATCCCTAAGGTGGCATGAGCCACAGAACAGCGGAGCTTCGGCCCTCCACTCGCTCAGCAGGAGAGCAGGGCCGGCGACGCCCTTGGCACATCCTTCAGGTGGCAGTGCCATAGAGCAGACTCCCCCCTCCCCCCCCCCCCCCCCTCCCCCACTACCGCAAGCCGGAGTTTTGGACGGGCTGCAGGAGACATAAACGGACGTGTGGATCTCCCCACGGGGGACTATCGTTTGGATGGCCAGCACGGAATGCGTCCTCCGGGCGCCAGATGGCAAGTGGCGTCCTCCCTGCCGCATAGGCCTCGCACAAACCTCGTCCTGGACATACCTCTCCTCTGGGTAGTCGGCCTCCCGATGCTCCGGGACCTCCCCCTGGCTAGCCAACCCTTCCGGTCCGCCATGGCGTTCTGCTGTCTGTCGGGTTCACGGAATGCGCCCTCCAGGCGGCAGTCGCACGATGTACACGCACAACGGCATTGCTCTCGCCCATGGGGGTAAGCTTCCAGGTGAGCACGTTCTTCTCTCTCTCATGAGCTAAACCTGTGCCTTATGGCTTGCCACGTCGAGGACAGCTCCCCTCGACCCTCGTCTCCTCCCCACTCCACGCGGGACCTCTCCCGGCCAGCAGCCATACCACATTGAATACACCGGTTCTCGTCTGATCACCAAGTTAAGCAACATCGGGCTCTGTTAGTACTTGGATGGGTGACCACCTGGGAACACCAAGTGCTGTTGGCCGGACCCCACGCATGATCCACGCCCCGCACCTGGAGGCCGCTCTCTGCCCCCGCGCCAGACGCTCCCTTCCTGGCTCTGGGGTTCGCCCGTGGCTGTGGAGGCCCTCAGGGTCTTTACGAGGATCATGCATGCGGTGGTGGCCAGAGCCCGGCGGTTGTCTTCGAGTCCGACCACCAACATTCTGGACGATCTACTCCTGATGAACCAGTGTGCTCCCTCTTGGAGAGACACGCGGTTGCGCTGCTGCCTCTTCTCCGACAGCTTGGTTTCCTCGTTAGCCTCGGCAACTTGGACCTCGTGCCATCACGCCGGTTCGTCCACCGTTGGCATGGAGTGCCTGACCGACCTCGACCTGGAGAGACTACCGGAGGCCCACTTGCAGACGACAGTGCTGGCCCACCAGGTGTCCCTCGAGGAAGCGGTCCCGGCCAGAGTCTGGCTGCAACTTCTGGGTCTCATGGGCGCTGTGGCGGTTCCCTTTCCCCTCGGCAGGCTCTACTCGAGACCTCTCCAGGTGCATCTTCTGCTTCTTTGGCTCCTGTCTCAGGGCGACCGAGTGGCATTGGTCCCAGTTCTGCCTTTGGTCCGCCCTCACCTACAGAGAGGGACAGACCCGTGTTGGCTAGCAACGGGAGTGCCCTCTCCTCCCCACCTTCGCACAGACGCGAGCTTCACTGGTTGGGGAGCGCCCTTACTGCCGGACTTCAGCGAAGCCTCGGGCTGGTGGCCTCTGGACCTAGCGAGCAAGCACATCAACTGGCTGGAGTTGCAGGCCGTCTGGGCATGCTCCTGTATCAGGTCCTCATGTGGTGCCGAGATCGCTGTGAGCACTACTCATCCCCAGCTATCTGCATGTTCTGGCGGACTCCCTCTCGCGGCAGGGTCAGCTCCTCCACACCGAGTGGACTCCAGCAGGACATCTTCTAGATGATCTGTGCCTACTGGGAGTCTCCCATGGTCGACCTTTCGCGACTAGGAGGCGATCGCTGCAGGCCGCAGGCCATCCATCCGGAAGGTGTCCGAGGGAAAGTGGAGAGTCCTGCTGTCCTGGTGCGAGTCAGTGCCCCTTTCCCCCTCAGCTATAACGAATCCTCAGCTGGCCAAGTTCTTCCTCTGGCTGTTCAGGGAACGGAACTTGGCGCCTGTCACCATCAGAGGTTCGCAGACACTTCCCAGCACTTGGGCCGGGTGGACCCTGAGATCGTGTAAGGATCTCTCCAAACTGATGGCCCTTTCAGCGCCAGGGCCCGGTCCTCTGCTCTCTGCTCCCGCGTGGGATCTTCCTTGGGTCCTCACCTGGCCGAATTTGAGCCACTCCCGTTTGCCGCTTTGCGGACGTGACCAGGAAGACCTGCTTCCTGCTGGCCTCGCCACAGTGACCAGAGTACGCGAATTGCACACGCTCTCCATGGTTCCTGCTTGCCTGCAGTTCAGGCTCAATGAGTCAGTACAGCTCCTGACCAACCCGGCCTTCTTGGTCAAGAACAGACTCCCCTCAGCCTCTGCTCAAGTGATTAGCCTCCGCCCACTCAGAGGTCTTGACTCTTCCTGGGAGTCCCGGCAGCAGGACCCTGTCTGGGTATTGAAGGTTTCTTGCGCAGATCAAAGCCTGTTCGGAGAGGCCGGTCCCGCCTCTTCCTGCCCTTGTCCACGGGTCGCAACGACATCGCCACGCAGATGGTGTCATCATGGTTGCGCTGGGTCATACGGTCCGCATACAAGGATCCTGCGCATCAGAGCGCATGAGTCAGAGTGGTCTCCACGCAGACGTTGTCGTCATGGTTGTGCTGGATCATACAGTCCGCCCCCCTCCCCCCTGGAGGGGGCGAGAAGCCTGCGCATCAGAGCGCATGAGTCAGAGCAGTCGCTGCGAGCAGCGCCTTCGACCCCAACTGCACAGTGGGACTCTGTGTGGCGACTATGGGGTGGCGAGTAGAGTTCACCCTCGCCTGCTTCTACCTCCGAGACCTCTCTGGCCAGCTCGAAAACCTGGCCATGGTGGAGGATATCTCGGCGGAGCAACACTCCCTCCCGGCGCCTCGGGCGCCATGGGCATGCTTAACTGAAATCATCGGGAGGTTGCACCTAGTCTCCCTTCCTGAGCGTTATGCATTATTGGGGCGTAGGGGGCAGCAGCCTCCACATTTTCATTATTTTTCCATATAGTAATGCCATTGGTATGGATTTTGTAGAAACAAATGTATTTTTCTCTAAAATTTATTTTTTCGAAAAATACTTTCGGATGGCATTACTCGGAGGACTCTCCCGCCTGCCCTGCATGCCACCAGCAAGCTAAGACAAGACTGGCGGGAAATACATTGCTCACGTACCCGGATAAGGTAAAGGGAGACTACTCAGGGTTCTTGGTAACAACTTGCTAGAGTTGCTTCCCTGGATGTGTATGTATACACAACGGATTCTTTGGGCTGAGATCGGTAAGCTAAGTGTACTTTCCATATAGTAATGCCATCGGTAAGTAGTTTTCGAAAAAATACATTTTAGAGAAAAATACATTTTTTAATGATCTGTCCTGTGCCATATCACATCATTATTGGTCTTCTTTCATCTGTCGTCTGTCATCTCTTCTCATCACCCCCTAGGCTTTGATATTGTCTGCAGTTCAGATTTCCACTTGAAAATAAATTTATCCATTTCAGGAAGAAAATATAGTTTGAGGATTTTTGTTTTTAAAAATTAACCCATTTAACCCCATGGCCATATTTCCTAAATTTGGAGATGTCACCCGGTGGACTATAGCAGGGGATGATTCAACCATCACATATCATCACAAGCGTCCCAGTAGCCCTCTTGTTGACAGAAATTTCTTAATAGGGACGGCACGCGCATCACAAGCGTCCCAGTAGCCCTCTTGTTGACAGAAATTTCTTAATAGGGACGGCACGCGCCGCCTCCCATCTGGTTTCACTGAATGCCGGGCCGGAGAGGGGTGGGTTGGGGGTTGGTACGGGTCAACACTGACCTATACTGAAACACAACCAGAGCAGTGGCAAATGCACGGACCCAGATCTTTAGTTCACGGCTGCAAAGTCTGGTCACTACTGACTCTGAGACACTCCTCTCCAAAAATTCCAAACTCAGCCTTTCCACGTCGGTAATGGGGTTCCATTGCTAACGACGCAGTTGGACATCTTTGTTTTTAACTCACGTCAAATGCTCGTTTTCTTTTTATAACGTTTCTTGTGGGTTTTTTATCTATCGCCTATTTCATTCAAAATGTGATTTTGCAAAATAAACAAAAAGTGATAAAATGTCATTTAAAAATGGACAGCAATTAATGAAATAGTTTTTGTTTTGAGTGTATTTTGGGCTGATGCGGCTTAGTTTCCGAGGGCACTGACGTGGAAATTAGCAAAGTCGTTTCTGGTACACTCTAACTAGGGCATATGGGCCCCAGTGCTTCGTGAAAACGCTTGAAACGGACCAGGCTACGTCAAGTGTCACACTAGAAAAACTTCCGATCGCGGCCTGGCCTGTACTTTCTTACTTTTTAGCCTTTTCAAGTCGGCAAAGCGATCGCTGTCGCCATTGCTAACGACGCTGTCCGACATTTTGTTTTTACTCTCCTCTCACGACTTTTTAAAAAATGTGATATTATGGCAATTGTTATTATACTGCAGTATTTTGTTTATGGTAAAATATTTTTAAAAAATGGTTCAATATAAACATTTTATTTAAAATGCTTAGAATGATCTACAGTTGATACAATACTTTGGCTTTGAGTGTATATGTATTTTAGTGTTGTTTGGCTGCCTCACGTGGTGCATGTGTAAGATTCCAGACCAGAACTGAACTGTGCAACTTAAGTATGAATGTAAGGGCTCATACACTTTTCAAAGTAGCCAGTCAGTTACAACTTTCAGCTTACACATGTGAGCAATCGAAAACCGACCGACACATTCCACACGGTTTCCTGAGCGGCTAGCTCGAACACTAACTAGCCAAACTCTTTCTGGTACTCTATGACTAGAAAACAGAGGTAAATGAAACTTGCAGGGAGATATTAATCACTAAAGGTTTCGGAGCCTTTAAGAGACATGAAAGTATATGCCCCCGGCAACATAGACACTGCCGCCGGTTTCATTATGGCACTGAGGTGGAAAGCGCTCTCTGGTAAGCTACAAGGGAACAGAACTAAATCAAAATGGGCAGGCAGAGTTAAATCACTGAAGATTTTGTACCTTACGAAGATACATTTAGGTATATGCTGCCGACATGTTCCCTGCAGCTCTGTACAGTTTTCCATCCTGTCCCGCTTTGCCCGAAAGGAATAGATTCACATTAGCCTCTGATGTCCAAGGGGCTCGTGAGATCCAGCTCTTTATGACAAACGCCCTTCTCAATGCACCAGTTGCAGGGAGGGCATGGGTGGCGGTTGTGAACAGACTCATATAACCCACCAACACACACGCTGCAGTTCTGTACAGTTTTTCATCCTGCCCACCCCCCACCCCCCTTTGCCTGAGAAGAAATAGATTCACATTAGCCCCTACCAGTCACAGGGGCTCGTGAGATCCTGTCCTGTATGCCAAACGTAATCCACCCCAGATGTTCCTATGAATGTGGACGCGGTCAGTGTCCAGTAGTGATAGCCACAGGGCCCCACATGTGGCCCTCATTGCTGGAAACCGATCCGCATCGGATGTTTATACTAACAGAGTGAACTGAGGGACTAAAAGCCCTAAGCATGAAATAGAAGGATAGGTGATTTTAATTGTGGCACAGTCTATCCCCTCTTTATTCTATTGGACTGAGTGTGTGTGTGTGTGTGTGTGTGTGTGTGTGTGTGTGTGTGTAACCAAGCCGTAATTTTCACACACGCATGCACGCGCACACACACACACACACACACACACACACACACACACACACACACACACACACACACACATTCAGTGCATTCTACATTTTTATGTTCAGCCCTTTTGGCCACGGAATACAGTGCCGTTTCCGTACTGTCCAGTCTCTTAGCTATAGTCAATATTTCAAGGATCCCCTAAAAACACTACCGCCCATCAGCTGCACATTTGCCATGCACAAAATAACAACAACAACAACAAAAACCAGCACATTGACAGTCTCATTTCTTGGTTATGAACCTGATTCCTTACCAACCCCACACCCAAGCACAGCTGAAATCAGCGTGCCCCACAAATCACCAAGTCAGCGGCAACTCAACATAGGCCCACTATTGTCCACTGGATAAGCTCAGGATGGTATGAATCAAAGCACCAAACATGTCTCCTCTCAGCTAACCAGAAATTTCCAGCAAATTCCAACATTCAACCCTACTACAAATTTTTAAACAAGGCAAAAATTATTTTAAAAAACACAGGTCCTTGCACTGCCTCAACTGCCCAGATTTGAATATGTAATATGACCTGAAAGAGGAACTCTCCCACTTGAACACCATTCAATCTGCCATCAGTGCAACCCTGCAAAGATAAGGAAGTCTTTCTTGCCACTTTCAGGCATAATGGTGCAGATAGATAAACCACAACTGAATCCCTCTTATAATTATGCACTGCCTGTAGCTCTTGATATTGGATGTGTGTTGCTAAATGGTCTTAGCTTTATTTAGGCCCCATGTGTTAGGTTTATTTAATGTATTTGACCGGCTGGCGACATACATTCAATGTTCTGTTTAGTTTTTTTTTTTCACAAGCAGTGCAGGCACGTCCTGAGAAAGCCTTGTTGCTGTCGGGACGTTAAGCAATGTACAATCAATCAATCATTATAATTATGACTTGCAGAGGGAAATGCATTTAAGTTGTACAGTTTCCATGCGATCTGGCTGTTGTCAATATCAGTTTAAGCAGCTGATGAAACTGCATCTGATGGACATACTTAAAACATTGTTAACCCTATATTTGATAGAAACCCTAAGGGTATAAGTGTCTATAGAAATATGACTGATATACCAAATGTCACTAAAAAAAATTAAAATAAAAAAACATAATAAACTGGACTGACAGGGTTTGGCACTAGACGTGGAACTTTTTTCAAATAAAAACTGAGCAACACAACTTGCAGGGTCTTTCAAAGTACTTTATGAGCATAGTGTCATAAATGTGTTCAGGGTTTGGGTGAAAACTGTGTGAGAAAAATACTGACGTAGATAGCTTTTAGAGTTGGTCTTGCTGATACTGACGCGGTAAACTTGGTCATTAGGGTTTCTGTTAAATCTAGTGTTTACAATGTTTTATCTATGTTCATCGGATGCACTTGCATGACCTGAACGTTTTGATGCAAGCTAAGTCTAGGTGTTGTGAATGGGAGGAAAATTATTGAATTAAAAAGGTGACCTGCACTTTTTTTGGGAAAAAAAATATTTAAAAAGAACCTATAAAGTATTTACACCTGCTTTATAAACATATCGATAAAAATAGTACAGCTGCAGTACGGGTATGAAAATGGGAGAGATTGAACATAAAATACGGACACGAGAGCCGATAATGTGCTTTTCCCGCGATTTTTTTCAAGGGCGATAACACATGTTTAAATTGGAATACAAAAGTTGTATTTGCATTTCTGGACTCAGTACCACATGGCCTATCAAATGGCACCATAAAAAAAAAAATGACCCAAAATGTGCCTTACATACCATTAGGGTTATAACCCTAACCCTAATCTAGCACTAAAACATAACGGTAACCCTAACCAAACTTTGGCCCTTAGGGTTTCTATCAAATATAGGGTTAACAATGTTTTAAATATGTCCATCGAATGCAGTTTCATCAGCTGTTTAAAATAATGTTGAAAACAGCCAGATCGCATGGAAACTGTACAACTTAAATGCATTTCCCTCTGCAAGTCATAATATATAGTGAAAATTTGGATGCTATGAAGGAAATTTTTGAGTTTCAGCGTTTTCCGTCGATTTTCTTATTCAGATATATACAAAATCTCCTCATAAACCATGGTTTGAAACAAGCGTAAGTGAGAAACACTTGGTTAATTTATTATAATTTTTTTTAGTGATTTTTGGACTTAGAACAATTTTCACATTTTGCACACTGAAATTTTTGTATTTTTCATGTGATGGACTTGAAAATTGGTGAGCATCTTTCACGTGACTGACTGACTTAAACGATCATCAAAACAGGCAAATCGGACGGAAACTGTAGGAGTAAGATGTCTTTTCATATCCAAGTCATAACATATAGTGGTGAAATTTGTCCTAATAAGAAAAATTTTTAGTTTCTGCGTTTTGAGTCGGTTTTCTTTATTAGAAATATACCGCAAGATCTCACAAACCATAATGTCTCAATAGCGCATCTTTTTTAAGATTAGTTTTTTTTATTTTAATTTTTTTAGTGACATTTGGTCATATCAGTCATATTTCCATATACACTTAAACCCTTAGAGTTTCTATCAAATATAGGGTTAACAATCTTTTAAGTATGTCCATCGGATGCAGTTTCATCAGCTGTTTAAAATGATGTTGAAAACAGCCAGATCGCATGAAAACTGTACAACTTAAATGCATTTCCCTCTGCAAGTCATAATATATAGTGAAAATTTGGATGCTATGAAGGAAATTTTTGAGTTTCAGCGTTTTCCGTCGATTTTCTTATTCAGATATATATGAAATCTCCTCACAAACCATGGTTTGAAACAAGCGTAAGTGAGAAACACTTGGTTAGTTTATTATAATTTTTTTAGTGATTTTTGGATTTTTTAAAATTTTGTACACTGAAATTTTTTTTATTTTTCATGTGATGGACTTGAAAATTGGTGAGCATCTTTCACGTGACTGACTGATTTAAACGATCATCAAAACAGGCAAATCGGACGGAAACTGTAGGAGTAAGATGTCTTTTCATATCCAAGTCATAACATATAGTGGTGAAATTTGTCCTAATAAGAAAAATTTTTAGTTTCTGCGTTTTGAGTCGGTTTTCTTTATTAGAAATATACCGCACGATCTCACAAACCATAATGTCTCAATAGCGCATCTTTTTTAAGATTAGTTTCTTTTATTTTAATTTTTTTAGTGACATTTGGTCATATCAGTCATATTTCCATATACACTTAAACCCTTAGGGTTTCTATCAAATATAGGGTTAACAATGTTTTAAGTATGTCCATCGGATGCAGTTTCATCAGCTGTTTAAAATGATGTTGAAAACAGCCAGATCACATGGAAACTGTACAACTTAAATGCATTTCCCTCTGCAAGTCATAATATATAGTGAAAATTTGGATGCTATGAAGGAAATTTTTGAGTTTCAGCGTTTTCCGTCGATTTTCTTATTCAGATATATACAAAATCTCCTCACAAACCATGGTTTGAAACAAGCGTAAGTGAGAAACACTTGGTTAATTTATTATAATTTTTTTAGTGATTTTTGGACTTAGAACAATTTTCACATTTTGCACACTGAAATTTTTGTATTTTTCATGTGATGGACTTGAAAATTGGTGAGCATCTTTCACGTGACTGACTGACTTAAACGATCATCAAAACAGGCAAATCGGATGGAAACTGTAGGAGTAAGATGTCTTTTCATATCCAAGTCATAACATATAGTGGTGAAATTTGTCCTAATAAGAAAATTTTTTAGTTTTCTGCGTTTTGAGTCGGTTTTCTTTATTAGAAATATACCGCAAGATCTCACAAACCATAATGTCTCAATAGCGCATCTTTTTTAAGATTAGTTTTTTTTATTTTAATTTTTTTAGTGACATTTGGTCATATCAGTCATATTTCCATATACACTTAAACCCTTAGGGTTTCTATCAAATATAGGGTTAACAATGTTTTAAGTATGTCCATCGGATGCAGTTTCATCAGCTGTTTAAAATGATGTTGAAAACAGCCAGATCGCATGAAAACTGTACAACTTAAATGCATTTCCCTCTGCAAGTCATAATATATAGTGAAAATTTGGATGCTATGAAGGAAATTTTTGAGTTTCAGCGTTTTCCGTCGATTTTCTTATTCAGATATATACGAAATCTCCTCACAAACCATGGTTTGAAACAAGCGTAAGTGAGAAACACTTGGTTAATTTATTATAATTTTTTTAGTGATTTTTGGATTTTTTAAAATTTTGTACACTGAAATTTTTTTTATTTTTCATGTGATGGACTTGAAAATTGGTGAGCATCTTTCACGTGACTGACTGATTTAAACGATCATCAAAACAGGCAAATCGGACGGAAACTGTAGGAGTAAGATGTCTTTTCATATCCAAGTCATAACATATAGTGGTGAAATTTGTCCTAATAAGAAAAATTTTTAGTTTCTGCGTTTTGAGTCGGTTTTCTTTATTAGAAATATACCGCACGATCTCACAAACCATAATGTCTCAATAGCGCATCTTTTTTAAGATTAGTTTCTTTTATTTTAATTTTTTTAGTGACATTTGGTCATATCAGTCATATTTCCATATACACTTAAACCCTTAGGGTTTCTATCAAATATAGGGTTAACAATGTTTTAAGTATGTCCATCGGATGCAGTTTCATCAGCTGTTTAAAATGATGTTGAAAACAGCCAGATCACATGGAAACTGTACAACTTAAATGCATTTCCCTCTGCAAGTCATAATATATAGTGAAAATTTGGATGCTATGAAGGAAATTTTTGAGTTTCAGCGTTTTCCGTCGATTTTCTTATTCAGATATATACAAAATCTCCTCACAAACCATGGTTTGAAACAAGCGTAAGTGAGAAACACTTGGTTAATTTATTATAATTTTTTTAGTGATTTTTGGACTTAGAACAATTTTCACATTTTGCACACTGAAATTTTTGTATTTTTCATGTGATGGACTTGAAAATTGGTGAGCATCTTTCACGTGACTGACTGACTTAAACGATCATCAAAACAGGCAAATCGGACGGAAACTGTAGGAGTAAGATGTCTTTTCATATCCAAGTCATAACATATAGTGGTGAAATTTGTCCTAATAAGAAAATTTTTTAGTTTCTGCGTTTTGAGTCGGTTTTCTTTATTAGAAATATACCGCAAGATCTCACAAACCATAATGTCTCAATAGCGCATCTTTTTTAAGATTAGTTTTTTTTATTTTAATTTTTTTAGTGACATTTGGTCATATCAGTCATATTTCCATATACACTTAAACCCTTAGGGTTTCTATCAAATATAGGGTTAACAATGTTTTAAGTATGTCCATCGGATGCAGTTTCATCAGCTGTTTAAAATGATGTTGAAAACAGCCAGATCGCATGAAAACTGTACAACTTAAATGCATTTCCCTCTGCAAGTCATAATATATAGTGAAAATTTGGATGCTATGAAGGAAATTTTTGAGTTTCAGCGTTTTCCGTCGATTTTCTTATTCAGATATATACGAAATCTCCTCACAAACCATGGTTTGAAACAAGCGTAAGTGAGAAACACTTGGTTAATTTATTATAATTTTTTTAGTGATTTTTGGATTTTTTAAAATTTTGTACATTGAAATTTTTTTTATTTTTCATGTGATGGACTTGAAAATTGGTGAGCATCTTTCACGTGACTGACTGATTTAAACGATCATCAAAACAGGCAAATCGGACGGAAACTGTAGGAGTAAGATGTCTTTTCATATCCAAGTCATAACATATAGTGGTGAAATTTGTCCTAATAAGAAAAATTTTTAGTTTCTGCGTTTTGAGTCGGTTTTCTTTATTAGAAATATACCGCACGATCTCACAAACCATAATGTCTCAATAGCGCATCTTTTTTAAGATTAGTTTCTTTTATTTTAATTTTTTTTAGTGACATTTGGTCATATCAGTCATATTTCCATATACACTTAAACCCTTAGGGTTTCTATCAAATATAGGGTTAACAATGTTTTAAGTATGTCCATCGGATGCAGTTTCATCAGCTGTTTAAAATGATGTTGAAAACAGCCAGATCGCATGGAAACTGTACAACTTAAATGCATTTCCCTCTGCAAGTCATAATATATAGTGAAAATTTGGATGCTATGAAGGAAATTTTTGAGTTTCAGCGTTTTCCGTCGATTTTCTTATTCAGATATATACGAAATCTCCTCACAAACCATGGTTTGAAACAAGCGTAAGTGAGAAACACTTGGTTAATTTATTATAATTTTTTTAGTGATTTTTGGATTTTTTAAAATTTTGTACACTGAAATTTTTTTTATTTTTCATGTGATGGACTTGAAAATTGGTGAGCATCTTTCACGTGACTGACTGATTTAAACGATCATCAAAACAGGCAAATCGGACGGAAACTGTAGGAGTAAGATGTCTTTTCATATCCAAGTCATAACATATAGTGGTGAAATTTGTCCTAATAAGAAAAATTTTTAGTTTTCTGCGTTTTGAGTCGGTTTTCTTTATTAGAAATATACCGCAAGATCTCACAAACCATAATGTCTCAATAGCGCATCTTTTTTAAGATTAGTTTTTTTTATTTTAATTTTTTTAGTGACATTTGGTCATATCAGTCATATTTCCATATACACTTAAACCCTTAGGGTTTCTATCAAATATAGGGTTAACAATGTTTTAAGTATGTCCATCGGATGCAGTTTCATCAGCTGTTTAAAATGATGTTGAAAACAGCCAGATCGCATGAAAACTGTACAACTTAAATGCATTTCCCTCTGCAAGTCATAATATATAGTGAAAATTTGGATGCTATGAAGGAAATTTTTGAGTTTCAGCGTTTTCCGTCGATTTTCTTATTCAGATATATACGAAATCTCCTCACAAACCATGGTTTGAAACAAGCGTAAGTGAGAAACACTTGGTTAATTTATTATAATTTTTTTAGTGATTTTTGGATTTTTTAAAATTTTGTACACTGAAATTTTTTTTATTTTTCATGTGATGGACTTGAAAATTGGTGAGCATCTTTCACGTGACTGACTGATTTAAACGATCATCAAAACAGGCAAATCGGACGGAAACTGTAGGAGTAAGATGTCTTTTCATATCCAAGTCATAACATATAGTGGTGAAATTTGTCCTAATAAGAAAAATTTTTAGTTTCTGCGTTTTGAGTCGGTTTTCTTTATTAGAAATATACCGCACGATCTCACAAACCATAATGTCATTAAGTAAGACCACAGAAGTAAAAAATTCCCTCATGGTCTCTGGCTGTATGACCTTACTAGGAAAATAAAATATTATGATCATGATCTACGAGTGTGATTGAGTGGCTGCAAGTTGCACCATAGGTGAATTTCCTGTACATAAAGTCTTTCGAACAATAAATTAAATTAGCTGCTTTATTGATTTATCCCATAGGTGAGGTAGCAGGGATAATATGGGCAACCTAGAAACGTGTACAACACATGCGGACCACTCTTTATTCTAGTCACACTGTGACCTGTGAACACGGCATCCATGCTTGCGCGTACCAGCTCTTTCCCCGGGCATTATAAGTTTGAGCTAAAACCTGACTTTGTCCGCTCTGAGAAGAACTGCGCAGTTCGTTTGCGGCAGCAGGTTCTCAGTAGCCTTTGTAAATGCAGGGGCAAATGTACATATATGCTAGGACTAGAAGCGGTATATTGGCCTGTCTCCTGCACGGTTTCAGTTTCAGCAAGCATACTGGCCTGCAATACCAGCTTGGTGAAAATACATAGATTGTAATGAGTCTGTGCAAGTTTTGAAAACCTTCGGTGGTAAACCTCTCTCGTGATTTATACTATAGTGCTCCTCAGTTCCCGCATCAGAGTAGGGTTTGTCTAATGTGTAACCCCGAGGCGGCCGGCGAATTTTCGCAAACGAATGCAGGCGCTTTTGTGTACGTTAGAAGCCTAGTGCCTGGCTTTAGGTTTCAAATGAATGGCCAAACAAACGCATACTTTGATTGTGCAGCATCAAATCTAACGCTCGTAGCACGTGAGGTCAACACAATACACTCAAACAAAAGTAATTTATCAATAGCTGACCATTTAAAGCATTCTAAATAAAACATTTGATTTTAAACACTTCGAAACATTGCTACAAGTTTCCTGGCAATATGGCAATAGATTATCAATTTCCACAGTATCACATAAAAAAAGAAAAACAACCGAAGAGAGTAAAACCAAGATGTCGGACCGCGTCGTTAGCAATGGAATCAGCGATCGCTTTACCGACTTGAAAAGCTGAGAATTTTTACAAAGGAAGGCCTCAGAGTAAAAATAGACTGTACAGAGACCTCGGGAAAGGGTTGGGAATTTGTTTACAGTACACATAAACACGCCGGCACGACCAGGGAGCGATAAAGCGGCAGCGGCGAGCTGTTAAAGCGGCCGAGGCGTTGACACTGAGTTTCTGTCGTTATGTTGGGGTAAGAGGCAGTCTGGCACCAGATTCTAGCGAGGCCTTGTTTCGGCATGCTAAACATCTGGGTCACGGACATTTGACACTGCTCTGGGTGTATCAATTTACAGGTCAGTGTTGGCCGGACAGGTCGTAGACCCACCCACCCCCACCGCCCCCCCTCCCACCCCCACCCCTGCCCGGCATTTAGTGAAACCAGATGGGAGGCGGCGCGTGCCGTCCCTATTAAAATGTTGTCTGTCAACAAAAGGGCTACTGGGACGCTATATAGGAGCTTGTGATGATATGTGATACTTCAAGGGTAGTGCCAGATTTGCTTGGCACATGTTAATAATAATAATAATAATAATAATACTGTTATTATATAGGCGCTTTTCCTCAATTTTTGGGCAAATCGACTCAAAGCGCTGCGAACTGAAACCCAACACGCACACTCACGTAACAGACACGGATTTACGCCATTTAAGACAAACACAGCACAAGACAGACGAAGGGCTAGTTCAGCTACAGAAGTTGCAGAGATTTTTGATCGCTTGTATTTGAAATTTGTAAAGTGGCCTGAAACCGGTACCAAAGTGTGGGTGGTGGGTGGAAGAACCAGAGTACCCGGAGAAAGAACCCCCGACGGTCCGCCCGAATTAACGGTGACACTTACCAGAGGAGAAAAGTCCGACGCCGGAACCCGTTTTCGAACCTCGCACCTTTGGCATTGGTGGCAGGCGCCTTAACCACTGCGCCACGGACTGCCCCGCAAATCTGGCACTATCCTTGAATTGTCATGGTCAATCTGTCTCCTGTCGTATGGCGTTGAGGCTAAATGGGTTAACTGGAAATGCCCAAATTTAATAACCAGTGTTGTAATTATCCTTTCTAACCCTCCAAGAATTAATGCGACTAAAACTGCTACCGACACCCAAAGGGTTTAGCATGTTTCTTTTTGTCTTGGGATTTTCTATGCACTGATTTTAACCGGATTTGTTTGAAACATATTGTCCTCATGAACACTGAAGTACTCCACTGCTTGCCTCTCGTCTTCATTCGCTTAGCTCAAACACAATGAGAAGATAAACGGATCGACCATGACAGTTCCAGGGTGGTGCCAGAATTGCTTGGCGCCTTTAAGGTTGGTTGACCTGTATTCTTAACCTTTTGTGTGTCGGTAGCCGGTTTTCTCGTGATGATTCTTATAGAAATCATCGCGACTAAAACCACTAACGACAAGCAACGGGATAAGTGTTGGTGTAAATCGGTCCTTGGAAGATCACTACTGAATTTAGTAATTTCAACTTTATGGCTCAATGTTTTAACCCTTTGGCTGTCAGTAGCACTTTTTGTCAAGGTGATTCCTGCAAAAATCACATATCGACAAAAATCCCTGCTGATGGAAAGAGCCAAAGGGTTAGAAATCACTTCTACAGAAGCCAAAGCGTTACTGAGTATTTCGTTTTTTCCTGGACAGTACCAAGGCCTGTATCCGTGAATATTCAATGAACTTGTATTGTATATCATGTAAATAGCCACCCAAGTATCGTTTGTACCCATGTTGTAGCTTTGCTGTAGTGCAGCGCAGGTTCATGTTGACTTTGCAAACACTGGCAGTAGTGTTTTTGTCCTCAAAGCGTGTTTGGGTCTTTTCACACTCTATAGTTTTGACATTGTACTTTGACATGTGACAGTAAAGTTGCCTTATAGTTATACAGGGTGGGCTTTGATTGCTAAAGAACATTCACCAGTTTGACAGGTTCTCAGTGTTTTTGCCGCAACTCAGACTTCTCTACCCTTCTTTCAAAACTAGGTGAGTGGGCACATATAACAAGTGACACTGCCCGTTTTGCCATTGTGCGCAACAGGGGAACTCTCTTCTGTACAAAGGAGAAGTTGAACTGAAAAGTCTTTCATTTTACTCCCAAAATTTAGGTTGTTCAAACTTAATAATGAATGGGTCAAGTTTAGCCTTTTTGTGCAGCAGTATTGCAAAAACATTAACCCATAACATACTGAGGCTAAAAGCTTCAAATTTGTACACTGCCATATGCAAGCTACATTATAGCACTTACAGATAAAGATATAGACCAATGGCTTTAGTTCAAGGGTGGTGCCAGAATAGCTTGGCGCCTAAAGGCGCCAAGCTATTTTGGCACTTCCCTTGAACTATATCAATCAATCAATTGAACTATTTTAGTCAAAATTATTTCACACACTGGTGTATTCCGAATGATAAGGGTTAAAAAATTATCAAGGTTATATTGTGAACTATTAACTCTTTGTTGCTCCAATTAACCCCTTTGGATGCTGGAAGACGGCAGACACTACCCGACTGCTTGATGCATGTATAGCCAGTACAGATGTAGGCCGCAGTGGGCCCGCACACAAGCCCCATGCTTAAATCTGAAAATATTATTGTTTCTTTTGATAGTCCATGGGCATGAACCAGTTTACTCTTTTAGAGTATGTTATGTTGTTTTGCCAGTCTTGTTTGACGAACATAAACCAGAGCTGCATGTATACATGCTAAGTATATGTAGTTTACATATTTATTTGGCAACGCTGATGAATGTGTTGGTTGTTGCTCAGCATCAGATATGTTTTATATGGATGTGATCGTTTGGTGGAAATATGTGCTGGTCTGTGATTTTGCACCTTATGGCCTGTGACCGTAAGGTCCAGAATCACCGACCAGCACACAAAGATGCATTTAATGGCTTGCTGCATTACAACTTGTTTTTACACTGTGTAAGACAAACTGGTACATATTGTATTGTATTGACTTTTAATTTGTTTCCCTGTTTAGTTTAATATGTTAAAGACTGTTGCTTATTTCTCACGAATATAAAATATTATTTATAAATTTCTGAAGTGAATGTGTGTGTACAGAGAAGGGGTGGGATGAGTGGCTGAATTAACAACCCCTAGAGAAATAAGAAAGTACTTTACAAAGACTCCAAATTCTCAGGAGCCAAACTGATGCTCTAAAACTATCTATTTTTAATCACATACACTCACTACTCCCTCAACGCTATCATAATTTCCGCATCACTGCCATCAAAACCATATTTTGAAACAAACACTGTTTCATGAGAATCATCATCTATATTGACGAGTAAAATAATGGCCCAATTACCCATTGTCTTAAGTTGACCTTAATTAATTAACTAATTAAAGACCTTAACGTCCACACTGCCGTTTTTCTCAAATCAAACCAAAATCTGACAGTGCACTCTATAATAGACTAATGATTTTTACACACTCCAAATAATTAGAAAATTACTCACCATTGTCTCTCAATACTGTCAGAGTCGATTTCCGAAACTCACAAGCTCTGTACAACACACGCAAGACTGACAAACTCCTTGCATATAATGTGGGAACATGTTTTCACCCCCGCCCAGGCCGCGCTGTGTAAACACACTTTATGGCAAGAGAGGTCTTTCACTGTGTACACTTGGCTTAGAAAATCATACCTTGCTGTATACAGACACCCGACTGAGTACATATACAACAGATCCTCAAGACCCCCCCCCCCCCCCCTAACACACACTGACACACACACACGCACACACACGCACAAACACATGAATAAACATACCCGTACACACACACACACACACACACACGCACTGACACATATACACACATATACACACACACAAACACATGAATAAACATACACGTACACACACACACAAAAACATGAACACACACACAAACACACACACATATACACACATACATACATATACACAAACACATATATACACTAACACAGACACAAACAAATACCCACACATACAGCCAACTGCTAACCGGTATGACAGAGCTGCCGCCATTGCTCAGCCGGATAAATTTGAAATTCCTTGAATGGATTATAAGAACCGATCCGGTTTTTTCTGAGCTGAAAAAGTTTTCTGACTTTTCAGAACGTGAAATTTCTTTTTTTAGCGCTCCAACACGTAGACTCGTAGAACAGGTTCTGTGTGGTGTCTCGGTATCGGTATTAGTATCGGTAGCACACACGCACACGTGTGTGCACACACGCGCGCACACGCGCGCACACACGCGCACACACGCGCGCACATGCGCGCACACGCGCGCACACGCGCGCACACGCGCGCACACACGCGCGCACACACGCGCGCACGCGCGCGCACGCGCGCACACACGCGCGCACACGCGCGCACACACACGCGCGCACACGCGCGCACGCACACACACATATGTACACACACACATGTACAGACACACGGAAATACCTCGGACACACACAATAGCTCTCTCTCTTTCCACCTCACACAGAGAGAGGCCCGTCATAAAGACAGTAATCATAATACCTTTTACCCTTGCTGGTTTAGGTCTGTGCTTATGTCAACTGACAAACACTAGTAAATCTCTGCCCTTAACGCCACACACCACATGTCACAGTTGAGGTAAGGGACATACCTTTTTAAATGCAGCACGCTTATAGCTGAGAGGTGTCAGCTTAATACATCCGTCTTGTCAACAAGTCATGCATTTGTGGAGTGACGCATGCGGGTAAACCCATCTGTGACTGAGACTTGAGAGCCCTCATACAAATCACTCAAGTACACAATCCACGCTAGTTAGCCTCAGGCTTTAAGAAAAAAGCCATTTATACCATTATTTCTGAGTCAATACCCTAAAAACATGGCTATAAGAAACATTGTTAGCGAGTGTGTTCATGTACTTGAAAAAACATTTAAGCAGGTGTTAAAGTGACAAAAGTAATTACAAAATAATGTTTAATTTGGTTTTTAAAAAAAAAATAAATCACTCATTGTTTTAACAAAATCAAATAACAACATCTTTATTCTATTATCTATTGTAATTATTTGCACAATTTGTTATTTAATTTTGACAAAAAATGTACTTTAGTCAAGAATTAAAACATAATTTAATAGAGCAAGGGAAGTAACTTTTTTGTCTTGCTGAAATTTTCACAAAATTACTTCCCTTGTATTAACTTGTACTCAGAAATTTTTGTTATTGAACATGGGTGATTCCTTCCTTTTTCTGGTGCTCAAGTTATGGGTAAAATTATCAAGTTACTGTCTATGTTACTGTCTAGGTGTTTCATTTGGCTCTCACTTGGCCAGGGTGTGATTTATAATTTACTGCAAAGCCAATAATCGCCAATACTGTGTACATGACACCACAATTGAAATCTGTAAATAAAGCTTGATATTAATAAGCCCACTGAGAGATTATAGTACAGGGCAAGTCTTGTCTGGGGTAAACTCAAAAACTATTGACTACATTTGCTGGAGTGGTGCAAACTTAAAAAGTTACTATTAATGTACTTCCTAGAAAACATGATTTTGCTTGATAACAATTTTTGTTTTTTGTTTTTAATTTTTTTAATTACATTATAAATGAACCAAGACGAACTTCTTCTATTGAATGATATCAATGCTGTAGAGAACAAAGACTTAGACTCCAAAAAACAGCGTCTTTTGTCTGTAATTGTCTCAGGCAAGTCAAAGGCTTATCTGGGTAGACAATACATGACAGAGGATATTGAATCTTTAAACTCTGACGAACTAATCAAGCTTCATTCAAAATATGAGAACCACATTGCCTCACTAATGACACGTGATTTGAGTCGATCTCTTGTATGCCTATACACAAAAGCAGTGAGTCACTTTCTACCTGTGGATTGTGACAGTCTATCACATGACCTTGAAAGTAATCCTATTGTTTCAAGTTCAATTGGCAAATTAGCATGTGTCATGTTTTACAAGTTCGGAAATTACCTTGCTCCT
>BTPG01000005.1:124388511-124619022 GCA_036245525.1 Semisulcospira habei | reverse complement strand
CCTCATAAGCCCCTGAAACTGGCTCATGGAGCTCTATGTCTCATGCAGCTGGATCGAGTTCACTTTTTCTCAGCAGTGAGGGGGTAAAAAGTCACAACAGCAAATATTAATTATTCTCTAAAATGTATTTTTTCGAAAAATACTTACCGATGCCATTACTTAAGTGGAACAACCTATAGCTAGCGTAATTTTAGCCCAAAAACTTACGATGTGTACCCTTAGAGCCAGGGGAGGCCACCAAGGGTACCGAGGTCTAGTACCCGGGTAGCCTCCCTTACCCCGCCGACAGGTGAGCGCCAGCTCACTACCAATCCAACCAGTTCTTTCATTTGACTGAGGAGCGGCTAGCGGGGCAGGTGGGAGGGTCATCCGAGTAATGGCATCGGTAAGTATTTTTCGAAAAAATACATTTTAGAGAAATATTAATTTGTTTCTTCAAAAACATTACCGATGCCATTACTTAAGTGGAGAATGGCGAAGAGGAGGAGGGTGCCGCGTAACCCAGTAGCCAACCGAGCTAGCAAGACCCGTCCTCCTCGGCGCGCGCTCCCAAAAATTTTAGCTAAAGGTTTACCTACGGCACCGAGGGTGCCGGGAGGGAGTGTCGCGCCGCCGTAATGTCCCCCACCAGGGCCAGGTTGTCACGCTGGCCAGCCAGGTTACGTAGGTAGAACCGGGTGAAGGTAGACTCGGTCCGCCAGCCAACGGCCGCCACGATGTCTCGCACAGCGCAGTTGCGGTCGAAGGCGAGGCTTGCAGCCATGGCTCTGACCTCGTGGGCCCGGATGTGTAGTCGCTTGGCAGCGTCCGGGCAGAGGTCCTGGTAGGCGGAACGTATCACCCATCTTAGCCAGGAGGAGATCGTCTGGGCTGAGATATCTTGTCTACCTGGGGACAGAGGAAGAAAAAGGCGGGTGCATCCCCGGCGGAGCGGCTTGGTACGGCGCAGGTACACTCGTAAGGCTCTCACCGGGTCCTGTTGTCTGACTTCTTTGCTCGGGTCGACCGGCTTCAGCGGTCGAATGGTGATCACCTGGGGGGCTGTCAACGGAGACTGGTTCTTGGCCAAGAAGGCCGGGTCCGTCAGCAGCTGCACGGATCCATCCGACCTGAATTGCAGGCAGGCGGGGAGCACGGAGAGCGCGTGCAGCTCACTCACTCTGGAGGCTGTGGCTAAGGCGAGAAGAAAGCAGGTCTTCCGCGTGAGGTCGGCCAGGCTTGCCAGGGGAAGCGGCTCGAAACGCTCAGTGTTCAGCCAGGTGAGTACCCAGGGAAGGTCCCAACGTGGGATCAGGGAGCGGAGGGCTGGCCGCTGAATGCCGAAGTGGTCCATGAGGTCAGCGAGGTCTTTACACTTGCCCGGGTCCGCTCGGCCGAGGTGCCGGTAAGTGTCGGCGATCATGGCAAGGTAGCCCCTGATGGTGATCGGCGCCAAGTGCTGATCGGCGAAGAGCCAGAGGAAGAACTCAGCCAATTGGGGGGAAGTCAGAGCAGTAGGGGAGAGATGATGGAGGGCGCACCAGGCTCCTAGCACTCTCCACTTTCCCTCGTAGACTCGGAGGGTCGAGGGTCTGCGGGCTGAAGCGATAGCTGCCACTTTCTCACGCGAGAAACCTCTAGCGGCGAGGGCTTGCCGCACAATCTCCAAGCGTGAGGTAGCAGTCGTTCGGGGCACGGATGGAAGAGCGGCTGCCGTGGCTGCTTGAGCATCGTGCGAGGGGTGGGAAGCCGCAGAGGGGGTCCCGTGGCGAGGTTCAGGAGGTCGGTGGTCCAAGACTTGGTCCAACAGAACGGCGCCACTAGCAAGAGGATCGTGTTGCATCCTTTCAGCTTGAGCAGGACCTTGGGTACTAGGACTGAGGGGGGGTAAGCATAGGCGCAAAGACCGTCCCAGGGGATGGAGAGCGCATCGACCGCCCAGGCTAGAGGATCCGGTACAGGCGAGACAAACAGGGGGAGCTGGTGGTTCCACCTTGTCGCGAAGAGGTCGATAAGGGGGGTCTCCCACTGCGAGCAGATCATCCGGAAAATGTCCGGGCGAAGCGTCCACTCGGTGTGGAGAAGCTGACCGCTCCTGGAGAGGGAGTCCGCGAGGACGTTCAGGTGTCCGGGAATGTGTCTCGCTCGGAGGGAAATGCCGCGATCCTCGCACCAGCGGAGAAGTCGGTAGAGAAGGATGCAGAGGGACGGGGAGCGGGTCCCGCCCTGCTTCTGAATGTAGGCCACCACAGTGGAGTTGTCGGAAAGGACGAGGAGCTCCTGATGTCCGACCGTCGTTTCCCACACGAGGAGGGCTTGCCACACCGCCTGAAGCTCCAGCCAGTTGATGTGCTTGACCGCGAATTCCTGTGGCCAGGGGCCGGAGGCCGTGGCAAACGTCGGCAGAAGGTGAGCGCCCCAGCCGGAACGGCTGGCGTCTACGCACAGGGACAACTGCGGGGGTGGGGTAAGGAGCGGGACTCCGGTCGCGAGCCAGACAGGGTCTGCCCAGCGGCGAAGGTGTGGAAGGAGCATGGGGAGCACCGGAACGGGGGCCTCGATGTCGGAGGTCGCAGGACGCCAGTGAAGAAGCAGGTGAAGTTGGAGCGGGCGCGAGTAGAGGCGGCCAAGGGGGAGGAGATCAGCAGCCGCGCTCATCAGGCCTAAGAGTTGCAACCAAACTCTGGCGGAGACCGTCTCCTCCTGGGAAACTGCAAGGGCCAGGTCCGCCAGCTTCAGGATCCGTGGTTCCGGTAGTCGCACTAAGTTGAGGTCCGTGAGGAACTCCATGCCGAGGTGGACAAACCGGCGGGACGGGACGAGATCCAACTTGCCTAGGTTGACGATGAAGCCGAGGCTGTCGAGGAGGGCCCGCAGGGCATCTCGATCCGTCTCCAGGGCGGAAGCCGACTGGTTGCGTAGGAGCAGATCGTCGAGATAGTTCGAAGAAGGACTCGCTGAAGTCTGCCTGGCCTTGGCGACGACGCCATCCATGATCCTGGTGAACACCCATGGGCTGAGGTTGAGACCGAAGGGCAGGGCGCGGAACTGATAAACGACGCCGTCGAAGGCGAAGCGAAGAAAGCGTCTGGACACCGGGTGTACTGGAACATGCAGGTAAGCGTCCGCGAGATCCAGGCTTACGGCGAAGTCCATGGGCCGAACCGCGGCACGCAGAGCTCTGGCAGTTTCCATGCGGAAGCGCGGAGCCGTGATGAACGCGTTCAGCGCCGAGAGGTCGATGATGGGACGCCACCTGTTGCCGGGTTTGGGGACGAGGAAGAGGCGACTGTAAAAACCGGGAGAGTCGTGACGCTCCACCACCTCCGTGGCGTTCTTTCGCAGCAGAGCGGAGATCTCCTCGCGAAGCGCCGCAGCCTTGGAGCCATCTGAAGGAGCGGCCGTCCAGAGGGGGGAGCGGCGCAGAGGCGGGGGGGTCCGAAAGGAGAGCATGAGGCCCTCGGAGACGGTGGAGAAGATCCACGGGTCGTCGGGAAACAGCGACCGCCAGACGTCGCTGTACAGGGCCAGCCTCCCGCCGACTGGAGACCCGGAAGCGGTCGGCGGGGGGGCAGGAGGGAGATAGTCACCGGGCCCGACCCCGCGCTGGGCGGCGGGCGGGCTTGGGCCAGGCCGGGGCGGAGGCTGGGTCGGGGGGGGGGGGGGGGGGGGGGGGGGGGTAGGGCAGCGCGGCGGGCAGCGGGGCGACGAAGGGGGAGGCGGCGACGTTGCGGGCGCTGGGCCTGGGCGGGTCTGGAGGACCGCAGGGCGCGACCCAAAGCCTTGCGGGCTGCTTGAAAGCGGGCGGAGGAGGCGCGGGAAGGCCAAAGGTCCTTATTAGCATCCTTCACCGACTGCCATGTAGGGCCGAAGAGAAGGGGATCCCCGAGCGGAGCTTGACGCAGCTGTCTCCGCAGGTCCTGTGGAATGTCGGGGCAGATGGAAAGCACAGCATCTCGGCGGAGCAAATCGCAGTTCGCGGCAGCGGCCATGAAGTTGACTGACGCGTGATACGCAGCCCGGTTAGCGGCCGTAGCCAAGGCGAGGAGGTCCCCTACGAGCGGCGAAGCCGAGAGGTGTCCATGCCGTTTCAACAATCTGACAATCGCTTGCGTGGTCAGGTCGAGGAAACCCGCGCAGGAGAGGGCGTTGCGTATGAGAATCGCCGTCCGTTCCAGTCCGGGAGAGATGCAACGGCGAGACGCACGCAGTCCACCAGCTTGCAGTTGGGCGGCCGGATCCACCGCGGGCAAGGAAGCAGCGAAGGCCTGAGAATGTCCGGCATACCAGGAGTGCTGAAAGGCGATATCCAAGTCAGCCGGCCAGCGAGCGTCGGTGAAGAAGAAGGGAGCATCCGAGCCTGAGCCCTGAAGAAGGAGCGCGGAGAAGGCATCACGAAGGCCAAGAAATCCCGGTGGCTGAGGGAGGGACTTAAACTTCTTGGAGGGGCGATCCGCATCCACAAATGCCGAGATCTTCCTCTTGGGAGGTGGCGACGGGGGACAGGCGTCCGGAGGAAGACACGAGGCAACAAGACGCGCGGCTATGTCCAGCGAAGCAAGAGTCTCCGTCCTGGTCGTCCGTAGAGAAGGCGACAAGGGAGCTGAAGGTGAGCGCGGAAGCGAGGAAGCCGAGCGGTCCAAGAAGGAGCCAGAGTCCTCCAGGGAGATGCTGAGAACATCAACGGGCGAAGCAGGAGGTCGCCGCACAGGGGGGCGAGGAGCCGAGCGCCGCCACGAGGAAGAGCGCGAGCGAGGAGAGCGGCTGCGATGGCGCGAACGGGAGCGGTGAGACCGACGAGTGGAACGTCCGTGCGAAGCGGAGCGACAGCGATGCCGACGACAGGAAGGGGAGCGGGGCCGGCGGGAGGTGGGAAGCTGGGGAGGGAAGGGGGGAGAGGACGGCCGGCGGCGAGGAGATGGCCGGACGAAAGAAGAAAACTCCCGACGGGTAGAGCGCCGCACGGACGAAGGCACCTCCCCAGGGTGAGGAGAAGGACGACGAGAGTGGCGAGAAGTCCGGGAACCCGAAGCCACAGAAGAAGAGGGGCACGACGAACACTCCAGGCGGGAAGGCCGAGAAGCAGAAGAAGGGCTCCGGGTCCGAGGCCGAGAAGAGGCAGTCCGAGACGGAGGGCGCGGAAGAGGGCTGCAACGCGACCGGTCCTTCCTAGGGGCGGACTCCCGACGATCGAGGGCATGGGGACGAACCTCCGAGGTCGAAGGACGCAGCAGAGGGTCCAGCGACGGAGGAGCACGGTGTCCAACAACGTCGGTGGTCGTTTGAGGCTTGGGGTCCGCAAGGCGGGGCGAGCTAGCTCGCTGCGGACCTAGCTCGAGCGAGCTGGCGCGCAAGGGGGGAGAAAGGCATCCCCCAACGACGAGTGTTGGGGCTTGTTTGTTTTCCGCAGAGCGGGGCGAGCGGACTCGCTGCGGACCAGACTCGAGAGAGTGGGTGCGCAAGGGGGGAGCCTTTGACTGCCGTCCCCCAACGGCGACGTAGGTGCGTGTCGGGTCTTTCTTGGCCGGAGCATGCTTGCGGGTGCTGGAGGGCGGCGGTCTAGTGTTGTCACGCCGATAAAAACTCCACAGCTGGGCCCACTGTTCCTCCACCCAGAGAGCGCAGACATCACAGGTGCGGCTCGAGGAACAACCAGAGCAGAGGAGGCAAACTGCATGCTCGTCCGACGGCCACTGGAAGTCGCCACATCTGGTGCAGGTGACGTGAGCACTGCAACATAAAGAGACACTACAAGGCGACTGGTCGAAGCGGCATTTCCACGAAACGAACGCGCACCGACACTTCCTACTACGTCCTCGCGCCGTCCCAAGTCCCTTTCTTTTCTCTTTTTTTTTTTTTTTTTTTTCTAACTTGGGTCGAAAACATCAAGCAAGAAGGCAAACCGCCGATGCACGTCGCCAAGGGCGCGGGCGCTAGCAAAAAAAAAATCAAGACCTTACCTGGCCATGTCGCAGGGCAGGGAAAGAAACACCTGAGGTGGAAGGAGAAGAAGCAGCAGCGCCCAGACACGGGGAGCCAGCCGAACAGGGACGGAAATCCTGCAACGGGAACCGGCAGGCCGACGGCGAACACGACCGACGAGGCGGCCGAAGAACAGCCGAGAAGCGAGGCGAAGTCCGAGAGGCCACACACAACCGCAACAGTTCAAACCGGTCTAGGGCAGAGCCCCCCAGCTGCGCGAAGCCGGCACGATGCCTGAGCTGGCACGCTCGTGCACACAAGAACCGTCACTGCTAAGACAAGGCGCAGAGACTAACGTAGTCGAACTCTATCTTCTTCCAACGAAGGCTACACAGCAGAAGTCCGAAGATACACAGGCGAGGTAGCAAGCGCTAACCAAGCCTACCATACACAGCCAAGAAGGGCTAAGCAGACACGTCTGCACGCTTTAAGCTAAAGGAAAGAACTGGTTGGATTGGTAGTGAGCTGGCGCTCACCTGTCGGCGGGGTAAGGGAGGCTACCTGGGTACTAGACCTCGGTACCCTTGGTGGCCTCCCCTGGCTCTAAGGGTACACATCGTAAGTTTTTGGGCTAAAATTACACTAGCTATAGGTTGTTCCACTTAAGTAATGGCATCGGTAATGTTTTTGAAGAAACAAACAAACACGCATGCACGCATAAACGCACGTGCACACACACACACACACATGCATACACACACACGTACATACACATGATTGTTAAAATATACACGTACATTCGTGTGTCTACGTGTATCTGACCTTGAGAGATCACGGACAATGCCAATTTATGCCCCCTGTGATCTGGTATGATCGACCCCTAAGTTATCTAAGCATCTCCTGCAGTTCAACTATACCTAGCTCACCTTCAGCTATCATGGAACAGTGGAGCCTGTTTCAAGTAAACACTTTTATTTTGGCAAGAAAACATGGTCCTAAAAGACAGGTGCATTTTTTTTTCCCAGAGCAGTCTTTAACGGCAAAAAGTCTCCTTAATGACGGTCTTTAATGAGAGGTGATCTCTCTTAACCCTTTTCTTCCTGATACACCACTGCTTGAAATAAATTTGACTATGATAGTTCAAGGGTGGTGCCAGAATAGCTTGGCGCCTGAGGCACCAAGCTATTCCGGCACCACCCTTGAACTAAAATGGTTGATATACATCCTAATCTATAACGTAGCTTACATAAGAAAGTAAGCAAATTTTGTTTAAAATCAGCCTCAGGATGTAATGGGTTAATGGAGGTCGCTCGCTGTAGATCCAAACCCTACAGTTGATACAGAAAAGTGAAAGGGATAAGATAAAGAAAACGCTGACCATCAAGCCCGTGAACGCAGACGATGAGATGCAAGCCCTCTCCATCATAATACTCTTCTGGAGTCAGAAGGTAGGGTGTTGTAGACGCCAGACGAGCTGACTCACTGAAAAATGAGAAACTGAATACTTGAGGGTGTGCCTTTTCGACATCAAGCAGGCTTTCAATACGAAGCAGGTTTTCCGCTAGGATTTAAAATTGTCCGTCATGGGGACAGACAGCATGACAAAAATCCATCCCAGGCGCTCTACTCTCCGTTGAGTTCTTGAAACACAGCAGGGATAAGTTAATTTTTTCTTAAGATTAGCCCGTCCCAGGAACGGATGACCTTCTATTTTTTCCATCCCTGTCAAAATTTGTCCGTCAAATACGGAGAATTTTCCGTTAACAGAAAGCCTGTTGCAGCATGTCTGATCTTTCATATCAAGCTCAAATAGAGAAAGGAGAAACAAAAAAAGGTGTATCAAATTCCCTCCAAGAAAAGTAAATGTTTTGTCTGAAAACATCACTCCTGTTGTTGAAAGGATACAAAATATCATATTTTTAGGTTGCTATCCTTTACATCCAAAACAGGCTGCAAGCCAAGCAACTTGCATACATATAAACAGAGTGGCTGTGACTTCTGAATAAGTGTTGTTATATCTGACTTCTGTCACATGCTACATTTATTTAACCATATGACTGTCAATAGCACTTTTTGTTGAGGTGATTCCTGCACCTCAACAAAAAGTGCTACCGACAGCCAAAGGGTTGAGCAGTGTCACATGCGGTTCCATAATGCCTCACCTGTATAAATGCCCAGGGTAGTTTAGGGACAGCTTCATGCTCTCTCTCAGGTTTACAAAACTGAAACAAACAATAATCCATTGGTATAAGACTCGATTTAAGAGCAAGACGTAGCCAAAGGAGAGCTATATCAAGTGAACAGGTCTTTCCCACGTCTGTGACGTTTTTGTGATTGGTTTTCATTACTTTATCACCTCATACAGTTAACGGTTGTGTATGTGTTTGTGTGTGTGTGTGTGTGTGCGTGCGTGTGCGTGTGCGCTTGCATGCATGTGTGATATTTTTTCACACTGCTTACTGCCCTTCAGAGGAAATTTAAATAGACACCCATCAATGTCAACAAATACAGACAAGAAATGCAGGGTTCATTCTGAAAATTTATGGCCCTCTGAGTACAAATCCAATGGGTCATTTCATAAATGTGATGGACCAAACGTGTGAGAGCACCTTTCCACAAACTGCAAAGGGGGGTGATGTGGGGGGTGGGGGCAGAGTGTGAACACCTTGTTACTAACTGCTGAAATATTGAAAAGCTGGGGGGAGGGGGGGGGGGGGGGAGGGGGGAGAGGGGTGCATGCGGGCACATTCTCGCCAGCCGCAGAAATATCAATAAGCATGAACTTGGGAGGGGAGTGGGGAGGGGGGGGGGGGGAGGATGGGTAGGCCTTTAGAAACACATGAAAAAAAAAGGGCCCGTTGCCTACAGAAACCTATGGATCATTGACCCCTCACCTCAAAATGTTATGGGTCATTTTGGGAAACCATGCGCCAATGGTGCAAGGCGCGCTTCAAAAATGAACCCTGGAAATGTTTCAACACATTTAGTTAAGTTAGGAAAAAAGAAAATACAGTTAAGCCTTTGGCTGTCAGTAGTGTTTTTTGTTGTGATGAATCCTTTAGGAATCGTAATGATTCCTTTAGAAATCATCATGACAAAAATCACTACCAACAGCATAAAACTACGGTTCCAAAAGCATGAATACGATCCAAACCCGATGCAGTGATGCAATTATCTTTACAAAAAATTGGGTCATTTTCGTTCGAAGCCGGATGCGAATTCGTTTCCACATCGGGCATGTGGAAACACATGAACATGAAAAGGACTTGCACGAACTTTTCTGTTTCCGACCTGCTTCAGATTCGGATCGAGTTCATATCGGATTTGTGTCTATGGGTCGCTTACCGTAGGGTTAATGAAAATTGGACAACTCACTTGACTGTACTGTGGCCAACAGCGGACACAAGCCTTGGATGGTCATGATCTGCCCATCTTGATAGCTCAGGGTACGAAGATGATGATGATAATCGCACCCGCTCCTTGGGCACGCCACTGGCTGTTGCCGGACGCTTGAACAGTTTCTCTGAAGCCCTCTGCCGAGCTAGTTCTGCATTCTCTAAATTGCGCAGAATGTCTGTGTCGCTGGAGGCTCGCTGGCAGTGAACGGGACTAGTGTCAGCTGATGGAGGCCCCGAGGCACTTTTCTCTCGCTGTGAACGCTCATACTCTTCACGCAACAGTTCGATGACAGTCACCTTACGATCAGATCTATCAGAGGGGGTAAAGGACACAACACTAGAAGTTTCACTGGGAGTTTTGGCAGTCAAATCACTCTGCCAGCTCTTTTTGCTGGTCAAGTCACACTGTGACTCGTCCTTGCTATCGAGAGCTATGTCTTCTAGATGAAGGTCACTGGAGACCTGTGCTGAGGGGTCAGTGTCCCCGCCTGAGCACACAAGTTCAGTGGAAGAGGATTCCAGATTATCACAGCTAGAGAGGTGTGCGTCAGCTGAGGACAGCCTGACACCCGAGTCATCGCTAACACTGTGCGCTTCACCGTCTACCGATTCCTCATAGCCATTAGCAATGCAAGTGTCATCACTGTGGACATCATCTTTCAATACAGAAATATTCTGTGACTTATATTCCTGAGAAGACACACTGATATCACCAGCATCGATGCCTGAGCTGTGCCCCACACTGGCATAATCACCAGACGCGTCTCTCTTCTCTGTATCCCCTTCTTCAACCTCTTGATGTGAAAACATGTGCCTCACATCCTCTTCACTCTCACAGTTCTGCTGGAACAATTCCCCGGCACCTTCCTTCTCGTCTGTCAACAAGTCAGATGGACCAGATGAGTCCACCACAGGAGCAGTGTGTGAACGGTGGGCTTTAAACATGGCGCGTCTCTGTGTGCAGTTACCTGTCCTCTCAGTACTGCCCTCTTCCACACCCTCACCTTTATCCCAGTCAACATCAGTGGCATTGTCTGAAAGCTCTGGGCTGATGCAGGCCTGTGACAGCCCTGGGCTTTCAGACCATGCCGCTGATGCCTCTCCGTCACTACCCACAGTCAAGTTGGTAAACTCAGGCAGGGATGAGACACTTCCTCTGCTCCAGCAAGTTCTTGGCAAAATTGACATTGTGGATGAAGCTGGCCTCAGTGGAAATGCTGCTGACTGCGGCCGCTCATGCTCTTTCTGAGTGGGGCTTAATGTGCCCAACAAAACGGCGCGAGAAGGCTCCGTGTCAGGCTTGGGGACTTTACGGTAGCCGATCAGCTGCACGCCTAGCTTGTCATCCTTTGTCTCCCCTTTCTTGATCGCCTTTTGAATCTCCATCTTTTCCGCATCAGAACATGAGTATGAGGAGGGTCTTTTGAAGGCTTCTGGTTTGATGTTCTTAATGAAGTTTTTCTTGGAGCGCATTTTTTGTCGTGGTGTAACTTCGCCATTCAGAGACTGAGAGGAGGAGGCGGCAGTGAGGGGCTTGTGGAGGTTATTTGTGGCATCAGTTTCATCAACTCTGACACCATCTCTGGGATCTTTCATCGATATATCTGGAAACAAGATGTAAAATTGTCTTAATCCTTTTTCTTTTTTTTTAAACTTGTTTTAGCCCCACTGCTGCATTTTTTAAATTTTGGAAGTGTCTTCTATGTACCAGTTGCAGGCAATGGTCTGACCATAATTCAAGGGTAGTGCCAGATGAGCTTGGCACCATCGGGTGCCAAGCTCATCTGGCACTACCCTTGAATTATCATGGTCAATATCTCCTGCTGTATGGCGTTGGGGCTAAATGGGTTAACATTCTCTAATACAAACCCTAAACTAATTTCAGCATGCTTACAAAAAAACTAGGAGATACAAAAACAAAAAGAACAAAATATTTTTTTCCTACAAAGTAATCACAGCATTATTTTGAAAGATGGGGGGGGGGGGGGGGGGGGGGGGGGGGGAAGGGGCTGCACAAACATGGGTTTAAATGAGGCTTTTGTTTTTTCTCTTCTAGGCCAGTGGTGCATCAGTAAATTAACTAATTAACTTCAACATTCTACAATAACAAATTTTCTTTTGAACATTCAAGTACCAAGTTGTGACCAGGAATCATGATAGATGTCCTCAAATATGATAGGAAGTGTCGTGACATCTCCATCCAGGTCTGTGCACTCTACGCTCAGGGGCCGCAACTGCTGAAAGTATGCTGAATTGCGCACAATTCCCGCCAACGCATTGTGACCATGAATCCTGCCAACATACACAGACTGTGACAAACGCTGAAAGTGTCTGTTTTTACAAGGACACGTGATTAGTCATCAACTTCAAAGAAAGTGTTGCAAAAGTCAAACGTTTCCTTTTTCTTGATTTCGTATTTTCTTCTTTTCTATTTTTATTTTAAATGTGATTGTCTTCCCTGCTCAAAACTGTTTAACCCATTTAGCCCCAACACCCTACAGCGGGAGATGGATTGACCATAATAATTTAAGGGTAGTGCTGGATGAGTTTGGCACCGATAGGCGCCAAGCTCATCTGGCACTACCCTTGAATTATCATGGTCAATCCATCTCCTTCAGCTGACACTTAGTCTTGACACATCCAAAATTTTGGAAATGCACCCGTGGGGTTAAATGGGCTTATACAGAATACAGCCCCCCCTCACCTGCCCCCCCCCCCCCCCCCCCCCCAAGTTATTTTAATGTCTGTGTTGCAGGAAATGGAAGTTGGGAAACGTGCTGGCCTCATGAATATGGACCACACACCATGTGCTCAAAAAAGTTAATGTATAAAATCGCAGGCTAGCATGTTCTTATGTACTTGTTATTGGTGCTGTTATTTGTTTGTTTGGGTTTTTTGTTGTTTTTTGTTTTTTTTTGTTTTTTTTTCTTGGGGGGAGGGGGGGGGAACGTGGTGGGGGGGGGGGGGGAGGGGGGAAGAGGAGGGAAGGAAGAGATGGGCAAGGTACTACCAGTACTCCCAGTACTACAGGGTTTTCAGATTTTATCATGTTTATGTTTATCTCAGCTTACGCTTCAATATTCTGTTCACATGCAGGGTGTTGAAACTTACCCAGGATCATAGCAAGAAAGACATGATGCTTTGGGGTTTTCCAGAGTGAAAAAGGCTTCAGCGAATCGCCTCACCTGTGGAGTAGATGAAGAAGACATTTAGAGACTGAATTATGAAAAAGTCTTGATAAAACGTGTGTAGAATGGAACTTTTTTGTAACCCTTTGGCTATTGGCAGCACATTTTGTTAAAGTGATTCCTACAGGAATCACCTAAACATTTTGTGATGGGGGACAAGCATGAATAAAACAAAATTTGGATCCGACTGTTTCAGCAGCGTAACCTTTTGGGTGTCGGTAGCAGTTTTAGTCGTGATGATTCCTGCTGGGTTAAAGAGTACTGTCTGCAAAAAAACTCAGCAAACAAATGAACAAGGTGAACAAAACACCATCCCTTCCCTCCATACCAATGCCCACCCCCCTTGGGTTCGCCAACAACCAAAAAGGTTTACAGCAAAGATTAACTCATTCGCGGCCAGCCGCATCCGGATACGGCTGGCCGCGAATGAGTTAACCAGCCTGACCCTCTCTTTGGGTGGGGGACATAAATGCAATCTCACCCTCTCACTGTGATGTTCTTTGGCAAGAATTTTGTGGACCTCGACACGAAGTGTGACCTCTTCAAGAAACTGGGCCCACAAAATGACGTTCTCCGCACAAAGCTGGGTGATGTCCGTGATGGCTTGCTGAATCAGATCCTCTTCGTCTGTCATGCCCTGAAACTCAATCAGTATTGTGCAAGTGTGTGGTGGACAGTACATGATTTCAAAACTGAAACAGTTCTATCAATGCAAAGAAAATCCCAACAAAGAAAGAAACACCCTTAACATATATCATACTGAGGCTAAAAGCTTCAAAATTGTACACTGCCATATGCAAGCTACATTATATTACTTAAGGATAAGGATATAGACCAATGGCTTTAGTTCATGGGTGGTGCCAGAATAGCTTGGCGCCTAGAGGCACCAAGCTATTCCGGCACTACCCTTGAACTATTTTAGTCACTTATTTCACAAACTGGTGTATTCCAAATGATAAGGGTTAACCCATTACATCCTGAGGCTGATTTTTTTTTTTTTAATTTGCTTACTGTCCTATGAAGGCTACATTACAGACCAGGAGACAGATCAACCATTTTAGTTCAAGGGTGGTGCCAGAATAGCTTGGTGCCTGAGGTGCATAGCTATTCTGGCAGTACCCTTGAACTGCCACAGTAAAATTAATTTCAAGAAGTAGTGTATCAGGATGAAAAGGATTAACAAGAAAGGCAAAGCCATTATGGCTCACATGCATGACCGATTTACATATGTGTGACCTTTGTGACAAGGGCTGGCTTCTGCAGCAGCAAAATCCAAGTTTTCTGAAAATGTAAGCATTTTTCACAAATCTGTCAACCTCCGGTGACAATTGACCTTTGTGATGAGTCAACTAAATTAGTATGCATAGGAAGGTCTTATCATCAGCTATCTTTGTACCAAATTTGGTTGAAAAATTTGCAAAAATTTGGGAATACCTACAATTTTATCAAAAATCAGCATTTTACACATATTTGCCAGCCTCTTGTGACCCTTGACCTTTTCAAGGGGTCATCCAAATTAGTATGCATAGATAGGTCTTACCATCAGGTATCTCTGTACCAAATTTGGGTTTTGTTGTGAATAGTATTTGAGAATAAACATCTTTTGTCAAAATATGGCTATTTTAGACCTATTTCTTGAGCTCTCGTGACCCTTGACCTTTCTGAGGGATCAACCAAATTAGTGTGCATAGAAAGGTCTTCCCATCAGGTATCTCTGTAGCAAGTTTGGGTTTAAAGTTGTGAATAGTATTTGAGAAAAAACATCTTTTGTCAAAATATGGCTATTTTAGATCTATTTCCTGAGCCCTTGTGACCCTTGACCTTTTTGAGGGGTCATCCAAATTAGTATGCATAGATAGGTCTTACCATCAGGTATCTCTGTAGCAAGTTTGGGTTTGAAGTTGTGAATAGTATTTGAGATAAAACATCTTTTGTGAAAATATGGCTATTTTTCACCTATTTCCTGAGCTCTTGTGACCATTGACCTTTCCGAGGGATCTACCAAATTAGTACATATAAAAAGGTCTTACCATCAGGTATCTTTGTACCAAGTTTGGGTTTGAAGTTGTGAATAGTATTTGAGAAAAAATAAATTATGTCCAAATATAGCTATTTTTTACCTATTTCATTATCCCCTGTGACCTCAATCTTTGATGGGGGGGGGGGGGGGGGGGGGGTCACTCAAATTGATATGTTTAGAAAGTCTTACCAGAAAGTATCCTTGGGCCAAGTTTGAAGAATGTGGCTTGAATAGTCTCCGAGAAAATGCCAACGTTAAAATTTACCACGGACGACGGCGGATGAACGATGGACAGACGACCACTGGCCCAAAACATTGCTTCGCACATGAGCCAAAAAGGACAATTACAACACAGTATGTTATAACTGTCTTTTTAAAGTATGTTTCTTTCTTTTTTGTTGGGATTTTCTTGGCATTTTACACACATGGCAGCTACCTTTTTGGTTCTGTGCATGGTATATTGAAGTACAGACTTCCGAGAGAAAAAGTGAAATTTAAAGTCGCACACTCACTTGCAAGTGCAAAATGATGTCACTGAGCCTAGTGTGGCAGTCCTTGTGTTCTGAAAATAAATATGGGATGTGTAAGTAAGGCATGCGCTTAACCCCTTTACTGCAGTGAATGCACATCATGTTTTCTAAATCGCTGTAAATTGAATCTCTCAGATCTGCAACTAACTGGTTTCAGCAAAAGGTATAGATCCTCATGAGCCCCTGCAACTGGATCTATACCTCTTGAAGTTGTATCACCATAACATCCTCAATTTGGCGAACAGATAGAGCCAATCTTGGTCAGCAATAGGAACAGAATCTCATGAGCCCCTGCAACTACAATCAGGCATGGGAATTAGAAAAGTGAAAAAAGTCTGAAATTTCCAGCGTGATCCTTCATTTCAGCGACCAAAAAAATCAAACGACAGGGGGGGGGGGGGGGGGGGGAAGCGTGGTCCTTCATTTCAGCGGCAAAAAAATCAAACGACGGGGGGGGGGGGGGGGGGGGGAGGGGGGGGGGTCTTGCTTACCGGCTCTAGCGGGCGGCATATCACTTGAACCAATGCGGCCTCGCAGTGTATAATGACCGGTGCTCAGTTACTTTTTGCACCCCAATTTTATTTTTTCGGCAGACAATTTTTTTTTTTGTGGCGGCTGAGCAAATCATTTCGGCGGAAATTTGCCTTTAGGCGGACAATTCCCATGCCTGTACAATGGATCATGTGAATCTATGTTTCTTGCATATGCGATGGGGTTTGTGTGGTTGCAGGAACTCGTATGAATAAATTTCTGTTGCAAGGTGAAGGGGAAGAGGGGCTGGGGGTATGGGGGAGAACTGAGAACTGAGCAAAGAAAATACTCCTTATAGGTTTTACATCAAAACAGCCCTTCACAGATGTGCGATTTAACACATTTAGCGCCGATGCATTATAGCAGAAGATGGATTGACCATGATAATCAAGGCTAGTGCCAGTTGAGCTTGGCGCCTAAAGGTGCCAAGCTAATTTGGTGTACTACCCTTGAATTATCATGGGCGATCCCTCTCCTGCAACTGGTACAGTCATTAGGTGACATCCAAAATTTGGGAAATGCAGCCTTGGGGTTAAATGGGTAAAAAAAAAAAAAAACCCTAAACTCCTTGCAGCAAACTCACGCGCACGTGCACACACACAAACACATGCCCCTCCAGCTGTGGGATGTGGCTTTTAAATTTGACCCATCTGGCTCAGAAGTGAAGAAGACTAAAAAAAAAACTAACTGTGTTCATGGGTACTGCTACAGCTCTCTCACGCCCAAGCCAAATAAATTGTCCTATGCCTTACCTAGTTTCAGTTTTGACTTCGGCAGCTTGGTAAGGTACAAGGCCAAAGCCTGCTGCAAACTTTCATGGGCGGAAAGCAGAAGCGTGCAGATCCTCTTGTGCATGACATGTGCGTGCTGCATCCGTGAGTTGGCCCCTCCTCCCGGTAGCTGCACATTTGGAAGAGAAGGAAGTGAAAACAGGACATCTGGTTCCTTATTGCACTACAAGCAAGAATTCTTGCATGTAGGAGTGGTCACTTCTACACGCATCCATACGATAAGTAGCGAAGTGTATCCTTGTCTATTTTGAAAAAGGGTTTTCACCCGAAATATTAATAAATTGTGTTGTAACTGTCTTTTCTAAGCAAGATTCTTTCTTCGTTGAGTTATTCTCTTCTCATCCATTTGCGCCACCATAAATGAACCAGACTGCAGGGACTCATGAGGATCTATGCCTCTTACTGGACGCACATGTAACTCACCCCCGAGAGTGGCCTCTGTCCGAAGTAAACAGCCTCAAGCGTGTTCTGGTCTGGCTGACCTGCCCAAGAGGACTTCTGCGGCCGTGGCATGCTGAAACATTCCCGACTACGGTAACATATTGAAAATCAGTTTCAGCACAAACTGACAGAGACATTATGGATGTTAAATTCCTGCCTACAAGTAATTCATATAAATAATTATTTAAAATATTTATATTATAATAACAAGATAGAAAAGACAAGACTAGCAATTGGTCTAAAGCACGGTGCATGATTCACATTAGAAGGACACCTGTGCCAGTACCTCGTTAAAGTCACTTTCTACAACTATACTGATGAGTAAAAGAAATGCGGAAATCATCGGAAACACTGTCATAAAAAAATGCGACATTTTGGAACTCATCGGAAACACTTTCGTAAAAAAAAAAATGCAACATTTTGGGAATCATCGGAAACACTTTCATGTTTCCGATGATTTAAAAAATGTCACATTTCTTTTGCTTGTCCGTGTATTACAAAGGTAGCAAATACGGCAAAAATTTCATTTTCAATGTAATTTATGCATCTCTAAAAACTCAAATAATGCTTACAATGTGTAATGCATCAAAACGACATACCTATAACCCAGCCCACAACCAAGCTGCGTTACGTTAACCCTCTGACTGTCACCAGGTTTTTATTGCTATGATTCCTGCCGGAATCAACGTGACAAAATGCGCTTCTAGCAGCCAGCAGGTTAATTCACTCATCATGCAGCTTAACTCATTGTACCACAAGGCCAAAATCCCCAAATTTTGTCGTTGTCCTCTGAAGACTGCATTGCAGTGCAGGACACAGATCGATGATGATAGTTCAAGGGTGATGCCAGAATAGCTTGACACCCATAGAGGGGGGGGGGGGGGGGGGGTAGAGAGAGAAAAGGCACATGCGCCATCTTGTTTGTGCGACCTACCACGTGTTTTCGCTCCCAGTGTTTTAGTGGTTTTTCGTTGGATGTACTGTGTTTCGTGTGCTGAAAGTCTGCTGAGTATCGTATAAGAGTGCGCTGATGAGGATTATGCTTGTGTTTCGTCGGATCTGGCTGCTGTTTGAGTGGTATCGTATTGAATTGTGTCTGTCATTTGAATTTTGTTTACGTCGCCATTTTGCTTCTTCCGCAGCGTGGGTTCGCCGGGCCTTTCCGCCGCCCTGTTATTCATGTGCTGCGTGCTAGTGTGTGAAGTGTTTACTGTGCGAGTCTGTTTGCCACCTGTGGTTGCATCTGCCGCTTGGTTGTTGTAAACTCGTTCGTGTTCCCGACCGTTCTATAGGTTTACGTGTGCTCTCCCGTCGACATCTCGCCCTCCCCACTTTCGGCGCCATTGCCCGATCTCGCCGCTGACCGACCGGAAATCAGGTCGCTCCCCTACCACACCGCTCACACAAACACCGGCACACACACACACACACCCTACTGAACCCTCTTTTCGTCTTCCTCTTTCTTGTCCTCACAAACAATCATGCTTATCAAATACACACGCCAACAACTGCTATCTCTACGTCGCCACGCCACCTACTGCGCGGCCGGAGCTGCTGACAGTGTTGCAGATGCCTTACGCGGCATCCGATCGCGAAAGAGTCGCCACAGGAGCGGAATTAGCAAAAGGCAGGACTCAACACCACAAACAAAACCACACTTCTTCCCCTTTTCCTATGCCCTTCCACCCCTTCCGCCTCCCCCCCCCCCCCCACCCCCCCCCCCCCCCCCCCCCCGCCTCCTTGATTTCTCCACCTCCCTTCCTTCTTCTCCCATTTCTTTTCCTCTCTTGCTCATCTACCGCTCACTGCTCTCCTCGGCCGCCCCCTCCCCCTTCCTCCCCTCACCCCCTCCTCCTTCGCCTACTTTTTCCTCCTCGTTCCCTCTCCCCCTTTCTCCACCTCTTCGCCCTCCCCCTCCCTCTACCTCAGCTTTTCCTACTCCCCTTCCCACGCCTTTACCACAGCTTACACTTAGTTCGCTTCAGGCTGCCAGAGAGATAAGGCGCGGCGAGGTCACATTCCACTCTCGCCCGCTCATTCTATTTATATCGCACTTGCGACTGTGTGGTACACGGCGTGTCCGGCGCACTGCGCTATAACAGCTACCTACACGTTTGTATTCATAACACTTCTCAGCCTAAAGTGACTGTTGTGAAAGCAACATCGTTCAAAAGTTGAAATTCTCACCTACACACTCATACCAAACATGACAACATTACAACTTACACTTGTGTAGCAGATTATGGTGAAAATAAAGGGAACGAGAATTTGTTGATGTACGATGTCGGTGTTTGTTGTGAAATTGACAAAGTTCCCACAGCCATAACAAGAAGACGCTACTTTTCCCAACGATACACACTTGCATGCATAAGGGTCAGCATGCCTACAGTAAGTATCACTTACCAGATTTTGGTTTCATGATGGGGGACGGAAGCAGGAGGGTGTTTAATGAGGTCACTGAGAAGTGTCGACAGACAAGTACCAGGCGCCTCTCTTAGTACACTCCCGGCCGAATCCGGGAAAAGTGAGGGCTTAGTTACACGGATACTATTGAGGAGATAGTCACGTTTCTTTCTCAGGAAATAGTGTAACACTAACAGTGTACCATGTACATTTGATTTAACTTTTGATCATGATGGAGTCTGATGAAACGCATACAGTCTGTGTGCACACAGCTAGGTGTGTTCCATGCCGGCGATGAAATGCATTGTGCAGACTCGGAATATGTGGCGGGAGATCACAAAAGAAACACAGTGATAAATAGTCATATCTTTGTATCAAATATGAACACTTAATCCACAAGTATTTTGGAATTAATATCCAGGAAGACAAAGCCGGACCTGATGTACTCCAAAACAATGTGTAGTAGTTGCTATAGTCGGATGAAACAGCGACTGAAACACGTGTGTCTGCGGAGACAACGTGAAATGCGGCATCTGATATTGCCTCATCACAACACATTTGGACCATGTTCGAGCCAAATACGAGTGTTGAAGAATGTGTCGCGTGCGTTCATTTCATGCAGCTAGGTAAAGGAGAACGACCAGTGGCGAAGGGTGCACATGGGAAGAAACGACCGTTTCCGATCTGTGGAATGTCACAGTGACACTCATAACACTGATTCTAATAACAGCACTAATGAAGGTGATAGTGGTATACAAGTTTTCATTCCCCCGATGTCTACTCCCCGTAAAACGCCATGCAAAGTCAATGCTCAAACGTCGCCGTTACAAAGAGTGTGGACCCCATCTCCACCAGCCAAGCAGATGCATGAAACAGCCATTTTACCCATTGAAAAAACGGGTGTCGATATAGCCACATCTCCAATGACCCAGCGGCCTTCTACCTGTCCAGGAACTGCAGATGCCATTGACAATTACAAAGGAGGAAGAAAAATATCAGACGGCACTAAACCGACCACACAATGCTTACTGAATAACGCTGTAAAGTTTAACCGGCGTCAGTCTTGTTTACTATCCGAACAGAAACTCAGTATTGTTCTTATGTCTAGTGTGTCAGCAAATGTGCTGAACCGCAATGTATATTTAAAAACACTGTTGAATACTGTGACCTGTGATGGACTAATCGGATTTTAATACACGGAGGGCATTAGCAATCTGTGGAGTACCGGGACTACGAGAAATGCCAGAACGCGACCTGTCAGTGACCTCATTAACCACCCTCCTGCTTCCGTCCCCCACCATGAAATCAAAATCCGGTAAGTGATACTTACTGTAGGCATGCTGACCCTTATGCACGCAAGTGTGTATCGTTGGGAAAAGTAGCGTCTTTGTGTTATGGCTGTGGGAACTTTGTCAATTTTACAACAAACACCGACATCGTACATCAACAAATTCTCGTTCTCTTTATTTTCACCATAACCTGCTACACATGTGTAAATCGTATTATTGTCATGTTTGGTATCAGTGTGTAGGTGAGAATTTCAACTTTTGAACGATGTTGCTTTCACAACAGTCACTTTAGGCAGAGATGTGTTATGAATACAAACCAGTATGTAGTCGTTATAGCGGCAGTGCACCGGCACGCCTTGTACGGCACAGTTGCAAGGTACCGAGACTGCGGGCGAGAAATGCCAGAACACGCGACTTGTCAGTGACCTCATTAACCATCCTACTGCTTCCGTCCCCCACCATGAAATCAAAATCCGGTAAGTGATACTTACTGTAGGCATGCTGACCCTTATGCATGCAAGTGTGTTTCGTTGGGAAAAGTAGCGTCTTCGTGTTATGGCTGTGGGAACTTTGTCAATTTCACAACAAACACCGACATCGTACATCAACAAATTCTCATTCTCTTTATTTTCACCATAACCTGCTACACATGTGCAAGTCGTAATATTGTCATGTTTGGTATCGGTGTGTAGGTGAGAATTTCAACTTTTGAACGATGTTGCTTTCACCACAGTCACTTTAGGCAGAGATGTATTATGAATACAAACCAGTATGTAGTCGTTATGTTATAGCGGCAGTGCACCGGCACGCCTTGTACTGAACAGTTGCAAGTGCGATATAAATAGAATGAGTGCGCGAGTGTGAAATTTGATCTCGCCACGCCTCGGCTCTCTGGCAGATGGAAGCAAACTAAGTGTTAAGCACCAGCACTGGCTTGTAAAGCCGTGTTCCTCCTCCTCCCCTCTCCCCCCTCACCCTCCTCTCGCATCCTCTTTCTTGCCCGGTTCTCCTTCCCCGTCTTTTCCTCCTCCCCCCTCCATCCTCTTTCCCCCCTCCCCACCCTCCTCTTCCTTCGTCCGTTTCTTCTCTCTCTTCCTCTTCTGGCTCATCCAACCTAAAACTGTGTCTGTTCAATGCACAGTCCGTCTGCAAAGATGGTAAAGCCGACGTGATTTCAGATTTCATTCTAGACAATGACCTAGATGTTGTCGTGATCACCGAAACGTGGCTCCGCTCAGCTGGCGACGAACCCATCATCGCCAGCGTCACTCCGAGTGGCTACCGCCTGGCCTCCTTCCCGCGTGCTTCCAGAGGGGGTGGCATTGCCATCATCTACAGGGACTGTCTTTCTGCTCATCTCTCCTTCTCTCAGTCTCTCCCTTTTGCTCATCCCTCCTTTGAATCTGTCGAGGCCGTAGCAACACTCCCTGGCCAGTCCCTCATCTTCTCATGTATCTATCGCCCCCCTCCAAGCTATCAAAACAAACTCACAAACTCCATGTCATGTTCCTCACCGAGTTCGACCTCCTCCTCGACCACTACAGCACACGACCCGGAAAACACATCCTTCTTGGCGACTTTAACTTTCACTTCGACAAACCCAACCACCCTGACACAAAACGCCTTTGCACGTCACTTTCAAACCACAATCTTACACAACACATCACTAAACCCACCCACCGACTCGGCCACACCCTCGACTGGATCATCACCCGCACCTCTGATCAACTCTTCCTCGACTCTGACACCTCTTATGTGCTTCCCTCCGACCACCTCGCTATTCTCAAAGCCCTCAACCTACCTCCCCCGAAAAACCCAGGCTCTTTGTCTCTCGTCGCAAACTAAAATCTGTCAACCGAGAGAACTTCTTCGACGAAGGTGTCGACCTTCTCTTGGACCCCGCTCCCTCTCCCGATCTTGCATCCCATTTCGATTCCTCCCTTCGAAAACTTCTAGACACCCATGCCCCTGTCACCACCTGCTCCATACCCAACCGACTCCCCTCCCCCTGGCTCACTGACGACATAGCTGAGGCCATCTGACCTCACCGTTCACAGAGAGATCTTCCAAACCACCAGATCCAAAGTCTGCAGAATGATCTCCGACTCCAAACGTAAACACCTTCAAAACAAAATCCTGGAATCCACTTCTTCCAAAACCCTCTACGCTACCATGAACACACTCCTAGGCACTTCTAAAGACTCTCCTCTTCCTAACACACACAGCAAAGAAGAACTTCCGTCCACTTTCTCCTCCTATTTCTCTGACAAAATCCAAACTCTGCGCAACACACTCGACACTCTGCCTTCTCCGCCTTGCCTTCCTGACCCCCCCTTTTCCGGCACTCCCCTCTCGTCCTTCCGCCCCGTCTCTCAGGATGAAGTCCTCAAGACCATAAAGTCCATGCCTTTCAAAACCTGCGAACTAGACCCCCTCCCAGCTTCTCTCTACCGGGACGGCCTCCCAAAACTGTTGCCCTTCATTACCGACATCATCAACACATCTCTAGAGAATGGCTCCGTCCCCGATATCTTTAAGTCCGCCATCGTCCGTCCTCTCCTCAAAAAACACAACCTCGACCCAAACGAACTCAAGAACTACCGCCCAGTCTCCAACCTCTCTTTCCTGTCCAAGCTTCTTGAGAAGGTTGTCCTCAACCAACTCAACCTCCACCTCGCCGACAACAACCTCCTCAGTCCCTTCCAATCTGCCTATCGCAAACATCACAGCACTGAAACAGCCCTTCTACATATCCTAAACGACCTGCTTCTCTCCACTGACTCGGGCAACATCTCCCTTCTTACGTTACTCGATCTCTCTGCCGCCTTTGATACCATAGACCACTCTATCCTCCTCCACCGCCTTCACCACACCTTTGGCATCACTGACTCTGCCCACTCCTGGTTTCTCTCCTACCTCTCCGACAGACAGCAGTCCGTCACCATCGACGGCGTCTCCTCCAACCCAGTCACGCTCTCCTGTGGCGTTCCACAGGGGTCCGTCCTGGGCCCGGTCCTTTTCACACTCTACACCTGTCCCCTGTCCAACATCATCCAGTCGCACCACATAAACCACCACCTCTACGCTGACGACTCACAACTACTAGACAAAGACAAACTCGACAACACTCAGACACTAATGACTCGCACGGCTGACTGCTATGAAGACGTGAAAAACTGGATGACAGCAAACAAGCTCAAACTGAATGACGACAAAACGGAAGCCATGCTGGTAGGCACTCGCCAGAAACTTTCCCAGCTCCCTCCCTCTCTCCACCTTCAACTCGACAGCACCCCCATCTCCCTCTCTGACTCGGTCAAGAACCTTGGCGTTATCCTCGATTCCTCTCTTTCCATGACCAGCTTCGTCTCCGCCACGGCCCAGGCATGTTATTTCCACCTCCGCCGCATCAGTCAGATCAGAAAATACCTCACTACCGATTGATTGATTGATTGATTGTACATTGCTTAACGTCCCGACAGCAACAAGGCTTTCTCAGGACGTGCCTGCACTGCTTGTGAAAAAAAAAACTAAACAGAAAATTGAATGTATTTCGCCAGCCGGTCAAATACGTTAAATAAACCTACAACATGGGGCCTAAATAAAGCTAAGACCATTTAGCAACACACATCCAATATCAAGAGCTACAGGCAGTGCAGACAGTATGGAGAGTTTTAAAAAGGCAAATACAGGTGAATGGACAAAGGGTAGACAGAAACACATGCCCCAGAATAGAGAGAAAAACCCACCCTGTGGGGCTGACCAGGGTGACCCTGGGAACTAAAAAATACCTAACCCCACCCAAGTCCCCCAAGGCAGACCCGGGTGGGGTGACCTCACTACCGAAGCTGCCACCAAACTCGCTGTCTCTCTCATCTTATCTCGCATCGACTACTGCAACTCTCTCCTTTCCGGCCTTCCTCACTCCACCACTCTCACTCTCCAGCGCGTCCAGAACAATGCTGCCCGCCTCGTCCTCAGAAAGAAAAAATCCGACCACATCACTCCCCTGCTCAAGCTCCTTCACTGGCTCCCCATCCCCCAATGCATCCAATACAAGATTCTGTCTCTCTGCTACAAATCCCTGAACAACTACGCTCTATCTCTCAAACTTACTTCACCCCTACACTCCTTCCCGCTCCGCCTCCTCATCCCCCGCACCAAACTCAGCACTTTCGGCCCCTGCTCCTTCTCAGTATATGGTCCAACCACCTGGAATACTCTCCCACTCTCTCTCCGTCAGAAACACTCTCTCTCCTCCTTCCAGTCCGCCCTCAAAACTCACCTCTTTCAACAGTTCTAACACTACATCACCACACTCCCCACCCCAAGCTGACCGTCGTAATGTATTTTTCACTATTTGTGGTACGTGAGTCATTGTCTAAAGCGTGCGCATGCATGTGCGAGTTGTGAGTGCGCGCTTAAGAGTTATAATTATTATAAGATAAGCCCATTATAAATACCGTTATTATTATTATTATTATAACTCACCAGATATCGAAGCTGTCATCATCAAATTTTGTATCACGCTGTACGATTGTGCGCTGCGCCATTTTAAAGCGAAAACGGTAGCTTGTGTGACTGTGTTACTTCTGGTAACATAGCGATTTCAGCAAAGAGCAAAATGCGAATACGGCAGAATAGCGATAAAATCGAATTGCATTTTTTTCTCCTCATCCTAAGGCGGAATCTTGTCATTTGTGCGGCGGAAAGGTTACCTTCAACGGCGGATTATCGCCGAACGACAGAGGATTGTGAGCCCTGAGGAGATGGATCGAGAAGATGGATCTGGCACTACATTTGAATTATCACGGTCGACCCATCTCCTGCTGTAGTGCATCAGGGCTGAATAGGTTAAGCAAAAGCCATGTATGTTCATTTTTGAAAAAAGCGAGATTTTCATTGTCATACAATGAAAATCTAGCTTTTCGCTAAAATAATCATACTGCTTTTTGCCATATCACAGCAGAACTTTACTGCCTTATGTGGAACTCACTTGAGGTATGGCTGGTGGATGGCGATAAGTGTAGCGTGCAGTGTGACCTCCATCGCGCACAGGTGGAAGTAATCAAAGAGGATGGGTAGGTGACAGTGCAGACCCTTGGTGGGGCTGAAGTGTAGCTGCAAGGTACGCTGGCTGCAGAGCTCCATTTTTTCACCCGTCTCACTACTGAGGAAATGTTTTTTTTAAAAACCAGGCATCAGAATTCGGAATGTCCAAAGTATCACGTTCAAACAGCAAGAAAGCAGTTTAAATTTCAAGCCAACTGACAACACTGAACCCATTTGAGAACTGTGCAGTGTTACGATTGTGGTTGTGTTGTTTTGAAAGAGCATGCATGTATTAATCGTATGAAACGATACGATATTTGAGCTATCATGGTTACGAATCACGTACCTTTTTAGTAAGATTCTTTATCGTTCGCGCGTAGAGCGGAATTGGCTTTGTTATGATATGCTAAGATTAGTCCGGAAGCTTCTAGCAAAGTCGCATGGAGAAGAGCGGTGAGTTTTTGTAATGCGTAGATTCGCTGAGAATAAACCAGAACATTCGAGCAAAATCGCGCTGTCTAGTGACCTCGCATGTGTGACGTCAAAGTGTAGGCAATGTTTTGCAACACAGTAGTAAAGCCATTCTAATATTCATAGTCATAGTTGTTTTCTGTATGCGTGAATTTAGCAGCCAGTCAGTTTGTATTATGAAAGGTCGTGAACAGTCTGCCATACTCTTGTGTGACATCATTACACACTCGGATTTGGGGCTGAAATTATCAGTCAAATTTTTGTAGACTATTGTAGTTTATTCTAGAAAGTTCTTTTTAGTTAATATTTATGAGTTTCGGTTACGTGTTCCGTTCTGATTGGTTGCGTTGTGTGAATTCGGTGGATTATTCTGTAAAGTTGTTGTACTATGAAAGTTTGTGCTGTGAAGCACATTTGTACATTGTCATACATTGTCAGTTGTAGGGACACACAGTTTATCATAGGTACGTGGCCCGTATAGGGTGTACATTGTGAGAGACGCAGCGTAACGGTGGTGTACGTTGTGTGAGAAACGCATTGTGTCGCCAATGTTGGACATTTTGCAGAGGAGACATTGTATCAGTGTTGGTGCATTTGAAAATGCATTGTGTGGAGATCGCATCGCTGAAATAAAATATTGTTGTAACTGTTACTCCAGTGTAGTCTACATCCTTAAGCCACGTGTTTTACGGGTTGCAGCTGAGTGAATTTTCTTTAAAAAACCTTACGTGCGTGCGTCTGGTATGATATCATACTACGACTACGACTCAACACGTAACATGCAGTTTAACCCATTGCATCATGCGGCTGATTTTATAAAATTCGCGTACTGTGCTTGCGAAGGCTGCATTACAGATTAGGAGAGTGATCAACCATTTTAGTGCAAGGGTGGTGCCAGAATAGCTTGGCGCCTTTGGTGCCAAGCTATTCTGGCACCACCCTTGAACTATCCTAGTCAAATTCATTTCAAGCAGTAGTGTACCAGGATGAAAATTGTTAACACCTACAGACCTGCCTACCACCAATTTTTTTTTATAGTATTTATAATCGCCAAAAATAGTATTCTTGGGGAAAAAATAGTATTTTCATAAAATTGTAGCAGACTATTATCAAAACGTACAAACAATAGAAAAATCAATTTATACTGATAAACTATACCATTCCGTACAACAGGAAACATTTGCTTAAACATCCCGGACATGGAATCCACACAGGACAAAGGAAGATTTGAATCAACTATAAAACGAACCATGCAGATTTCCACACTAGTTCAGTAGTTGCTTGTTGACGCAAAATTTTGACTGCTTCATGGGACTGCTTAGAAAACACAGCCTGTAATTACAACTCGTTTCTGGGCATCTGCCAGTCTCTTATGGATATTAGTTGATAAATGCTTTTCAATGTCATTTCGGCCATCATGGGCACATGAGAAGTCACAATGCATAGGTTGGTCCTTTCTTTGACATTCGCCAAAATGTCCAATATTTAGCATACTGTGGCAAAAAATACTGGTGCTTAGCTTTCTTTGAGCTAGAAAAATCCACTCTCCTCTCCCTACTTTGCTCTGACATTTTGTATTTTGAGACTTTATTGACCGACACAACACCCCCCCCCCCCTCCCCCCCCCCCCAAAAAAAAAAAAAAAAAAAAAAAAAAAAAAATTTTTTTTTTTTTTTTTTTTTTTAGTAAAATCGTAAATTTTAGGCATTAATCGTATTTTCGTATTTTGAAAAAAAAATCGTAAAAATACGCCCAAAAATCGTAGGGTAGGCAGGTCTGCACCTAAATGAACTGCATGGAAAACATGCCCCCCAACCCAACTTTTCCCCTCTGAAAAACGTAACCCTCTGGCTGTCAGTAGCTTTTTAGTTTGTGGTGATTGTGACAAAATGCATTACTGACAGCTGAAGGGTTAAAATTACTCACTTGTCCTCCTCCTCCCCGAACCACAACTCCACCTGCAGCTGCAGATCCAGGCCCTCAAGGCTTTCTTCCAGCTGTAACACACCATATATTCTTCTTGTCATTTTCTTTCGTTTTGTTTTTAACCCATTTAACCCCATGGCCACTTTACCAAAATTCTGGAGGTGTCACCCAACGACTACGTACCATGTGCAGGAGGCGGATTGAACATGTTAATTCAAGGGTAGTGCCAGATTAGCTTGGCGCCTGAAGGCACCAAGCTAATCTGGCACTACCCTTGAATTAACATGGTCAATACATCTCTTGCTGCAGGGTGTTGGGGATAAATGGGTTAAGGTAGGACAAAACAAATGTCGCATACAAGGTTTCTTCAGAGGTACTAACCATGAGTTGTTTACATAAATTGCTCTGCTTCAAATATAACAAACAAATTTCTGAACACTGCCTGTTTGTTATACTGTGTACTTACAAACTGTATAATGAAACTCCCTAATGCAGCATTGCTCATCATTACCATATTTCCAAATCATGCATCAAACAAACTGCTCACCAAACACAACTGTGCGCCAGTCTGTGACTTTTGGACCAAACGGCCTTCAGTTGTAAGGTCCAAAATCGCAGACCCGCACACAAATGCTTATATGATTTAACAGCACAAGCAAAGTGGCTAAATTGTGATAATCATCGCTTAGCCTCTTGAGACTGTGTAAATTAACTGATATACTGCTGTGTTCTGAAACAAAATAACACAAGCACCCTTAAAACATCACAGCAGGAAATGATCACCTATGCCAGTTCAAAGGTAGTGCCTGATTCACTTGGTGCTTTAACCCTTTTAGCCCCAAGGTCCCATTTCTCAAATTTTGGAGGTGTTGCCTAATGACTGTACCAGATGCAGGGGATGGATTGACCACGGTAATTCAAGGGTAGTGCCAGATTAGCTTGGCGCCTGATGGCACCAAGCTAATCTGGCACTACCCTTGAATTATCATGGTCAATCAATCTCCTGATGTAGGGACTCGGGGCTAAATCGGTTAATTACCACGTGCCAAGCTAATCTGGCACTACCCTTGAACTGTCAAAGCCAACCACCCTGCCCCCCCCCCCCCCCCACCACACACACACCTCAATAGGAAACAGCCTTTATAATCTATGTGCATCTCCTGTTAGGCCGAATGCAGAATATGCTGTGCTTTACATCACAAAACCACAACATGTGTGCACAAAGGTTGACTAGACCACCTGGTATCATCATCACTTATCAATACAGAGGTTTCTTCCAGTACTGTAATGTAATCAATAACTGTGTCTTTGTGTGAATGTGTGAGACACACAGTGAGAGAGAGAGAGTGTGTGTGTATGTGTGTGTGTGTGTGAGTGAGAGTTTTATATGAGAGAGATTGCTCAAAATAACCAGAACAACTGCACATCTGCAAATACCAGTTCCCCATATTTCATTTCGAAAATAACATCCAATTAACCTTGAGTGTTACCGACGTCACAAAGAACTGAATTTGTCCTGTTGCCACACTGCACTAATAAACCTGCCTTTAAACCCCATTTTCTTCCTCAAGCAGAACAGATACTAGTTTAATTCTGTCTGCTGCAATGGTATGAGATATTTATACTCATGTCTACTGGCATTTGCCAACTATTAAGCTCGATGAGTTTCCTAAACTGTAATGTAATTCTCAACTTTTCTGGCACCATCCTTCAACTACGTTAGAACCGATTTTGAGCATACAAACGCCTTTTTTTCTGGCAAGAAAAAGTGGTCCTAAAAGACAGGTGCTTCCTCAAGAGAAGTCTTACAAGGCAAACAGTGTCACCTGCCATTAAATTTAAAGAACATCATTTAGGTGGCTACAGCCAAATTTAAATTTAATGACAGCTAGATGATCTCACATTAAAGATTGGTCACTCAAAACAGGTTCTGCTGTATTGTGGCTGATAATGGTACTTTTTCCTGAAGTCAACTGTGAGGTAACTGACAACTCCCAAACTTGGGAATTTTGAACATAGTCCTCAGTTTAATCAAGTTGCAAACATTCTGATGAATATAAATGTCCCTACCCGACTGCTATCCACTAAGGTGTGTATGCGGTACAGAATGGCATCGTTGACGTTCATGTCTTCGTTGCGATAGAGGATCTGAAATGTGCGGCTGATAGTAACATTGTTTACTATGTTGGCTGGGACTGTCTGTGGACCCCCTGAAACAGAACCAAAAACACACACTGTCAATCAACGTGACTTGATCTGTGATTCTGGATCTTATGGCTAAAATTGCAGACCAAGCACACAGAACCACCTGAACAGACCTGTAGCCAGCTGCATAAGCGAGCTTATATCCTGCGCAAGCCACTTAGCAAGGTGCTCCGCTATAGCGGAGCACCTTGCTCAGTGCCTTGCACAGGATATAAGATTGCTCATGAATGCAATTGGTCCCTGGTCATAAACAGTGTACAAACTTAGACTGTATACATGCTTTAAACAACCAGCTGTTTTGTAATCAAGAGAAGTCTCACTCTGAAAAAAGTTTTACCTGACATTAACCCTTTGCGCGTCAGTAGTGGTTTCAGTCACGATGAGTCCAACAGGAATCATCGCTACTAAAACTGCTATTGACACACAAAGGGTTAAAGACCTTCATTTACACCAGCACAACATAACTTAATAAACGGAACTATCACACTGAAGAAGAACACATACTGTATGATTCTGGTTTGGATGGCTTGTTGAGGCTGACTTCCACCTTGGCCGGCCATTTTGGAGGTGTCTTCAGCGATGTCCGAATTTGATAGAATCTGTCAAAAAAAGAAAAACAAGATGAGGATTTCATCCCAAAGTCTACCGTATTGCTTGGAGCTCGCATGCGCTTTTTTTTTTAAAAAAGGAGCATTCAGAGTTCATTTTCATATTTTTAAGCTTATTCTTCTGATCCATTTCCCTCCTCTCTAACCCAACCTCTGATCAAAACACACCTGTGCACACAAATAAAGAAAGACACAAGGTGCTTCCCGCCATAAGTATGCTCTGTGGGCTGGAGTAGCGACAGGAATTCTGAAGAGGAAGAATAGAACGAGCAGCAAAATGACGTTACTATAAACTTCAAGTCATGGCATCACCTGTGCCACGACACAGTGACGAATTTGATGTCAATTCAGAAACATTGTATAACACTGACATCTGGTGCTTTGCGGCAATTTAGGAACATTGTGTAACACTGATGTGTTTGGTGCCTTTACGTCACCATCGAGAATTCTTACTTTTAAATTTTTTCTGCAATGAATTACTTTTTACAAAAAAGTTGAAAAGGTGCAAAGCTAGCTAACGAACTCATCCAATGTCTATTTCCAAGATAGCTATATCCGAAAATTCCAAGTGAATAAAATGAAAATTAGGGACTCAAATGAGGGTCAACCGGCTTTACATAAATGGCAATTTTTCTCTTGAACGAGTCTACCATTTAAAATATCCTCGGAAGCTCTCCAAAATACATCTCGATCAAAGCATTTCCTAAAGTTTAAGGCCTGTACGTACACAAACACCAGAGATGCTCGTGTCTACATACATACATACACACACACACGGCGTTTCCTGCCATATGTACGTTCAACAGTGCGGTTAACGTAGCTAGGCATGACATAATTTTTATCGTGCTACCTCACTGTCAGTCTCATTTCCGCCCGTCTATGTTCGTCATTTGCTTGCTACGGAACGTGCTCCGACCAGCCCCATCTCAAAGTTTATTGTGTTTTCAATAAGCTAGACAAAAAATATGATGATGTGTGGTACTGAAGAAACTAAAATAGTTACATGTACATTGATTAGAGTGTGGTCAATGATTTTGGACCCTATCAGGCTATGTTCCCAAGCCATAGGTCCAAATCAGTCAAGTAGACAAAATTTGTATACATTGTCTTGGTGATGAGATAATGTTAACCTTTTCTATCAGTGGTGTGTTTTGGTTGAGGTGATTCCACCGTGACAAAATGCACTGCCAACAGCCAAAGGGTTAAAAGGAAACATCAAATCTCACAACAATATATCCCCCGAAATGAAATTATATACTGTTTTATAAATGGGGATGTAGCTTAGTGGATAAGACACTGCAATGGCAGTCGTGAGATCCCATGTTCAAATCCCCTGGTGGGCAGGAATGGGATGTGGACTTTTCTTCATTTCCATTGAGTGTGTGTCTCGCCTTCTTGTGTGCAGTACTACATAATCATCAAGTGCGCACATTAAAAATCCCATTACCATTATTCGAAAAGAGAAGGCCCGTTAGGGCCGGTTGAATGGAAACATAAATATATGGCATGTTCCGAAATTAATAGAAGGGTGGAGGTTTGCACATAAAGTAATGCTTAGTAGCAGCAGGTTTTCAAAGCTCCAGCTTCCATCCCTTGATCATCTTGAAATAGATGGATATGTGTGCCTCGGAGGCATCATACCAATTACCATACCAAATACAGCACCGTAATAAAGACATGCCAGGAAAAAACTAACTCAGTGAATGTATTTTTTTTTTTTTCTCTCTATCTCTCTTGTTTTCACATAATTTAGTTTTTATTGTGTGATCAAAGCAATATAAACAATCATTAAATTCTCTGTTCTGGGCTCAATTACAAGCCAGATGCATATTTTATTGAAAGGGGTGCTCGTTCCCCCTTTTATTTGTACAGCCAACTTGTTAACAGAACAATGTGGAGAGTCCTGCAAAGCACTGACTTAGAAGCGAAGCAAACTGCAGTGACTGTCACGGCTCAAGGGTAGCCACTGATTAGCGTGTTGCATGGACAGGTATCAAGTGAACCAGAAACTACCCTCGAGCATTCAGGTGGAAAGCTTGTGGAGTGCCACCCTGAAGCTATCCTGATCAACCACTCTCCTATTCATGTAGTTAATGCTGAAATTTTCTTTTTAATCACTTCACAGTCGAGAAAAAGTGAACACAGCTCAACTGCATGAGTCAGAGATTCTCATGAGCCCCGGCGGGTGCGGGGACTCATGAGGATCGACGCCTCTTGCTGACACCACTATGTATCTATGTTGGCTCTTTGAAGGTGAATTAACACAAATATTCAGAAACACCGTCAGCGTCCACTGCAGTGAAGAGGTCACGTCTAATTTCCTGAGCCTACCGCAGTTATAACTGAACGTTAAAGAAAGAGCATTAACCCTCTCTACCCCCACGGCCGAGTTTCCCAAATCTTGGAGCTTTCACCTAACGACTGTGTACCACGTGCAGGAGATGGATCGAACGTGATAATTCAAGGGTAGTGCCAGATTAGCTTGGCGCCTAAGCTAATCCGGCACTACCCTTGAATTATCACGTTCGATCATCTCTTACAGTAGGGCTTCAGGGCTAAATGGGTCAAAGACATGCAATCAAACTACATCTGCATCCCCAGGCACCAAGACAATTCGGCACTACTGTTAATGTGTCACAGTTGTTCTAATGAAACTCCGGAAGTAAAAGGTTGTATCCTTCTTCGTTTAAGCCTCAGGGTCTCTACTACCAACCCTTGCTGAGAAAGAACACGCACGTATGTTACAGACCTACTCGTGCCGTCGTGCATTCAAACGCAAAATCAATATCAAACCGCTCCGATTCCTGAGCAAACAATCGGATGAGGTCGTGGCGGTGAAGACGTACGTGCTAGGATTTCTGCTTCCTCAAGAACAACTGACACGCACTCAGGCCCTCCCACCAAATGTTTGCTCTGGTTACTGAAACACAACTGTAGTACCCATCTACACCATTGGTTCGCTTTCCAGCCTCGAATCAATATTTAACCATTTCAATGTCTCGAAAAAATAAACACAACCCATCTGCAGGAGACATAGATCCTCACAAGCCCCCGCAACTGCCGTGGGCGCACAAGAGGATTTATGCTTCTTTGTTGACCCGATTTCTAATCCATGTTCCTGGGACAAAACTCTGGCGTGATACTAATGAAGCGACACAAGCTGCATCAACTGGCAGTGAAGGGGTTACGATCTAGAATAATCTGCAAAACGCTATGTTGCACGAGATTCATAATAGCTTAAGGATAGTGCCTGAGTAGCTTGGCACTACCCTTGAGCTCCTGACCTGGATGTGCCTACCCTTGGCTACTGTGGTTGACCTGCATTCACTAGTCACCCCCTTCCCCGCCGAGAGCATGTGATCTCAATCGAACTGCGAGGCATAGATCCCAGTTGCAAGGGCTCAAGAGGATTTATGTTTCTTGCTGACACCACTTTGTATCCATCTTCCTTGGAATACTGGGGTTCTTTGGTGTTGAATATAAACACAGATTTGAGAAGTATAATTTGCCTCCACTGGCAGTGAATTGTTTAACCCATATCATACTGAGGCTAAAAGCTTCACATTTGTACACTGCCATATGCAAGCTACATTATAGTACTTACAGATAAGGATATAGACTAATGGCTTTAGTTCAAGGGTGGTGCCAGAATAGCTTGGCCCCTAAAGGCGCCAAGCTATTCTGGCACTACCTTGAACTATTTTAGTCAATCTTATTTCACACACTGGTGTATTCCGAATGATAAGGGTTAAATGAACATTGCAACTATAGGCATTTGCTCTACGGACCATGAAATATGTTTACCTTCAAAACAGTTAACCATTTAGGTGTAGTTCACCGTTTTTGTCACGATGATGGTTCCTGCTGGAATCATCACCACTAAAAGTACTACCGACACCCAAAAGGATAAAACATTTTTTAAAAATTAATTCATGTGTACCTATGCTCTGTGAAATACCTGTTTTAACAACGCACTTTGGGTACATTTGTCCATGAACAGTAAAAATATGAGTCTGCAAATGCAACACATAGTTGATCATAATGTTCAAACAGACTATAACACATTCCATTTATTATGTACTTGTGGCACATAAAATATATTTTGGAACTAACCATTGATACACTGAGGACAAAATGCACGATCAATATTTCACCTTTCATTGTAGGTCCTGTAACATTTATCGCTGGCAAACTACTCTTAATATGACAATTCCATCTGGTATAATTTTACAAAATGCAATACATATATTACACAATACTCAACAAAGCTAATCTGGCACTGCCCTTGAATTATCATGGTCGATCCATCTCCTGGAACATAGTCGTTAGATGACGCCTCCAAAATTTGGGAAATATGTGCGCCAGGCTGAATCGAATGAGTTAAACACAAGGTCCTCATGCTGACATCGCCTGCTGTTGGCCAGTGCACAGCTGTGTGCAGGACAAGAGCAGGCAACGTCGCCCCAATGACCTTTTGCTCACCGGGAAATTAATGCTCTGAGGTGTGTACTACATTTTCCGGCAAAAATGCTAAATGTATTGAGCACAGGTTGAAAATGTAGAATTGCGGAAAACACCTGGCTGTACAGTACTGGGATTAGAGTGTATCCGAACTATTCCATATTCCACACTATAAGACTATAACGTTGGCCAATTTTGAGGCATTTTTAACCCTGTGGCTGTCAGTTGCAGTTTTGATTAACCCTACCCACAAAGGGTTAACAAGTGTGCACCAGCAGGGGGAGACGGATCTCAACATGACAGTTGCCATGGCAGTCGGAAGTGTAAGATTAGCTAATGTGTAACCAGTAATGAAGTCACTGGTGCAGAATGTCAAAAACATGCACATAAATGTATGACAGCCACTTCTCAATAGACTTCTATTCAGCTTCTTCAAAACGTAGGACTGTGTTTGTTCATTTTAGCCGCAAAGAGTATGTTACTCCAGAAAGCCTACACGGTACATATAGGCATGTAAAAAATTTATGTGTTTACAAAGATATGTTTTCACCTTTGTTGTTACACATTCATTCATGCTAAACACAGTATACACGATCTAAATCTTCACCACTGTCTTCCTCCATGAAGATATATACATATAAAAAATAAGTCACTCTGCCAGCAAGCAGCATAGATTCTCAGTGAGACTGCAGGGGCTCAGAATCTATGCCTATTGCAGTTGGAACAGGCTGGCTTAGAAAGTAAACAGGACAAGTGCGGGAGTGAATATAAAGATCACATTCCATTCCCTGCATTTTCTGTTGCGCTATAAAGAAAGGTGCATTAGCAACCACACTGTATTAGTGTATAATTATAATCTACACTTTGGTCATCATATAACACTGGTTTATCAAGGTTTATGTTAACCTTCTAGCCCCAAGGTCCCATTTCTCAAATTTTGGAGGTGTTGCCCAGGAGAACGACTGACCATGACAATTTAAGGGTAGTGCCAGATTTGCTTGGCGCCTGAAGGCACCAAGCCAATCTGGCACTACCCTTGAATTATCATGGTCAAGCCATCTTCTAATGTAGGAATCTGGGGCTAAAAGGGTTAAGTACAATACATGTGTGAGAGGTGAAATTTTAATCATGCATTTTATCGTTGGTGTATTGGTTCAAACAATAAATGTATACAAAAAATTAATAGCAGCAGAACTATCTGCAGAATCAAAAACAGTAGAACTGGTTGACCCCTCCCCCCCCCTCCCCCACCCCACACCAATTACCTAAGCATACACACATGTGGTCTCACATACACGAACACAATAACTTTTATTTTATCCTTGCTTGAGCCAACCACACAACAATCAACTTTTTTTATGGTGGCCACGTATCAGAACAAACAAACAAACCCCCAAAAATAAAAATGCACTATTTCAAATCCATCACAATACTATGGCAGCTCTATCGTGGCCTCTAAATAAGAACCTGGGGCCAGTTGCATGAGTGAGCTTAGCCCTACACCAGCTACTAAGGAAGGTGCCCCACTAAACAACGTACTCTGCTATAACAGAGCACCTTGTTTAGAGGCTGGCGCAGGATTAAGCTCACCCATGCAACTGACCCCTTTTCATCTTCAGTCCTCCTCCATCCCCTGCACACACAGACAAACAATGCACAAACTGACGTTGCACACCTACCCACGCTGAAAGAGGTCCACGTTGTAGAATTTGTTAAGTTCCACAGCCAGCTCTATTGTGGCCTGCAGCTCCGACATGGTGTCTGAAACAACACAAACACTCGTATTTATGCATAGTGAATAATTTCACTGACTCGGCCCTGACACAATACAGAAAGAGACGGATCATGACAGTTCAAGGGAAGTGCCACAATAGCTTGGCAGCTCAAGGCGTTAATTCAGCTATTCTGGTACCACCATGGAACTAAAAGTATCATATACGGTTTGTGACCCAATAATTGTGTAAAAAATAATAACAGTTAACACCAAAACAAACCAAAAAACAACGGATGAAGTCACTCATTCAGCCAAGTGTCATATGGTTGTACGGGCCTGTGGAGGCGCTACAGAAGACCACAGATAATAAAATAATAATAATAATTACAGTATTTATAATGCGCTTATCTTATAATTTCATTTGGAGAGCCAAACTCCAAGTGTGACGGCGTTCGAGAAGAAAAAGAAGAACTCATTCAGCCCTGACGCACTACAGCAAGAGAAAGATGAACCATGATTTTTCAAAGGTGGAGAAAGAACATGCCACGGAACGGAACTACGCTCTTTCTTTTCACTATTTCAGCCTTCTTTTTTTTTTAAACCGCAGATACAATTTTTTATTTTCCCTTGAAAACGGCGGTATCACCCTCACACACAGGTTGCGAACATGAGACCCTCTCCACTGGGGGAGCAGGCTATGGTGGAAGAGGGGGTTGGGGGGGGAGGGGGGGGCAGGAGTTGAGGCAGGGGGTGGGTTGGATCTATACTTATTAAAAACATCTCTAATCGATCGTTATCTTTTGGCAAACCATGTCAAACACACAGCCGCCAACGAGCCACTTATAGATTATTAGTTTCACGGGCCAACACATGCGCCAGTATCACAGGCATGCCCTTTCCTCTTCCAATCAACTACCCGAGATGGATCGACCTAGGCAGCTCAAATTAGTGCCTAATTAGCTTGGCGCCTGTTGGCGTGATGCTAATCAGGCGCTACCTTTGATACCATGGTCAATCCATCTCTACAGACGTGTGTACTATAATAAGCAGCCAATTCCAAATGAGTCCACTGGGGCTGGTAGCGAAAAAAGTAACAAGCTCAGTGATTGATCCCAAGAGGGCCGCGCCTCTACCAGTGAAATATAAACCTGTCCCCGGATTGCCTTCTGAATCTGAGGAACACAGATATGCATTAACTACTTAAATCATTAGGCACAAATTCTCATGCGCCCCTGCAGACTGAAGGGGCTCATGATGCTCTATGACACCTGCCCACGACACACCGATCCCCAGTTAAGACTAAAACTATCAATCTTCCAGTCAGAAAGTAGCATGCTTCCCACTGATATGTATAGCTGTCAAGTGACTGTCGGGGCTGTCCGCTGGTTCAATCTTGTTAGCAGTTTTGATTTGTGTTTCCGAGCCTGATTAATTTTGTCTTCGGCGCTGACTCAACTGGTACACTTCCTAGTAAACCAGTTTTGCTCTAACACAATGTAACAAAAATTGGATCAAATCTTGACTGCTCATTCAAAGGTTGCACCAGAATATTTTGCACACCCCCCCCCCCCCCCAAACACACACACACAAGGCTATGACAGATTGCATGTTGTGCCAGAATATTTTGGCGTCTCTAAGGCGCCAAGCTATTCTGGCACCACACTTGATCTATGTGCATTATGGTCGACTTGTCTCCAGAACTATTTGGTAGTCTTCAATTAGTCTACAAACTGGAAATTTTTCAACTTGTTAAAGGCCAAGCATACAATTACACACATGTGTACATGATTGTTGCTTTTATTACTTCATACAATAATGCTGGTCATGGAAAATAATACAGTGTACTTATCCTGATACACTTTTGCTTGAAATAAAAATAACTATGATAGTTCAAGGGTGATGCCAGAATAGCTTGGTGCCTGAGGCACCACGCTATTCTGGCACCACCCTTGAACTAAAACGGTTGATCTCTCTTCTAATCTATAATATAGCCTTCATAGGACAATAAGCAAATTTTCAAAAATCAACCTCAGGATGTCATGGATTAAATAATCCTGAAGCCTACACAGCCAAAATGTGACACTAGCTAAGGTGTCTGTTATGTATCTAGGTCCAAGAACTCCATCCTATGCTTTCTCAGATCAATAAAACAATTTTGATTTTTCTGCCAGTCTGTCATCCGGGGGCTTTCATCTACAACAGACACAGATTCACGTGAGCCAATGTAGCCGCAGGAGCTCATAAGAACCTACGCCTCTTGACCGTCTTGCTGACCATGATGAGTTCCAGCCTTTCCATTGACAAAGGGTATTAGAGCAGGTTACCAGCAGGAATGATTCTTGCATCTGCAGGCAAAATCCAATTTTCCAATACCCAGACACGAGTCCAGGCTTATACACCCACTGATAAAATCATTACAATGTGCAGCTCTGTGGAAGTGGCTGGAAAAAACCTGCCGCTAAACCCAGTTAAGTGTAATCAAATTCTACACAGTCGATAAATGCAGTAAGTTTAATCAAATTCTATCACAGCCAACAAAGAAAGCAATTATCATTTCAAACCAACACGGGACCTATCGATCTATTCCTGACAAATGCCAGCTCAAAAGGTAATAATAATAATAGTTTAACCCCTTCATTGCCAGTGGACGCAGATTGTGTTTCTGAAATCTTTGTTAATTCAACGTTGGAGAGTGCCAGCCGTTCATGAAAGATGCATACAAAGTGGTGTCAGCAGAAGAAATAGACCCTCCTGAGCCCCAGTAACTGCGAAGGCTCATGAGGATCTATCATTCTATGTCTCTTAAAGTTGGGTGGTGTTCGCCTATCTCAGACAGTGAAGGGATTAACCTTTTGGCTGTCGTTAGCGGTTCTTGCGCAATGATTCCTCCTGAAATCCTCGCAACCCATAAACGCTACAGACAGCCAAAGGGATAACGCTGGTAATGATTTCACCTCTGGCATCAGTGCACCCTTTCATTAATGGAACCTTTCAGTACAAAAATTTACAATAAATAGTTAATGACAAATATCATAGGGAATTACATACAGGCACATATGGCATACATATGGGTCTTACCTACTCAAATAACATAAAACAAAGTTCAGATTCCCACGTACTGTTTTAACGGTTATGCCTCGAGAATTTAACTCTTAACAGTAGGCTAATTACGGACTGCGATAACCAAAAGCCACCCTACCCTCCTGTAGAATAATAAGATCATAACTTCTCACAGTGTAACTTGTAAAAGCACACCAGTATGAAACAATCAGTGAAACAGCTTGTAACCCCATTATGATATTATATTTCTACTTCTAGGCTGCTTCCGTAAATTTCCTTCTCTCACAACACACACAGCCACAACTCTGGACTGACTTATGATGCTAGAACATGATGCTGTCAAATAAAGATGTTTTATATGCAATTTCATGATGAATACATAAAACAAATTGCTGATGGCTCCTATTACTAAGAGCACCAGCACTTCAGTGACTTAAGTACATTAAAAACAATAACATGTTTATCAACTGATGCACAAATGCAGCATATTATATTGGAAATTATAAGTTTGTGGTGACCTTTGAGAAGATTGTATGCTTACCCACCCTTTCCTGTCAATCATTCACTTACTCAACTTACTGCCTTTCTAATACTACTCCTGTATTCCATCTAATCAGTCAACTTCATCGGCAAGAGATACAGATACATATAAGCCCTGCAGTCACAGGGGCTCATGTGAACCTATGCTTCTTGCTGACCAAATCAGCTTTTATTGATTCACTGGTATTCTCCTCAAATTGTATGCATGATTTGCCTAGCTGGCAAAACAGGGCAAAAAAAAATCACACTCACTGGCAGATAATTTATGGGTGGGGTTTACTGCTAAAGCAGAAAGTTACACTTACAGCAGCAGAAGCAGAAAGAAACAGGTCTCACATACAAGGACTCAAGAGTCACAGAGAGAGAGAGAGAGAGAGAGAGAGCATTAGAAAACTGTGTGTGTGTTTGTGTGTGCGCACGCGTGCATGTGTGTGTACTGTGTATGTGCGCATAAAAGATAATGAGTATGGGTAATAAACTGCATGCCACTATCATTTTCATAAGATTAAATTACATGCAATACTGTCTTACTCTTAGAACTGAACTATCACAATATATGATTAGTATCTCTCAATCTGACCGTAAATTTCAGCTCTGGTAAAGATGTTCGTTGACCTCATCTACTTGTACCACAACTACAGGTTTATGAAAGTGATAGGTGTATTTTTAACCGAAAACTTGTTAAGGTATGTATGCCCTCTGGCTGAGAGCTTGTAACCCCCCAAGGCTGTACAATCATAGAACACTTGAGAGAAAAGCTTGAAAGGCTAACAGTGCACGTCAGCCTGCACAGTATCACGGTAGCATAATTTAGCCTGTCTGTAAAAAAAAACTAAAAAGGCTCACATTATAATAAAGTACAGTTCTAATCATGCAGAATCAACATTTAATATCAAATAATAATTTTAATAGGAGGCATAAGGGGTAAGTAGTACTGAAGTCTAAAGGTGTCACCATGGCATGACACATAGTGTCTGTGTGTGTGTGTACCCTCGCGTGAGCATACGTGTTTGTATGTGAAGAAATTAATGTAAATAAATCTAAAAGCCCCATGCAAAAACACAGAAACTAGAAGGCCTCCAACTCCAAATCTAAGATTTGCACTGACATGGATTACAGTGATTACAAAATAAACAAGCTAACGCAGTCCAACTCTCATAATCGAAAACTTACTACTAAACGGGTTTTCCAGCCTAGCCTGTGCTGCATAATGGTTCACTTACCTTCTGTATCACGCTTCACTTAACTTTCCGTGTACCTCCCTATTGTAAATGCGGAAAACGAGTGACCCAAAGAAATTTCAATGAATGGCTGCCACACGGTAGGTCTACCCACAGAAATTATCCGAAGGAATGGATGCGCAAAACGAAATTCCCGAGATAGAACACAACACGCCACAACAGATTACCTTGCCTAGTCTCCACAGCTGCCATGATAAACAAAATCCAGACAGAAGACAGACACAGAATGCCGGAGACCGAAGATACCCAGCTGCCCCTTCAGTGCTTTGCGTGCCTGCAGATGCTTTTGTTTGACGTCACTCTGTCAATGATCAGTTGGTCTTACCGACTCGCTCAGGCCTGCGCGCAGGACGTGGGTCAGATCAGTTCACAAGCAGCGTTCCGCGCTCCATCCTGTTCGTCTGCACGCCAAATAAGTACGATGAGATCGATGAATGTAGCTGCTTCTCGACAAAATGAGTTTTGTGTGTCAACCTACACAGTCGTCAGGACCCACGTTTACGCATGCGTCTTAGCGGTTACCTCCCTTTGATGCTTCCGGGTATAGGTTGCTAAGCAGCGCCCAAGGAAAACTTTGTGCTCTGTCAAAAATACTCAAATATCTTCTGAAAATTAATGAACTTTGCAACTGATGTGAAAACTATACGAGTGAAAGATTTCCTGCGCCGTGTGCAGTCACATTTTTGGCTTGGGGTGGGGCTCATATTGGATTGAGGGTGCGTGTGTGTGTGTGTGGTGGAGGGGGAGGGGGGGGGGGAGTGTCGGGGGTGAGCAATCGAAAAACAGGGGGTATGCCATTTATCTCAGTTTTGAAAGACTGAGACGGAGGATTTTGTCGCATTTGTCTTCATTTGTCACGAAAATGATTCGGGCGTGGCACGGGAAACAGTGCCGCCACTATTGCCCTCCGTTAAGTTTCAAGCTTTAAAAGTAACCGTTTCAGTTATTGGAGGGCTAATTATTACACTTTTCGACAGTTGAAGTTTCTGTGGCCGGGTTATGTTTGGTGGTTCAGGGTGCCCGGCTACTTCAAAATGTTTTTTCTTCAGTTCCACCCCTACCCCAGCCGCAAATCGTTGTTTTTTTTTTTTTTTTTTTTTTTGTTTTTTCATCATGGTTTGGACTTTTTATACATGTATTTAAATTCCACATCAGTCTACCATGAATCTGTCCTCCCCCGCCCCCCCGCCCCCCCCCCCCCCCCCGCCCCCCCCCCCCCTTCTTCGCCCACACACACGACCCTCAGTCCAACTCCCTATAGTGGTAGAGATAGGTTAACTGAAGCCTGCCCTTAAAATAGAAATCAGTGTAATGCCGGTGTAGTGTCGGCATCTTATATGATCAGTTGTATCATTGGTCCATTTCACCGCGGGCTGCGACGTCAGCGCCGGATCAATCAGTTGTCAAGGAGGGGGGGTGCTCAACGACAATGTAAAAACTGTACACTGTTGTAATTGTGACGGTACAGTGGAAAGAGGGGGGGGGGGGGGGTAGGGGGTGCTGCAATAACATTAAAGCACCCACCCACCCCCCCCACCTCCAGCCACCCCCTCCTTTCTCGGACCATGATGTAGCCGGACTGGTAGTGAATGGTTGTTGTTTTTTAAGCCAAGGGGGGGGGGGGGGGGGTGCTGTAGTACCAAAGCAACCCCCCCCCCCCCCCCTGGTGTCATATTTCTGGCTCAGTCATGTTAGATGCAGATGAATACGATATGAAAAACAGATAAAAACAGATATATATACAAACAGTTTGACTAAAATACGCGGACTATTTTGGCCATTATGCTGGACTGACGCACGTACAGCAGCTGATGAACATGTATAGGCTTACTGTCAGTGAAGAAGTACCCAACGGAGAAAGAAACACGCTTAGAAAAGACGGGTACAACACAATTTATTAATATTTCGGATAAATACCCTTTGTCAAAATAGACAAACAAACAAACAGAGAGATTAGCCGCTACTTATCTTCATTGGCAGAAGGAATGTGGCAACTGAAGGAGGTGACGTAAAATAACAGAAAAGGAAGACAAAAGTGCGTAAAAAGTAAAAATGACGTCAACGACTCGAAAAATCGTAAGAGAGAGACTCGGAAAGAACCTGAACACGAGAGACAAGAGTGTGTGCAAGCACGTGCATGAGCGAGCAAAAGAAAAGGCGTGTAGGTGAGGCCAGAGAAAGAGAGAGAGAGAGGGAGAGAGCGAGACGGAGAGAGAGAAAGAGAGAGAGAACGAACGGGGAGTACCCTTGGGCACGAAGTAGGCAGAGTGTCTAATACACAAAGCCTGCTAAACACCAACCCGAAGCCGCAAACTTTATATCACCTTCAAGTTGAGGACTACCTCGGGGAAAAACGGGAGGACCCCGGGGGAAAAAAACCAGCATTTAGCACGGTACACAACAAGTAATAAGTCATTAAAACAAAGCAAATAATCAAATTCAGTGAGAGAATATTGGTAATAGTGGAGAGTAGGTAGTTGTGAAACCGTCTTCAAGGGTAACTCCAAAAATAAGGGGGGGGGGGGGGGAGAAAGAGAGAGAGAGAGAGGCGGGGGGGGGGGGGGGTTGGGAAGGGGGGGGGGGGGGGGGTAAAGGAGGAAGGGGAAGAAGGGGAAAGGGAAAAGCGTAAAGAGAGAAAGGTGGCTAGAGAGAAGTGTTAAAGAGGGTAGGGGGGGGGGGGGGAGAAAAGAGGGAGAGAGAAAGAGAGAGGAAAGAGAGAGAAGAAAAAAGAAAAGAAAAAAAGGGTGGAGGTGGGGGCGGAAGACAACCAGCCAGAGCCACCAGCCCCACCCAACAGGCACCCACCAGCCCACGGGCAGAAAAACACACAGGCACGCAACAAGACGACCACATACATCCACAAGGGATGCACACGATCGCCAAAACCGCGTATCACTCCGTGAGCCGGAGACCGGGCGCCCGACAGGGAAGGGCAAGGGATCCAACTAAACGTATGGCCAGCGCTGAGAAAGTCCCCAAGGGAAATGTACATATCCGGCAACCAGCGCCAACCTCACCTATCTGGTTAGTGAGTAGTAAAACAGAAGCGATACAGGGAGGTAAAGGTACAGTTAGCAGACACAAGCAAGGTAGAAAAAAAAGTTAATCTTTCATATTCATCCCGAGTGGCGCCACAGTGCCCAGTCTATTAATCAGAAATTTTTCACGGTCTTTCCTGGCCCAGACATTACTGGCTTGCATAAGCCAGAGGCCTTTAACCCGAATGTCCGAGATGGAGTGGTCGGCCTGATTGAAATGTCGTCCGACCGGTCTGTTGTATTGGTACATGACAGACTGAAGATGTTCTTTGAAACGGTCGTTGATGGTTCTTTCCGTCTCTCCAACATAGAGTTGGCCGCATTTCACATTACTGTCAGTGTGTTTGGTTCATTTTCTTAGTCAGTGTTCGTTTCGGTGGTTAGTGCGAGCGACCTTGGCCTACATTTCCCACCATGATAACACAGCCGCAACGGGACTGACTACACTGGCGTCCGCCTCTAAACTTTAACCTCGTGCATCACAGACCACAATCTTTGTTGTATCAAGTTCAGATAACCCTGTGGATAACCTCTTAAAGGCCCACTACCGGTCACATTATACAGTCAAATTTGGCCAGTTCAGGCAGTGCAAGAACCGGTGTCTTTTTTAATAATTTTTGTCTTGTTTGAAAATTTGTAGTAGGGCTGAACAGTGTTGGAAATTTCAGGTTAGCTGAGAGGAGACATGTTTGGTGCTTTGTTTCATACTATCCTGAGCTTATCCAGTGGACAATTTTGGGCCTATGTTGTGTTGCCATTGACGTAGTGATTTGAGAGGCACGCTGATTTCAGCTGTGCTTGGGTGTGGGGTTGGTAAGGAACCAAGAAATGAGACGGGTGATGTGCTGTTTTTTTGTTTGTTTTTTTTTTTTTTTTTTTTTTTTTTTTTTTTTTTGGGGGGGGGGGGGGGTATTTTGTGCTTGGCAAATGTGCAGCTGGTGGGCGGTAGTGTTTTTTTTTTAGGGAATTGAAAAATTAGGGGATGACTGGGACTGACCGGCCTAAGGCTAAGAGACTGGACAGTACGGAAACGGCACTGCGGTCCGTGACCTACCGCTGTAACTGTTCGAAGATAAACTTCTGTAACAGGTGGTTCCGAAACGCTAAATACAGGTCTAGCTATATGGTTCATTTAGACACAGAACAATCCAGTCATTAGCACACGTCGTCTTTATATCAAGTAACCTGACAATGACTCCACACCGTTTTAGAAATACTGACAACGCTATCAGTGCGAGAAACAGCTAATATAGATTGACACGCGTGTGCGCCGCTTTATCTGCGTGTCCAAACTGCTGTTAACTTGAGTTCAGTACTGAGGTGTCTTGACAAGACATGAGTGAATTGGTGTTGAAATCTGTCTTCAAAATTACGATTAATGGTACTTTAACTAGTTTATCTTCAGCTGCGGGCTGCCCAAGCGGCCGGGTCACGTCACTGAGCAAGCTCAGGAGGTCTCGCAACTGCCGGATTCGGCCGCTCAATTTGCAAGGGGCCGATAGATTCTCTTGTAGTGCCACTGCGAATGCAGGGGCACACGAGAATCTATGCCCGTTGCTACAATCGGTGCCATATTCGTCAGACAGAGGGTTGTCACTGACCTAAGGGTTGAATTTAGCGTGGCAGCCGTCTTGCCGAAAAGACCTGTTTAAACCGGGCTAGTCACAGTGATACTTAACGAAAACATTTCTCTCGTGCCATGGCGCCGACCAGGATAACTGCTTGCAGCGTGAGGGACATTCGTTTTCCAACATCCCTGGAGAAGGATGGTTCTGATGCTATGGTAGGATTTATACATGTTGGCTTACGCGTTTTCCAGGCTGTACAGCCCTTTAGCTGTGCCCCATTCTGAGCTGATCCCGTGTCCCCTGCGTTTTAACGATCTCACGGCCATGGCCGGGCAACGATGTCATGAAGGCAACCGACTCGTTTTAACCCACTGATTTAGCCCCAACGCCGCCCTGCAGCACATGGATTAATCATGATAATTCAAGGGTAGTGCCAGATAAGCTCGGAGCATGAAGGCGCCAAGCTCACCTGGCGCTACTAAACTTGACTATCATGATCGATCCATCTCTTACAACTGGTACATTGTCCGGCGTTAGATCAAACACCTCCAACATTTGTGAAATGCGGCCGTGGGGTTATATGAGTTAAAAATCTACTCGAATTTTTTTTTTTTTTAATTTCGAGTTTAAAAAGGCCAGGCTAGATACACTAGGTAGTTGATTTATGCCGCAGACTTTTTTATTTTTATTTAGTCAGTATCCGCTTCACTGACGTGGCGAAGTATCCCAATTGTGACCCTGGCTGAGGTTATGAATGTTGGATGCACTGTAAACGCATGAGGCTTTGTTTGGTGCAGTCTCACTGAGTGTGTTGCTAGCTATGTGTAGGACAATCCATGTCAGTAGAGTTGATTGATATTCATGGCTGTACACGCGTGTCACTGGGCGGCCGCTCAGTGACAGACTTCGTCAAGCCAAGGGCGACTCAAGTTGCACAGATTCGCCCTAGGTATACACAAATGTCATGGGACTCATAAATATGCAGACAGCAAGTCACACTTCAGCTGTGCATTTCTCTTCATTAACTCATTACTGATTTAGCCCCAACGGCCACCCAACAGCAGGAGATAACGGCCTATTGACCATGGTTTTTCAAGGGTAGTGCCAGATGAGCTTGGCGTCTTCAGGCGCCAAGCTCATCTGGTACTACTCTTGAAAAACTATGGTCAGTCGATCGATCCCTCTCCTGCAACTGGTGCATAGGCGTTAGGTGACACCTCACCTAGTCCAAACTTTGACCGGGACTGAAACGCGACCGTAGGCGGCGGTTAACTTATGAATGTAGTTAAACATAAACTTGTTTGTTTGGGATTGTTAAACGTGCCGATGCTGTCAACTTGTGCACTCAGTTTTAAATTCTGTTATATCATATGGCACCATGGAGCAGCACAGCGAAGAGACAATTGGACACGGTTTGTTCTGAGCACCGTAGCCTGCATCATTGCATTACACGGCAGAACTTGATGGGCACTGTTTTGAAGAAATGAATTCGGAGGAAAATCCATGATTGTGACAAATACTATTGACACTGAAGGGTATGTGTGTCGTCTGGCAGTTGTATAATATCAGTCCTCCCTTTCCCTCCGGCTCCCTTCCGACGGACACTGACATACACATGCACGCACGCGCGCGCGCACTGCCGGCACACACACACACACACACACTGACACACACACACACACACACACACACACACATACACACACACTGACACACACACACACACCCCGACTGCCATCAAATTGCCATCACTGCCACAACCACCATCACATCCCACCACCCCAACCCACGGGCAAAACATAAGAGGGACATAGAACTGAACATTCCACACACGCAAACACTATGTCGGCACGCACGCCGCACACGCTCGCACGCACACTCTCCGGCGGCACGCACCCCCTCCCATCCCCCCCCCCCACCCCACACACACACACTCGCACACACAGGCCGTCATGGTATTTGTGTTCACCCACGCGGCATAGGCGGGCCTACTCATGAGGTGGGCCCGTTTGTCCCATTCTTATGAGAGCAAACAAACTAACGAACGCGGCGCAAATCACTCCAACAGGAATAATCATATGATCGGCTTTTTGCCCACAGTCAACAAGACTTGGTATTTAGTGTGCAGCTCCGATCCTTAAACACATCAGTGTGCAAGATGCATATATTCTCATGAGCCCATGCAGCCGCAGTGGCGCATGAGAATCTATGACTCTTGCTGATCGACTCGGAAAATAAGCATGATTGGCCCTAGAGTACGATCAATAAGTTTTAACGTGCAAACCCATCCATCTGCAATAGGCATAGGTTCTCATGAGCCCCTGCAGCTGCAGGGGCGCATGGGAATCTATGCCTCTTGCTGAGTGTCCTGTGATCAGCTTCACTATTACGTACGGGTAAAACAACGTACTAGTAGTTATCGTGCAGTCGCCTAATTACATAGTCACTATAGTCTTGTCCGCTTTACATTTTGTTTCAGCCAGGGACAGAAGTGACTTTGTGCCGCGCTGGGGCTTTTCATGCCATGCAATAAGTATAACACGACTTTGAGTATTTCTTACCTCGGTGTTATGACTTATGTGCACTTTGGCCGTCGCCCGCAGCGTTTTTGCCAAGGCGATTCCTATAAAATATCACCTTGACAAAAAGCGCGTCGACAGCCAATTTTTTTTTTTTTTTTTGGGTGGTTCGAAGGCTGATGTAGGCTAAGTTTAGAAATAAAAACACCTGGTTTCCGCAGTTATGGTAGAAACACTTCTTCTTCTTCCATTGAACCAAACTCCTTCATCTTTGGGTGTCGGTAGCGGTTTCGGTCGCGATGTTTCCTGCAGGAATCATCATCGCGACTAAAACAACTACCGACACGCAAAGGGTTCATTATGATGCTTTGTTGGGTGGTACCCAGCAACAAGAAGAAAAAGAAAAGAAAGAAAGAAAGAAACAAACAAACAAACAGACGCTTCCAGTCAACAAGCAGACAAACTACTGAACCTACGAAAACTGAATAAACACTTCACAAATGAACACATCGAGCTGCTACAAACTGCACTGTTGGCCCAGTAAACGCTTGCTTTTGTTATTGTCCCACGAAAAAAATAAAAAAAAAGTGAACCGAGGGAAAGGTTTTCTTGACTTTTCTTCTTCTTTTCTCTCATCAGAGTCAGTTATTTTCCTTGAATTTTACGAGCTTGTCATCAGTGACCGTTTTGGTCTAGACGTGTGATAATGACTAACTGTTTTGCCAGAACAAGGCGCTAGACTATTCTTGTGCCTTCGTCATTCTCAGAACGGACTGTGACCTTGAGGGACACGGCCTGACCATCATGGCCGGCAGAGATAGGTCAGTAAATGAGTTGTGTGTGCGTGTCACAGTGTTATATGTGCGTCAAATGATAATTTATCTTTCTACCAGAACAAGGCACCGGACTATTCTTGTGCTTACGTCGTCCTCACTACAGACTCTGACCTTGAGGGACACGGTATCACCTTCACCGTCGGCAAGGGCAACGAGATAGGCGAGTATCCATGAAACTACTGATGATCAGTGAATGTTGCGATAGCAACGTAAATATGGTCCAGACAGGCCCGGTTGTGTGTATGCATGAGTGTGACTTTGTGTGCGTGCGTGGGCAGTGTAAGCCTCATATCACGGTGGCGGTCCACGCCCATTAAGCGAACATCCTCGGGCCGGCGTGGGACGCAGTGGGCCCGCGCAAGGATGTGCGCTGGCCCACGGCAGCCCACGTCGGCCCCAAGTTACTTTTTTTTTTTTTTTTTTTTTTTACTGTCTGGCTTTTCCCGCAGTATACATGCATATTTTTCTTGCAAACGATTCGAGTACGTGAACATTTTGCCTGTGGAGGTGGAAGGGAAAACTGTGTGTGGTCTATGATTCTGGACCTTACGGCTCAACGCCATATATTCAAAATTGCAGACAACCCACATATACTACTCACAATAAATTAAGGCCGGACCGCCCCGAAAAAAATGATCATGACTTCAAATAAGCACAACTCTCTGTCAAATTTTAAGATTAAGTCGTGACATTTTTGGACTACATCTAGTCTGCAGTTTTTTTGGTTTTTTTTAATCCGTAACAAAATCTTAAAAATTTGACAGAGTTGTGCTTATTTTGAAGTTATGACCATTGGTCCATAACTTGTTGTCAATAGTATATAGGTAAACAGCCGAAGGGATGGAACGATACTGATGTGCGGACAGACACATAGACCTCACCGTCCTCATTGATTTGTAAATAAATATCAGTAGGCTAGCTGATTAGCGAGACTAGGACACTGAAACACGTGCTTTGTGTCAGGAGACTTCTATTTGTTCGTGCTTTTGTACCGTAATATCCAGGTGAAAGGCATACGGTGCACTCTTGTGTGGTGGTATTCCACAAGCCTATCTACGAGTATTTGTGCTAGAACATGTTTCAGAATGATATATATACTGACGAGCAAAAGAAATGCGACATTTTTGGAAATAATCGGTTCCAGAAATGTCGGATTTTTTTTGCTCGTCAGTTGTAGTGTTTCCGTTGGTTCCAAATATGTCGCATTTCTCAGTTTTGTTCATCAGTAGGTATGCATATACCTTGAACGTATACAACTGTATTTCTACGAAATGCAAATAATTTTTCATGAAATTTATGTTGTCAGGACCCTCATTTACACGTGCGTCTGGGTATGTAATTTTTGTACAACTGAATACACTCAGCCCTCGCGCTGGGACCATATGGCGTTGAGGCGAGTCCCCTGGGTAGTGGATAGGGGGTCCCTCGTGAGAGGGGTGCACCGAATGAAATAAGGTGCCGTGAACCAACATGGTCTAAGGGAAGGTGACCCCGACAGAAAACCCCTGGTCCTCCTAGTAAGGGGGTTGGGCGTGGGGGTAGCTTCCCCACCCTGCAAAAAAGGAAATAGCTACAAAAACGCCGACGAAAAGACTAACAGTAATTCCTTTCCTGGAGGAGGAAGGTTCTTCTACCAGAAGACTTAACTCCTGGCGTCGAGACCTCCAAGCAGACATCAAGAGACTGGGAACCACCTGGAGTAGAATCGAAGGAGAAGCACAGGACAGGAGTTGCTGGAGGTCTCTCGTCGACGGCCTATACCCGGATAGGGGTGACAGGCGTAAGTAAGTAAGTAAGAACACACTCAGCCCCAAGATCGAAATTGTCCTATTTTGGCGTTGCTATCAGAAGGTTACACTTGCCCTCTGAAGATTACATCGTACCATCCCGCACTTTTTTGCGGGAGTGACTCCTCAGATTGATGCACCCCCCCCCCCACCCCATCCCCCCACGCCCCCAGGGACTGAGTACGCCGAATGTACGCTTCTGTTTAAATGAGATGCTTAGCATCTCATTTGAATAGAAGCGTACTTGCGTCGTACTCGGGGGAGGGGGGGGGGGGTCTGTGCGATGACTACTCATCGCAAACCCGCTTACGAGATAAATTTCTACATTGACTACAATACTTTAACATAATAATACAGCGACCAATGATTTCAGGTCACTTATTTATTCCGTCCATGTAGTTATAGCATGGTGACTCGACAGAATAGCTGTGGCACTGGGCCTCCAGGTTTCAAACTAATCTGGGTGGTTCTGTATCCTGTTGCATTGTACACTGATGTAATTTCATAGTAGGCACTACGTGTTGCGCCGTCGGAGCTGCATGGGTTAAAACATAAGTCTATTACTATAATAGTAATAGACTTATGGTTTAAAAGCTTCCTGTGTAACCCCCATGTTTCAGTATGCCACGCGACGGAGGTGCTAAGCAAAATGGTGGTGGGCCAAAGCCTGAAGGACATATATGGCAGTTTCGGGAACTTCTGGCGCACACTCACCAGCGAGGATCAGATGAGATGGGTAATGGGTAGTTTCTAAAGGTTGTCAAATATACGCAGCAGTTCGTAATGCAGCTCGAGTCCAGCAGTTCAGACATGTCGTTTTCTGGATGGGATAAGATATATATTTACAAACAGTATATTTACCCCATTCAGACCTAAATAATATACCCCATTGATTGGCACATCAGTTCGAGAGGAGGATGCAGCACGTCGTGAATGAGTTAACTGGTTGTCACTTGATAGTTTGTTGGCATTCAACGTTGAGTGAACAGAGGAATATCCTTGATACTTTTTGTACGTCAGTTGAATCAATGGAATGATTGTTTACATACTTGAGTGTGTGTGTGTGTGTGTGTGTGTGTGTGTGTGTGTGTGTGTGTGTGTGTGTGTTGTGTGTGTGTGTGTTGTGTGTGTGTGTGTGTGTGTGTGTGTGTGTGTGTGTGTGTGTGTGTGTGTGTGTGTGTGTGTGTTTGTTTGTGTGTGTGTGCAGCTGGGACCAGAGAAAGGAGTGATGCACTTGGCGGTAGCAGCTCTAACCAACGCTCTGTGGGACCTTTGGGCAAAGATTGAGGGCAAGGTAGTGTGACCTCGTTTGTTTGTTGTTCACAGTAGGTAGGCAGCACTGAGGTGCAAAGTGTATACTGACAAGCAAAAGAAATGCGACACCTTTGGAATGATCAGAAACGCTAAAGTGTTTCCGAATTTCTTTTGATGTTTCCGGTCATTCCGTAAATGTCGCATTTCTTTCGCTCGTCAGTATATTTAGACCTACTAAGACGTTCAGATATTCAGTCGAGTCGTCCCGCGTACGAAACATCGCACATTTCTTCTGTTATTTTATAGTTTGCTGTCAAAACTAATGAAAATTTAAAGGGTTTATTTCTGTTGTAATTGATCAATCTTTTTTTCTGTCGACATATATACAATCTGTCGACTGATATAAACAATAATATACCCGCAGTCGGATTGGATAGGAAGACTTTGGCGATACATTTTTTTTCAATTTTTTTTTTCTGAGATCTTACTGTCTGAGTGTGTGTGTGTGTGTGTGTGTGTGTGTGTGTGTGTGTGTGTGTGTGTGTGTGTGTGTGTGTGTGTGTGTGTGTGTGTGTGTGTGTGTGTTTTTAACTCTCTGTTTCAGCCTCTGTGGAAACTTCTTGTCGATATGGTGAGTGACCATTATGTCTGGGGAAATGTGACGAAGTGTGGCCTATGTTAATAACTTCACTGCCAACGGACCGTTTCTGAAATCTTTGATCCGGAAAATCGAGCCCAGCCGTCCATGGACTGCGGACACTAAGCTGGCTCAAGTTCATCAAGAGACACAGATCATCATGAGCCCCGCAACTGCGGGGGCTCATGTGCAGCTTTGTCTCTAGCAGCTGGATCGGTTTAACTATTCCTCGGTTGTGAATTTGGTTAACGTCAGTAATCCCTAATGTACGAGTCCCCACATTTGAGAGCACTTCGAAAAAAATGCATACTAGTACAGGAGACAGTGACAGATCGACCATTAACTCTTTGGCTGTCAGTAGCGCTTTTTGTCGTTGCGATTCCTGCAGGAATCACAAACCTCCACAAAAATCGTCACCGACAGCCGAAGAAGTTAATATATAGCTCCTGGTTGGTGCCAGAAGCGAAGCTTATTATTCATCCGTGATGTTTTACGTCATCTTCATGGAAAATGTTCGTGTTTTTACTATTTCCACACGACTTCGGTGAATGTGGCAAACGCAAATGCGTGTATGTAAAATGACTTTCTTCCTCGTCAGTTTTCTTTGATCATGTCTTTCATGATGTACAATTCAGTTAATACTGAGTGCGCGCCTTCGTTTCAGGAACCCGAGAAACTGGTGTCATCCATAGACTTTCGCTACATGTAAGTATTTTAACCAATTACATCGTGAGGCTGATTAGTTTAAACACAAAATTGGCCTATATGAAGGTTACATTACAGATCAGGAGATAGATCAAGCATTTTAGTTCAAGGGTGGTGCCAGAATAGCTTGGCGCCTCAGGCGCCAAGCTATTCTGACACCACCCTTGAACTATCATACTCAAATTTATTTCAAGCAATGGGTCAGTGTATCAGGATGAAAAGGGTTAATGATAGCAAGCTCGATACCAACGATACATTTAATCGACCGCAACAACAACAGACTTTACTGCCGAGAAAGAAATGAACACCAACTGTAAGAGTTGCGGGGAGGGGGGGGGGGAGGGAGAGGGGGGCTCATGAGGATCTATGCCTCTTGCTGACACCACTGTGTATCTATGTCCCTTGGACTCCTGGAGCTCTTTGGCGTTGAATTAACCCATTTAACCCCACGAGCGCATTTCCCAGAAGTGTCACCTCACGACTATGCACCAGTTGCAGGAAATGAATTGACCATGATAATTCAAGGGTAGTGCCAGATTAGCTTGGCGCCAAGCTAATCTGGCACTACCCTTGAATTATCATGGTCAATTCATGTTCTGCTGTAGGGCGTCGGAGCTAAATGGATTAACAGGCTTCAGTGAGAAGAAAAAAAAACTGTGGGCCACTGATAGTAAGGGGGTTAAACCCGCATGATATTTGTTCAGATTTTTGTTTTGTTTTGTTTTGTTTTGTTGTTGTCAATGATAGCTTAGGACACGAATATAAATCAACAGTAGTGATTTATTTTTGTGTTTTTCAGGCACGATGTGCTCACGCCTCAGGAAGCCATTGGTACTTATCTCACACGCACACACGCTTGTACCGACAAGCAGGCATGCACTCACACATTCTGATGAGAATAAGACAGTGAACATATAGATAAATTGTTGGACGGACGGGCAGACGGTGGATGCATGCATATACGGATTGGCGAACAGACGGACATGACGGATGGACGGACAGGCGGAAGGATGGACGGACGGACTGATGAATGGTGGACGGATATATAGATTTACCAACAACCTGTAGTATCAGCCTTTTTACGTTTCCTATTTAAAATAGAAGAGATTTTTTTATTATGATGGTACGCGGCGGAGCGCTTGAACAGCGGGTACATGGCGTCATAGGCGGCCAGGCCTCAAACCAGGCGACAGTAAAATAATAAGATAAAAATACGTCATGTGTAGTTACATAATCCTCGCTGCAGAACGTACAGGTGGCGCGAAGCGCTGTATGTGCGTGCGTGCGTGCGTGTGTGTGTGTGTGTGTGTGTGTGTGTGTGTGTGTGTGTGTGTGCGCGCGCGCGTGTGCGTAGTGTGTGCGTGTGCGTAGTGTGTGCATATGTACATGACTGTAAACACGAAAATCTGCGATGATTGTGTACGTACAAGCGTGAAAATTGAGGACTTGCTTTATTCAGGGGGTGTCAGTCTAAGAAGTCCGTTGACCCACATTAGAGTCCGTATTTTTCGTTATCTTCTCTTGAAATCAGTTTTGGATATAGATAGCTTGGACAAAGACAATGGATTAGTTCGTTCGCCAGCTGTGTACCTCTTCAACTTGTTCAAGAAAACATATTTATTGCAGAAAAAAAATTCAGAAGTAAGAATCTTCGACTTGTGGAGGAGTATCAGATGAGTAGAGACGGTGACGTAAAAGCACCAAACACGTCAGATACCGGCAATGTTCATGAATTGACGCAAAGCCCGTATTGTGGAAAACGTGGGAAAAGGCACGCAAGCTCATACAGAAGAGACTTTGTGGGCATGGGTCAATCCCATTTTGTTTCATTGTACTTTGGACATGCATTATATGTGCCGTTAATTTTGGTTTCAGACATGCTGAAAAAGGCACAGCAAGGCAAAGAGAAAAGAGGTAAGATGAATCTGTTTTCTGTGAAAACAATTGCCTCGCGTCCGGAATGGCCCCATCCTATTCGAACAGGACTATCAGTCCTTCGTTAGCCTCAGTATTACGCGCTCCCGCATATCGCGGTATCTGACTGATATAACGTGCACAGGTTTCTGGATTTCACATGGATGCCTGATGAGCTGGGAAAAGGTCCCCGTGCCGACGTCAGCCTTTGCTGGCCCGAGCACAGCCGGTCCTTTCTTTGACTTGATTGTGATTAACCCTTTGCGTGTCGGCGGTAGCGGGTTTAGTTGCGATGATTCAACCTTTTGCGAGTTAACTCATTCTACCCCAGACACACCACAGCAAGATAAGGATCGACCATGATAGTTCAAGGGTGATGCCAGAATAGCTTGGCGCCTATGGGCGCCAAGCTATTCTGGCATCACTCTTGAACTATCATGGTCGATCTGTGTCCTGCACTAGAGTGCAGTCTTCAGAGGACAACGGCAAAATTTGGGGATTTCGGTGTTGGGGTAGAATCATCGCGACTAAAACCGCTACCTACACTCAAAGGGTTCAGGAATAACTGGTATTCGCCATGGATGTACGTATGCCTAAATTAAGCCTGCTTTTTTCGACAGAGAAGGAACTGTTGGAGAAGGGATACCCTTGCTATACGACCTCCTGTGGCTGGCTGGGTTACGAGGATGAGAAAATCAAACGGGTTGAGTTATTTGGCATGAAATTTAGCGAATATACTACCCGTGATATACCCGAGTTAATGAAGGAATTCAGCAAGACATCAACCAAGACAATGAAAATGAAAATATTGGATTTGTCAAGATATGACAATATTAGTAGTTACCAACAGAAAAGATGTTTTCCTTTGCATTTGTCCGTCGTGTTAACACATTACATCCTGCGGTTGCTTCTTTTCAGATTAATGAGTTCTATGAAGGCTACATTTTAATTCTGACGATACTGAGACTGACCATGATAGTTCAAGGGTGGTGCCAGGACAGCTTGGCGCCCCTGGGCGCCAAGCTGTTTTGGCACCACCCTTGTACTACCATGGTCACATTTATCTCATCAGGATGTATAGGGTTAATAGTTAGCGTCATCATTCTTTTCACCTAATAGCCTACATAGCAAACATTTTGACCATGCTGTGCTTTCTGTGTGTTTCAGTTGTGTAAGGAAGCATTGGCTCAAGGATTTACTAGGTAAGAATTAAGTTTTAAGTTACGTATCTTTATACGGATACACAAGGGGTTGATCAGGCCTTAGAAAGTACTCGTGCGTTAGCCCAGTACATCCTGGGGCTGATTTAAAAAAAAAATCTTATTGTCCTATGCAGGGTACATTACAGATTAGGCGATAGATCAGCCGTCTTAGTTCAAGGGTGTTGGCAGAACTTGGCGCCTCAGGGGCCAAACTATTCTGGCACCACCCTTGAACTATCATAATCAAATTTATTGCAAGCAATGTGTGTATCAGTATGAACAGGGTTAATATAAGCAAGATCAGTCAGTTTGCAGACATGTCTCCCGCACTTACGATCATCGACGTTATCTAGGATAGACCAGCTCCCAAACATCGGCCTCAGTCTTTTGGGGGCTCTAGGACTTGGTATGCGCTTGGTTTAACAGCTACCACCTCCCGCGCTTTGTGTAGGGTGTTTGAACTAACTTTTAATGTGCAATGTGTCTATGGAAGATCGCTTCATTGCCTAGCCCATTGCGTGTAGCAGCGGTTTTAGTCACGATGATTCCTGTTGGAACCATCGCGACTAAAACCGCCACCGACACGCGAAGGATTAATATTATGAAGCACTTGCATTGATTTTGATCATTTCCATGCTGGAATAAACGGCTGTTGTTGTGAAAGTTGTTGGGCTGTTGTTGTTATTTGTTTGTTTGTATGTTTGTTGTTGTTGTTTTTTGTTTTTGTGTGTGTGTGGATTGATTAATTGATTGATAGATTTATTGTGTGTGTGTGTGTGTGTGTGTGTGTGTGTGTGTGTGTGTGTGTGTGTGTGTGTGTGTGTGTGTGTGTGTGTGTGTGTGTGTGTGTGTGTGTGTGTGTGTGTGTGTGACGGTGTGTTCCAGGTTCAAGGCCAAAGTTGGCGCCGATCTGAAGGACGACCAGAGAAGATGCCGGCTGCTGCGAGAGCTGATTGGACCTGATAACATTCTGGTGAGTCGCGGGCTGAGAATAAACCCCAGCAGCAAAACGTCTTCGAGCCCACCACGGCCACAGTGGGCCCGCGCACGGCAGCCGTGCTTGGGCCCACTGCGGCCGACGTGGGCCCGAGGACCTTTGCTTACTGGGAACATTCTTTGCCTCTTTGGTACGCTAAGGATGATACGGATTGAGGGAGGTACCCAATGCGCAAAAGGCCATCGGGCCGACGTTGGCCCGCGCACAGCCGTACGCGGGCCAACGTCACCCGACAACGGCCCTATGGCTTTTGCGCACTGGTTATCGGGTGTATATCTGACCACGAAAGTGCGTACTGGAGATGCCCTGAAGATAATAAGTCATTTGTGGTTGATCAGTTCCTTCAACCACATTTTAAGTGCTTTATACTCGGACGATTCCGAACCCTGAGTCATCAGAAGCCTTCAGCAAGTTCAGATGAACCTGGTCGGCATCGGATCTTGATATGCAGAAAAGAAAGAAACCCAGTCAGCTGTAATATGCATTTTCTTATTTCCTTGATAAGTGATGATCGAAAGTGGTCATTAGAGTGTTCTGGTCTTCGCTTTAGACTTCATGCCGGAAGGCCCAGACTCACGTCTGGACCTTCCGGCATGCAGTCTAAAACCACAGAAGAGCACGCGTTTGTTTTCTTCTTCAGCTGGTGGACGCCAACCAGCGCTGGGAGGTTCAGGAGGCGATCGACTGGATGAAAGGCCTGGCGGACTGCAACATCACCTGGATAGAGGAGCCCACCAACCCTGATGACATCCTGGGACATCAAGCCATCGCTAAGGTTAGAAGTTCAAGTTTTTTTTCTCAGTATTTAGATTATTATTCACTTAAATTGCGAACATTTTCTTCCGTCTGCTTTAACACATTCGAGACGTGCCGCATTCGCGTATGCTGCTTAACCCTTTTCATCCTGATACTCACATTGCTTGAAATAAATTTGACTATGATAGTTCAAGGGTGGTGCCAGAATAGCTTGGCGTATCCGGCTGCAGCACGTCTGGCTGAAGCTGTTTCAATGTTGTAAAAAAAAGGACGTTTCTGCTCTTCTTCTCCTTTGTACGTAAGAGAGTTCCACTGACTTGCACCAGGGGTAGTGGCAAAGCATCAGTTAAGTGTGCCTTCTCGCATAGCTCATGAAAAACGATAGAAGGTCGTAGTTTAGGCGAGGCAACGTTGTATTGGCGAATTTTAGCAGTTCAAGCCCGTCTCGCTTTAACCCTTTTCATTTTGACACACTACTGCTTGAAATTAGTTTGACTGTGATAGTTCAAGAGTGGTAAATAATAATAATAATTACGGTATTTATAATGCGCTTATCTTATGATAATTATAACTCTAAGCGCGCACTCACAACTCGCGCACGCATGCGCACGCTTTAGACAACGACTCACATACCACAAATAGTGAAATACATTACGACAGTCTGCTTAGGGTGGGGAGTGTGGTGGTATAATGCTAGAACTGTTGAAAGAGGTGAGTTTTGAGGGCGGACTGGAAGGAGGAGAGAGAGTGTTTCTCACGGAGAGAGAGTGGGAGAGTGTTCCAGGTGGATGGACCATATACTGAGAAGGAGCGGGGGCCGAAAGTGCTGAGTTTGGTGCGGGGGATGTGGAGGCGGAGAGGGTCGGAGGCGGAGCGGAGGGAGCGGGGAGGAGTGTAGGGGTGAAGTAAGTTTGAGAGATAGGCGGGAGCACAGTTGTTCAGGGATTTGTAGCAGAGAGACAGAATCTTGTATTGGATGCGTTGGGGGATGGGAAGCCAGTGAAGGAGTTTGAGCAGGGGAGTGATGTGGTCGGATTTTTTCTTTCTGAGGACGAGGCGGGCAGCATTGTTCTGGACGCGCTGGAGAGTGAAAGTGGTGGAGTGCGGGAGGCCGGAAAGGAGAGAGTTGCAGTAGTCGATGCGAGATAGGATGAGAGAAACAGCAAGTTTGGTGGCATTCGGTAGTGAGGTATTTTCTGATCTGACTGATGCGGCGGAGGTGGAAGTAGCATGCCTGGGCCGTGGCGGAGACGAAGCTGGTCATGGAAAGAGAGGAATCGAGGATAACGCCGAGGTTTTTGGTCGAGTCAGAGAGGGAGATGGGGGTGCTGTCGAGTTGAAGGTGGAGGGAGGGAGGGAGCTGGGAAAGTTTCTGGCGAGTGCCTACCAGCATGGCTTCCGTTTTGTCGTCATTCAGTTTAAGCTTGTTTGCTGTCATCCAGTTTTTCACGTCTTCGTAGCAGTCAGCCGTGCGAGTCAGTAGTGACTGAATGTTGTCGTGTTTGTCTTTGTCTAGTAGTTGTGAGTCGTCAGCGTAGAGGTGGTGGTGTATGTGGTGAGACTGGATGATGTTGGACAGGGGAGAGGCGTAGAGTGTGAAAAGGACCGGGCCCAGGACGGACCCCTGTGGAACTCCGCAGGAGAGCGTGACTGGGTTGGAGGAGACGCCGTCGGACTGCTGTCTGTCGGAGAGGTAGGAGAGAAACCAGGAGTGAGCAGAGTCAGTGATGCCAAAGGAGTGGTGAAGGCGGTGGAGGATAGAGTGGTCTATAGTGTCGAAGGCGGCAGAGAGGTCAAGTAGCGTAAGAAGGGAGATGTTGCCCGAGTCGGTGGAGGCGCCAAGCTATTCTGGCACCACTCTTGACCTAAAAATGTTGATCAATCTACTAATCTGTAATGTAGCCTTCATAGGACAATAAGCAACAAAAAAAAAAAAAAAAAAAAAAAAAATCAGCCTCAGGATATACTGGGTTAAACAACAGTCAGAGGTTCTTTGTGTCTTACAATGTGAAGGGTGCATGTCTGGTAAATCAGCTCAACGGGGCTCACATCTGACGTTAATAACCTTCACTAAACAACTTACCTTATTTTCTCATTTGTTTTCTCAAAATCAGTACATTACCGATGACATTACTATATGGAATACACTCTATAGCCTATAGATTTCAGTCTAAGCCAAGTTGTGTCCCCTACACAACTGGGGAGGAGACACCGGGGATCCATGCATAGGAGCCCGGGTGGCCTGCCCTTACCACCCTATTCGGTCACGTGCCATAGGGCGAAAGCCCGCCAGTTTCACTTCTAGTTCGACCGTGGACGGTCGAGTTTTTGGCCTTACTCTGTTTTGCAACGGTTTCAGACTTGTACTATCGATATTTACTGTGAACTTTCGCCTGGGCTTTGTGGAAGACAGAGACGAGCTGCTCTCGCTCCTTCGCCGGCTAGGGTTTATGGTCAATCCGGGCAAGTCGGATCTCACCCCTTCGCGGCGGTTCCTGCATCTGGGGATGGAATTCCTAACCGACCTCAACTTGGTCTGCCTGCCGTTGGCTCGGCGGCAGAAGATCGCCGAGCTCGCCTGTCAGATGGAGCTAGGAGCCTCCTTCCTGGCCCGGGTATGGCTTCAGCTTTTGGGACTGCTCAGCGCAGCAGCGGATTTATTACCCCTCGGCAGGCTCTATGCCCAACCTCTTCAGCTCCACCTCCTCCTTTGCTGGCGCCCTGACGGATCCGGTTCCGGTCACTCCGCTAGTCCGCCCCCACCTCCAAAGGTGGTCTAACCTCGCGTGGTTGTCGACGGGCGTGCCTCTGCATTCCCCTCCAACCCAGTGGTCCCTCTGCTCCGACGCGAGCCAGTCGGGATGGGGCGCTCACCTCTTACCGGACTTTGTCTCGGTCTCGGGAATTCGCGGACCAACACATCAACTGGCTTGAGTTGAAGGCGGTGTGGTTGGCCCTCGTCGCCTGGCAGGAGAAGCTGACACACCAGGAGGTCCTCATCCTTTCGGACAACTCGACAGTGGTGGCCTACATCCAGAACCAGGGTGGGGAGAAGCTGACACACCAGGAGGTCCTCATCCTTTCGGACAACTCGACAGTGGTGGCCTACATCCAGAACCAGGGTGGCACACGCTCGCCCTCCCTGTGCATACTCCTGTGCCATCTTTTGCTCTGGTGCAGAGACTGGGGCATTCCTCTTCAAGCCCGCCACATCCCGAGCCACCTGAATGTGGTCACAGACGCCCTGTCCCGCCGCGGACAGCTTCTCCACAGGAGTGGTCGCTGCGCCCAGACATCTTTCGCCTGATCTGCTCGCGATGGGAGACGCCCCTAGTGGACCTGTTTGCCACCAGGTGGAACAACCAGCAACCGATTTTTGTCTCTCCTGTTCCGGACCCACTCGCCTGGGCAGTGGACGCGCCCTCCATCCCTTGGGACGGCTTGATCGCGTATGCCTACCCTCCGTCAGTACTGGTGCCGAAGATCCTACGGAAATTGCAGGGATGCTCCGCGGTTGTCCTGTTGGTGGCCCCCTTCAGCTGGACCAAGAGCTGGACCACGGACCTGCTCGCTCTAGCTACGGACCCGCCCTTGGAGCTCCTCACCCCGCCGTCGATGCTCAAGCAGCCCCGGCAGTTGCTCTCCCGTGCCCGGAGCGACTCCTCCTACACGCCTGGAGGTTGTCCGGCAAGCCCTCACCGCTAGAGGTTTCTTGAATGCTGCAGTGGCGGCGATTGCGGCAGCCCGCAGACTGTCTACCCGGAAGGTCTACGAAGGCAAGTGGAGGGTCTTCCAGTCGTGGTGTGCCACCCAGCGGCTCCCCTTCCACGAATTTACTTACTTACTTACGCCTGTCATCCCTACCCGGGTATAGGCCGTCGACGAGAGACCTCCAGTGACTTCTGTCCTGTGCTTCTCCTTCGATTTTACTCCAGGTGGTTCCCAGTCTCTTGATGTCTGCTTGGAGGTCTCGACGCCAGGTGTTTCTCGGCCTGCCTTTTTTCCTCTTTCCCTGGGGATCCATGACAATGCCTGCCTAGTGATACTGGAAACTGGCTTTCTCAGGCTGTGACCAATCCATCCCCATCTTCTTCGCCCAATTTCATTCTCTGCTGTTATCTGCTCTGTTCTCTCCAGAGTCTGATGTTGCTGATCTTCTCTGGCCAGTGGATTTTCAAGATTCTTCTAAGGCAACTGTTAATGAAGATCTGTACTCTGTTGACTGTGGTTTTTGTCAACCTCCAAGTCTCTGCTCCATATAGGAGAACTGCTTTTACGTTTGAGTTGAAAATCCGGACTTTGGTGTGTTGTGATAGCTCTCTGGAACTCCTCCACAAATTTAACTACCCCCCAACTGGCGGAATTCTTTCTGTGGCTCTTCCACGACCAAGGCTTAGCGCCTATTACCATCAAGGGCTATCGCGCCATGCTGGCGGACACTTACCGCCACTTGGGCCTCCCGGATCCGGGCGCTTGCAAAGATCTCTCGGACCTGTTGGCGCATTTTGAACTCCGACGTCCAGTCTCTCGTTCCCTCATACCTCGGTGGGACCTCACCTGGGTACTGACGTGGCTAAATTCGGATCGCTTCGAACCCCTGCCTTTGGCACCTTTCTCTGACTTGACCCGGAAAACATGTTTTCTCCTGGGTCTCGCCACGGCGTCCCGCATGAGCAAGCTTCATGCGCTCTCGGTACGCCCCGCGTGTTTGCAGTTTCGAGCGGATGGCTCCGCTCAGCTGCTCACCGACCTGTCCTTCCTGGCCAAGAATCGACCGCCCTCGGCTGTGCCCCAGATGATGACCATACGTCCGCTCAGAGGAACGGATCTTTCCAGCGGGTCGCGGCAACAAGATCCGGTCCGGGCACTAAAGATTTACCTGCGTCGCGCAAAGCCTCGGTCGCTCCTGCCTGTTCCTACCGCTTTCTCCAGCAGGCCGGACATTTCGGCCCAGACAGTCTCGCTACAGAAACCTCTCCCCGGATGGGGACAGACGGTTACAGATCCGTGCGCATGAAGTACGAGCAGTGGCCACTAGTGTAGCTTTTGACTGCAACTGCTCAATAAAGGACATTGTGACGGCAGTAGGCTGGCGTGCAGACTCCACCTTCGCCCGCTTCTACCTCCGTGACCTAGCCGGTCAGCGTGACTCCCTGGCCTTGGTGGGCGACATCTCCGCAGCCCAACACTCCCTCCGCGCGCCGCAGGCGCCTTAGGTGCGTCCTAGCTGAAATCGTCGGGAGTTCCTTAGTGGGCCTGCGGGGGTGTAAATAACTGAGGGTAAAGGGGTGGCACCCGCCTCCTCGTCGTAATTCTTCCATATAGTAATGCCATCGGTAATGAATTTTGAGGGAAAAAAAATGAATTTTTTTCTAAAATGTATTTTTTTGAAAAATACTTACCGATGTCATTACTCGGATAACCCTCCCTCCAGCGCCGCTTGCCGTTTTGGCTAAGTGTGAAACTGGCGGGCATTCGCCCTATGGCACGTGACCGGACAGGGTGGTAAGGGGAGGCCACCCGGGCTCCTATGCATGAATCCCTGGTGTCTCCTCCCCAGTTGCGTAGGGGACACAACTTGGCTTAGACTGAAATCTATAAGCTATAGAGTGTATTCCATATAGTAATGCCATCGGCAAGTTTTTTTTTTTTTTAATACATTTTAGAAAAAAAATAATTTTACAGGCGCTGAATCCCCTGGGTATCGGGGTAGCAACGGGTGAGGCCTGCCAGAACAGGATCATGTTCAAGCAGTTCTTGGCAGCAGGCGCCATGCAGTTTTGTCAGATCGACTCGTGTCGCCTCGGGGGAGTCAGCGAGAATGTCGCCGTCATCCTTATGGCCAACAAATTTGGAGGTTAGTCAGCTATATATACTCACAAACCAGATAGGTGAGGCTAGCGCTGGTAGAATACTACACACACCAAGGGGAATTACTCAGCGCTGGACGTACAAACGGTTAGATCCCCTGATCCCTACTATCAGGCACCCAATCGGTGCCTGATAGGAGGGTGCGGGGGATCTAACCGTTTGTATGTCCAGCAACGAGTAACTCCCCTTGGTATATGCACATAACTAAATAGAATAGAATTCTGCTGTAGGTCTATAAGTGCACTGAAAGGTCATCAGACCGACGTCAGCTGACATTGGCCCGCGCACAGCTGTAAGAATCTGCCTCTCTGACAGATCAGTGGATTGGGCTGGATGAGCAGTCGTGAGGTTTCGTCAGTGACGAACGACTCCCAAAAACGAACGAGAGTGAAATCACAGCGGACAAAAAGCGCCAGTGGATCATAAGCATAGACAAGACTTCAAACATCTCCAAGAGGCATAGATCCTCGTGAGTTAGTTCGTTGTCGGGAGTCGTTCGGCACAAACGAAACCTCACTAATATCGTCCTGTACCCTTGGCCTGAATCTGATAAATTTAGCAGACGAATCACCTGTTTCTTCTTTGCAAAGGTTACTTAACCCTTTGGGTGTCGGTAGCGGATTTAGTCGCGATGATTCCTGCTACCAACACCCAAGGGTTAATGTCATTTAAGTTCCGTACATCACTGTTTGCAGTGCCAGTGTGTCCCCACGCAGGGGGTGTGGGTCTTTGCGAGCTAGTTCAGCATCTGTCCATGTTTGACTTCGTGTCCGTGTCTGGGACTATGGAAAAAAGGTACCGTACCAGTAAACTCAGTTTTGTTAACCCCTTCACTGCTAGTAGAAGCAGACTGCTTTAATTTTAATCAGCATAAATTTGATGTCGATAATCCCCAGCCGTAAATGTAGTTTCTTCTAAATTACAACCAAGTAAGTCGTAAAAAGCACTGTCAGGGGAGAGAATTGTGCATTATCGACCAATGATCATAGATCTAGTTTGGTCGAAGCTCAAAAAAGGGGTAGGAAAGAGGAAGCAATGAATATGGAAGCCCCCCCCCCCCCCTATTCCATGCAGTCACTCACTTAGCATGCTCCTCTTTTCTATCCCTTTTTTGGTGTGCTTTCACCAAACTAGATCATCGTCGGATCAGTTTTCAAGGGGGGGGGGGGGGGGGGGGGCACCCCCAGGAGCTATTTGCTGTTATACATCTGCTATATCTAGGGGTGTGCTCAACTTTTATTTTTTCTATTGCCAGGGTCTAGTATATATCAAAACACCACAATCGAAACTGTTCTTCTGCCGTTTTTGAAAGTTTCTGACTGGTGTTATGTACGGCACTGAAACACAAGCGTTACAACTCAATTTTACATGCACTTATTTATAGTTTGATGCCAGCCGAGGGGGCGTGGGGGGGGGGGGGGGTGCTGTAGTACCAACCCCCCCCCCCCCCCCTGATCTGGTTATGTAGATCTATGATCATTGGTCGATAATGCACAATTCTCTCCCTTGACAGTGCTTTTTCCTACTTACTTGGTAGTTTTTTTTTCTAAATTACTAGCACTGGCAATCAACCCTTTGGTAGTTAATATTTGTTTGTACGTTTATTTTTGCATACTGTGTAATTGTAAAGCACCTATAGGGCTCTGTCGGGAGGTTAGCCACTATATAAATATCGATTATTATTATTAATCTCACTTTTGGTGTGCTGAACAGGATGACCGAGTACCTGGACCACCTCCATGAGCATTTTAAGAATCCATGTGTTGTGAAAAGTGGTCGTTATCTTCCACCTCAGGTAAAATATTACTGCTACTACTACTATTAACCCTTTTCATCCTGATACACTATTGCTTGAAATAAATTTGACTACGATAGTTCAAGGGTGGTGCCAAAATAGCTTGGCGCCTCAGGTGCGAAGCTGTTCTGGCACCACCCTTGGAACTAAAATGGTTGATCGGTCTCCAAATCTGTAATGAAGCCTTCAAATGACAATAAGCAAATTTAACAAATTCAGCCTCAGGATGTAATGTGTCATGAGCCCCTGCAGCTGCGTGGGCTCATCAAATATATGCCTCTTGCAGATGGAGCTGGATGCATGAAGTCCGTGCAAAGATTGACATACATCTGATTTAAGGATAATTTGTACTGCTCCTATTTTTAAACCCTTATCATTCAGAATACACCAGTATGTGAAATAAGTTTGACTAAAATAGTTAAAGGGTAGTACCAGAATAGCTTGGTGCCTCTTGGCGCCAAGCTATTCTGGCACCACCCTTGAACTAAAGCCACTGGTCTATATCCTCATCTGTAAGTACTATAATGTAGCTTGGATATGGCAGTGTACAAATTTGAAGCTTTTAGCCTCAGTATGATATGGGTTAACTGATTTTTCAGACAAGAACGGCTTGAAGGGTAACAACGCTCACCTACAACCAAGACGGTGTTGAAATTTTTTTTTTTTCCTCCTACATTGATTTCAAAGCAAGTGTTACATTTTGAATTATTTTCTGTTCAACATGCTCAGAGCCCTGGCTACAGTGTGGATATGAAGGAGTCGTCCCTGTCTGACTATGAATGGCCAAAAGGACGTGTGTGGCAAGAGCTCATAGCTAAGGGAACATATACATTGGAGTAATGGACTACTGCAACTCTCTCCTTTCTGGCCTTCCTCACTCCACCACTCTCACTCTCCAGCGCGTCCAGAACAATGCTGCCCGCCTCGTCCTCAGAAAGAAAAAATCCGACCACATCACTCCCCTGCTCAAGCTCCTTCACTGGCTCCCCATCCCCCAACGCATCCAATACAAGATACTGTCTCTCTGCTACAAATCCCTGAACAACTACGCTCCTGCGTATCTCTCCAACTTACTTCACCCCTACACTCCTCCCCGCTCCCTCCGCTCCGCCTCTGACCCTCTCCGACTCCTCATCCCCCGCACCAAACTCAGCACTTTCGGCCCCCGCTCTTTCTCAGTATATGGTCCAACCACCTGGAACACTCTCCCACTCTCTCTCCGTCAGAAACACTCGCTCTCCTCCTTCCAGTCTGCCCTCAAAACTCATCTCTTTCAACAGTTCTAGCACTATATCACCACACTCCCCAGCCCAAGCTGACCGTCGTAATGTATCTTCACTATTTGTGTTACGTGAGTCATTGTCTAAAGCGTGCGCATGCGTGTGCGAGTTGTGAGTGCGCGCTTAGAGTTATAATTATTATAAGATAAGCGCATTATAAATACCGTAATTATTAAATTATTATTATTTAATCTGGATTTTACTTGTGTGTCAGACTGGTCAACTTTACTGCCTATTTGGTGAATTGTACTTATTACTGGTAGGCACACCAAACACAGGTCATGATGTTTATCACTTAAGCAGATGATCTAGTCAAAAATATGAGTGGTAAATTTTCAAAATCAGATACAAATGCTGTGCTGTTATCACAACATAAACTGCATGGAACTGCAGAATGTAAATATTTTATGAGCAAAGTTATTTTGTTATCAATAAACAGCTATGCGCAACATACATATTGCCAGGGTTCATTCTGAAAATGTACGCACAGGGTCATTGGCCCACAGAGTACAAATCCAATGGGTCATTTCTGAAACGGGATAGGCCACCTTCTCACCAGCCACAGAAATATCGAAAAAACTGGGTACTTGGGGAGAGAGGGAGGCAGCAAGGCAGAAAAAAAGATGGTTGGGCCTTTAGGAACACATAAAAAGAAGGGCCCGTTGCCTATATAAATCTATGGGTCATTGATCCCTCATCTAAAAAAGTTACAGGTCATTTTAGGAAATTATGGCGCAGGGTGTGCTAAAAAAAAAAAAAGAAAGAACCCTGCTTGCACTATTTGTTACAGCAGGGTTGGGAACCAGTTCACTGCAAGCAGCATTTTTAAAAATATTTTTTACTGAGTTTGTTTGCTAGAAACTTTTGTTAACTCGTGGCCAGCCGCATCCGGATGCGCGGCTTAAGCTGCGCATCTGGATATGGCTGGCTGCCAATAGTCATCAAGGAACGTGTGGAAGAAAAACAAAACAATACCCACAAACAGAATGAACATAGGAAGACATTAAAATAAGTTGCAGAAATACCACAGCTTCAAGAATGGTTATGGTACCCATTTATTTGACATGTGTTGAATTACCTTTTCAGGTATGTTATTATTCATAAAAGTTTTATTGAAATAATGTGCAATAAAAAAAATTGCTACTTTTCATACTTTTGAACAATGATATAAGATACAATTATTCTTCACACACACATTTTTTCAAACACTAATACAATTATTGCACTTTTTATATTATACACATCTTTTGTGAAATACAACAAAAGCAAAATGCACAAATTGTGTTGGTCTCGATGTTTACATGCGTGTGTTTGTGTGTATATGAACAGCATTGGAATTACAGATGTACACTGACGAGCAAAAGAAATGCGACATTTTTTTAATCATCGGAAACTTGACATGATTTCATCAGAAATGCCAAGTGTTTCTGATCATTGTAAAAATGTCACATTTCTTTTGCTTGTCAGTATATATTTGATGTCTCTCTGACTTACAAAAGCACCTGCTAGGCACCTACAAACACCTTTTACCTTTAACCCTTTTCATCCTGATACACCCATTGCTTAAAATAAATCTGACTGATAGTTCAAGGGTGGTGCCAAAATAGCTTGGCGCCTGAGGCGCCAAGCTATTCTGGCACCACCCTTGAACTAAATCAGTTGATCTAGCTCCTAATCTGCAATGTAGCCTTCTTAGGACAATAAGCAAATTTTACAAAATCAGCCTCAGGACGTAACGAGTTAAGTGACAATTTGTAAGAGAGGCAATGTTACCTAAATCTATAGCCTAATAAATGTTTCATCATCATCCAACTCTCATTTGCTTACAGGTACTCATTTGTAACATACTTCCTTGCCGCGCAGATAGTGCTTCTGAAATGTTAATTTGTAGCCAAAGAACTCTTTGACGGTCCAAGGAACGTGGGTACTAAATGGATGTCAGCCAGAGGCATAGATCTCTATGAGCCCCCCCACATTTGTGGGGGCTCATGAGGATCTATGTCATCTGCAGCTGGTGATCATGTTTACATTTTCTCTACAGGGGAGAGGTTAGCTTTCACATTCCAAAGTTACCTTCCAAGGAAACGTTTCTTCGTGAACCACAAGGTAAACAAAAGCACTTACAACAAATAATGCACCACATTTAAACAAATTTCTATTCCCCAATCAATCTCTACACAGGAATGTTGAAGGTTCCAGGTTGCGAATAAACACCATCCAGCGAGCAAAAGGCCAGAGGCCCTATGTCGGCTGCAGATGGCTCGTGTACCGCTGTGCGCAGGCCAAATGCACCCGATGTTGGCCTGAATTGCATGCTGGGAAAATAGTTCGGTTCCCCAGTCTCAGTAACGCATATTTCAGTTTTGCAAAGTGTAAACCATACACAAAAAGCAAAAATACTATCAACTTCACTTATTACCCACAAATATAATGTAAGTCGGACATAACATCACCTTTTTCGAAGTACCGACAACACTCTATGTCAGTTTCTTCACTCACAACACACTTCAGATATAACAACAGATACACTTTGACCTCTTTGCGTTTTATCATCTCCAAAGTTTACTTTACTCTGGCAACTCTGAAAGAAGGTTTATGCCCTGGTCTGTGATGTTGGGCCTTACACCATAAAGCTGCAAGTCAGAGACCAACACACCAATATGGAAAAATTGTTTATACAATTCTGGTGCCATTAACCCTCTGGCTGTCAGTTGTGCTTTGTCGTAGTGTCCTGCCAGAATCATCAAAACAAAAAGGTGTCAATAGCAGTTTTAGTCATGATGATTCCTACAGTAATCATTGTGACTAAAACTGCTCCCAACACCCAAAGGGCTAAGGATTAGTCCTTTTGCATGTGCCCCTACACGAAATTTTGACCATTCAAATTGTTTTTTTCTCTGCACAACACAACACAGCTCAGCAAATGCGTAATATGGTAAGTCCTTCTCATCACAAATGGTGGGATTATCTTTGCTCGATCCAATGTTATTTTGCTAACATGAAGCAACTCCACAGTGCGTACCCTAAATGCATCATAGCAAGTTTTTGTTCCCAAACTGGCGATGCACAAGTGACCTTCGTTGAATCCGATAAGATCCTTTGCTGATAGCGGCCTCACTGCGCAAACTGCGTCCTGAACTCATCGAGCAGATAGGTGGGTAGAAAAGATTCCAGCATCTGCAATGCAAAGATAAGCCATTACGTGGTGAGCAAAAGGTCCTTGGGCCAACACCAAAGGTGAAAACGGTGTTTGAGAAAACTCAGTTTTTCCGCAAGATATGTAAGTTTTCTTTACTACTTATGTGAATTTCACCTTTAACTCAATAAGCTCTGGGGACTAAATTATTGAATTCTGGAGATATCTTTGGAAATCTGCATCACAGTACTGCTGACAGACTGAGCATGTTAGTTCAAGGGTGGTGTCAGAATAGCTTGACACCTATAGGCGCCAAGCTATTCTGACACCACCCTTGAACTATCATGATCAGTCCACATCTTGTGTAGCCTGTCAGGGCTTTCTGGGTGAAGACAGCTAGGTCACTCGACCTCCCTAACTGCTATAAAATGACCCTGGGTCTACTCTGAAATCTATGGCTTCAGATTTCTCAGAGAAAATGCCAACATTAAAGTTTACCACTATTCATATTCACTTTTGCTGTAAATCGTGTGTGAAAACAGGGTGGGTCCATCTCACATTTTGATAAGAAACACGAAGAAAATGTTTGAAAATATGTGAATAATGCATATACCTTTCTGGGTAGGCCACTGTAGAAGACAAAATCCTCCAAAAACAAGAGAACATTCAGGACATCCTGTGAGCCCTCGGGTGTGCGAGCGGTGCCCATGGCGTCCACGTTTGAGCGCACATACTGTGAGAGGAATGCAAGGAAGAAGTTGGTGTTCTCTGCATGGAACTGTTTCAGCAGTGTGAAAATGCCCACAACAAGAGGGGGGCCATCCAAAGGATCTGTCACCTTTTTGCATGTCATCGTGTCTGCAACAGCAGTACATGATTCAGATCAGCACAAGAAAACGATCTGAGAGTACTGTGTAGGAGAGATGCATCTAAAATGATATGCGTGATCAAAATGTGTCAAGTCCCACTTACCAATGGATTTAGTGTAGGCTAGCTTTGGCAGTTGTGACAGAGTGAAAAGAAAGTTGAACAGCGCAAAGTGTGGCAGTCGCTGGGTGGTTATGTAGATCTGAAACACAAGCCGTTTATTTTGTAACCCTTTTCATCCTGATTCACTATTGCTTGAAATAAATTTGACAATGATAGTTCAAGGGTGGTGCCAGAATAGATTGGCGCCTCCCTCTGAACTAAAATGGTTGATTTTTCTTGTAATCTGTAATGTAGCCTTCATGAGACAATAAGCAATTTAAAAAAAGAAATAAATCGGCCTCAGGATGTAATGGGTTAATAGAACTGATGGCTGGTGACTATTCAGATTACAAAATAAATGAAACAATATTCATGCAATCAGATAAATAATACATCTTGGCCTATGAATGAACACAGTGCATGAGTGAATAACTAAACATCACAGAACTGATGATCAATAACGAAGAATCTTAAAAAAAACATTAACTGAGCCATAAAAGATCAAATCGGGCCAATATCATACTTTCTCAGGATACACTGGCAGCTAAAACAAGAGAGGGTTTTCATCTTTAGGGTATAAAAAGGAACTTGCCATCCACTCAACACTAACCTTCAACAGTGGGTTGTGGAAGCCAGCAGACTCGAGATAGGCAGTCAGTTCAAACAAAAGCGGGTTCTCTTCCTTGGGGTAGGGCAGGCTGGGGTCCTGGTAATGGCGCTCTATATCCGCCAGCAAGGCACTGGACAGAAAGCAAAGTAAACGTCCAGTCTGACTAGGCCATAAGGTCCCCATCAGCGGACAACTTCGGCCCAATGGTCTTTAACTTACTGATGAAAGAGAACTCCAGCTCCTTAACCCTTATCATTCTGATACACCCATTGCTTGACATAAATTTTACTGACAGTTAAGGGTAGTGCCAGAATAGCTTGGCGCCTGAGGCGCCAAGCTATTTTGGCACCACCCCTTGAACTAAAACAGTTGATCTATCTCCTAATCTGTAATGTAGCCTTCATAGGACAATAAGCAAATTTGACAAAATCAGCCTCAGGATGTAACGGGTTAAAGCAAATTTCATCTTCACCAAATGTTGACTTTGACTTTGGCTGTAGCATCATCGATAATCCTGTCTCAAACCAACCCTTTCACTCCTTCCCACCCACCCCCCTCCTCCACCTCCCTACCCTACAACTGCAGGGGCTCTTAAGGAACTATGTCTCTTGCATTTGGATTGTGTTCCCGTTTACTTGGCAGTCATGGTGTTGAGCTAGTGGACTGCACTGATACCATTATACTTAAATACGGGCAAGGAAGCAGGAACTGGAGTACCCACAAAGCACATGAGTCACTACACAATACACAAGTACCAACAAAGAACTAAAACCAACGGAAAATGTATTTTTCTCTAAAATGTATTTTTTTGAGAAAAAAATAGTTACCGATGGCATTACTATATGGAAGTAGCACTTAGCCTATCAATTTCAGCCCAGGGATCATTGTGCACAGCAACGCCACCGGGGAACCAGCCGAGTGAGCTGTACCAACATCCCTGAGTAGCTTCCCTTCATTGAGTAGCTTCCCTTACCTCATACGGGTAGGTGTGTAGCGTCACCAGTTTCGCTCTTAGCTTTCTGGCGGCGAGCGGGGCAGGTGGGAAAGCCCTCCTAGTAATGCCATCGGTAAGTATTTTCTCCAAAAAATACATTTTAAAGAAAAATACATTTGTTTCCTTGAAAAACATTACCGATGGCATTACTATATGGAAGAATAACAAAAAGGAGGAGGGCGCTGCCAATTACCCCACTACTGCGGACGCATTAGTGAAAAAAGGCTGGGATCAACACCTCACAATTTCAGCTAAGCGTTACCTAAGGCGCCTGGGGCGCCGGTAGGGAGTGTTGAGCCGCCGAGACGTCGCCCACCAGGGCCAGGTTGTTCCGCTGGCTTGAGAGGTTACGCAGATAGAAACGGGCAAAGATGGATTCTGCTCTCCATCCTACTGCGGTGACAATGTTCCTTACTGTGCAGTTGCGGTCAAAGGCGAGGTTGGTCAAGACAGCTCTGACTTCGTGCGCCCAAATTCGCATCTGCTTGGCCCCTGCGGGGGAGAAATCCTCATAAGAGGAGCGGATGACCCACCGCAACCATGAAGAGATAGTCTGCGCAGTAATATCTGTCCTGCCACGATACAAGGGCAGAAAAAGGCGAGATCGGCCTCTCCGGAAAGGTTTCGTCCTGCGGAGGTATATCTTTAAGGCCTGGACAGGGTCCTGTTGGCGGGACTCCTGGGACTGGGAAGTGTCCGGCAGCTACCGGAGGTTGATCACCTGTGCCCTGGCTGAGGGGAGCCTGTTCTTGGCAAGAAAAGTCGGGTTTGTGAGGAGTTGCATGGAGCCATCCATCCTGAACTGCAGGCAGGCGGATTCTATGGAGAGGGCATGCAGTTCGCTAACTCGTGCTGCTGTGGCGAGTGCAAGGAGGAAGCAAGTCTTCCTGGTAACATCGGCCAGTCCGGCCAGGGACAAGGGCTCAAAGCGCTCAGAGGGTGACCGTGAGGGCCGCCCGCACAACCGCCAAGCGTGTAAAGCTAGCCTCTCCGGGCACAGGTGGAAGAGGGCTTGTCGGCGCTGTTTCTACATCGTGCGAGGCGACGGAAGCATCACGGGGGGCTCCGTGGCGAGGCTTAAGAGGTCAGTTGTCCAGCTCTTGGCCCAGTTGAATGGGGTGCCCAGGAGGAGGACCGCGTTGCACCCCTGGAGCTTCTGAATGATCTTGGGGATCAGAACCGTGGGTGGATAGGCGTAGGCCATGAGGCCGTCCCAAGGAATGGACAGGGCGTCCACGCCCCAAGCCAGGGGATCCAGAATGGGAGACACAAAGACTGGTAGTTGTCTGTTCCACCTCGTCGCGAACAAGTTGATCGAGGGAGTCTCCCAGCGGGCACATATCATCTTGAAAATCTCTGGGCTGAGGGACCACTCCATGTGGATGGGCTGGCCCCAACGGGATGGGGAGTCCGCCAACACGTTCAGGTGTCCTGGGATGTGGTGAGCCTTGATAGAGATCCCGTGGTCCCGGCACCAAAGCATCAACTGGTACAGGAGCATGCAAAGAGGCGGTGAGCGCATTCCTCCCATTTTCTGGATGTACGAAACCACCATCGAGTTGTCGGACAGCACTAACACATCTTGGCCCTGGAGCCAAGATTCCCAGTGACGGAGAGCTAGCCAGAAGACCTGAAGTTCCAGCCAGTTGATGTGCTTATCCGCGAGGCTCTGCGGCCACTGACCCGAAATCGAAGCAAAGCTTGGCAGGAGATGAGCACCCCAACCCGCGTGGCTGGCGTCCATGCAGAGGGAAAGCAGAGGTGGGGGTGAGTACAGTGGAACACCCATCTGGAGCAACTCTGGGTCCATCCAACGGAGGAGATGGGTCCTGATCAAGGGGGGAACCGGAATCAAGGCATTGAGGTCGCCTGAGGAGGGGCGCCAGTGCATCAGCAGATGAAGCTGGAGAGGTCGCGTGTACAGCCTGCCAAGTGGCAGGAGATCCGCCGCTGCGCTCATGAGATCCAGAAGCTGGAGCCAAGTCTGGGTTGACACCGAGACGGCAAGGTACACAAGGCAGGAAAGGTCCATCAACTTCTGGACGCGGGGCTTGAGTAACTGCACGTTGTTTAAAACGGTCAGAAATTCCATTCCCAGGTGAATGAAGTCTGACTTCCCTTCGTTGACCTGGAAACTGAGGCGCAGAAGGACACCCAGCACTGAATCCCTGTCCCTCTCAAGGGCGGCAGAGTTCTCATTCCAGAGTAGAAGATCGTCCAAGTAGTTGGACGACAGGCTGGAGGCTGACCCGATGGGCCCTGGCCATGACGGCATCTGTAAGTCTCATGAAGACCCAGGGGCTGAGGTCGAGTCCAAAGGGGAGGGCGCGGAACTGAAAAATGTATTTTTCTCTAAAATAAATTTTTTTGAAAAATACTTACCGATGACATTACTGTTAGGAATACTGTCTCGCTAGCCTAATTTTAGCCCAAAATTGAGGTTGTGTGCCTTTAAGGAGGGAAGGTATCAGGGGGCGCTATCTGCTAGGCAGAGCCACGGTAGCCTCCCTTCCCTCCATATCCGGAACGCGGTCACCTGATTCGCCATTCTGTATCGTAGCGAGCCAGCGGCAGCGGGGTAGGTGGGAGGGTCCTCCGAGTAATGTCATCGGTAAGTATTTTTCAAAAAAATTTATTTTAGAGAAAAATACATTTGTTTTCTCAAAACAACATTACCGATGACATTACTGTTAGGAAGAATGTCGATGAGGCGGTGGGTGCCGCTAATTACGTCCCTAAGCAAACTATTAGGTCCCCGAGACCCGCCCTCCCAGGCACAACCTCCCGATAATTTTAGCGAAGAATACCTACGGCACCCGGGGTGCCGGGAGGGAGTGTTGTGCTGCCGTGACATCCCCCACCAGCGACAGGTTCTCGCGCTGGCCGGAGAGGTCCCTCAGGTAGAATCTGGCGAAGGTTGACTCTGAACGCCAGCCTACGGCCGCCACAATGTCTTTGACTGCACAGTTGCGGTCGAATGCAAGGCTCGCCGCCATGGCTCGTACCTCATGCGCCCTGATGTTCAGATGCGTGGCGGTGTCAGGGGCGAGGTCGTGGTATGCGGAGCGTATCACCCAACGGAGCCAGGCGGAGATCGTTTGGGCCGTAATGTCATTTTTACCTGGAGACAAAGGAAGGAAAAGGCGGGTGCGGCCCCTGCGCAGAGGCTTGGTCCTGCGCAAGTAGATACGCACTGCTCTCACCGGATCTTGTTGTCTGGAGTCCCGGGAGAAGCTAGGTCCCCTCAGGGCTTGTATGGAGACCACTTGTGGGGCGGCTAGTGGAAGCCGTGTCTTGGCCAGGAAGTTCGGGTCCGGCAGCAGTTGTAGCGAACCGTCCGCCCGGAACTGTAGGCACGATGGATGGGTCGAGAAGGCGTGAAGCTCGCTGACCCTGGCCGCAGTGGCGAGGGCTAGTAGGAAGCATGTCTTCCGCGTCACGTCCGCCAGTCGCGCCAGCTGCAAAGGCTCGAAGCGGCTAGTGTTGAGCCACGTCAGTATCCAGGGTAGGTCCCATCTCGGCACAAGGGAGCGGGAGGTTGGTCGATGAAGGCCGAAGTGCGCCATCAGATCAGCCAGGTCTTTGCAGGCGCCAGGGTCGGGGTGTCCCAGGTGCCGGTACGTGTCGGCTATCATAGCCAGATAGCCGCGAATGGTAATGGGGGCCAACCGCTGATCATTGAAGAGCCAGAGGAAGAATTCCGCTAGCTGGGGAACCGTCAGATCCGTGGGGGAGAGTCGTTCGGCGGCGCACCAGTCGCAGAGAACGCGCCATTTCCCCTCGTAAACTCGCCTAGTGGATCGCCTGCGGGCTGTAGCGATCGCATCCACCGCCGTACTTGAGAAACCTCTATTGGCAAGGGCTTGCCGCACAATCTCCAGGCGTGTAGGAGGAGACGCTCGGGGCACGGGTGGAACAGGTCCTGCCGGGGCTGCTTGAGCATCGATGGCAGAGTGGGCAGCTGTAGTGGGGGGGCCGACGCCAGGTTCAGGAGGTCGGTTGTCCAGGACCGGGACCAGGAGAAGGGGGCCACTAGGTACAGAACCGTGTTGCAACCTCTGAGCTTGAGCAGGACCTTGGGAACGAGGACCGCCGGTGGGTAGGCGTACGCGATGAGGCCGTCCCAGGGAATGGAGAGAGCATCGACCTCCCAGGCTTGAGGATCTGGGATGGGGGAGACGAAGAGTGGAAGTTGGTGGTTCCATCTCGTGGCAAAGAGGTCGATCATGGGCGTCTCCCAGCGGTCGCAAATCATCCGAAAGATGTCTGGTCGGAGTGTCCACTCGGTGTGGAGAAGCTGCCCGCGTCGAGAGAGGGAGTCTGCCAGGACATTGAGATGGCCCGGGATGTGTCTGGCTCTGAGGGAAATGCCGCGGTCCTCGCACCACCGAAGTATCTGGTAAAGAAGGATGCAAAGAGACGGGGAGCGAGTCCCGCCCTGCTTCTGAAGGTAGGCGACGACTGTGGAGTTGTCGGACAGGACGAGAAGCTCCTGACGACGCAGGCGAGGTTCCCAGGCGAGGAGTGCTTGCCAAACCGCCTGGAGCTCCAACCAGTTGATGTGTCGCGTCGCTAGGTCCGAGGTCCAAATGCCGGAGGCCGTGGTGAACATCGGAAGTAGGTGAGCTCCCCAGCCGGAGCTGCTCGCGTCGACGCAAAGTGACAGTCGGGGGGAAGGTGTGTAGAGGGGGACTCCCGACGCCAGCCAGGCAGGATCCGCCCATCGACGAAGATGCGGCAGCAGCATCAAGGGAACTGGTACCATCGTCTCCAGGGCGCCCGAAGACGGCCGCCAGTGTAAGAGGAGATGGAGCTGAAGGGGACGGTAGTAAAGGCGACCCAGGTGGAGTAAGTCCGCCGCCGCACTCATCAGGCCAAGGAGCTGTAGCCACACTCTGGCGGTAGCCGAGCGAGTCTGCGCGAGGTGCAGGGCGAGGGTCGCCAGCTTCTGTATGCGTGGTCCCGGCAGGCGAACAAGGTTGCAGTCTGTGCGAAACTCCATACCCAGATGGACGAAGTGGCGGGATGGCACCAGGTCGGACTTGCCCCAGTTCAGCAGGAAGCCGAGATTGTCGAGGAGGTGCAGCAGCGCATCTCGATCCCTGGTCAAGGCCGTGACCGACTGGTTCCGTAGGAGGAGGTCGTCGAGGTAGTTCGACGTCGGGCTGGACGACGTCATTCTGGCCCGGGCGACGACTGCATCCATGATGCGCGTGAACACCCAGGGGCTGAGGTTGAGACCGAAGGGCAACACTCGGAACTGGTAAATCACTCCTGCAAAAGCAAAGCGTAGATACCGTCGGGACGAAGGGTGAACAGGCACGTGAAGGTAGGCATCCGAGAGATCCAGGCTGACGGCAAAGTCCATCGGCTGCACCGCGGCCCGAAGAGCTCGGGCCGTCTCCATGTGGAAGGGGGGGGCAACGATGAACTTGTTCAAGGCGGAGAGATCGATGACCGGTCTCCACTTGCCGCCTGGCTTGGGCACAACGAAAAGGCGGCTGTAAAAAGCAGGGGAGTTGGGCTGCGAAACCACTTCCGTCGCCGTCTTTAGAAGTAGGGAGTGCACCTCGTCGCGAAGAGCAGCGGCCCTGTCTAGGTCGGAGGGCACAGGGGTCCAAACGGGGGAGCGACGGAGGGGGGGCGGCGACCGAAAGGCGATCCGAAGGCCTTCGGAGACGGTAGAAAGCACCCAGGCGTTGTCCGGGAACAGCGCGTGCCACGCCGGGCTGTGGCGCGCCAGCCTCCCGCCGACAGGAGAAAGGGAAGCGGTCGGCGGCGGCGGAGGAGGATAAGCGTCAGTGGGCCCTGCCCCTCCCTGGGCGGCGGGCGGGCCGGGGCCAGGCGGGGGAGGGGGCGGGGGCGGGAGTCGCGTCGGGGCGAAGGCGAGCGCGCCCAAAGGCTGGGGCGCGAGGAGGGAGACGTCCGCGCACTGTAGGGGGGCGGGGAGTGGGTCTGGCGGACCGCAGGGCACGACCCGCGGCCTTGCGGGGAACTCGAAAGCGGTGGGGCGCCGGTCGGCTGGGCCACAAGTCCTTGTTGGCTTCCTTCACCGCCTGCCAGGTGGGCCCGAACAGCAGTTCCCCTCCAAGCGGCGCCTGTCGAAGCTGCTTCTTCAAGTCCGGGGGAAGATCACAGGAACGGAGAAGAGCATCGCGTCGCATCAGGTCGCAGTTGGCCGCGGCCGTCATGGAGTTTACAGCGGAGTGAAACGCCGCCCGGTTGCCTGCCACTGCTAAGGATAGGATGTCCGCCAGAAAAGGAGATGTCACAGGGTTCCAGGCTTCTTCCACACGGCGAACGATAGTCTGGGTCACCAAGTCGAGGAATCCCGCTGTAGCGAGGGCATTCCGTACAAGGGTAGCTGTCTTGTCGAGGCCTGGGATGACGGGACCCGGACGAGGGGAGCCAGCGAAGGAGAGGGCCTGGGCGTCCAGCTCCGGTAGCTGACAGGAGAAGGACTGCGAATGACCTGCGTACCAGCGCTGCTGAAAGGCGATCTGTAGATCAGCGGGCCACCTGTTGTCCGAAAAGAAACCTGCGTCCCCAAAGGAATTCGTACGAAGGTGCGACGAAAGGGCGTCACGTAGGTCTCGGAACCCTGGAGGTTGAGGGAGAGACTTGAACCGCTTGGTCAGGCTGGCCGCATCCACAAAGGCAGAAGCTTTCCTCTTGACCGGCGGTGAAGGTGGGCAGTCTTCCGGAGGAAGGGAGGCCGCGATAAGGCGAGCCGCTTCATCCAAGGCTCGGAGGGTCTCCATCTTATGACTGAGGGAAGGCTGTCGAACACCAGCGTCGTCCGAGAGGGGGGAGTGTCCGGACGCGTCGGACGCATCGTTACGCAGTAAGGCTGACATCGAACCCTCAGGAACGAGGCTGAGAGCGTCGTCCTCCATAACTGGATCCGACCCCTGAGGAGGGGAAGGTCGGACACCAACACTGGAAACGTCGCTGCCGAACTCGCGTTGTGTCACTGTAGCGCTGGGAGGAGAACGGACCCGTCGCGCAGAACCAGGGGGTGAGCGGGACGTCGGGGAAAACCTCGTCGCTGGACGTCTCGAAGCGGAGCGGTGAAGAGGGGAGCGCGGCCGCGGGGAAGAACGGCGACGGGGGGAGTAAGTCCGGTGGAAGCGGGAACGCTGGCTCCGGGATGGAGAGGGCGAACGGGACCGGGGTCGATAGGTCGAGCGGTGCGGTGAACGATGACGGAGACCTCTATCCCGGTGAGAGTACGAAGTACGCCGGTCGGTAAGAGGGCTGAGCCTCCTAGGCGCTCGGTGCCCTCTGGAAGTCGAGCGCGAGCGGGAAGACCCGCCAACGGAGTGAGAAGAATGGCGTTCGGAGCGAGCGAATTGCGAGTCACGGGAGCCATTAGAAGCGCGGGAGCTTCGCCCGCGTGGTCTCTGAAAAACAGTCACCTCCCCCTGCGCCAGGGGCCGGGCCGAGGGGGCCAAAACAGGAGGCACCTTAACTACACTCGCTAATGTGTATTTGGTTGGTTTTTTACTCTTAGTGTTAACTAAGGCACTGACCTCCGCACCAGAAGACTTGTGCTTGTCAACGGAGCTTCTCACGGTCGTAGACGCGTTTCGGTCCCGCGGGCGTTGTCAGTCAGACTCGGTGGGACCCAGCGAGCCGACAAACCCTGTAGGCGCCCGGTGTTGGCCAAGCTCGGGGTCAGGAACTGCCGGCGAGCTGACAAACACAGATGTCGGAGTACTTCGTTGGCCATGCTCGGTGTCAAGTAACCCCAGCGAGCTGACGAACCCTCCGTCAGGAGCGTGAGGCTCCGGATCCGCATGTGCGTCCCGCATCGTGAGAGCTCTCGGTGTTTCCTCCACCAAAGTAGACGGAGCGGCCTTCTTCGGACGCTTCCGCCGGTAGAAACGCCGCAGTTGCGACCACTGCTCCTCCTCCCAGGTGGTGCAGACGTCGCAAGGGTGGGTGGGGGAACAGCCAGAGCACGGAAGACAGACGTCGTGGGCATCACTCGGCCACTGGAAGTCTGCGCATCTCGTGCAGGTACGAACTTGCCAACTGGAATACATAGAGCAAGAAAACACGCTTTCAAGCAAGGAAGAAGGACCTGTACATGTGGCTACAACGGAATCTCTCAGTCTAGTTCCGCCCGGTAAGGATGAGTTAGCAGCGCCCTTGTTGCTAATTCACCCCCGACCGGTCGCTAGAACCGGTCCTGCCGCCTGTACACTTTTCTCTTCCACGGCATAAAAACGAACCGCACTAACGGTCACACTACGAGCGCCTCTGCTCAGTGCTACTGCATCCGTAGCGTCGGCCGAGGGCACTAACCACAAGCTACAATGCTTACCTGGTCATGGTAGAAAGAAGGAGGTTACCACCGTGAAGGACGGAGGACGAGGGCCCCCGAAAAAAGGCCGCAAAGTCCCGCCAAGGACGAGAAGGCACAGCCCGGTCGACACTGCAGCCGGAACAGAAGCCCACTCTGCAGCAGGAAGCTCACAAGCCAGTAGTAACCCGTCAACCTCCAACCACGAACTCGAAGAAGACAAAGTCGCGCGAGAACGAAGCCTGAACGGAGCTAGGTAGGGCATACAACCTTCCACGGCTCAGCGAAGAGACAGAATGGCGAATCAGGTGACCGCGTTCCGGATATGGAGGGAAGGGAGGCTACCGTGGCTCTGCCTAGCAGATAGCGCCCCCTGATACCTTCCCTCCTTAAAGGCACACAACCTCAATTTTGGGCTAAAATTAGGCTAGCGAGACAGTATTCCTAACAGTAATGTCATCGGTAATGTTGTTTTGAGAAAACAAACTTGGCCGTCGAAGGCAAAGCGGAGGAAGTGTCACGACGACGGGTGGATTGGGACATGGAAGTAAGCGTCTGCGAGATCGAGACTGACTGCAAAGTCCAGGGGCTGGACAGCGGCCGTAGCGTCCGCGCGGTCTCCAAGCGGAAGGGGGGGTGGGGGGGGGGGGGGGTGAGGGCCGAGATGAACTTGATGAGCGCTGAAAAGTCGATGATGGGGCGCCATCTGCTGCCTGGCTTCGGCATGATGAAGAGGCAGCTGTAGAAGGCTGGCGAGTCATGACGTGCTACTACCTCTGTGGCGGCCTTTTGGAGTAGGGCTGCAATCTCGGCCCGAAGCGCGGGCGCTCTGAGCGGATCTACCGGGGACTGAGTCTACAAGGGCGAGCGTTGGAGCGGAGGGGGTCGCCGAAACGTCAGGTGCAGTCCGTCCGTGACTACAGAAAGTATCCAAGGGTCGTCTGGCAGCAGCGACCGCCACACGTCGCTGGGCAATGCTAACCTCCCGCCGACTGGAGACCCAACAGGCGTTGGCGGGGGCCAAGATGGGATGGCGTCAGTGGATCCGGCCGCGCCCGGATTGGTGAGAACCCCGGGGCCTGGTGGGGGCGGAAGAGGATGGGGCCGCACGGGGGCGACCGAACAGAGGCTGTCGACCAAACCTGGAAGCAGTATCGGCTGGGCACTGTAAGGCGGGTCTGGGAAACTGCAGGGCATGACCCCCCGTCCTGCGAGTGGGGGGAAAGCGACGGCGGTCATTTCTAGGGGCGCTGGGCCACAGGTCCTTGGAGGATTCCTTCACTTGCCACCACCAACAACAGAGGAGAAGTACGAGGTAAGAGGAACACAACAGGTCACGTGGTTGGACACGAACGCGCTGTGAATTTTTTTAACTACGAGCCAAATAAATATCCACAGGGCAGTGCCATGGCCGATCTTGTAATTGCTGGATTCCTGGCTGGTGCAGTACCCGATGCCTTACCTCGACATGTCAAGATCAAGTTTCTTTTTTTAATCAAGTTTCTTTCGTAGAAGAAGGGAGCCGTAGGCTGAAGACAACCTGCTTGCAGGAAGCTAAGCGCGAAACTGGTGACACTACGCACTTACCCATATGAGGTAAGGGAAGCTACTCAGTGAAGGGAAGCTACTCAGGGATGTTGGTACAGCTCACTCGGCTGGTTCCCCGGTGGCATTGCTGTACACAATGATCCCTGGGCTGAAATTGATAGGTTAAGTGCTACTTCCATATAGTAATGCCATCGGTAATGTTTTTCAAGGAAACAAAAAGGACAACAAATGTTCACTTACTTGTTCACGGTCTGTAGCGAGCTGGCGAGGAACTTTGAGTCGAACTTGCAGGACGTGTTGAGCTCATATGCGATCTGGCGACGCAGCAACTGCAGCTGACCCACCTGCAAACGCAAAGACTGTGTTGTTATGACAGCATCTGAAGCAAAACTGTTAACCCCTTGAACGCAAGAACACTACAAGCAACATCCAAATGCAAGGGGCACAGATCCACATGAGCCCCCGCAATTGCGGGGGCTCATGAGGATCAATGCCACTAGCTGCCTTTGTCAACATCCTCAGGAATATGAAGATATCAGAGCATGCCTTACGGATCACACTGATCAAGCAAAACATTCCCTATATACTGCTTGTACTGTACTTTTTGACAGGATTCTAGGTTTGCACCTAGTTAAAAATAACAATAATAATAATAATTACGGTATTTATAATGCGCTTATCTTATAATAATTATAACTCTAAGCACGCACTCACAACTCACGCACGCATGCGCACGCTTTAGACAACGACTCAGAACCACAAATAGTGAAATACATTACGACAGTCTGCTTAGGGTGGGGAGTGTGGTGGTATAGTGCTAGAACTGTTGAAAGAGGTAAGTTTTGTGGGCGGACTGGAAGGAGGAGAGAGAGTGTTTCTGACGGACAGAGAGTGGGAGAGTGTTCCAGATGGATGGACCATATACTGAGAAGGAGTGGGGGCCGAAAGTGCTGAGTTTGGTGCGGGGGATGTGGAGGCGGAGAGGGTCGGAGGCGGAGTGGAGGGAGCGGGGAGGAGTGTAGGGGTGAATAAGTTTGAGAGATAGGCGGGAGGGCAGTTGTTCAGGGATTTGTAGCAGAGAGACAGAATCTTGTATTGGATTTTGGGGGGGATGGGAAGCCAGTGAAGGAGTTTGAGCAGGGGAGTGATGTGGTCAGATTTTTTCTTTCTGAGAACGAGGCGGGCAGCATTGTTCTGGACGCGCTGGAGAGTGAAAGTGGTGGAGTGAGGGAGGCTGGAAACCAGAGAATTTGCAGTAGTCGATGCGAGATAGGATGAGAGAGACAGCAAGTTTGGTGACAGCTTCGGTAGTGAGGTATTTTCTGATCTGACTGATGCGGCGGAGGTGGAAATAGCATGCCTGGGCAGTGGCGGAGACGAAGCTCATCATGGAAAGAGAGGAATTGAGGATAACGCCGAGGTTTTTGGCCGAGTGAGAGAGGGAGATGGGGGTGCTGTCAAGTTGAAGGTGGAGGGAGGGAGGGAGCTGGGAAAGTTTCTGGCGAGTGCCTACCAGCATGGCTTCCGTTTTGTCGTCATTCAGTTTAAGCTTGTTTGCTGTCATCCAGTTTTTCACGTCTTCGTATCAGTCAGCCGTGCGAGTCAGTAGTGACTGAGTGTTGTCGAGTTTGTCTTTGTCTAGTAGTTGTGAGTCGTCAGCGTAGAGGTGGTGGTTTATGTGGTGAGACTGGATGATGTTGGACAGGGGAGACATGTGGAGTGTGAAAAGGACCGGGCCCAGGACGGACCCCTGTGGAACTCCGCAGGAGAGCGTGACTGGGCTGGAGGAGACGCCGTTGATGGTGACGGACTGCTGTCTGTCGGAGAGGTAGGAGAGAAACCAGGAGTGAGCAGAGTCAGTGATGCCAAAGGAATGGTGAAGGCGGTGGAGGAGGATAGAGTGGTCTATAGTGTCGAAGGCGGCAGAGAGGTCGAGTAGCGTAAGAAGGGAGATGTTGCCCGAGTCGGTGGAGAGAAGCAGGTCGTTTAAGATATGTAGAAGGGCTGTTTCAGTGCTGTGATGTTTGCGATAGGCAGACTGGAAGAGACTGAGGAGGTTGTTGTCGGCGAGGTGGAGGTTGAGCTGGTTGAGAACGACCTTCTCAAGAAGCTTGGACAGGAAAGATAGATTGGAGACTGGGCAATAGTTTTTGAGTTCGTTTGGGTCGAGGTTGTGTTTTTTGAGGAGAGGACGGACGATGGCGGACTTGAAGATATCGGGAACAGAGCTGTTATTTAGAGATGTGTTGATGATGTCGGTAATGAATGGTAGAAGTTTTGGAAGGCCGTCCCGGTTCAGTACCCACCCTAAGGATGATGTCCAGGAACTGAGGCCACAAGCGTGAAGTTTTTGAGATAGCTTGAGGATACACTTTCTGCGGCTGGGCTGAAACATGTACATGTAGCATTAAGCAAAATTTCATCATTCTTGTTCTATCATGCGGCTGTAAAAAAAAAAAGAAAAAAAAAGCTCAAAGCAATATTCAGTAATGGATGGGTGACTATGTAAAAAATGAATTTTTCTCTAAAATGTATTTTTTCAAAAAATACTTACCGATGACATTACTATAAGGAAAACGTACACTTAGCTTACAATTTCAGCCAAAATTCCGTTGTGTACCTACACGACAAGGGAGGTGACCCTAGGGCGCCGTAGCCAGGTACCTTGAGTAGCCTCCCGTACCTCCCTATCCGGTTGCGTGAGCAGTGGTGTCACGCCAGTCTGAAGCTTAGCTTATGAGCGGCAAGCGGGGCAGGTAGGAGGGTCCTCCGAGTAATGTCATCGGTAAGTATTTTTCCAGAAAATACATTTTTGAGAAAAATGAATCTGTTTCCTCAAAAACATTACCGATGACATTACTATTAGGAAGAATAGCAAATAGGAGGTGGGTGCCGCCTAGAATCACACTCCCTGTAACGGGCCCAACAGACCCGCCCACCCCGGGGCACACTCCCGACCATTTCAGCTAAGATAACACAAGGTGCCGAGACACTGGGAGGTAGTGTAGCACTGCGGCGAAGGCCCCAGCCAGGGGTAGGGTCGCCCGCGGGCCTGAGAGGTCACTGCAGCAGCATCAGGCGAAGGTAGATCACGCCCGCCAACCCACAGCTGCCCCAAGACTTGGCGGCACAGATGCGGGCGAAGGCGACACTTGGGGCAAGGGCTCTTACCTCATGCGCCCTGATCTTCAGCTTTTGAGCGTCCTCTGGGGAGAGGTCCAGGTAGGTGGACCGGATAACCCCCGCGGAGCCAGGAAGATATCGTCTGGCTTCGATGTCTGCCTTTCGGGGGACAAGGCCGGAGGAGGCGGGCACGTCCACTCCGGACGGGTTCAGATCGGCGCAGGTACACCCGTAAGGCCCTCACTGGGTTCTGCTGTCTGGTCTCCCGGGGTAGGGGTAACCCCTTCAGCACCGTATGGAGATCACCTGGGGCATGGGTAGTGGGGACCGGGTCTTGGCCAGGCAAGACGGGGCATTCAGGAGCTGCACAGAGCGATCCGTTCTGCACTGTACGCAGGTGAGGACCAGTAGGAACTGGCCGTCCGGGTCAGGTCCGCGAAGCGAGCCAAGGGGAGCTGTTTGCAGCGGTCCGCACTGAGCCATGTCAGCACCCAAGGTAGGTCCTAGCGCGGAATCAGTGAGCGGAGGGCAGACCGCCGGGGGCCAAAGCATGCCACAAGGTCGGCGAGGGCCTCGCCAGAGCCGGGGGAGCGGGCGGCCCAGGTGAAGCCACATGTCCGCTATCATGGCCAGGAAGCCCCTGAAGGTAATCGGCGCCAAGTTCTGCTCGACGAATAGCCAGAGGAGTAGGCAGATCAGTGGGGGAGAGGTGCCGGTCATCACCCCCGGACCGAGGGACTCGCCACCGTCCCTCATAGACGTGTCAGGTTGAAGGCCTGTGAGCTGTAGCGATATCCTCCACCGCTGCACTTGCCTCTAGCAGCGAGGGCGTGCTGCACAATCACCAGGCGTGTGTGGAGAAGTCGCATGGGGCACAGGTGGCACAGCTGCATCTGTCGGGGTTGCTTGAGCATCGTGCGCGGGGTGGGGAGCCGTAGGGGAGGGCCCGTGGCGAGGTGCAGGTCGGTGGTAGAAGACTTGGTCCAGCAGAACGGGGCCACCAACAACAGCACCGAGTTGGCACCTTTGAGCTTGAGCAGGACCTTGGGACTCGCACCGAGGGCGGATAAGCATCCGCGAAGAGGGCCTCCCTGGAGATGGAGAGCGCGTCGACCGCCCTAGAGGGGGAGCTGGCGATTCCCCTGTGTCATGAAGAGGTCAATCATGGGCGTCTCGCACAGCGCGCAGATCATCTGAAGATATCTGGGCAGAGTGCCCACTCGGCGTTGATAAGCCGGCCACGCCATGAGAGTGAGTCGGCAGGACCATCAGGCGGCCAGGGGTGTGTCGCGCTCGGAGAGGGATGTCGCGATCTTCGCACCACCGGAGGATCTGGGACAGGAGGATGCAGGGGGGGGGGGGGGGGGGGGGGGGGGCGACCAGCCCCGCTGCTGGAAGTAGGAGCCCACTGTGGAGGTGTCAGAGAGAACGAGGTAAGACATCAGGTCCAGGAACTGAAGCCCGACTCTGGAGGAAACTGCGTCCACCTGAAACACCCACCGGACGAAGGTGGCATCACGTTGCGGTCGGCCAGAAACCACGTCCAAGCACACCACCGGTGGGAGGGTGTGAGGTCCGACTTGCCGAAGTTGACCGGGAGGCCGAGCCGAATGGGTAGATCGTGCAGCGCAACTCTGTCCTGCTCCAGAGCAGATCGTCTCAGTAGCTCGAGGTGGGCTCGAGGCGGCTAGCCTGGCCTCGGCGACAACGGCATTGAAGAAGTGAGTGCAGTAATGCTTCGGGCAGATCCCAGCTGATGGGGAAGTCCATGGCCTGTACCACCATCCGCAAGGCTCAGGCCGTCACCAGGCAGAATGTAGACGTGGCGATGTACTGTTCAGCTCCAAGAGGATGATGACCGGATGCTACATGCCGCCGGGCTAGAAGACCACGAAGAGACGTGTGTAGAAGGCAGGGGAACCAAGCTGTGTGACTCCCTCCGTGGCGGCCTTCTGCAGCCGGGCGGCGACCCAGTTGCGAAGAACGTCGACTCCGCGCCAATCTGTCGGGACAGTGGTCCACAGGGTAGAGCGCCGCAGCGGCGGAGGAGACCGGAGGAGATCGAAGGAGATCAGGAGGCCTTGGGAGCTGGTGGAACGGGCCCAAGGGTCGTCGGGGAGCAGAGAGTGCCACGCGTCGCGGCGGAGAGCGGCTGGGCCAGGGGTCCTTGTCGAGTCTGTCACCGCATGCAAGCTAGGACCGAAGAGGCGTGCGGGCGTGCAGGGTCTGTCGTAGAAGCGTCTTCGCCTCGGCAAGGAGGTCGTGGCAGGAACGGAGGACAGCATCGTGATGCAGCGGGTCCGTCGGAAAAGCGTCTTCACCTCGGCGAGGTCATGGCAGGAAAGGAGGGCAGCATCACGATGCATCGGGTCACAGTAGGCGGTGGAGGCCATGGCGTTGGAGGCGGCGTGAAACGCAGCCTGGTGCCCTTGACGCGCCGGACGCCAGTCTGTGCGAACAGCTTTGACCTCGCCCAGGCCAGGGCGCAGCGGAAGAGGGTCGTGGACCCGTCCACGCCACGGGGAGAGTGGCAGAGTGAAGCTGAAGAGCCGCGCGCTGTCACTGTGCCGGGGTAACCACTGCTGGGGAAGGTCAGAGAGGGAGCCATGTACCAGCTTAGGCGGATGGCACTGTCCAAGTCCGCCGGGTCCAAGGAGTCAGAGAAGAAGCCAGCGTCGCTCAGGAGCTCTGCTGGAAAGAGACCGGGACTGCCCGGAGGGTCGAGAGGCATTTATCCAGGTGGACGCCTTCCTATGAGCGGGGGGAGGTGGGGGGAGGGACGGAGGGCAGTCCTGCGGAGAGGACACAGAAGGCAAACAGCCGCGCCGTCGCGTCAAGAGACCGGAAGTCTCCATCCGAGGGGCCAGGGGGCCACCGGCGATGAGTGTGACTCTCAACTCGGAGGAGGACCGCGACAAAGTCCTCTGGCAAACAGCTGAGGGCTCGTTGGCATCGGGGAACATGGGCGGACGACGCACACCGGGGCGAGCGCGGGGTCGGTCGAGCCCTCAAGGAACGTGAAGTAGCCAGGCACAAGAAGGAGGCGGTGCCAGGCCAGAAGTGCGTCGGCCGTCTCGTCGAAGATATGGGTCCCGTGGTGATGAGACGTAGGTGCCTATGAGCGAGAGGTCCGGTCCCGCAGGTACGCGCGTGGGAGGACGACGGGGGGTATCCCGGAATCCTAGCACAATCCTTCCGAGTAACTGCGACTGAGCCTGAAGCCGGTCGGGCCACGAGGCGGGGCGATCAGGTTCGCCGTGGGCCGGGTGCTGAGGAGCGGGCGCACCAGATCCAGTGGCCGCACCCGATCGGGGCGCTGTCACTCACCGCGGAGTGAGCTGATCTATGTCGCATCTGGGTCGACATAGCTGCTGGGCCGGGTCCACAGAGTGGAGGGGCTAATAGCGAGTAACTGCGTCGGAGTCCGGAGAAGATTGGGTCGCAAGGCGGATTAATAAGCTCGCTGTGGGCCAGGCCCTGCGGAGGGGGGCGCACAAGGTCTGGTAGCTTCGTCCGGCCGGGGGCGCTTGTCACTCACTGTGGAGTGGGACGAACGGCATCGCTGTGGGAGCGGATCCGAGGAGCAGCGGGGCTGCTTCCGAGCATCCGTGTCTGAGCCCGAGAGAGCTCGGACCGGGAGGCGGGGCGAACAAGTTCACTGTGGACCGGGCTCTGAGGGTCGGGCACACTAAAGGCCCAGCAGTCTTGTCCGGCAGGTGGCGCGTGCCACTCATCGTGGAGAGGGACGATCGACGTAGCCGCCGGACTGGTTACAAGGAGCAGGGGTGCACATTCCGCGAAGCCGCGTCTGAGCCCAAGAGAACTAAGGCCGAGTGGCGGGGCGAGCAAGCTCGCTGTGGGCCAGGATCTGGGCGCACAAAGGTCCAGTAGCCTCGTCCGGCCGGGTGCACTTGTCACTGACCGAGGAGCGGGATGAAGGACATCGGTGCTGGAATGGTGCTGGAAGGGTTGGCGGGCCGAACTAGTAGCCGTGTCTGAGCCCGAGAGAACTCGGGCCGAGTGGCGGTGCGAGCAAGCTCACGCTGGGTCAGGCTTGGGCTGTGGGCCAGTCTCGGAGTAGTGGGCGCACAATCGGCCAGAATTCTGCACGGCTGTTTGGCCCAGCGCTAGAAGTGGCCACTTAGTTTTTTCCAGGCGAGCAGAGAAACTGGGTCACAAGTCGTGCACGCGCGCTGCCTCAGCGAGTCTCTCAGCTGTCAGACTAGCTGATAAGCGGGCTTCCTGCTAGGCGCAGTACAGCAGGGAAAATGACTACCTTTTGTTTTTCATGACTTTCTTATTTACCGTTCAAAAGTGTGTGATGCAAAACTTTGTTTGTTTAAAAGCGGACATTCTGCCTGACACACTGACACCAAACACACTATAGTTGTGACAAACCAGTAGCCAACAGGATAAGGTGGAAATAAAGAGAAAAAAGCAGATTTCACTCTCTGTGTAGTGTTTTTTCACAAAATAGATGAAGTTCCAACATCAATAACACAAATACGATACAAACTACATCAAAACGGACTTGCACGTGCTAGAAGTAACATGCCTAGAGTAAGTATGACTTACCAGATCAGAGATACCGTGAAAGGGGCCGGAGATCGGAGGGTGATAATGAGGTCACTGTTAGTGCCAGTAGTACTCTCAGACACAGGCACGAAGCAGTCGGTAGCACGGATCAATGTTATCATTTCTTTCATGTACTTCATTAAGTCTTTGTATAATGTTCTTCTTAGCCCTTATCATTCGGAATACACCAGTCTGTGAAATAAGTTTGACTAAAATAGTTCAAGGGTAGTGCCAGAATAGCTTGGCGCCTCTAGGTGCCAAGCTATTCTGGCACTACCCTTGAACTAAAGCCATTGGTCTATATCCTTATTTGTAAGTATGTACTATAATGTGGCTTGCAGATGGCAGTGTACAAATTTAAAGCTTGTAGCCTCAGTATGATATGGGTTAGTTCTATAGCAAAGCACTTAGTCAGACATTACATTTTTGTACATAGTTAACAAGACTGCACACACACGGCCCACCGACACTAAATGGTCTGGTTTATAAGAGGCCGAGAGGCCCGGCCCGAGGGAGCAGAGAATGAATTAATGAGAACACTGACAGACGATAGCCAGAAGTCAAGTGGTATCCAAGATGCCGCATTCCTTGCTATTAGTATTAGTTTCATCTACAACTAGAGATTCTTGTTGTAAAGATTTTAGTGGGATAAAAACATTCTGGCAGTCAGTCACGGGAATATGTGTCATACTCTCTTGTGCGTTTTCTGCTTTTCAGTGTGACGTTGGAGTGCATGCTAAATGAACGTGACTTTTTGTTTAGTCCCTTTCTAGCGATAGGATCTATTATTATTCGTAACGTATGTTTATGTGAGAGTTTGCATCAAATTAAATGGTGTAGATTGTGAAAATGGAGGACACCTCACATACTGTCAGTGTCCATGAATCTAGACTCAATTCTCTGTGTCGAATATGTGGAAGGAGGTCAAGAAAAAGGTATGACAGGCAGGCCATATCATGCAGTAAATATGAACAAATGATACAGATGTGATATGGGATAAATCTCCATGAGGACAGGGCGTTAAAGATAATCCCAAAACAACACATACTCAGTTGAGTGCCACTGTGCAGACTTTATCGCACAATGGGGCTTTGGGACTGGCACTACACAGTGAGCAGGGAGGCGAAGAGACGCATGCAACAACAAACATTCTAAAGAGCAGGACATACAGCTTGCAAACGGAAGCAGAGAAGCTCAAATTACTCATAACAGAACACATGACACTAGTGTCACCTGTGCTGTACTCAGTCATGCCACCTGTGAAGAAAAGAAAAGAGTAAATGGATTGGAAGCAGGTGATTGTTATGCTGTCGTTACACACACTACACGTGGCAGTGTGTTGGTTTTTTTTTTAATATCACACCATCGAATTTTTACCACTTTCTGTCAGACAATTAAGCTAATCTTTTATTTCCAAATCACAAAGTTGGTCGAAGTTGCTGTCGGAGGAGGTTTTGGTGTGCCAAGCAGACTGATGTGCATAGGTGTATTGAATTTCTTTATTCTGCTGTGGTCCGTTCACGTTCAAAGCAGACTTTTCCAGATTAAACATTTTCGTCCTGAGAAACTACCCAAGAGTGAGATCATCTTGCTTACCACACAACAGTTTTCTTTAACCCATTTAATACCACGGCTGCATTTCCCAAATTTTGGAGGTGTCATCTACTGAACGACTGAGTAACAGTTGTAGTAGATGGATTGACCATGATAATTCAAGGGTAGTGCCAGATTAGCTTTGTGCTTGATGTCACAAGCTAATCTGGCACTACCCTTGAAATACCATGGTCGATCCATCTCCTGCTGTAGGGTGTTGGAGTGAAACTGAAAGTAGTGCCAAAGAACTGTGTGTCCAGTGTTGACAGATCGGTACTACTGCTATGTGCCTGTGAGAATACTGGCACTAACGGTGACCTCATTATCACCCTCCGATCTCCGGCCCCTTTCACGGTATCTCTGATCTGGTAAGTCATACTTACTCTAGGCATGTTACTTCTAGCACGTGCAAGTCCGTTTGGATGTAGTTTGTATCGTATTTGTGTTATTGATGTTGGAACTTCATCTATTTTGTGAAAAAACACTACACAGAGAGTGAAATCTGCTTTTTTCTCTTTATTTCCACCTTATCCTGCTGGCTACTGGTTTGTCACAACTATAGTGTGTTTGGTGTCAGTGTGTTGGGCAGAATGTCCGCTTTTAAACAAACAAAGTTTTGCATCACACACTTAAACGGTAAATAAGAAAGTCATGAAAAACAAAAGGTAGTCATTTTCCCTGCTGTACTGCGCCTAGCAGGAAGCCCGCTTATCAGCTAGCCCGACAGCTGAGAGACTCGCCGAGGCAGCGCGCGCGCACGACTTGTGACCCAGTTTCTCGGCTCGCCTGGAACAAACTAAGTGGCCAAACTGAAACAGCCGTGTCTGGGAGCTGACACACGCGTCCGGATCCGGGTAGTCAGTCCCCCATGGTCAGAGCGGATGCGCCTCGTCACATCTGCGGTGGCGGCAGGGGGTGCGGTAGCCGGTCTCAGATCGGCGTCGGGCGTTCACGCCGATATAAGCCATCAAGCCAGTGCTCTTCCACCCAGGAGGCGCAGGTGTCGCCTGTGTGACTGGAGGCACCGCCAGGGGAGACAACTGCATGCATGTCGCTCAGCCATTGGAAGTCCCCACAGAGCGTGCAAGCACGTACTTGGTAACTGTAACACATAGCCAAAGTGGGAGGCGAGCAAGCGCGGTTCCCCGAGGCCACACAAAATGAGTGCACACGCATATGAAGGTGAGCTCCATAAAAAAGCCAATTCCATGGCCAGTGCCGCCGCCCGGCGCACTGAGCGCCGGTCGAGGGCAACAACCGAGGCTTTACCTTGCCATGGCGAGAGAGGCCGGCGAGGAACCTGTTACGAAGGCCGTAGGGTACTGTTACGTTATAAGCCGGAGTCGTAGTGGGACAATCACACCAGACGCCGGCACGTAGGGTTCTTGGAGGGAAACTTCACTCAGCTGCCACCCGCCACATGTGGCTGATGGTTGTAGGCCCCTCGTGTGCAGCGGAGAAAGGCCCAGCACCTCCCAAATCCAGCAGAAGTACCACCAAAATACAACGGAAGCACCACGATAATCCAATGGAAGCACCAGCACCCAACGTAAATCCAGAGAACAAAGGTAATCCATGGCAGGCATGGTAAACCATGGTAAAATCCAATCCAAGGTTACAACCAGTTCACAACCATACACAACCGAAACGTCCAGTAGGCTTGAACACAACCGTTCACGGTAAGCTAAGTGAACAGACTGACGTGACACCACTGGGCACGCAACAGGATAGGGAGGTACGGGAGGCTACTCAGGGTACCTGGCTATGGCACCCTTGGGTCGCCTCCCTTGTCGTGTAGGTACACAACGGAATTTTGGCTGAAATGGTAAGCTAATTGTACGTTTTCCTAATAGTAATGTCATCGGTAATGTTTTTGAGGAAACAAACTGAAATGACTGAGCACGGTCCTCAGGCTACCTATGCCCAACTATGTAGGACAGGGACAATTAATATTTCATGATAATTACATGTCAGAGTGCACACAAGCTCTTTTCTCAACTGCGGAGTTACTATGGATGAGAAACTTAACCATTTGCATATTGGTAGCTCTTTTTGTCGTGATGATTCCTACAGAAATCATCGTGACAAAAACTGCTACTGACATGTGAAGGGTTAATACATGTATGTGTATGTAATTATGGCTGATCCATGCCAGCACGAGAGAGAAATTCTCATGAGCCCCTGCATTCACAGGAAATCATGAGAATCTATGCCTCTTGCGGATGGAATGGACTGGATGAACCAAAATGCTGAAATTCAGTTGTCTGAGATTTTCAAGGATGCTGAACCAGTCTCTAGGACTGATGCCTGTCATCCTTGATAATGCAACCTGGAAAAGACTAAAAATGACACCAGGAAAGCAATAACTCTGGAAAAGACAATTTTTGTAGGGACAATGTGTACTCCTCTTTGACTCACTGCATGTCTGAACAATTCTGAATGTTGAATACTGGCAGTTATACAGTGCACATCTCCCACACACTCACTTGTTTCAGACTATAAACACGTTTTAGTCTAAATTGGTTAACACAAAATATGTTTTACATGAACTAATTTTCCCTGTCCCCAGAAATTTGTGTTAAGCAGACTCCACTGTACTTGACAATATTTTTATCTGCAGGATCTGATAGGAGCCTACAGCAAATATCAGTCATAAACAAGCACTAGTCTGCCCAACAAAAATGAATTTTTCTCTAAAATGTATTTTTTCGAAAAATACTTACCGATGACATTACTAATAGGAATGCTTCGCTTAGCTTATCAATTTTAGCCCAAAAATCTCGTTGTGTACCTCACAACAGGGGAGGCAACCTAGTGGTATCGTGACCAGGATACCCTGAGTAGCCTCCCATGCCTCTATCCGGTGGCGCATTCACCCTTTCCCGTCAGTCTCTTCGCTTAGCTCATCTAACCGGTCGTGTGCACCTCGCATGCTCCAGCTGTGTATGGTGGGATTACCTTTGTGAACTTGACTTACGTGGATTTATGTGGTTGTGCCTTGGACTTGTGTTACTACCTGTGTGGTTTGAGTGTTGGATTACCTTCGTTTCGGAGGTTTTACTTGGTGGTTGGGTCTTGTGGATTTCTGATACTCGGGACATGACAAGGTAAAGCTTCGGTTACTGCCTCAGCCGGCGTTTTCAGCAGGCGGCGGCATTGACCAGAGGCAATGTATGCGACCGACTGGGAGCTCGGACTCTCACAAGGAGGCTCCATGCGCCCGCACCGGCCTTTGTCTGTCTTATGTTACAGGGCTTAGGTGAGGACCTGCACCAAGTATGGCGAATTCCAGTGGCTAGCATTGAGCACTATGTCTGCCTACCCTGCTCGGGCTGCTCCTCGAGTTGACCTTGCATCCTATGCGCGACGTGGAAGGAAGAACGATGGTCGTAGCTGTGGGCGTTCTACCGAAGACAGAGACCGGCATGTAAGCTTGTAGTGACCGCAGCCTTGGAAGTAACGCAGAGGAAAGCTAATTCAGACATCGTGTGCTTGTCGGCGCAAAGAAGGGTCCTGCTTCCCCCACTGGTGCCATGTACTGAACTGCTACGTCCTAAACAGACGATTGAGCCTATAAGCAGCCGACGAGACTTGCCATCCTGTCTTGCACCGAGAGCTCTGACCCGCCCTTACCAGGTGAGGGATATGCCTTTATGTGATTCGCCACCCAATGATAAACAGGCAATGAGAGCTCGGTCCTCCCGCAAGGAAATTGTTGTGTCTCATGCTTGCCACCAGGAATAAGAGAACCCAGGCAGCAGACGCGGGGGACCACCCCTCTGAGATGACAGCGCCCTTTTGCCGTAGGCCGGACCAGCGCCTGGACAGGGCCGCACCATCAGTGCACCTTTCAGAGCGGGACCGGAATTTAAGCCACCGGCGCGTAAGCCACGGAATCAGACTTTGGGGTCCCAAACAGAGAGTGGAGCCTCTGGCGATCCACTGAGACTGACAGCCTACTATTAGCCAACGAGATGTGTTTCCTCGTCGAGGGCGGACCCCCAAAGCTTTACCCTCCCGCCTTACAAGCGCAGTGAGGGATACCCAGCGTCCTCGGTACCCGGGATTGGATGAGCGATCACAGTGCATGGGAACAGGGCACTACACATAGCACACACAGGGGACGTCTCCACTTCCCACTCCTCCTCGCCGGCGAACAAGTTCAGGCGTGTTGCGGCGACGGACCTCGTCTCAACACCGGACCTCGGAGGCAGCCAGCAGGAGAATCGATCTTCCGGCCCGACTGTCAGGGACCGCTCTACCCAGCCTCGACGTCAGCAACGGGACTACGAGGATGACAGCCAATGGACGGATGTAGCATCCCTGTGACACCGATACAGCACATGCCGGCGGCCCGCGACAGACCATGGGTACAGACACTCCCCAGGGACGCCTCTTCGCTCGGCGCACGGACCGGCAGTGGCAGCCACAATGCAGCACGCAGCGGTCGACGTGGAGGCGTTTGGTCTACACTGGGAGGACTCGGTGTCAGCGATGGGCATGGGTGACGAGCGACCGACAGCACCTGGTGGACGTTTTTCACTCTCCACCACCTCGGTAGACGCAAATCCGGCATCGCATGCTTGCCGCTCCTTGGACAAAGTGAAGAGGAAGACCACGGCGATGGGCGACACACCGCGGCAGCTCCTGCGCGTCAAGCCACACCCTCAACAGGCAGACTTCCGGGACTTAACAGAGGACTTTCGGCGCGCCTGCGACATGACGGCTTTGGGGACCAGGGGTTCTTCTTGGGCACCCAATGACCGGAGGAGATGGAGTTTTCTTCCGAAAGCAGTGGTATGCAGGTCGCTCCCAGGTGTTTTCCTGTGTCCTCTCGGCATTCACTGTCACAAGGCCTGGACAAGACGATGTCCTTGGTTCGCAACTCCATGGTGTGTGCGGGATTCTGGGAGATGGCGGCGCAGTCTGTAGTCAGCATTTGGAGAACTCCTGGGACCCTTGGCTTCGGCTCCTCTGCGAGAGATCCACAGGGTGTTGGTAGCGGTAAACAGAGAGGCGTCCCTTTCTTCGGCCACCCCATGGCGGCGGCCTCCTACTGCGACCGGACGTGACGGGACGAGTTCTTGGAATGCTGGGCTTCTCTCCCAGGGACGGTGAAGTCACAGCTGCGTAAGACAGCCTCTGGGGGAACGCTACTGTTCGGACTGACTTGGCAGACGGTAAGGAGACTTCCAAGGACCTTGGCCAGCACCAGCAGGATCGGTTCTCCGCCCGCCTTCAGTCAGCCTGCAGAGCGATGGGTCTTGCCCTGCCGTTCGTCAGCCCCACTCCTCCCGTCCTATACGAGGCCGCGGCGGATCCTTCCCCCTTCCCGCGTGCTCGTGAGGTACACGAGTTTTTTGGGGCTGAAATTGATAAGCTAAGCAAAGCATTTCTATTAGTAATGTCATCGGTAATGATTTTGAGAAAATAAAAGTGAAGTGATGAAAAATCCCTATCAAAAATACTTCCACTAGAAAAAAAACAACAACTTTTAATTCATGAGCAGTGAAATATATGCCACTTATGGACAGAGATTTGGAAATTACCAATGCTGCCCTTCAGAGGGTTGAGTGTACGAGTCAAGGACCTGAAGTAATGGAGGCTGCTCTTGACCGTGGGGATAAACTTGCGAGTTGCTCTCTAAAGATTATATATCCCCTCCAGAAACTGACTTACCATGACAGTTCAGGGGTGGTGTCAGCATAGCTTGGTGCCTGCAGGCCATTTCGTCACCTCCCTTGAACTGTAAAGCTTGTTGTGGCACCACTCTTGAACTAACTTGGTCAATTTGGCTGCTGTACACTGGCACTTTCATATAACATGCCTTCTGAAGATGGTATACTGATGAGCAAGAGAAATGCGACATTTTTGGAATCATTGGAAACACTTCAGTGTTTCCGATGATTACACAAATGTCACATTCCTTTTGCTTGTCAGTATACTAGCGGCAACAATAATACAAAATCTGCAGCTTACTGATGGTGCCCTGAAGGGGGTTGAGGGTGCGTGTCAAGATGCTGAAGTACTCAAGCCAGTTCTTGTCCTTGAGGACCTGCCTCTGCACCAAGCGCTGGAAATTCTGCAACTCCTTGACGATCATGAAGCACAGTAGACGATCCAGACCGGACAGGCCAAAACTGCCCACGGCTCGCTACAAATATAACACATAAACATAAAAAAACTGGTGCATAATTGAGTTTGTTTGTATATCAGATGTAGGTAACAATTTGCACGTTTGATGCAAACAGTGGATTAAGAGCCCTGACAAACATGTGATGCTGTATGTCTGGGCTATTAACCCCTTCACTGAACAAGATCCAACTGCAAGAGACATGGATCCTAATGTGCCTTCATGGCTGTGGGGGCTCATGAGGATCTATGCCTCTTGCTGAGACCAATTTGTATCCATGTTTCTTGGACAGTGTTGGCTTTTGGTCATTGAATGAACCAAGATTAAAGAACAAAAACGTATGCACAGAATACCTACAGTGGCAGTGAAGGAGTTAACCCACTAATTGTGTCAAAATTTTGACCTACTTCTGATTTATGGAACACCTCTGTTGCATTTTTTAAAATATGTTTTAAATAGTTTATTACACAACAGTGTGTAATTCTCAAAACAGGTTTTTCATATTTGAAGGCAAATTAAAAAAACTCTAGTCATGTTTGTGAGACTTGTCGCCATTGCACTGCGAGTGGCCTAATTGCATCAGCACTTCAAAAAGACTGCTACCAAGGTGATGCAGGGTGGAATAGGGAACAGACAGCGCTTGTGTTTTAGGCGAGGGCAGGGTGACAAAGGTGGCATTGGGCTGTTGGAGACTGTATTCAGCATGCATACTCACGTGGATCTTTTCAAAGAGTTTGCGGTTGGTGATCTCATGCTTTGTCCTCATGTCGTACCATGCTTTCATCTGATCAATGTACACGGTTGTTCTGCACACGCAAACACACACAGATACATGCACATACTTAACCCTTTTCACCCTGATACACGTATGCTCAAAATAAATTTGACTATCATAGTTCAAGGGTGGTGCCAGAATAGCTTGGCGACCTCAGGCGCCAAGATATTCTGTCATCACCCTTGAGCTAAAATGGTTGATCTGTCGCCTAATCTGTAATGTAGCCTTCATAGGACAATAATTTACTTGTAGAAAGTCAGCCTCAGGGTGTAATGAGTTTAATATGCATACAGTAAAAAGTGGACAAGGAAAGTTAACATTTGACACGTAACAGAACATTTTCATGAGTTCACATCACAACATCGAGTAAATTTAAATCTTCAGATCACAATAGCTCAAATGGCATTCATACCAAATTATTATAATGACAAGACAGAAATTAAATAACAAATTTTGTCAAAATATGGCTATTTTGGACCTCTGTCCTGATCCCCTGTGACCTTGACCTTTGAAAGAGGTCAATGAAATAATTGGTATGTTTAGAAAGGTCTTGCCACAAAATATCCATGGGCCAAATCTGAAGACTGTGGCTTCAACCGTCTCCGAGAAAATGCCAACGTTAAAGTTTACCACGGACGACGGTGGACGCCAGACAGACAACTCACTTTTGTTTCGCTCGTAAGCAAAAAATAACTTACTTTGGGTCTGTGATGCGAATGATCTCACGTGCCAGCCGGCCAATGAAATTGACACTCTCGTCCACTGGCTGGAATTTTGGGATAGGAATGGCTGCGGACTGGTATATGCTCTGCCAATCTTGAACCTGACAGCAAGAAATATTAACAGTTTTGATGACCGCATGCATAAGAGGGTTAATCTGTAAGCTGACTGGACAGACATCAAACTGATATATCACCTTGCCAGCTCCTTTCACTGTTATAATTTTGATTTAGAGATAGCATCATTGTCCACCGATCAAACCTCTTCTAATGTAAACAATAGCGGCCATTTCCTCACCTTGGTTCGCAGAAAGCTGTTGCACTCTTGCTCCACGTTGTAGTTGATGATTCTCGACACTTCCTCTTGCCAAATCTTCAGTCCGTAGATGTTCACGTAGTCCTGGATGTACTCAAACGACCGTCGGAATCCGTCCATCTGCTCCCCTAGCGCATCCAACCTTGGCAGAAGGTCACTCACCTGTAAAAAAACAGGTAGTAATGGGCCCGTCGGTCTGAATCGACCACAGATAATGCATCCCAGTTGTTCTGCTCTGATTGCCTGCTCAGCTGCATTTGAAGCAGCATCTTTGAACGCTGTTCGGATGCAAGCCTGGGCGGTGTAAAAAACAGGTGCATAATAACAATTCATCCATTCATCCACTCCGCAACAGTGCCACATTTGTTAACCCATTTAACCCCACATACGCATTTCGCAAAGCGATATATACCAGTTTCAGGTTGATGGACTGACCATGATAATTCAAGGGTAGTGCCAAAATAAAGCTTGGCGAATTCATGGCGCCAAGCTAATCGGGCACTACCCTTGAATTATCATGGTCATCCCATATCCTGCTATAGGGTGTCGGGGCTAAATGGGTTAGCTCCTTTGTGCATGCAGCCACCTATCCTGTGCAAAATTCCTGGATGTATAGTCACATAAACAGATCCGCTGGCTGCATGCACCAGAGTGTTAATCATTGTCTCTTGTATAAACGACCCTTGCGATACACCGGTGTGCATAATAGTGAGGCTGACCCATACCTTCCTGACGCACAAAGGTTATCATGCCGACGACTGTACACTGACCAACAGTAGCTGACCTGGGCCCGATGGCCGATAGCCTTTAGTTCGTACTGACCTTGGATTTCGGGTTGAACATGAGCCCCTGGTGAAGAGCATAGGCCACCTGCATCACCAGTTCTTTACGGATACCATCCTCCAGCAGCTGTTTGGGATCAATCTAGACATAAACAGAGAAAAACATATGGAATGAAAAATGTCAGTAGCACTTTTTGTCGCAATGGTTCCTGCAGGAATCATTGCAACAACAAAAATAGCAAAGCCCTTAACCCTCTTAACCCCACAGCCATATTTCCAACAATTATATACTAGTTGTAGGAGATGGATTGATAATGATAATTCAAGGGTAGTGCCAGATGAGCTTGGCGCCTTCAGGCGCCAAGCTCATCTGGCACTACCCTTGAATTTAATTAATCTGATTTTTGTGACGTTGACCCTTCTGACAGGTCACACTTATAAACAAGACTAGTGTTCAAGTGTTCTAACATAAGCAAAGGGTTGGCTTTTTGCACCCACGAAATCCATGTTTCCTGAAAATGTATGCATTTTTCACTGTTGTCAACCTCCCATGAAACTTATCTTTGTGAGTAATGAAACAAATTAGTATGCATAGAAAGGTCCCGATGAGTCATTCAAATCCTAAACTGAAGGAAAACCTTCGGTACCTGACCCTTTAAATGACTACTGAATGCGACACCAACAAAACCTATGCGTACCTTAATTATGCCCACAAGGGTTGTCTTCATCATCAGGATCCCTTCAGTGAACACAGAGATGGAGTGGGTCAACTTGGCCACCTGGTCACATCATTCAAAAGCGAATTATTAATTATCGACAAATTTACACAATAAATGAATCAATCAAACAGAAAGATATCTTACAGAATCTTTGTAGATTTTCTAAAGAGCTTTTAACAAAAGCTCTTGACAAAATCTGCAGCAGATTCTAAAAGGTATCTTTCCTTTCAACATACACTGATGAGCAAGAGAAATGCAACATCATTTCAATTCAAAGATGTCACACTTCTATTGCTCGTCCATATACAATGTCTGAATCAAGAAACAATACCTAAGCTTCTTAAACACAGAAACTTTTAACTTTATTTTTGCGGTAACATTTTTTTCCTCAACACCAAGTCCTGCAACTGTGCAGATAATTGTGCCTTTCTATATGTGTGCAGCGGCTCCTGTGGAGATCCCAGGATCCCTATAAAACAGCAGAACCTGTTTTAAGTGACCATGCACCTCTATCCGAGACCACCTGTCTTTAATGACAGGTGTCACTTTTTAGCCCGTCGTGAGAGAGCACCAATTTTTGTGTGCAAAGATGGTTGCTCAAAATGAGTTGTACAGCATTGTAAAATGTTCAGATCAGTAAAATTTACCCCCTACCCTTTCTTACACAAACACACTCCTTTTCCTTAAGAGCACTTCAACACCCCCCCCCCCCCCCCCACCCCACTTTCCTCTCTTTTTTGACAGCTGCTCAGATCCTTAACCCTTATCATTCGGAATACACCGGTGTGTGAAACAAATTTGACTAAAATATTTCAAGGGTAGTGCCAGAATAGCTTGGCACCTCTAGGCACCAAGCTATTCTGGTGCCACCCTTGAACTAAATCCATTGCATATGGCAGTGTACAAATTTGAAGCTTTTAGCCTCAGTATGATACAGGTTAATGAAAGTCTAGATCAAGCAAAGAAACCCACCTCATAGCGTTCCTCCAGCTGGGCATATTCTTTCATCTTTTCCTTTTCCAGTCGTGTGGGAACCTCCCTGATCGAACCGGTCAGCAGTGTGATGATCTTGGCCAGTAGGCTAAACATTGTCTGTGGGATGATCTAGCCCCCCAAAAAATGTATTTTTCTTTAAAATGTATTTTTTCGAAAAATACTTACTGATGGCATTACTGTTAGGAACCGTTACCTAGCTAGCCTAATTTTAGCCAAAATTTGGTTGTGTACGTATATGGAAGTGTTGGCAGGTGAGGGGTGCCATAGCGTAGGTGGTAACCCGAGTAGCCTCCCTTCCATCCCCATCCGGGCATGTGCCCACCGGAAGCTTGCCAGTTAGTTTCTTAGCGGACCGGCGGCAAGCGGGGCAGGCGGGAGGGCCATCCAAGTAATGCCATCGGTAAGTATTTTTCGAACAAATACATTTAAAAAAAAAATACATTTGTTTCCTCAAAATACATTACCGATGGCATTACTGTTAGGAAGAATCAAGAAGAGGGGGCGGGTGCCGCTATAACGCCCCTAAACCCAAACACTGGCCACCAGACCCGCCCTCCCGAAGCAAACTCCCAATAAATTTAGCTAAGATACTTACGGCGCCTAGGGCGCCGGGAGGGAGTGTTGCGCCGCCGCGGTGTCTCCCACCAGCGGAAGATTCTGGTGCTGACCGGAGAGGTCCCTCAGGTAGAAGCGGGCGAAGGTAGTCTCAGCTCTCCATCCCACGGCCGCCACAATGTCTTTGACAGCGCAGCTGCGGTCGAATGCGAGGCCTGCGGCCATGGCTCGGACCTCGTGTGCCCTGATGTTCATACGTTTGGCCACATCAGGGGCCAGGTCCTGGTAGGCGGAGCGAATCACCCATCGGAACCAAGAGGATATGGTCTGGGCTGAGATGTCATTTCTACCTGGGGACAGATGGAGAAAAAGGCGGGTGCGTCCCCTGCGCAGCGGCTTGGTCCGGTGCAGGTACACACGTAAGGCTCTCACCGGGTCCTGTTGTCTGGTCTCCCGGGTGGAGTCTGTCACTCGTACAGGTCGAATGGTCATCATCTGTGGTGCGGCCAAAGGAGACTGAGTCTTGGCTTGGAAGGTCGGGTCAGGTAGCAGTTGTACGGAGCCATTCGTCCGGAGCTGAAGCATGAGGGGCGTGCCGACAGCGCGTGGAGCTCACTGACCCTGGAAGCAGTGGCGAGGGCCAACAGGAAGCATGTCTTCCGGGTCACGTCCGGTAACTGCGCCAACTGGAGAGGTTCAAAGCGGTCCACGTAAGCACCCATGGTAGGTCCCATCTCGGCACTAGCGAGCGAAGGGCCGGGCGTTGCAGACTGAAGTGGGCCATTAGATTGGCGAGATCTTTGCAGCTACCAGGGTCGGGTCGGCCCAAATGCCGGTAGATGTCGGCGAACATGGATAGGTAGCCCCAAATGGTGATTGGCGCCAGAAGCTGGTTGGTGAAGAGCCAAAGGAAGAACTCCGCCAGCTGGGGCACTGTCAAATCCGTGGGGGAGAGGAGGTTGTTGCCACACCAGTCGCACAGCACTCGCCACTTTCCCTCGTAAACTCATCTGGTCGAGGGTCTGCGTGCTGTAGCAATAGCATCCGCTGCCGCACTTAAGAGGCCTCGACTGGTGAGGGCTTGCCGCACAATCTCCCGGTGTGGAGGAGGAGACGTTCGGGGCACAGATGGTACAGCGCCTGTCACGGTTGTTTGAGCATCGTGCGTGGAGTGGGGAGCCGCAGAGGGGGGCCCGTGGCAAGGTTCAAGAGGTCTGTGGTCCACGACTTGGTCCAGTAGAAGGGGGCCACAAGGAACAGGACTGTGTTGCAACCGCGGAGCTTGAGGAGGACTTTGGGAACGAGCACCATCGGCGGGTATGCGTAAGCGACGAGTCCGTCCCAGGGGACGGAGAGAGCATCGACTGCCCAAGCTAACGGGTCTGGAATCGGAGAGACGAATAGCAGTAGCTGGTGGTTCCACCTCGTCATGAAGAGGTCGATCATGGGAGCCTCCCATCTGGTCCCGATCATCCGGAAGATGTCCGGACGGAGCGTCCACTCGGTGTGGAGAAGCTGAGAGTCGGCTAGAACATTCAGATGTCCCGGGATGTGTCTCGCACGAAGAGCGATGCCCCGATCCTCGCACCAGTGGAGCACCTGGTAGAGAAGGATGCAAAGCGAGGGTGAGTGGGTCCCGCCCTGCTTCTGGATGTAGGCGACGACGGTGGAGTTGTCAGACAAGACTAGGAGCTCCTGGTGCTGTAGTTCAGACTCCCACGTCGTGAGGGCCTGCTACACCGCTTTCAGCTCTAACCAGTTGATGTGTCGGGTCCGGAGGTCTGGAGGCCAAAGACCGGAGGCTGTGGAGAACATCGGGAGTAGGTGAGCACCCCAACTGGCAAGGCTTGCGTTGACACAGAGGGACAGCTGGGGAGGCGGGGAGTAAAGTGGGACCCCCATAGCAAGCCAGGCAGGATCCCCCCAGCAAAGGAGGTGAGGACGGAACATCGGGAGCACTGGGATCAGGGAATCGATGTCGTCCTTCGAGGGTCGCCAGTGGAGAAGCAGATGCAGCTGCAGCAGATGGCAGTAGAGACATCCTAGGGGGAGGAGATCCGCTGCTGCGCTCATCAGGCCCAGGAGTTGAAGCCACACTTGGGCGGGGATAGCGTCCTCTTGAGCCACTTGCCGTGCCAGATTCCCCAACTTCTGAATACGTGCCCCCGGGAGCCACACTTCGTTGAGGTCGGTACAAAACTCCATCCCCAGGTGTATGAAGCGGCGAGATGGCGTGAGGTCGCACTTGCCTGCGTTGATCAGGAACCCGAGTCTGTATAGCAGAGCGATGAGCGCATCCCAGTCCTTCTCCAAGGCGGAATCCAACTGGTTCCTCAAGAGAAGATCATCGAGCTAGTTTGACGAGGGACTGGAAGACGTCCGCCTGGCCCTGGCTACGATGGCGTCCATGATCCGGGTGAAAACCCATGGGCTGAGGTTGAGGCTGAAAGGAAGCGCGTGGAACTGGTAGACTACACCGGCAAAGGCGAAGCAGAGGTAGCGTCTGGTCACGGGATGCATGGGGATGTGAAGATACGCATCCGACAGGTCTAGACTGACGGCAAAGTCCATGGGCTGCACTGCGGCGCGAAGGGCTCGAGCGGTTTCCATGCGGAAGGACGAGGCGACGATGAACTTGTTCAGCGCGGACAGGCTGATGACAGGGCACCACTTGCCGCCCAGCTTGGGAACCATGAAGAGGCGGCTGTAGAAGGCTGGAGTGTCGTGCCGCGTCACCACCTCCGAGGCGTTTATCCGCAGTAGAGCGGCGACCTCGCTGCGCAGGGCGTCGGCCCTGGGCTGATCTGACGGCACCGCAGTCCACAGGGGCGAGCGGTGCAGAGAGGGGGGGGGGGCGACCGGAAAGAGAGCTGTAGTCCCTCGGAGACAGTCGAAAGGATCCACGGGTCGTCAGGAAGCAGCGATCTCCAAACGTCGCAGAGGCGTGCGAGCCTCCCGCCGACATGAGACCCCGGAGAGCGGGCGGCGGAGGAAGGCAGTCACAGACATGAGACTGGGTTGAGATCAAATTGTAGGAAATCAGTAAGCGGCCTACCCTGCAAGGGGGGGGGGGGGAGGGGGGGGGGTTTGAGAGAGAAGGCGCGTGATGGACATACTAGACGTTACTTCCAAGGTCCAAAATAATCGATAAGCGGGGGGGCGGGGGGGGGGGGGGGGGGGGGTTGCGACTCGTACTCGAACACTCACCATGCCACGCTGTACGATTGTGCGCTGCGCCATTTTCAAACGAAAACGGTAGCTTGTGCCACTTCCGGTGACATGGTCATTTCAGCAAAGGGCAATATGCGAATACGGCAGAATAGTGATACATGTTTAACATGCACCATAACTCAAAAAATTTTCTCAACGAATTTGCACTGATCTCAAAAATGACCAAACTGAAGGGAAAAAAGTAGGATTTCTGCCAAAAGTAGGAAAAGTCCCATGCCTGCAGTCAGTGGGTCCTGCCTTGCCCGGGACGCCGGGCAGGTCTAGGCCAAGCAGGGGCAGTGACGGCGGTGGAGGCGGGGGCAGGGAGTGTGCGAGAGCGACCAAATGCCGGGGCCCGGGGAGGTAGACAACCACATCTGGTGAAGGGGCGAGAGGAGGGTCTGAGGGACCACAGGGCATGACCCACAGCCTTGCGGGCTGGAGCAACGCAGCTGGGCCACAAGTCCTTGTTAGCTTCCTTAACGGCCTGCCAGGTGGGGCCGAACAGGAGCTCTCCGACGCGAGGCGCCCGGCGTAGCTGGTTCTTCAACTCGGTTGGCAGAGCGCAAGCGTGGAGTACGGCATGCCGGCGCATCAGGTCACAGATAGCAGCTGCGGCTATGGTGTTGACAGCCGTGTGGTACGCCGCCCGCTTGCCGGAAACTGTCAAAGCGAGGATGTCATTCAAAAGAGGTGCAATAGATGGATTCCAGGCCTCCTCGACACAGCGAACAATGGCTTGCGTCACCAAGTCAAGGAAGCCCGCTGAAGCCAGGGAATTGCGAATGAGGGTGGTAGTCGGTGCAAGTCCGGGGAGGAGGTTACGCAGGCGAAGGTTACCAGCACAGGACAGAGCCGGAGGGTCCACCGCCGGGAGTGGGCAGGTGAAGTTCTGTGAATGACCCGCATACCAACATTGACGGAAGGAAATGTCCAAGTTCGCTGGCCACCTGGCGTCGGAGAAGAAACTGGCGTTGCCCAAGGAGCCCTGCAGGAGGTGGGTGGAGAAGGCGTCGCGCAGGTCCCGGAAGCCAGGAGGTTGAGGAAGAGAATTGAAGTGCTTGGTCTGGCGCTCGGAGTCAACGAAGGCCGAAGCTCTCTTCTTGATGGGGTGGGGGGGAAGGTGGGCAGTCTTCCGCGAGCAGACACGACACGATGAGGTGAGCAGCTTTGTCCATGGTCCGAAGAGTCTCCATCTGATAGCTCAGAGTAGCGAGAGGCGATCCCACGTCACCTCGAGATTGTGAACGCCGGGGAGAGGAGGCGCCGTCATTGCCGAGCAAGGCCGACACGGAGTCCTCCGGAGCCAAGCTGATGGAGTCGTCCGCCAAACGCGTGGGAGGGTCGGGGGCGGCAAACTCATCTGAACGACGGGGAAGAGCAGGAAAGGTAGCGGCAACATGACTAAAGGACGCAGCACTGGGAGAGGGTCGTCTTGCGTGGGAGCGAAGTCTCGAGGAGTGGAGCGCAGAGGGGTCCCGTGCGGTCCTGCACGAAGAGGCCGAACTGCGAGGAGAAGCGGTCACGAGGGGATTGGCTGTGACGTGGAGAACGGGAAGTCTCAAGCGGGAGTCTCGGCGAGGTCGGTGTCCAGTCGTCGAAGAAAGTGCCGAGGTAGCAGGGCGCACCGTGTCTCCAGGCTTCCTAGAAGAGGACCTAGGGTGACGGCTGTCAAGCGAGTCCTGAGAGGTAGAGCGCAGTCACAGCGGCCGGTCCCGAGAACTTGAACGGCGATGAGGAACGGCAGTCGACTCGGTCCTCCTATTGCGCAGTGGCCAATCGGTACTAGTAGGTCATCGGGGCATGTGTTCCCGTCGTGTGCTCGGCTCGTGCCCCATGTCTCTGTGCACCAAGCGGGCGCTTCTCAAGTCAGGCGTTCTGTCCGATCTTGGCGGTACATCACTGACCTGATGTTGGAATGGTGAACGGACACGTCGTGGTCAGGGCTCGGGGTCCTGTCATGGGGTCGGCTCGTGCCCCTTAACACAAGTGTCTCGAGCGTGCTCTCTTGCGTACAACCGGAGCATGTTGTCGTGGCACATCATCACTGACCTGGGAGCGCGACGCTGAACGTTCATAGATCCTGTGGGACTCGCGGTCCCGGCATGTGCCTGGCTCGTGCCCTGTTACTCTGTGCAGGGAGCGGGCGCTATTCCATTTAGTCAGTTTGTGTCCGGTCGAGGAGACTCGTCACTGATCTGTGAGTGGGACGCCGAACGTTTGGAGATCTGACGAGAATCGTGGTCCCGGCGTGCGCTAGGCTTGTGTTCCATTACTCTGCGCAGCAAGCGAGCGCTCCTCCGTTCCGTCAGTTTGTCCGGTCATGGAGACTCGTCACTGACCTGTGAGCGGGAAGCCGAACGTTTGTAGTGTAGACGGGGCGCGTGATCCCATTGTGCGCTCATCTCACGCCTCTCTTCCCGGAGCAACGAGCTTGTCTCTTTCTTTCTCTCGTTCCTGCATTCCGCAGTCTGGTCTGGGGCCTTGTCCGCCGTAAGTACTTGTGCTGGCATTGGCCCGGTAGTGGCTGGACTTGCCCGAGTCTCCACAAACAGGGGAAGACCACTTGACCCATCCATGGAGGTGGTTTGAGCGGGAGCTGATGTGCGCTCCCGGGTTGGTGTTGGGCGTTCACAGCGGTAGAACCCCCACAGCTGGGACCACCGCTCTTCCAGCCAAGAGGAGCAGACTGCACAGGGTTGCGTGGAGGCACAGCCAATACAGGGCAGACAGACGGCATGCTCGTCACTAGGCCACTGAAATTCGCCGCAGCGCGTGCAGGTACGGACTTGGTAACTGCAACACAGAGGTAACAATGAAGGACGAGCGAGTGTGGCCTCCGAGGCCGAGCTCCCATAATTACGTGCGCGAGGATGAGAATGAACTCAGTCAAGTGCACAGTGCATGCCGACGCCCGGCGCTCTTCCCTTCCCCTGAGCGCCGGTCGAGGGCAGTAACCGAGGTTTTACCTTGCCATAACCGGTGAGAGAACCAAACCCAGACCGGTCGAAGTGACCAACGGCGCCGAAGGGACTCCCAGTCACCACCACTGGTCAAGGCCGTCCACAGGCATGCCAAGTCCAAGCACACGAAGCACAGCCGTGAGTCCGAAAAAGGCTCAGTACACAGTCCAAGCGAGCTCAACACACTCGAAGCTAGCACAATTCCAGCGCAGCCAAGTCCCAACACAGTCAAAACAGTTCAAGTCAAGTCACAAGATGGCCGGTCACACCACACAGTAGCTTCCGAAGAGTGACGTACAAACACAACCGTCTACAGGCTAGCTAAGAAACTAACTGGCGAGCTTCCGGTGGGCATGTGCTCGGATGGGGATGGAAGGGAGGCTACTCGGGTTACCGCCTAGGCTATGGCGCCCCTCGCCTGCCAACACTCCCATATATCTACACAACCAAATTTTGGCTAAAATTAGGCTAGCTATGTAACGGTTCCTAACAGTAATGCCATCGGTAATATATTTTGAGGAAACAAACAACAACACTGTCATAGCAAATGAAAGGCTGGTGATGGGTTTTCTTTTTCAATATTGTTGAAGAGTACTTTTGTTTAAAAAGTCAATGAAATGGTTAACTCACTGAGGGGAATAAATACAAAATCTTAAATCTTGACAGCAGAAGTGTTAACTGCTATTGGGGACAAAGGAATAAACAATAAATAATGAACTTGATAATTAGAGGGTTACTAAACTGAGCCCTAACCCTCTGACTATTGGCTGTGCTTTTTGACATGATTCCAAGAATCATTACCCATGATAGTTCAAAGGTAATGCTCCATGCTGATACAGGTCTCCTACAACATTACATGCTCGATCCTAGATACCGCAGTATCCATACCATGTTATAGTGTGTAAGTACTCTACAGGTCACAGGATAATTAAACACCACCCTTTTTTATAAAAAAGAAGAAAAAATAAAACAAGGGAATCGGACATGTCTGGCATCATCGCCTGAAGTGGATGGAATTTCTGTCTCCATTTCTTTTCTCTCTCTCTGTCCCTCTCTTTTTCTCTTTCCCTTCTGACATTATCTTTCTAATTAAGCAGCACTTACTTGCAAGACCTTCCTGACATAGGCAACTAGTTCACTGGAGTAGTACTGAGACACACTGATCAGGTCAGAACTGCCTGCCTGGTTAATTCTCAGCAATGGCAGATCCAAGGCTGATGCCATCTATAACACAAATTGACATGATGAAATACATGTGCAGTCAACTTTGCTTAGCCCATTTAGCCCCAGGACCCTGCAGCAGGAGATGGATTGATCGTGATAATTCAAGGGTAGTGCCAGATGAGCTTGGTGCCTTCAGGCGCCAAGCTCATCTGGCATTACCCTTGAATTATCATGATCAATCCACCTCCTGAAACTGATACACAGTCGTTCAGAAACACTTCAAAAATTTGGGAAAAGCACCCATGAGGCTAAAAGGGTTAAACACGGCTGGATATATAGCATATTTCAGATGTAATAACACTTTTGAAGAGGTCCCAACGACACTCTTCCTATGTAAATTACTTTACTTATAAAAAGGTTAGCACATTTGTTAAAAATTCAGTTCCTGGCGTTTAGCTACATCCAAAGTTTATCAGCCCTTTGCATGTTGGTAGCGCTTTAAGTCGTGATGATTCCTACACAAATCATCGTGACTAAAACCGCTACCGACACCCAAAGGGTTAAATTAAAGATTCAAACAATTTACTTCCTTTATGCCCCATGAGGGTATGGAGGAAACATGTTGATTACAGTTTGCTTTATATTCAATGATACACCAAAACAAAAACATTCTTTTTAAAAAGGTTGTTACTAATTTGTAAAAATTAATCAGTTTGAGGACAACCGTGAACACGAGAAGACAGCTAAGACAAACGTGCAAACACAATGTACTTAACACATAAAGAAGCTTACATAAATTTACAACTCTTGACAAACTTAACAAGATTCAAGACAGTTTTTCTACACTTGGAAGACAAAAAATTACATAAATTACAAAACAGACATTGACACTGTTTGGAATCAGACGTAGGTCAAAGCTGCACGCGTTTCAATGAAAGGAGTGGATTAAAAGCCTGAAGGAGAGAAGAAATAGGACAAAATTGCATGTATTTTGATGAAAACCGTGGATTAAAAAACCCGGAATTGTATTTTGTCCTGCCTTTTAATTCACTGTTCTTGTCAAAACATGTGCTATTTGACCTACTTCTGATTTCCAGAAATTGTCTATTGTAGCTGTGTATATTGCAAGTTATAGACTCACAGGGCTCAGTCCTCATGACTTGTCCTCCCTAGTAAGGAAAGGCCCACAACGGCTGCAGCTGTGCACGGGCCCACTGCGGCCGTTGTGGACCTGAAGACACTTTGCTACTGAGGTCAGCCTAGTGTCAACATCAGCTGCCCCATGCACAGCTGAGTGAGGGCCAGCTAAGACCGATGGCCCGAGGACCTATTGCTTATCGGGCATCCCCATGGGAGCCATATTTATCTGTGCACATTGTATCTGATACCATGGTATACCAGAGCATCTAATATTGAGGCTGACCTGTATCATCAACTCAGCTGGCCTCAGGAAGGCAAGTAGTAAGCAAGAAAAGGCACTAGTAATGGAGAGAACTGTGCAACAACACCCTAACCTTGAGAAAGGTGGCTCTGAGTTTGATCACTAAGGACGGATCCCTTTTGATTCCTTGCTGCATGTAGCCAGTGTAACTGCACACAATTAATACATTGATAAATACATGCAGACACACAAACAAACCCAGTAAGACATATTATATCAAATATTCCTCATTAAATCTCCAACTTTATTATAGCAGCTTCTGAAAAATCTGACCCCCCCCCCCCCCCCAACCTCTCCTTTGCAGTGTGCCCCAAGGTCAATGCTTTCCAAATTTGTGGATTTTACTCTGAGGAAAGGACTGACCATGATAGGCCAAGGGTGGCATCACAACAGAATGGCGCCCACGCCTTTACCATAGCTGACACTTAGTTCGCTTCTAGCTGCCAGAGAGATAAGGCGCGGCGAGGTCAAATTCCACTCTCGTGCGCTCATTCTATTTATATCGCACTTGCTACTGCGCGATATACGGTGTGTCCGGCGCTCTGCCGCTATAACAACTACCTACAGGTTTGTATTCATAACACATCTCTGCCTAAACTGACTGTTGTGAAAGCAACATCGTTCAAAAGTTTAAATTTTCACCTACACACTGATACCAAACATGACAACATTACGACTTACACTTGTGTAGCAGATTATGGTAAAAATAAAGAGAACGAGAATTTGTTGATGTACGATGTCGGTGTTTGTTGTGAAATTGACAAAGTTCCCACAACCATAACACGAAGACGTAACTTTTCCCAACGAAACACACTTGCGTGCATAAGGGTCAGCATGCCTACAGTAAGTATCACTTACCGGATTTTTGCTACGTGGTGGGGGACGGAAGCAGGAGGGTGGTTAATGAGGTCACTGACAAGTGTCGACAGACAAGTACCAGGCGCCTGCCTTAGTACACTCTCGGCCAAATCGGGAAAAGTGAGGGCTTAGTTACACGGATACTATTGAGGAGATAGTCACGTTTCTTTCTCAGGAAATAGTGTAACACTAACAGTGAACCTTGTACATGTACTTTTGATTTAACTTTTGATCATGATGGAGTCTGATGAAACGCACACAGTCTGTGTACACACAGGTGTGTTCCATGCACTGCGATTAAATGCATTGTGCAGAATATGTGGCGGGAGATCACAAAAGAAACACAGTGATAAAAGTTATATCTTTTTATCAAATATGAACACTTTGTCTTAATCCACAAGTGTTATGGAATTAATATTCAGGAAGACAAAGACCTGATGCACTCCAAAACAATGTGTAGTAGTTGCTTTAGTCGGATGAAATTAATTTTTCTTTAAAATGTATTTTTTCGAAAAATACTTACCGATGACATTACTAATTGGAACCTTCGTTTAACTCATAATTTTAGCCAAAAACACTTACTGTGTGCCCCTCATACTAGGGGAGGGAACCACTGGGGAGCCGTAGCCCGGATACCCTGAGTGGTCTCCCGTACTACCCTATCCAGTGGCGCACTCACCCTTTCCCGCCAGTGACTGAGCCTAGCACCACTGCGGCAAGCGGGGTAGGAGGGAGGGACCTCTGAGTAATGTCATCGGTAAGTATTTTTCGAAAAAATAAATTTTAAAGAAAAATTAATTTATTTTCTCAAAATCATTACCGATGACATTACTAATTGGAATTACGAAAAGGAGGAGGGTGCCGCTAGTTTGGAACCCCCCACCCCCAAAACTTGCGAAGCGAGCCGACTATCAAGGCCCCTCCCATTGCGCCCACTCCTGATAATTTTATCTAGGCGAACCTATGGCGCCTGCGGCGCCGGGAGGGAGTGCTGCGCTGCCGAGATGTCCCCCAAAAGGTCAAGATTAGTGCGCTCGCCAGATAAGTCTCTTAGGTAAAAGCGGGCGAAGGTAGACTCAGCCCACCGACCCACGGCTGCCACAATGTCTCTCACTGCACAGTTTCTGTCAAAAGCGATACTCGCTGCCACTGCTCGGACTTCATGAGCCCGGATGCGCATCGTTTTTGCTTGTTCTGGGGCGAGATCTTTATACGCCTCACGGATAACCCTACGTATCCAGGACGAGATAGTTGTGCCGAAATGTCTCGTCTGCCCGGAGCCAAGGGCAGGAAAAGGCGTGAGCGCCCTTGTCTTAGTGGCTTAGTTCTGCGCAGATACACTTTAAGAGCCCTAACAGGGTCCTGAAGTCGTGAGTCCCATGTCTGATCCCTTGCCCTGAGTGGTCGAACTGTTATGACTTGTGGGGCGACAGTAGGAGCTCGGTTCTTAGCCAAAAAGGCAGGGTCCGTAACCAGCTGAACAGATCCATCATTCCTACATTGGAGACAGGCGGGACGTACCGAAAAGGCGTGTATTTCACTAACTCGTGAGGCTGTGGCAAGCAGCAAGTAGGAAACAGGTTTTCCTAGTAAGATCTCCCAACCTTGCTAACTGTAGTGGCTTGAATCTCTTAGAGTTCAGCCAGGTGAGTACCCAAGACAGGTCCCATTGTGGAACTAACGAGCGTGAGGCCGGGCATTGCAGATCAAAATGGGACATCAGATCTGCCAAGTCTTTGCAAGCTCCCGTATCGGGTCGTCCTAAGTGTCTATATGTGTCTGCCACCATTGCCAGGTAACCGCGTATGGTGATGGGTGCCAACTTCTGTCTGACGAAAAGCCACAGGAAGAACTCGGCCAACTGGGGAGTAGTTAGATCCGTGGGGGAAAGTCGCTCTGCAGTACCCCAGGACTGGAGCACGCGCCACTTCCCTGCGTAGACATTACAAGTTGAGACCCTTCTGGCTGTAGAGATAGCCTCCACTGCAGGACCCGAAAAGCCTCTAGCTGAGAGGGCTTGCCGGACAATCTCCACGCGTGTAGCATCAACCGTTCCGGGCACGGGTGGAATAGATGCTGCTTGGTTGCTTTAGCATTGTACTCGGAGTGGGAAGTATCATAGGCGGATCCGTCGCAAGGGCCAAGAGATCGGTGGTCCAGCTCTTGGCCCAGTTGAAAGGGGCCACTAGTATCATAATCGTGCTGCTGTCCCTGAGTTTCTGAATGATCTTCGGAACCAGCACTGTGGGAGGAAACGCGTACGCCTGGAGTCCTTCCCAAGAAATGGATAGCGTGTCCACGGCCCAGGCTAGTGGATCCAGAATGGGGGAGACGAACAGGGGAAGCTTGTTGTTCCATCTCGTGGCAAAAGATCGATCATCTGTGTCTCCCAACGCGCGCAGAGTAGCCGAAGAGACCACTCCGTGTGAAGCATATGACCCCGCCGAGAGAGAGCATCTGCCAGAACGTTTAGGTGTCCCGGAATGTGTCGCGCCCGAAGGGTAATGCCCCGGTCCCTGCACCACAGGAAGACTTGATATACGAGTATGCAGAGGGAGGGTGCGCGCGTACCCCCTTGGTTCTGGATGTAAGCGACGACTGTCGAGTTGTCGGAGAGCACGAGCACCTCGTTTTGCATTAGTTGATCTTCCCAAGCGATGAGTGCTAGCCACACCGCTTTCATCTCCAGCCAATTGATATGTCTGCCTGCCTCTACTTCTGTCCAACGGCCCGAGGTTGTGGTAAACTGCGGTAACAGGTGGGCTCCCCAACCTGAGTTGCTTGCATCCATGCAGATAGATAGGTGAGGCGGCAGGGAGAAGAGGGGAATCCCTGACACAAGCCAAGTACTGTCCATCCAACGCCACAGATGAGACTGTACTAACTCCGTTGTCGGGACCAAGGTCTCTAGATCGCCCGAGAAGGGGTGCCAATGTAGGAGTAGGTGAAGCTGAATCGGTCGCGCATACAGTCTGCCTAGAGTAAGGAGATCCACTGCTGCGCTATACAGGCCTAACAGACGAAGCCAGGATCTGGCCGGTAGAGCTTCCGCGTGTATCGCTCCAATCGCCGCTTCCATTACAGTCTGAATCCGTCCCTCTGGTAGTCTTACTCGATTTAGATCGGTTAAAAACTCCATGCCCAGGTGGACAAAATGGCGAGACTTTACCAAATCGGACTTGCCTCCGTTGACTAGGAATCCCAGATGACGGAGTAGTGTGAGCAGGCCATCTCTGTCGGTCTTCAAAATGCACGCCACCTGGTTCCGTAACAGCAAATCGTCCAGGTAGTTGGATGTCGGACTGGAAGCTGTCTGTTGGAACCTTGCCATCACTCCGTCCACAATTCTGGTAAAAACCCAAGGGCTGAGGTTCAGCCCGAAAGGCAGGGCCCGAAACTCGTAAACAATCCCTTGAAAAGCGAAGCGTAGGTAACGTCGCAAAGCTGGATGGATGGGAACGTGCAGATAAGCATCCGCGAGGTCGAGGCTTACTGCAAAGTCCTGAGGACGTACCGCTGCTCTCAGCGCTCTGGCCGTCTCCATCTTGAAGCGTGGTGCCACAATGAATATGTTTAGAGCCGAAAGATCGATGATCGGCCTCCATTTCCCCTCTGGTTTCGGTACGAGGAAGAGACGACTGTAGAATGCGGGGGAGTCACAACGCAGGACCACCTCCGTGGCCTCCTTCTGTAAAAGTGCCTTCACTTCGCTCTGTAACGCTGTCGCCTTGTCTCGTTCTAAAGGTACACACGTCAAAAGGGGGGGGGGGGAGTGTCTCAGTGGGGGAGGTGACTGGAAGGAGATCTTCACGCCCTCCGTCACTGTCGAGATGATCCAAGGGTCGTCCGAAAACAGCTGTTTCCATGCTCCGCTGTGAAGAGCTAACCTCCCACCGACCGGAGACCCAGCAGGTATTGGTGGGAGGATCGGGGACAGGTCAGCGAGCCTGGCCGCGGCCTCGCTGCCGAGAGCCTCTGGACCAGGGAGTGGAGGGTGCAGGGAAGGCACGCAAACGCGCCCGGAAGGGAGAAGGCTCCGCCTCGGCCTCGGGACTGTCGGGAAGAGAGTCTGAAGAACCGCAGGGCACAACCCACGGCTCTATGGGCTGACTGAAAGCGTGCCGAGACTACTCTAGCTGGGGCTGGCCACAGATCCTTGTTGGACTCCCGTACCTCCTGCCACGTCGGTCCGAATAGCAGGTTGCCGCCCAAGGGTGCCTGTCGCAGTTGCGCCTTCAATGAAGCTGGAAGCGTAGTGCATCGTTTCAGAAGCTCGTCCCGTTGTAACAGATCGCAATTCGAAGCCGCCGCCATGGTGTTGACTGAAGCATGGAAGGCCGCTCTATTTGCCGCAATCAGTACCGCGTGGATCTCTTGTAAGGGAGCTGAAGCCTCAAGATCCCAGGTGTTCTCCATCCTCCTGACCACCGACTGTGTCGCCATCTCCAGGAAACCGGTGCACGCCAGGGAATTCTGAACCAGTGCAGCCATCTTGTCCAGTCCGCCCGACAGGGAACGCTGTGTTAGTCCTACTTGGACGAAGGCCTCCTTGTCCACCATAGGAAGAGTACAGCTGAATGCCTGGGAGTGTCCCACATACCATTCTTGACGGAAATTCACGTCGATTCCCACCGGCCACCTCCTGTCAGAGAAGAATCCTTGCTCTCCAACTTCGTCCATGCGAAGATGCGCTGAGAGGTCCGTGAGGTCCCTGAAACCTGCTGGTTGAGGTAGAGTCTTGATGCGCTTGGCCTGCCGAGGTGTGTCGACCATCGCCACCGCCTTCCTCTTCACAGGTGGAGAAGTTGGACAGTGTTCCGTCAGAAGAAACGCAGCAATGAGGCGAGCCACTTCATGCAAATCCCGACGAGTAGAAGACATCAAAGTTGCGTCCACAGCGATGCTGGAGATAGGAGAATGCCGTCCCAGTGAAGCCGGTGCGTCTTCATCGTCGATTCCCAGCACTGACACCGAATTCTCCGGATGAAGACTAAGTGCCTCCTCGTCCTCTGCCGCGCGCTGAGAAATAGAAGCAGTAGTACTGTAGGTCCAAGTGTCGACCGAAACGAAGTCTCTGCCAGACGTCTGTAATCCTGGCCTGTGGAAGGACGATGAGGACTGCTCCGATCCCGCTGAGAAGTGGTCTCCGTCCACCGGTTGTCCCGCGAGAGATCTCCCCACTGTCGACAAACATGTTCCTCCTGAGGTGCGCGATGGCTGTCCAAACGGTCCGAGGATCTGCTGCGCCTGGCTGGAAACTGCGCATCCCATTGTCGTGACGATGTCCGTTGGTGCGAGACGTAAGAACTGGACTTCCGATCCGATGATGAAGATCGAGAAGGCGAGACGTCCACCCGAATGCGGTCTCTGTCCTGCGTCGACTATACACACTGCGCCCGTTCATCTGAACATGAAGATCAAACTCTTTGGTATTTCTGTGTTTCGGGGGTCCGCCGTCTATTCATACTTTCTCTCAATTTACTCTCTCTACAACGGATGATAGAACTGACCACACTGTTCCTCTCCCGAAGGAGGTTAACATCGCCAGTGGAACGCCACTCTCTATCTCTGGACCCCGAAATTCTCTTTCTCTTACCTTACCCTGAGACCTATCAACATTGCGCTTTGACATCCTGTCCCCCTCGGAGTGAGTCCCCAAAGGTGTGACCCTGTCCAGGCGCTGGTCCGGCCTATGGCAGAAGGGCACTCTCCACTCCGAGGGGGGATCCCCCGCTTCTGCTGCCTGGGTTCTCTTATTGCCAGGAGGGCTACTGTTTGACCCAACATATTCTCTGCTGGGGGACCGAGCTCTCAAAGGCCTCACTAAATCATAGGGTGGCGAACCCCTGCCTGGCCTGTCTCCCCCTCTGTGGATTGAAGGGTAAAATAGAGCTCTTGGTGCTGTGCGGGATGGCAAATCCCTACGACTGCTACTAGGCTCAATCGTCCGCGCAGGACGAGGCAGCACTGCACGAGGCACCGGTTGTTTGCGCTGACACCCAAACGATGTCTGAAATTGCATTACTAAGTTTCACATTTAAAGGTATGGCAGCGCCTTTGCGCGCCGGCCTTTCTCTCCTGTAAAAGGCCCAAGGTTGTGACCAACGGTCTTCCTTCCAAGTAGTGCATAGAGCGCACGGTCGACTGGAGGAACAGCCTGAACAGGGAAGACAAACATCATGCACGTCACTAGGCCATTGAAATTCGCCACACAGGGTGCAAGTCCTCACTTGAGCACTGTAACATAGGACAGGCCTTGCGAGTGCTCGGAGCCTGAAGGAGGGTCCGAGTTCCCGACTGGTCGCGTACATACAAAATCAAAAATTGTGAAATTCGGGAAATGCCGTCGCCCGGTCAAATGCCAGCTGAGGCAGTAACCGAAGCTTTACCTGTCCGTCTTGAATACAGAATCACACAACCCACACAAGTACAGAATAATCCTTCTTTCTTTTTCTTTTATAATCTTTTTCCTTCCTTAAAGGACCAAAATTCACACAAGTCGAGATCCCAAGTAGAGTTCACACAGTGTAAGGTCGGAGCACAAAGTGCACACGACCATCCTAACTGAGCTAGCGAAGTCACTGGAGGAAAAGGGTGAGTGCGCCACCAGATAGGGTAGTACAGGAGACCACTCGGGGTATCCAGGCTACGACTCCCCAGTGGTTCCCTCCCCTAGTATGAGGGGCACACAGTAAGTTTTGGGGCTAAAATTACGAGTTAAGCAAAGGTTCCAATTAGTAATGTCATCAGTAATGATTTTGAGAAAATAAACGGATAGACTCTGAAACACGTGTGTCTGTGGAGACAACGCGAAATGCAGCGTCTGATATTGCCTCATCACAACACATTTGGACCATGTTCGATCCAAATACAAGTGTTGAAGAATGTGTCATGTACGTTCATTTCATGCAGCTAGGTAAAGAAGGACGACCAGCGAAGGGTGCACATGGGAAGAAACGACCGTTTTGATCTGCGGAATGTCACAGTGACACTCATAACACTGACACTAATAACAGCACTAATGAAGGTGATAGTGGTATACAAGTTTTCATTCTGCCGATGTCTACTCCCCATAAAACGCCACGCAAAGTCGATGCTCAAACGTCGCCGTTACAAAGAGTGTGGACCCTATCTCCACCAGCCAAGCAGACACATGAAATAGCCATTTCACCCATTGAAAAAACGGGTGTCGATATAGCCACATCTCCACATATCAAACGACCCAGCCTTCAACCTGTCCAGGAACTGCAGATGCCATTGACAAAGGAGGAAGAAAAATATCAGACGGCACTGAACTGCACAATGCTTAATAAATCAGCTGATGCCACAATCCGTTGCATGACTGGAGGACAGCCTTTGTATTTTATGCACATACCCAAACCAAGAAAACCAACAACAGGGGCATCATCAGCCATAATACAAAGAAGGTCAAAGGTATTAGCCCGTGCTAGAGCAAATATGTCTGGCGGATCAGAAGTGGATGAAGCTGAACAAATAACTGACAAGTAAGGACGAGAAAGAAAGGAAAAAATGACTGCAATATTAGACAGAGCAAGCCATAGGCAATCCGTTATGTCTGTAGAAAACAGGGTATTGCTCTGAGAACCAATCTAGGATTAAGCTGGTCCAAGTACAGAACATACAAACGCTTCATGAGAAGTATTGGTGTCAAACTTGAAAGTGAAAGAAAGGAAAGGCAGACCCAGAAAGAAGCACTCTGTGGCACAGTGACCATTGAACAAAAGAATCTGACCTTTGAAAACAAGTCACAAACAAGAAAGAAAGCCAAAAAATGACTGTCGCCTACATAGAGGATCTCACACATTTTGTTCCTGAACTGCGTGACAAGTTTGAAGTTGCAAATCTTCTTGAATGGCATGAACAAATACCAAATGATGAAATTTGGATAAAACCAGGAGGAGATCATAACAGTAACAGTTATAAAACAATGCTTCAAGTTGCTAATCTCCAAAACCCTAACTCTAAACACAATACGTTTTTGGTGTGTATATGGCTAACTGAAAAGACAGTCATGAAAATCTTCAAACAATTTTGCAGCCATTTAAAGAGCAGGTGTCAGTTCTCCAAACCATGAAATGGAAAGAAAAACAGATACGTGTATTTCTGTTTGGCGATTACGATTTTCTCGTCAAATTCTTTGGTCTCTCAGGAGCACAAGGGGTCCACCCTTGTCTCTGGTGTACAGCTTCGAAAAGTCAGCTACAAAGAGCTCCACATGAGCGAGTACAAGTGAAACAGAGAACTCTTAAGAATATCAAGAGGGATTACAGGCGATACATGCGTGCAGGAGGAGACAAAAAGAAAGCCAAGGGTTACAACAATGTTGTGCATGATCCAATCTTTGATGTTGAGATTTCGCAAACTGCACCACCATACCTCCAACTTTTGCAAAAGACTGGCCGAGGGAAAGGAGGCACATGATGGAAACACAACTTTTGAAACATACATTTCAGAAGTAAGAGTCATCAATGAACTTGAAAAAAGAAAACAGCTGACCGAGGGTATTGCAGTGTTGAGCGACAAGAGACACAATGAGAGTGCTAAGCATTTTGATGAACGACGTGAGCAGAAGATGCAGCAGGTAGCAGAATTCGAGGACAAAATAGAAGCTCTGAGAGAAGAGACAAAGTTGCCATTTCTGTGCGGACCTGTCACTTCTGGCCTTGATGAAGCACTAAAGAGGAATAAGATATTCATGCAAGCATACCATGGCGGTTCGTTTGTTGGCAACCACTGCCACCGTTACTTGAAGTATGATGTTGGTGACAGTGTTATCAGCAATACCATGAAGCAGACAGATGATCCTAAACTTCATGCAGCAGCGCATGACATATCCTTAAAGTTCCGAATTCTGAACGACCTGTACTCACAAGTCCATACTAATGTTTCTCACAAAATGCTGGTGAAGAGCAGAAATGAATCAATGCAAGACACCAATGACAAGATTGCAAACTACATGCGTTTTTTTCAAAGTACTTTTCCAGCTAGTAGCATCATTCCGAAACAACATATCCTGGAATGTCACTGTGTTGACTTTATGACTAAGGAGGGATTTGGTTTGGCGCTTCATGGAGAGCAGGGAGGTAAAGAGAGTCATGCTACCATTAACATTTTAATGAGGAGGACATTTGGCTTGCAAACAGAGGAGGAAAACTGCTCATGACCGAGCACATGACACTCGTGTCACCCATCCTCCACTCCGTCATTCCTCCAGTAGTAAAACAGAAAAAAATTCTCGTGTAGCGCTGTTTAGCCGGCGTCGGTCTTGTGTATCTGTGAACAGAAACTCAGTATTGTTCTTATGTCCAGTGTGTCAGCAAATGTGCTGAACCGCAAGGTATATTTAAAAACACTGTTGAATACTGTGACCTGAGATGGACTAATCGGATTTTAATACACGGAGGGCATTAGCAGTCTGTGGAGTACCGGGACTGCGCGCGAGAAATGCTAGAACGCAACCTGTCAGTGACCTCATTAACCACCCTCCTGCTTCCATCCCCCACCGTGTAGCGAAAATCCGGTAAGTGATACTTACTGTAGGCATGCTGACCCTTATGCATGCAAGTGTGTTTCATTGGGAAAAGTTACGTCTTTGTGTTATAGCTGTGGAAACTTTGTCAATTTCACAACAAACACCGACATCATACATCAACAAATTCTCGTTCTCTTTATTTTCACCAAAATCTGCAACACAAAGGTAAGTCGTAATGTTGTCATGGTATCGGTGTGTATGTGAGAATTTCAACTTTTGAACGATGTTGCTTTCACAACAGTCACTTTAGGCAGAGATGTGTTATGAATACAAACCTGTAGGTAGTTGTTATAGTGGCAGAGCGCCGGTCATGCCTTGTACCGCATAGTAGCAAGTGCGATATAAATAGAATGAATGCACGAGAGTGGAATTTGACCTCGCCGCGACTTATCTCTCTGGCAGCCTGAAGCGAACTAAGTGCTATGCGCAAGCACTGGCTGGTAAAGCCGTGCGCCTGTTGGTGCCAAGCTATTCTGAACCATCCTTGAAAATATTGGGATTCACCCATAATTTGTTTCAGCATGTCACAACTAGATGGAATAAATGAATGAATGAATACATTTGATTTTTAACACATTCTACACCAGGACCCAAATCCCCAAATTTTGAAGTTGCCCTCTGAAGGTTTGTATTACAATTCTATAGACAGATCGAGCATGGTAGTTCAAGGGTGGTGCCAGAATAGCTTGGCGCCTATGGGTGCCAAGCTATTCTGGCACCACCCTTGAACCATCGTGCTTGATCCATGTCTTGTTGTGGTGTGTTGGGGCTGAATGAGTGAAGAAATTCTGCTACCTGTCCATGATATTCCAGGCATATGAGAGATCAGCGACGATCTCTATGGTAATCAGCACCTCTTCCTTGATGTTAATGGTGCGAATCATCTGATGCAGGAAACGACGTGTGTCTGCCAAAAACTGACGCACCTGAAGGTTACTCTCCAACTGGTGGAACTCTTGCACCTAAATGTGTGAAAAGAATAAAATAAAATAAATATAGTACATCATGTTTTGAACATTGATCTTCAAAGACAGGTGCTCTCTCAGGCGAAGTCTTGTAAGGCGAAAGTGTCATCTGTTGTTAACCCATTTAGCCCCAACACCACACGATAGAAGATAGATTGACCATGATAATTCAAGACTAGTACCAGATCAGCTTGGCGCCTCATGACGCCAAGCTAATCTGGCACTACCCTTGAATTATCATGGTCGAGTGATCTCCTACAACTGTTGATTGATTGATTGTACATTGCTTAACGTCCCGACAGCAACAAGGCTTTCTCAGGACATGCCTGCACTGCTTGTGAAAAAAAAAATAAACAGAACATTGAATGTATGTTGCCAGCCGGTCAAATACATTAAATAAACCTAACACATGGGGCCTAAATAAAGCTAAGACCATTTAGCAACACACATCCAATATCAAGAGCTACAGGCAGTGCAGACAGTAGGGAGAGTTTTAAAAAGGCAAATACAGGTGAATGGACAAAGGGTAGACAGAAACACATGCCCCAGAATAGAGAGAAAAACCCACCCTGTGGGGCTGACCAGGGTGACCCTGGGAACTAAAAAATACATGGTCGTTTGGTGACACACCCAACAATTGGAAAATGACACCGTGGGGTTAAATGGGTTAAAGACAATGATTTAGTTGGCTGCAACACAAATGATGAGAGATATTAACAAAGGGTTAGGGGGAAAATATTATTAACCCTTTCTGTGTCGGTAGCGGTGTTAGTCGCGATGATTCCCACAGGAATCATCGTGACTAACACCGCTGCCGACACACAAAGGGTTTTAAAACAAGGTAAATGATGACAATAAACCACAAGTAAAATGGCAACTAAAACCAAAGCAAAAAATCCCAGTTATTCCATGAGATTTTCCACACCATCACCATAAACATCAGAAATAATACCAATGGATCCTTAATAATGAAGTACCTCCTCAAGAGCTTGGATAAGCTGTACAATTTTGCGACCAGCTGAAGTAGCATCGTCATAGTTAAGGGAGCCAATCTGCTTGGCCATTTCCGCGAACCATGCCTGTAGATTATCTGAAATAAAAAGTGCACAACTACAGGCAACAGTCTAAAAGCAGGGTGACAAAATTAACAAGCAAGCTTTGAAAATGCCAACAATTTATTTTGTGTTGTAACTGTTTTCTTAACTAGGGTGTTTCTTCTTTCGTCGGGATTAACTTTGCATTTTACACACTTAGCAGTCACCTTTTTGGTCTGGATTTGAAAAAATAACTGTTTCTTGAGCTATCACAGCTGATCAATCTCCATCTGTGGTGCTTTCTGTATAGATATGTCATACACACAGTTAACAAAATTCAGAAGCCATTTATGACCCTCAACATCCAACACTCTTGACTATCTGGCTTTTGGTTGTGCTTTTTGTCTCTGTGATTCCTACCAGAATCACTGAGACAAAAAGCACAACCAAAAGCCAAATGATTAATCAAGACAGGCAATCAGACAAACAAAAGCCACGGCCTAGTAGTAGTACATGCAGGTTCCTAACACAACCCTAAACATCATATAACCCATATAACTGAGGCTGTTATTTATTTTATTTTTTTAATTGCTTATTGTCCTACGAAAGCTACATTACAGATTAGGAGACAGATCAACCGTTTTAGTTCAAAGGTGGTGCCAGAATAGCTTGGCGCCTCAGGCGCCAAACTATTCTGGTACCACCCTTGAACTATCATAGTCAAATTTATTTCAAGCAATGGGTGCATCAGGATGAAAAGGGTTAACAAAGAAATTGTTAACTCCCTTTTGCATGCAGCCCTTAGTACTGCTACAGCAATAATAATAAATAGTTCTTGTATAGAGCTGTTCTCCAGGAAAACTCTGGACTCACTGAACATGCACAACAGCACACTCTCTCTCAGACACGCACACAATTATACACTATGTTAACCCACTCCATCCCTTCCCAACACCTTTCATGTACTTCCCTTTCACTTGAGATCCAGAATCAGAATAAAAGCAGTCAACAGTACTGCTGGCTGCATGCACAAGGTGGTTAACCCTTTGGTTGTCAGTATCCCTTCTTGTTGAGATGATTTCTGCAGGAACCACCTCCACAAGAAGACTGCCAACAGCCAATGGTTACATGCAGTTGATTGTATACAATACGCACCATTTTTCTCCACTCGTGTGAGAGGTTTAGTCCCTGAGAAAACCTCACTGAGTTCCTCCATGCGTTCACGTCCCTCCTTCTTGTACGCTTCCCATTTGTCCTGTTTTTCTACCAGCATCTGCTTGAACATCTTCAGCAACATGAAAATTAAGTAAAAAATTAGGCAGTCACAAAAACATTGCCAAGAATCAAGACAGGAACAAAAATATAGTATGCATTAACTCAACTCTGTTGAAATTGGCCATATTAACCTAATACATTATGAGGCTCATTTTTTTTATTTTTGCTTACTGTTCTGTACGGGCTCTATTGCAGTTTGGGAGATAGATCCTCAAGCACCAAGCTGTTCTGGCACCACCCTTGAACTATCATAGTCAAATCTATTTCAAGCAAAAGTGTATCAGGATGAAAAGGGTTAACCATACAACACTTTTTCTACTGGAAAAATTCATTTTTCTCTAAAAGGTATTTTTTCGAAAAATACTTACCGATGACATGACTACATGGAAGTGTCTACTACTGGGCTCAATTTTAGCCTACTCACCCGTTGTGTGCCCACACAACCCAAGAGGCACTCGGGGAACCCCCAGAGGGGCCGAGAGTTATCTCCCCATACCTGCCTTACCGGATCCGGTCACAAGACCAACCAGTCTGATACTTCGCTCGAAAGCGGCAAGCGGGGCAGGTGGGAGGGTCCTCCGAGTCATGTCATCGGTAAGTCATGTCATTTTTTCAAAAAAATACCTTTTAGAGAAAAATGAATTTGTTTCCTCAAAAACATGACTACATGGAAGAATTGCGATGAGGAGGAGGGTGCCGCGTAACAACTCCCTGGGAGAAACAGCGCCGTCCTCCCCGTCGCACACTCCCGACAATTTTAGCGAAGTGCCCACCTACGGCGCCTGTGGCTCCGGGAGGGAGTGCTGCGCCGCGGCGATGTCCCCCACAAGTGCGAGATTCTCTCGCTGGCCAGCCAGGTCCCGGAGGTAGAAGCGGGCGAATACAGATTCAGTCCTCCAGCCCACAGCCGCCACGATGTCTTTGACAGCGCAGTTTCGATCAAACGCGACGCTCGTGGCCATGGCTCGTACCTCGTGTGCGCGAATGTGCAGCCTCTTCGCTCCCTGTGGAGAGATCTTATCCTGATAGGCGGAGCGTATGACCCAGCGGAGCCAGGAAGAGAACGTCTGGGCTGTAATGTCGTGCCTGCTGGGTCTCAGAGGTAGGAAGAGGCGCGACCGTCCCCTGCGGACGGCCTTAGATCGCCGCAGATAAATCTTAAGGGCGCGCACGGGATCCTGTTGCCGGGTCTCCTGGGACCGAGGTCGGTCTCTTAGCGGCCTTATGGTGATAACCCGAGGCGCGGTTAGAGGAGACCTGTTCTTGGCAAGGAAGGCCGGGTCCGTAAGCAGTTGGACGGACCCATCTGTTCGGGACTGCAAGCAGGAAGGGCTTGCCGAAGAGCGTGTAGCTCGCTCACCCGTGAGGCGGTAGCAAGCGCCAGCAGGAAGCATGTCTTGCGTGTCAAGTCTGCGAACTGGGCCAAAGGTAAGGGTTTGAAGCGGGTGGAATTCAACCACGTGAACACCCAGGGTAGGTCCCAGCGAGGAATGAGCGAGCGGAGAGTAGGGCGCTGGATGCCGAAGTGTCCCATAAGGTCGGCTAGGTCTTTGAAGGCGCCCGGGTCTGGTCGTCCAAGGTGACAAGTGTCCGCAATCATGGACAGGTGTCCCCGCACCGAGACAGGGGCTAAGCCTTCGTCTCGGAAGAGCCAGAGAAAGAAGTCCGCCAGCTGAGGATTAGTCAGCTCCGTGGGCGTAAGGCCCTGATCGGCGCACCAGGAACACAGGACTCGCCACTTTCCCTTGTAGACTCGAATGGTCGAAGGTCTGCGGGCCGCAGCGATCGCCTCCATTGCTGCACCCGAGTAGCCTCTAGCTCCGAGGGCTTGCCGCACAGCCTCCAGGCGTGAAGGAGGAGCCGCTCCGGGCAGGGGTGGAACCGCGGCTGTTGCGGTTGCTTGAGCATGGTGCGCGGGGTGTGAAGCAGCAGGGGCGGGTCCGTGGCGAGGCTGTGTAGGTCGGTGGTCCAGGAGCGGTTCCAGGCGAACGGTGCGACCAACAGGAGGATCGCCGAAGCGCCCCGAAGCTTGAGGAGGACTTTGGGTACGAGGACCGTGGGGGGGGGGGGGGGGGGGGGGGGAGGGGGGCGTAGGCCACAAGGCCGTCCCAGGGAATGGAGAGTGTATCGACAGCCCAGGCAAGGGGATCGGGAATCGGGGAGACGAAGAGGGGAAGCTGATGGTTCCACCTTGTGGCGAACAAGTCGACCTGGGGCGTCTCCCACCGGGCGCAGATCATCCGAAAGATGTCCTGCCGAAAAGTCCATTCCGTGTGTAAGAGCTGGCCGCGGCGAGACCGCGCGTTGGCCAAGACATTCAGGTGTCCGGGAATGTGTCGGGCTCGAAAGGTAATGCCCCGGTCCTCGCACCAACGCATCATCCGGTAGAGGAGCATACAAAGGTCGGGAGAGCGTGTGCCACCTTGTCTCTGGATGTAAGCCCCCACAGTCGTGTTGTCCAAGAGAACGAGCAGCTCCTGGTGCCTGAGGAGATCCTCCCAGAGCTGAAGGGCCTGCCAAACGGCCTGCATCTCCAACCAATTGATGTGGGTGTGCGCTAAGCCCGAGGGCCAGGGGCCCGATGTCGAGAGGAACCAAAGAAGGAGATGAGCGCCCCACCCAGTGAGGCTGGCATCAACACACAGATAGGTCTGGGGTGGGGGAGAGGCCAGGGGAACTCCCAACGCTAGCCACGCAGGGTCGGTCCACCGATGAAGGCGCGGACGCAGCATCTGGGACACCGGAACCGAAGTCGTTAAGTCTCCAGAAGACGGTCGCCAATGGAGTAGAAGATGCAGTTGAATCGGCCGGGAGTAGAGACGTCCTAGGGGGATAAGATCCGCTGCAGCGTTCAACAAACCCAGCAACTGAAGCCCGACTCTGGCGGGGGTTGCATCCTCCCGAGCTAACTGGCCGGCTAGATTCGCAATCTTCTGGATCCGGGGCACCGGGAGGTGTACCGTGTTGAGGTCAGTAGCAGTTACCATGCCCAGGCGCACAAAACGGCGGGAGGGAGAGAGATCCGACTTGCCCTCGTTTACTAGGAAGCCCAAGAGTGCCCGGAGGTGCAGTAGAGCATCCCTGTCCGTGGCGAGCGCAGTCTCCAATTGGATACGCAGGAGGAGATCGTCGAGGTAGTTCGACGTCGGACTGGAGGAGGACTGTCGGGCTTTGGCAACTACGGCGTCCATCAGCCGGGTGAAGACCCAGGGGCTGAGGTTGAGTCTGAACGGCCGCACACGGAACTGGTAAATGACGCCGTCGATCGCAAACCTGAGAAACTTCCTGGAGGCCTGGTGCATCGGGACATGCAGGTACACATCGGAAAGGTCCAGGCTGACTGCGAAGTCTCGAGGCTGGACCGCGGCTTTCAGGGCTCTGGCAGTCTCCATCTGGAAAGAGGGGGACGAAATAAACTTGTTCAGCGCCGAAAGACCGATGACCGGACGCCATCTCCCTCCAGGCTTCGGCACGACGAACAGGCGGCTGTAGAAGGCCGGCGAGTCGGGGGCCCGGACAACCTCTGTAGCGGCTTTCCTCAGCAGGGAGGCTACCTCTCCCCTCAAGGCGGAGGCCTTCAGCGGGTCGCTGAGGATCTCGGTCCAGAGTGGGGAGCGACGCAAGGGCGGCAGGGAGGAGGGGCACTGCTGGGCCAGCGGTCAGGATTGGCGGCTCTAACAGCGGACCAGGTGTCGCCGAACAGCAGGGGCCCACCCAAAGGAGCACGGCGAAGCTGCGCGCGCCAGTCCGGAGGCATCATTCGGCAAGCGAGGAGCAGGGCGTCTCGACGCATCAGGTCGCAGTTGGCGGAGGCAGCCATAGCGTTGACCGACGAGCGGTAGGCGGCGCGGTTGGCGGTCTCCGAGAGGACCAACAAGTCTCCCAGGAGGGGAGAGATGGAAGGATGCCAGGATTCCTCCACGTGACGGACAAGGGCTGTGTGAGGAGCTCCAAGACACCAGCGCAGGCTAAGGTGTTCTGGACCAGGGTCGCTGTCTTGTCCAGGCCCCGCGGCAGGCACCGACGAAGCAGAGCCGGGCCGCCAGCTTGCGACACGGCAGAGGGGTCCAGCGTAGGCAGAGGGATGGACAAGGCCTGGGAGTGGCCGGCATACCGATCCCGCCGAAAGGACATACCCAAGCCCGCCGGCCAGCGACGAATAGAAAAGAAGACCGGCTCCGGCGAAGTGGCCAGTTGCAGGTGCGACGAGAAGACATCTCGTAGGTCCTTACAGCCGGGCGGTTGGGGAAGAGACTTGAACCTCTTGACCTGCCTCTCCGCATCTACGAAGGCGGCAACCTTCCTCTTCAGGGGTGGGGAGGCTGGGCAGGCGTCCACCGGCAGCGTCGCGGCCACGATCCCGGCGGCTTCGTCCAGTGCTAGAAGAGTCTCTGCCCGGGAAGAAGACGGGAGATCCGAGGGGGCGGCATCCTCGAAGGCCGCGGGCGAGGGCGAGCGACCCTCCTCGTCCAACAGAGCCGAGACGGAGTCCTCGGGCAGCAAACTGAGCGTGTCATCCTCCAGGGAGTGGCGAGACGGGGAGCGAGCCACCGGGACCACGACCGACCGCAGCGAGGTCAAGGACTGCGCTGAACCGCAGGCGAAGGCAAGGGACGCGAGGGCAGCGACGAACGCGGCGGCGAGCGAGGAGGCGACCGGGAACTGCGAGGGTGGGAACTCTCCAGCACGCGAGGAAAAGGACTGAAACGAGCCAGGCGAACAATCGGCAAGGAGTGCCGACGAGGAGAGGAGGGCCGACGACGGCGGTGACGCGACGAACGACGCGACGAACGGCGTGGCGAAGAGCGCGAACGCGCCCGAAGGAAAGAAGGGCGGCGATCCCGACAGGCCGAAGGATCCCGCCGACGGCGTTCGCGAGGCGAGCGGGAGCGTCTATGTCTCGTGGAGGAACGGTGAGCGTCGGGGTCGCGGCTGCGTCGCGTAGGATGGCGCTGACGTCTCTCCTGGCCTGACTCGGTGAGCAGGGCACTATGCCGGCTTCCCGATCCTCCGGAAGGATCAGCGGGCTTGTCGTGGAGAGAATGGCGAGGAAGGCTCGTCATTGAAGGATGGCGCATGGCTGCCGGCAAACAGACCCTCCGGAAGGGTCAGCGGGCGTGGCAGCAGTGGTGGTCCTCTGGTCAGTCAACGAACGCGATCCCCGACGAGAGTTCCGTTCCGTGCGGGAGTGGTTGGTCAATACCGCAAGGGCGGCCGAGGTCTCAACTGGCGCCGGACGTGCGGATGCCGGCCGCGTACGCTCCCGGCGGTAGAAGGACCAAAGGCCCGACCAAAGCAACTCAGACCAGGTCGTACAAACGTTACACCGGCGGTCCGAGGAGCAGCCCGCACAAGGCAGGCAGACCGACAGACTGTCCGTCGGCCACTGGAAGTCGCCACACTGGGAGCACAAAGGCATTTGGCTAAGAGCAAAGGGGCTCCCAGTGAAACCATGAAAACTCTCGGAGGACTAAAGGGCCCTTAAGCGGGCTAACGAACAATGGAGCCCAAAGGCCCCACGAGAAAAACGGGCGTGAAAACGGCAAAGCCGACTGAGCTAATCAGGCACTAAGGCACAAGAGGAGCCGTCACGCGACGAGAGTCGCAAGAATGGCTGCCGCAGGCGCCGGCACGTAAGTCAAACGCTAATGTCAAAGCTAAGAAGGAAAGCCCCAACAGGCAGCCGGCTCTCGGCCCGAGGGCCGGCTGGGGGAACTACCGCTACCTTACCTCTGCAACGAAGGGAACGGGGGGGAAGGGGCAGCCAAACCGCCGTCCAACAGTGAGCAGACAGACCCCCGAACGAAGCCCAAACGAAGCAGGAAGAGAGAAGGCAGGGGCAGGGCTAGAAGGCCGCAGAGCACACAAAGTCGGCAACGAGCATAGGCCAGGCAGAAGACCGGTCGAGGCAGCGCGAGAGCAAGCCAGACACGTCTTCTCTGCATGAGCGAAGTAGCAAGACTGGTTGGTCTTGTGACCGGATCCGGTAAGGCGGGTATGGGGAGATAACTCTCGGCCCCTCTGGGGGTCCCCCGAGTGCCTCTCGGGTTGTGTGGGCACAAAATGGGTGAGTAGGCTAAATTGAGCCCAGTAGTAGACACTTCCATGTAGTCATGTCATCGGTAATGTTTTTGAGGAAACAAAAGTTGATAAGATATACCTGCCTGGCATAAAGTCTGTAGAGCCCCTGTACTACAGATAGAATGGACTGATAAAAGACAGAGACAGTCACATTCAGACAGTCAACACATGCGCTGGTCCACGATTTTGAACCTTACCCAAAAAGGCCACCGAGTCCGAATTTACAGAAAAGCAAACACAGAGTTCCTGACCGTAAGGTCCAAAATCTCAGACTAACACTCAAATAAAGCACAAGTACCTCCTTCAGCTTGAACTCGAATTGTCCGATGTTGAGAAGAAGCTCGAAAACGGTGAGAGGGTTGTATCGACCATCAGCCACCACCTGGTCTCTGACCTGCTTCACTCGTTTGTTCTGCTCCGTCGCTGGCAAATCACAATCAATAAAACAACAGGTAAGCAAACAAGAATGGCAAAGCCTTCATCGCACACGTGCATGACTGATCCAAAAATTATCCTGGCCTTTGTGACCTTGACCTTTCCTACAGGTCACTGAAATAAGCAAGTGATCAAGTGTTTTTTGACATAAGAACATAGACTCACTTTCGCTTTGCACGTGAGCCCAAAAAAGTATTTTTCTCTAAAATATGGATTTTTCTCTAAAATGTATATTTTAAAAAAATACTTACCGATGGCATTACTACTAGGAATGGTTCACTTAGCATACCAATTTTAGCCCCAAAAACTCGTGTACACCACAACCGGGGAGGTGACTCTAGGGCGTCGTTACCAAGAGACCCTGAGTAGCCTCCCCTGCCTCCCTATCCAGTGGCACGCTCACCGTTTCCCGCCAGTCTCTGAGCCTTAGCTCCCCTGCGGCAAGCGGGGTAGGAGGGAAGGACCTCTGAGTAATGCCATCGGTAAGTATTTTTCGAAAAAATACATTTTAGAGAAAAATCCACTTATTTTCTCAAAATCTTTACCGATGGCATTACTACTAGGAATAATGGCGAATAGAAGGAGGGTGCCGCATTTCTCGGTACACCTGTCCCATGCCCGAGCGCTTCCGCACGTTAACTATCGAGGCCCCCCCTTACGCGCACACTACCGACAATTTTAGCTAGGCATTACCCATGGTGCCTGTGGCACCGGGAAGGAGTGCTCAGCCGCCGAGATGTCCCCCACTAGGGCCAGGTAGTCATGCTGGCCAGATAGGTCTCGCAGGTAGAGGCGGGCGAAGGTAGACTCAGCCCGCCAACCCACGGCGGCCGCCACAATGTCCCTCACTGCGCAGTTGCGGTCAAGGCGATGCTAGCAGCCACTGTTTTGACTTTGTGTGCTCAGGTGTGCATCGTTTTGGCCTGCTCTGGGGACAGCTCTTTGTATGCCGACCGGATGACCCAGCGTAGCCAGGAAGGGATCGTCTGCGCCGAGATGTCTCGTCTGCCTGGAGCCAAGGGTAGGAACAGGCATGAGCGCCCCTGTCTGCGCTTAGTTCTGCGCAGGTACACTTTAAGCGCCCTGACAGGGTCCTATCGACGGGATTCCCGGGACTGGTCCGTAGCCCCATGCCGTCGGATAGTCAATCCTTGCGGCGCGGACGTTGGGAGGCGGTTCTTGGCCAGAAGGTAGGGTCGGTGAGCAGCTGCACCGAGCCATCGGCCCTGAGTTGGAGACAGGAGGGACACCCCGAGAAGGCATGTATCTCGCCAATCCGAGGGGCTGAAGAGAGGGCGAGCAGGAAGCAGGTCTTCCTGGTTAGGTCTCCAAGTTGCGTAAGTGGTCAGGGCTCAAATCGTTCTGAGTCGAACCAGATGAGCATTCCGGGCAAGTCCCAGCGAGGAATCAACAAGCGGGAGCCGGTCGTTTGCAGATCAAAGCGCGCCATCAAATACGAGAGATCTTTGCAGGTGCCCGGGTCCGGTCGATAAGAGTCTGCCACCATTGCCAGGTAACCTCGGATGGTGATGGGGGCCCAGTTCTGCTTGGGGAATAACCACAGAAGAACTCGGCCAAGTGGGGGATTGTCCGGTCCATAGGGCGAGTCGCTCCGCTGCGCGCCAGGCCAGGGGCCGCTTGCATAGCGATGAAGTAAGTCCTTACTTTCGAAGTTATGGGCTACTCAAGAAGTAAACGCCTCGTTTCCGCTTGCATCGGTCGGAAGTAACGCTTACTTCGGAGGTTACCGAGGAAGTAACTTGGGCGTGATTTACTACAGAGGGAGCCCATGGGTACCATGCTTACGTCGGAAGTTACCATGTGTAAAGATATGTTTTAGAGGTTTTGTATGGGTAAATCAAGGTGCTATTGTTATTGTATCACAAACAACGCTCGTGTGATTCAGTTTTCTCAGGTTTAAAACTTGCTTTAGGTTTAAAAAAAAAAACATAAAAAAAATTTTTTATTAAAAAAATAAAAATAACGTTTAGGTGTTCTGCAAATTTTACAGAAACAGTCCGCTCAGTCTCGTATTTCAGTGAGCAAAACAGCGATTTCACTTTCATGCGGTAGTGTGGACCACAGCCGGCCTAGCCTGGGGCATCTTGACCCTGTTCTTTCCCTGCTGCTGCGCGCGTGTAGTTTTCATACACAGGGACGCCGGGATGTAAATACACGCATGCACAGAAGTACGATTTACCTCAAATTAAACGTCCTTCACCCATTACTTTACAAGTAACTACTACGGTGCGGAGGAGCCTGCCGCGAAACTTCTGAGGTAGTAACTCTCAAAGTAGGCGCTTACTTCCGAAGCTATGAACTACATCGCTATGCAAGCGGCCCCTGGTGGAGTACTCGCCACTTTCCCTCGTATACATTATGGGTAGAGACCCTCCGAGCCGCTGCGATCGCTTCCGCTGCTGCACCCGCGAAGCCGTTTAGTGCGATGGCCTGCCTGACAATCTCCAAGTGTGCAGCCGCAGTCGTTCCGTGCACGGATGAAACAATTGCTGCCGGGGCTGCTTGAGTATCGTACGCGGTGTGTGGAGTTCAGCAGGGGGGTCCGTAGCACGGCTCAGGAGGACAGTGCTCCAGCTCCTGGTCCAGCCGAATAGGCCCCAAGGATCCATATCGTAATGCCGCCCCTGAGCTTCTGGAGCACCTTGGTACCTACACTGTGGGAGGGTCCGTGAACGCAAGGAGTCCGTCCCACGGGATGGAGAGTGCGTCCAGGTCCAGGCGTGTGGATCCGGTATGGGGGAGGCAAAAGAAGCAGCTTCCTGTTCCACCTAGTGGCGAGGGGGAGGCAAAAGAAGCAGCTTCCTGTTCCACTAGTGGCGAACAGGTCGATTATCGGCGTCTCCCAATGCACATAGAGTAGCTGGAAGATATCCAGGTGCAGTAATCACTCCCGTCGTGAGAGGGAGTCCGTCCGTACGTTGAGCTGGCCTGGGATGTGCCGTGCCCGCAGAGTGATGTCCCGATCCCTGCACCACCGGAGGACTTGGTACACGAGGATGCAAGGGGAGGTCCCGAAAGTAGGCCCCGACCATCAGGTAGTTGGAGAGCACCAGTACCTCCTGTTGAGCGAGTCATTCCTCCCATCTGGCAAGAGCCAGCCACACCGCCTTCATCTCCAGCCAGTTGATATGTCCGTCTGCGTGTCCCTCCGTCCAGCTGCCCGAGGCTGTGACAACTCTGGCCACAAGTGCGCTCCCTAGCTTGAGAGGCTTGCGTCCGTGTGGATGGGGAGCTGTGGCGGTGGGGAGAAGAGTGGTACCCCTGACGCTGCCAGAGACCGCTGGGGGTGAGACGTGATCGAGGAGGGGCACCAGTGCCAAAGCGGATGCAGCTGTATCGGCTGAGAGTAGAATCTGCCTAGGGGTAGAAGATCCGCTGCAGCGCTTAGTAGGCCCGACAGATGGGACCAGACCCTGGCCGGGAGAGCTTCCGCATGAGATACTCGGAGTGCCGCCTCCGCCATCTTCTGTATCCGGCCTTCGGGGCATCGTACATCGGGTTGATGTTGGTCAGGAACTCTATGCCTAGGTGGGTAACCTGCATGCTGTTCCCCCGTCAGACTTGCCTCCATCGACCAGGAATCCGCGTCAGCGGCACTGAGTCAGTCAGAAATCTCTGTCCTCAAACCCTTTTGCCATCTGGTTCCAGGGGAGCCGGTCGTCCGGGTAGTTGGAAGTTGGGCTGGAGGCCGCTTGTCGGAACCCTGAGACAACTCCGTTGATAATCCCGGTGAAGACCCACGGGCCAAGGTTAAGTCTAAGGTAGGGTCCGAACTGACACAGCACCCCGCAGAAGGTGAAACGCAGGTAACGCCGCGATGCCGGATGGAAGGGTACGAGAAGATATGCGTCTGCTAGGTCCGTGAAGACCCAGGGGCCGAGGTTAATTCCAAGGTAGGGCCCGAACTGACACAGCACCCCATGGAAGGCGAAGCGCAGGTAACGCCACGACACCGGATGGAAGGGTATGAGGAGATATGCGTCTGCTAGATCGAGGCTCATAGAAAAATCCTGGGGCCGCACCGCCACCCTCAGTGCTCTGGCCGTTTCCATCCTGAAGCGCGGGGCCGAAAGGTACTTGTTTAGCACCGAAGGTCGATACTGGGTGCCACTTGCCTCCGGATCTGGGGACCAGGAAGAGCCGACTGTAGAACGCTGGGGAGTCAGGATGCAGCCTCCTTCTGGGGTAGGGCTCTCACAATGCCGTGCAGCGCTGTCGCCTTGTGCGGCCTGGTCTAGGCGCTAATCTGGCCTAAGGCTGGCGGGTACTCGCATCCACAGGAGGGAGTGTTGCAAGGGTGGGGTGACTGGAAGAAGATCCTCAGACTCTCCGTAACTGTCAAAGAATCCCTGGGCTGACTTGAAATAGATGTTCCAAACGCTCCCCGACAGAAATTGGCGGGAGGATGGGGTTCACATCCACTTGTCCGGCCGTGCCCTCGCTTCCGGGCGCCTCTGGGCCAGACAGTGAGGGGGGGGGGGGGGGGCGGGTGCGGGGAAAGCGCACGGGTAAGGGAGAGGGTGCCCCCGGCTCTGCAGCTGAAGCAGGCGGAGACGAACCCTGCAGTGGCGGGCCGGAGTTTCTGCATCTGCCAAGTCGGTCCAACAGTAGAGTGCCCCCGAGTGGAGCCTGGCGCAGCTGTGTCTTCCCCGAAGCTGGGAGAGTGAGGCATCGTCGCAGCAGCACAACCCGTCGCATCAGATCGCCGATGGTGGCCGCTGCCATGGAGTTGGCCGAGGTGTGGTACACTACCCTATTCGCCGCCACTAGCCCCGTGTGTATCCTGCGCAGAGGGGCCAAAGCCGAGAGGTCCCAGGTGTTCTCCTGACAATTGACTATGGACTGCGTCGCCCTTTCAAGGAATCCCGAGCACGCTAGGAAGTAGCGGACCAAGGTAGCTGTCCTGTCCAAGCCTCACGTCAGTGTCCATTGGCTGTGGGGTGCCTCTGCCTGCATCCATGCCTCCATGTCCACCGCTGGAAGGGCACCGGAACGCCTGGGAGAGACCTCCATACCACTACTGGCGGAAGGTGATATCCATCACCCCTGCCCATCGGGAGTCTGAGAAGAAGCCCTGGTCTCCGAAGCCATCTTGTCACCAGTGCGCCGAGAGCGCCTCCACTAGATCCCGTAAGCCTGCCGGTTGATGGAGTGACTTGAAGCGCTTGGCTGTCACGGTGCATCGACCATCGCTGAGGCCTTCCTCTCAGGGGCGGAGATGGAGGGAGACGCTGGACATCTGTGCGCCAACTGAAGAGTAGCCACCCGGGGGGGGGGTTCTGTTCCCGTAAACTGTCGCGGACCGCTGGGCGAGGGCTGGGCCGGTGCCGAAGGGAGGCTGATTCCGTCCTGCAGCCGCAATGCAAGTGGTCCCGGCGCTGACATAGAGGCCGCCGCATCCTCGAGGTAGATCAGTCCTGAAGGTCTGGTAGGAAGATCTGCTGCTCCTGGAGGGTGCCTCTGAGGTCCAGTGTCGTGAAGAGATGCGCCGCTGCGACACGCCCGAGCTTGTCCACCGGTCCGGTGAGGAGGAGCCGGAAAGAAGACATTCCCTGGTATGAGGTATCCGTAGCGCCCTGTCCCTGTCTGCTGCGGTCGCTCTTTTGAACGTGTAGGTATTGTCCTTGTGTGCCGCAGGGACCGAGGCCGCTGGGTGTCCCTCTCTACGCTTCTAGGGCGGGGGGGTGGTGCTCCGGGGGCCCGCACCCAACGAGGAACCACATCTCGTTGGCTGTACTACTGACCGAGCTTGCTTCCTCTCCGTGGCGGGCTTTGGTCTTGGTGGGTCTGCCCTGACTGAGAATCTCATCTCATCTGTGGCTCCCCTCACTGTCTCGGGACCCCAAAGTCTGAGTTCGTGGCCTGTCCCGTCGGGGTGTGGTGCTTCGGGGGCCCGACCTCAACAAGGAAACACGTCTCATGAGTTGTAATGACATACCGAGCTTCCTTCCCCCTTGTGGTGGGCTTTGGTCTTGGTTGTTTTGCCCTGACTGAGAACCTTATCTCGCCTGTGGCTCCATTCTCATTCTCGGGACCCTGAAGTCTGTGTTGGTGGCATGTCCAGTCGGCGGCTTAATTTCCTGTCCCGCTCTGAGAGGTGCACCCTGGGTGTGGCCTGGTCTAGGCGCTAATCTGGCCTAAGGCTGGCGGGTGCTGTCGTCTCAGAGGGGTGGTCCCCCGCTTCTGCTGCCTGGGGTCTCCGTTTTCCTGGCGGCATGCGAGAGGCCCAACTTCTCCTTGCGGGGGGACCGAGCTCCTAATGTCTGCATATCCCTGGGGAACGAATCCCGTGTGGCATATCCCAGGCCGAAAAGTGGGGTGGAGCTCTTGGTGCTTGACAGGAGGGCAAGTCCCGTTGGCTGCTTTAACCCTTTCATTACTGCCGCCCACTATAGCGGGCATGGGAAACGCCTCCTCTGCTTACGGCCTCCCGGTATAGCGGGACCGCAGCTTCTACTCCCCCGTGTACGGCTGCCCGCTAAAGCGGTTTGCGCTAGCTGCGTTCGAAATCCCAGCTACCTGCTGAGAGTGGCTACCTAATTAGCGGTGACCTTGACAGCGCTAGAATGGTACCACCAGGCGCGCAGCGTTTATGTTATATCCGGCTCGGGGCCTGGGAAACAGGATGCGGAGTTTATATAAAAAATTCCTTCCAGAACTTTGGTTGTGCTTGCAAAAATCAGTGGCGGAGAGAGAAGAAAGTGACCGTGACAGCGACAAATTTAGTGATGATGAGTTTTGGGATAGAGGCGATTTTGGAGAGATGGATTTAGTTCAGTTGACAGAGGAAGAAAAGGCTGATTTTGTGCGTGTTGTGCGACAAGACACTAACGACAACAACGATAATGATCGCGATGCCGATGACAAAAGTCCATGAGTTGGTAGCCGACTATCATCTACGGCGACCGTCCGTCGGCCGTCCCCGCTCTGCCGCTAGCAACAACGAGACTCGCCTTGACTGAGTTGACCATTTACCTGTCAAAGGGGAGGGCCGTGACCACGGATGTGCTCTGTGCTACAAGCGACACACCCGCTACAGAGACGCAAACCCAGGGGTTAGATATGCAGACAACCCTTACAAGAGGTGCAAAACTGTTATCATGTGCCGGAAATGTGAAGTGTACCTTTGTTGTAATGACAACAACTGTTTTATTTTGTACCACACACAGGTACAACTGTAAATACAGGGTGACAGTGGTGACAGTGTGTGACAGTGTATGACAGTGTATAGCAGTGTTATAATTTCATCTTCACCCTCCCAGTAACTGTACAAAGTGTATGCGTAAACATGGACAATCAAGGTGTATATAATAGTGGATCTTTTTCAGTTACTTTTTGTATTTTGGACACCTGAGTGTGCATTGCGGACACTGCTATGTGACAGCAATAAACAGACAATGACACAGTCACAAGTTTGGATTATGAATTTCCAACACATCATTGTCACGGTAAGAGCATGCAAACACTTTTAGACCCGTTTTCATGCACGTTTGCTTGCTTCATAGGTGTGTGTTGTTAATGTACTGTCATTTTGTCACATATTTGCACCTGTGTGTCACCAAATCAACCACACGACCCTGACACATGATGTCAATGTGTAGCCCGTCCAAAGCCCGTCACAGCAATATAGGGTTATGGGTATCTGCGGTGGCTGGGTACTCCGCTATCACCCTTTCCCGTACACTACTATATTTGGGTATTTTTTTAGTCTCTAAACTCAGTAAGCAGGGGTAATACAGAACTTTATAAAAGCAGTACTCAGTGGTATTCACGAACCAGAGAATTCAGTAATGAAAGGGTTAAGGCTCTTTATACAGTTTTAGGTGGAGCAGCTCTGTCTGAGGCACCGGTGGGGCCAGCAGGTCCCTTTTTTCGCACCGACAAGCTCACGATATCTGAGGTGGCCCTCCTCTGCGATACTTTCAAAGCTGTGGTTGCTGTGGGGTTGCGTGCCGGTCTCTCCGTCTGGTAAAACGCCCAAGCCGCGACCATTGTTCCTCCTCCCGCGTCGTGCATTAGTTGCATGTCCAACTGAAGGCGCAGCCTGAGCAGGGCAGGCCGACATCGTGCGCCTCCCTAGGTCACTGGAACGCCACACCTGGTGCAGGCCCTCACCTGAGTACTGTAACATAAGACAGACAAAGGCCAGCGAGAGTGCGCGGAGCCCCCTTGCTAGGGTCCGAGCTCTCGGTCGGTTGCGTACATAGTCTCCGGTCAATGCTGCCGCCGGTAAATCGCCGGCTGAGGCAGTAACCGAAGCTTTACCTTGTCATGTCCCGAGATCCAGTAATCCACAGAGACCAACCACCAAGTAAATCCTCAGACACTGAAGGTAATCCAAGCACCCAACATCACACAGGTAGTAACACACGTCCAACGTAAATCCAACATAAGTCGAGTTCACAAAAGGTAATCCCACCATACACAGTCGGAGCACCCGAGGTGCACATGACCGGTTAGGTATAGCTAAGCAAAGAGACTGGCGGGAAGCCATGAGCGTGCCACTGGATAGGGAGGCAGGGCAGGCTACTCAGCGTCTCTTGGTAACGACTCCCTAGAGTCGCCTCCCCGGTTGTGGTGTACACGACGAGTTTTTGGGGCTAAAATTGGTATGCTAAGCGAACCATTCCTAGTAGTAATGCCATCGGTAAAGATTTTGAGAAAATAAGTATTTTTTCGAAAAATACTTACCAATGGCATTACTATTAGGAAGGTACACTTAGCTTACTAGCCTCCAAACCCATTGTGTTCCTACACAACCAGGGAGGTAACTCGAGCAAGCAGTTACCAAGAACCCCGAGTAGCCTCCCTTCCTCCTCACGTGAGCTGTCTAACGGGTTTGGAGGCTGAAATCGGTAAGCTAAGTGTACCTTCCTAATAGTAATGCCATCGGTAATGTTTTTGAAAAAACAAACAACAAACAAAAAATAAACACCCCCCCCCCCCCTCTCTCCAAACCTCCCAAAACAACAGAACAAGAGAAAATTATATTTTTACAAAAAAGGCAAAGCCATTATGGCTCAATGTATGACCGATTTACATATGTGTGACCTTTGTGACAAGGGCTGGCTTCTGCAGCAGCAAAATCCATGTTTTCTGAAAATGTAAGCATTTTTCACACATCTGTCAACCCCTGTGACCCTTGACCTTTGTGATGAGTTGATTAAATTAGTATGCATAGGAAGGTCTTATCATCAGCTATCTTTGTACCAAATTTGGTTGAAAAATTTGGGAATACCTACAATTTTATCAAAAATCAGCATTTAACACACATTTGCCAGCCTCTTGTGACCCTTCACCTTTCAAAGGGGTCATCCAAATTAGTATGCATAGATGTGGGTCAAATGGTTGTTGTGACGCGTCTAGTGTGGTAGTGTAGCATCTGTGCTTGTCACTCTCGCTTTCAGATCCACCGCTGGCTAGCATTTTTGCGAAAAGGGGAGCAGAGTATGTCAATCTCTCTCTGCCAGTACACAGCCTCTCCAACAACAAGCCTCATGTAGTGCCTCCTTGTGGCGACTCACGGTAACCGAGTATCTTACGGACTCAGGCTGGACTACGGAGGAGGTCTGGCCCCCAGACATGCGGCGTGCAGGCCCATTGATGTGTGGACATGTCCTGATGTCCATGAACCAGATCCCCAGCTATGGGTAAATAGCCCCAATGCTTTGTGGGTGCCTTGGGAGAGGCAAAGGCTAGGGGAGTAAACCCTATACAAATCCGGGAAGGGATGCTCGATAGCCTTGGTTGGCAGATCTCCTTCGAGAAGGAAAACTCCGAGGAAAAACCAGAGTAGATCAGACCCATAAGCCTTGGTCGGCAACCCATCTAGGAGTTAGTTAGTTATTGTGGTTTAACACGGAGCAGGCGACTAAGGCCATCTCACAGCGGAATGGGTAAAAAATCTGGTCAGCCAGACTAAAAGAAAGGTCTTAAAACAGGATGTAAATATACCTTAAAAATGTCATGCTAAAATGTCGCACAAGTCTTTAAAAGAAACGTCTACAGACCTTCAAAAAGGGCAAAATATTGAAATTCGCATAGTCCATAAATGCTCAGATCTTGTTAAAAATATTGCATTCTCTCAAGAAATTGAAGATTTTGTCCAGGGGAACATCCGGAACAAAACCTTCAAGGAGTCTGCTGTGAAGTGTTTATATCTGGTGTCAATTAGATCGGCACAATACAGCAAAAAGTGTCAAACAGAAAACTGCTCATCACAGGCAAAACACCATGGACATCCTGTTTTAGTAAGTAAGAGTTTGTAACATACGTGTGCCCGATATGGAGCCGAGTAAGGACAGTCTCCTCACGGCGGCTGCCGCAGCGGTAAGGTAGACTTGTCAGACACCGTAGGAAGAGCTTCATGCAGCTTGTTCACTTCCTCTTTGTCCCACTCGGACTGCCACTCGCGGGCTATGTACGCACTAATCACAGGTTTAAAATCACTATAAACAGTCTGTGTGTCAGGGACCGGGTCACTGCGGGCACTGTTGGCAGCAGAATCTGCGATTCTGTTGCCTTCGATGCCCACATGCCGTGGGACCCAAATAAAAATGATGTCATAATATTCCTTCATCAAGTCCGCGTAAAGCTCTCTAATCTGCACCAGCAGGGAGTGGTCTGTTCCCGCTCCCTGAAGGGCCAAAACCAAACCATCCTGTGCTCCCAGGAAAGGCCTTTTGACCCGAAGTTAACCTTTCATCCCTGAGTAAATAAGAAGTCTATATACCCTTCAGCCCTGACTTTATTTGAGAAATTTCCGTTGAAAATGGGTGTGCACTGTAAATTATTTGTAAATAATACTTTACAACAGATATAACCACAAAGGTATATATGTACAGATTTGCCATTGGATGGACTACCGTTTTATGGATTTGACCACACTGTGTCACATGTGTCGTAATGCCTGGTGACAAAAATAGTGACAGGTGACAATAAACTTGAAAAAAAAGTCTTTCGTGCATGACAGGTCGCTGGTACTTAACATGCATCACTAAATAGGGCGTCTGTTAGTGTGACACATAAGTGTCCATGGATTTCCAGCATGCCGATACAACGTAAGGCCCCTACCTTGTCACCAGATGTCATTATTTACACCTGCCACTGATACGGTATATCCACGGTCTGGACAACATGTAATAAGCGGCATCAAATGATGATCAGTGTGTCTGTGTTGTGTCTCGTACACGATCGGATGGAAGTACCAGTGTTGTAAAGACTGTACACGTACTACACGTGTGACCAATGTGTGTCGTTGGTGTCCACAGTCACCTACAAGTGCACCAGGGTGTGGCATAAAAAAAAACGGAATATCACAATCAAGCTGTAAGTCATTGCTGTTGTCAGTGCCTCAAACGGCGATCATGCCAGCTGACACTGCCAACATGTGGTTATGCTGCCATGCGGTAGGTAGGCACACATGTCCCAATACATTAAAGCTATCTGCTTTTGAAACCATGTCTCCAAACACAAAATTGTATCACTCCAAATATCTACACATTCACTCGCCATTCCGACCGTAATTCCCACGCTAGCGAGGCAAAACTGACCGCATACCACAGACAAAACTATGTGCGCACTGTCAGGCCATGTACTGAGTGTAAGCAGGATGTGTCAGTGTGAAGGGCGAGGGTCCACAAGGGGGACCTGCATAACGGCGGAGGGGACTGGAACGAAAGCTGAAGGCCTGAGGAAACAGTTGAGATGATCCAGGGGTCGGCTGGAAACAGCAATCTCCAATGGTCGCTGTAGTTGGCCAGCCGCCCGCCGACTGAAGACCCGAGAACTGTCGGCGGGGGCGGAAGGGGGGGGGGGGGGGTAAGTCAGCGGGCCCGACCGCGCCCCGATTTACGGGCGCCGCGGAACCAAGAGGGGCGGGAGGCGGGAAAGGACTGTGAAGCCTGAAGGGGGTGAGCCCTACCGCGGGAAACGCCAACTGGAATCGAGGTGGGTCTGGAAGACCGCCGGGCACGATCCCTGGGCAAGCGGGTAGCGCGAAAGCGAGATGAAGTGGGGGCAGAGGCAGGACGGGGCCACAGATCCTTGGTCGCTTCCTTAACTGTCTGCCACGTGCCTCCAACAGATGGGAACCGCTGAAGGGAGCCTGGCGGAGCTGAGTCTTCACCATCTTGGGGAGATCTGTGCAGCGTCGCAGGAGGGAGTCCCGCCGCCAGGTCACAGTTGGCGGCTGCTGCCATGGCGATGGTTGAGGAATGGTAGGCGGCCCGGTTAGCAGCTACCAGGATGGACTGGACGTCGCGGAGCGGGGACGAGGCTTCCAGGTCCCAAGTGTCCTCAAGGCACTGCACCGCTTGAGTAGCCAACTCCAGGAACCCGCAGCACGCTAGCGAGTTCCGAACTAAGGAAGCGATCCTGTCAAGCGGGCGAGGCCACGCATTCTGGACTAAACTGCGCCCGCCTGCCTGGTTAATGGCTGCCGCATCCTGGCGAGGGACGGCGAAGGCTTGGGAGTGTCCAGTGTACCAGGCCTGGTGGAAACTCATGTTAATCCCTGCCGGCCACCGCGAATCTGAGAAAAAAACATTGTCGCCGAAGGTGTCCTGGCGGAGCTGGGAGGAGAATGCTTCAGCAAGGTCCCGGAAGCCGGCTGGCTGAGGGAGAGACTTGCGACGCTTGACCAGCCTCTGCGCATCAACCATGGCGGAAGCCTGTCTCTTCAGAGGGGGTGAAGGCAGACAGAAGTCAGGCGGGAGGAAGTTTGAGATAAGACACTCTCCCAAGGCACGGACCGTCTGTGAGCCGAGCAAAGGGCTGACATCCTTAGAAGAGGAGGAGACCAACGAAACCGCTGAGAGGCAGTCGGGAGACCCGGAGGATGAGTCCCGGAGGAAGATGGCCGAAGCCGAATCCGCTGGATGTAGGCTGAGTACGTCCGGGTCTACGTCCAAAGGCCGCCTATCACGCGAAGCGACACGGAGGGGCGACTGGCTCCGAGAGCGCTGGTCCACCGAAAGTGACTGGCGAGGGCGCGTGCGAAGGATAGGCGGAGCCGCCCGGCCCGCGCGGACGAACGAGGGCCAAAGGCGAAGCTTGGCTCTGGAAGCCCCTAACTCGCAGAACCGCGGGGGAAGGGGGGGCTGCTATTGTCGGGGACGACGCGAGGACAGAGAGGGGATCGCGGGTGCCGGGGACCGCGCTCTGAACGAAAGAGGGGAGGCGGTAGGGGAACCCTGGCTCCCCCAGCCTGCTCGGGGGAACGCGAGCGGGAAGGGGGCTTAACAGCAACGCCACGGATCTGGTCCTGAGAGTTAGTGTCTGAGTCACACCGGACACGCCTGGAAAGTTCGGGGCAGGGGGAGGGGGGGCAGTAAAGTGTCTCGCCAAGCCCGGTCAGGTAGTACGGAGCAGGGAGGAGACAAAAACTGGGCGCGCGGCCCCCGCTCTGAAGCCTCGGAGCGTGGGGGACGCGTGTCAAAGTCACACCGGGCCCACCTGGTCAATACGGGGCGGGGGGGGGGGGGGGGGGGGGGGGGGGGGGGGCAGGGGGGGGGGGGGACAGTAAAATGTCTCGCCAGGCCCGCTCAGGCAATTCGGAGCGGGGAGGGGACAGAAATTGGGCACACGACCCCCCTTTTAGAAGACTCGGAGCAAGGGGGATGCGTGTCAAAGTCACCCAGGGCCCGCCTGGTCGATATGGGGCAGGGGGTGTGGCCCGCTCGGATGGTTCGGAGCGGGGGAGCAGCACCTCTATGGGCCTCGAGTCACGCTCAGACACCTCGGAGCATGAGGGAGAGCCTCTCTACCTACTTCCTTTCTCTTTCTTATTACGTTTACGCTCGTCACGCGGGGCCCGCTCGGAGAAATGGAGCGAGAGGGCGTGGATGAACGCTCAGCTCGCCTGGCCCGCTCGGGCAATTCGGAGCGGGGGGTGAGCAGACTCAAGGGCTCAAGCCACGTACAGAGGAAACGGAGAGTGGGGAGCATGACTCTGATACTCGCCTGTCCTGCTCGGAAGACTCAGAGCGGGGAGGGAGTTCCTGCGCGGTTACGGTAAACAAAGGGGACTTACCTGCGGGCCAGATGGCCCGGACGACCGAGCAAAGTGGGGCCCGAGAAGCCGACAGAGCGACGCCATCATGCGGAGAAGTCCGGAGAGACTGTCGGGTCCGGGAAGGATGGTCACGTCTGTAGAAATCCCACATCTGAGACCACCGGTCCTCACTCCACTCGGCACACACGTCACACATCCTGTCAGAAGAGCAGCCCGAACACGACAGGCGTGAGTGTCAGAAGGCCACTGGAAATCCCCACAAAGGAGGCAAGACTTCGAAGAAGAAGCCACGATAGCGTCTGCTGCACACCGTCCGCAGGGCGGAACACACCCAAGCGCCAAACTCACTCCACGAGGCACAAAGTCACGAGGGAGAGTAAAGTCACAAGCTGAGACCCAAGGCCGCAGCCAAGGACGAAGTTCACTGAAAGTCAACACCGGTCGGAACCGGTCAGCACTAAGTCCACACACAGTAGAATGCTGAAAGTGTAGAACACACCAACGAAACCAACTGAGTCCAAGGAGAAAGTCTAATCCACAATGGCAAAAAGCCAAAACGTTCATAGTTTTATAAACCACAGAAGACACCGGTCGAAAGACCATAGCAAGGCAAAAACCCGACCGTACACGGTCGAGCTAAGAGTGAAACTGACAGGAGCTTCACCCTACGCATGCCCGGATAGGGTGGTAGGGTGAGACCACCCGGGGCTCCTATGACTGGATCCCCGGTGTCTCCTCCCCAGTTGTGTAGGGAACACAACTTTGGGCTGAAATCGATAGGCTATAGAGTGTATTCCATATAGTAATGCCATTGGTAATGTATTTTGAGAAAACAACATCACCATCTCTTTCACGGTACCCTATATCACCACCAAAGATGAGCACAGCACTGTGAGTAATAAAGCCCTGGCACTGGCCATGCTCGAAGAAAAGTATCCCCAGGAAGCATGGATATGGGCATACACCGATGGATCAGCTACAGATGCAGTTCAGAATGGAGGGGCTGGGGTGTACATTCAGTACCCAAACGGAAAATGGCAGGCAGAGGCAGTACCAACAGGCCTTCACTGCACAAATTACAGAGCTGAGGTGGAAGCCCTGGTCCGTGCTGCAAAACACCCTTAGTGGCACTGCAGACCCTGATGCCCAGATTGTCTTCCTGACTGATGCCATGTCTGTCCTTGAGACAGCAACAGCAAGCAAACTGCCACGTCTACAAGAGGCACTGCAAAACATCAAGTGCACCAGACTGGTGCTGCAGTGGATCCCTTCACACTGTGGCATCTACGGCAATGAAGATGCTGACAGAATGGCAAAAAACTCTACAAGAGAAACTGTACGGGCCTGTGGAGGCGCTACAAAAGACCACAGATTTCATTTTGAGAGCCAAACTCCAAGTGTGACGGCGTTCGAGAAGAAGAAGAAGAAAAAAAAGTATGAATAGATAGGTCTTACCATCAGGTATCTCTGTACCAAATTTGAGTTTTAAGTTGTGAATTGTATTTGAGAAAAAACATCTTTTGTCAAAATATGGCTATTTTAGACCTATTTCCTGAGCCCTTGTGACCCTTGACCTTTCTGAGGGGTCATCCAAATTAGTATGCATAGATAGGTCTTACCATAAGGTATCTCTGTACCAAGTTTGAAGTTGTGAATAGTATTTGAGAAAAAATAAATTATGTCAAAATATAGCTATTTTTGACCTATTTCCTGATCCCCTGTGACTTTGACTTTTGTGAGAGGTCTCTCAAATTGGTATGTTTAGAAAGGTCTTACCACAAAGTATCCTTAGGCCAAGTTTGAAAAATGTGGCTTGAATAGTCTCCGAGAAAATGCCAACGTTAAAGTTTACCACGGATGACCACTGGCCCAAAACACTTTTGCTTCACACGTGAGCTAAAAAGTCATATGTAATAATAAGGATGTACACCACCACAATCATCACCAGCAGCAGGTGGAAAAGACAACCATGTGAATGATAAGGACTAAGTCATGTAGAAATGTAAACAGAACACAATCTAAATCTTTGACCGACCTGGTGTGAGCGCAGCATTGTGCAACATGAGCCAGCGCAGGGTAACGTTGGCTTCCCGCATGGTGTTCATGAGTTTGGGGATAGAGTCGAGAACAAACTCTTCTTTTAACACCCCCTCCTGTAAGTATTTCTCCAAGACTGGCTGTAAACGCTCCAGATTGCGGGCGTACTTAGAAGACTGAATAAAAAACAAAAGAAAAAGTTGTCTGAAAAGCATTACAAAAGCACTCTCCCTTTCTGAAAGAGGCCCTACCACACATTGCACATAGAGATTAAATTATGACTGACTTCCCTTAACCCATTACATCCTGAGGTTGACTTTTAAAAAAAAAATGCTCATTGTCCTATGAAAGCTACATTACTGATTAGGAGAAAGATGAAGCATTTTAGTTCAAGGGTGGTGCCAGAATAGCTTGGCGCCTTAAGCGCCAAGATATTTTAGCACCACCCTTAATAGTCAAATCTATTTCAAGCAATGGGTGTATAAGGATAAAAAGGGTTCAGCAAAATAAATCACTTGTGCTGAGTTTGACCGATAAATACCAGCTAAATATATATGCTCAAATTTGCATTGATTGAACAGAGCATGAGTAATTTATACAGACCTGTTCTCTGACATTGCCCACGTCAAGGGTGTTGTTGAGAGCAGTAACAGCAGCCTTGTACGGGGACCAGGCATCCAGTAGATTCACAGTCGTCCCCATGTAAATGCTGATCACCTAATAGCAGAAAGGATGACATTTGAGATCATTCATCCCCATAAAAATATATACTATACACGTATGGATGTGCACTGGTTTGTGCATTTGGCCCCTATGGCCTACAGCAACAAGATAAAAAAAAAAAATCATAGACCAGCACACACAAATATCAATGGTGGGAATTCCAGTGGGGCCATGGACCATCAATTTTAACCCTTTAGCTGTCTACACCACCTTTTTGTCGCAATCATTCCTGCAGGAAACATTGCAACAACAAAAATGCTACTGACAGCCAAAGGGTTTACAATCTAATACTGGAAAATGGATACCGCCATGAGATGGCCTTGGTTGTCTGCTCGGCATTAAACCCAAATAGCTAACTAACTGGGAAATGGATCGACCTGATGGCTCAAATGTAGTGCAGACTACCTCTGAAATATTCCAGCTTAGAGAACAACTGCTGAACATGCTGAAAGCCTTCCCAAGCACCAGGGGCCAGTTGTACAGGTCTGCAGAACGCATTTTGAGTAGACTCCGTCCCAGCATAGTGTAAGCAACTGCTAGTCCGCTTTTTACGGCAGGCAAGGTATGTGGCAGATCCTGGAGCGACTAGGCTGTCCCCCAAAGTTTCTCAACATGATCGTCCAGCTCCACGAGGACCAGCAAGGCCAGGTCAGACTAAACAGTGACCTCTCAGAACCATTCCCCATTCGCAACGGCGTGAAGCAAGGCTGCGTGCTGGCACTGACCCTCTTCACCATCTTCTTCAGCATGATGTTGAAGCAGGCCACAGTGGACCTCGACGATGACGACGCAGTGTACATCAGGTATCGTCTCGATGACAGCCTGTTCAACCTCAGACGACTGCAGGCCCACACGAAAACCCTAGACCAACTGATTCGTGAGCTGCTCTTCGCTGATGACGCTGCCCTCGTTGCACACACAGAGAGAGCCTTGCAGCGCATTACGTCCTGCTTCGCAGATGCTGCCCAGCTCTTTAGACTTGAGGTCAGTCTGAAAAAGACAGAGGTCCTTCATCAGCCGGCACCCAAGGAAGAGCATCGCCCTCCCCACATCACCATTGGCGAGTCCAAACTGAAGTCTGTACACCAGTTTACCTACCTTGGCTGCATCATCACGTCAGACGCCAAGCTGGACAAGGAGCTGGACAACAGGTGGCAAAAGCGAACAGTGCTTTCGGGCGACTATTCAAGCGGGTGTGGCACAATCAACAGCTGAAAAAAGGCACCAAGATCAGCATGCACAGAGCTGTCGTTCTCACCACCCTGCTGTACGGTTCCGAGTCCTGGGCCCTCTACCGCAGCCAACTACGACTCCTCGAATGCTTTCACCAGCGCTGCCTGCGTACCATCCTCAGCATTCACTGGAGTGACTATGTCACCAACGTCGAGGTCCTTGAACAGGCGGAAACTGTGAGCATCGAGGCTTTGCTGCTGCGGACACAGCTTCGCTGGGCGGGGCACGTCTCCAGGATGGAGGATCATCGCCTACCCAAGATCACTCTGTTCAGCAAGCTCGCCACTGGACACCGAGACAGAGGGGCACCAAAGAAGAGATACAAAGACGGTCTCAAGAAGTCACTTAGTGCCTGCCAAATCAACCACCGCCAGTGGTCTTCGCTTGCTGCGGACCGTGACACGTGGCGCTCCACCATTCACAAGGCAGCCGTCTCCTTTGAGGACTCTCGCAGAGCTAACCTTAAGGACAAGCGGCTCAGAAGAAAAAACAGAGTTGTTGTAACTCAGAATCCTGACCAGACCTTCCCCTGCAGCCACTGCGGTCGAACCTGCCTGTCCCGGATTGGCCTCCACAGCCACGAAAATGCCTGCAGACGACGTGGGCAAGCCCTATAGAATCTTCGTTCGCGAAGTCAAGCCAAGGGTAGACGAGGTTCATTATGTTCTTTGCGTCGCTCATTTTCTTATGCCACAAAATTAAAATAATAAATTTATTTACTGCATGAAAAATGGGTCGAAAGGTTTTGATGTTGCTGGTAATGTGGAGACTTCTTCTTTTATTTTTGGAGTGTCTGATTTTTGGGGCACTGTTTCGAGTATTTGGTTTGTATTTTTTGTATAATTGGTAACCTACGTAACCAAATCCAACAACAAATCCGACAACTATATATTTTGTTATTTCAGGTTTAGACTCAGTTGTTTGTCTCTCACTTTGTTGGGGTGTGAGGGTGTTGGTCATGACGGTAGCGACACCGGTGCTGGGGCTTGTGCTGCTGGTGATGGGTTAGTTACATGAGCCTTTTCTGTTAATAATAATAATAATAATAATACCGTTATTATATAGGCGCTTTTTCTCAATTTTGGGGCGAATCGACTGAAAGCGCCGCGAACTGAAACCCAACACGCACACTCACGTAACAGACACGGATTTACACCATTTAAGACAAACACAGTACAAGACAGACAAAGGGCCAGTTTAGCTACTGAAGTTACAGAGATTTTTGATCGCTTGTATTTGAAATTTGTAAAGTGGCCTGAAACTGGTACCAAAGTGTGGGGGGTGGGGGGTGGAAGAACCGGAGTACCCGGAGAAAGAACCCCCGATGGTCCGCCCGAATTAACGGAGTACCCGGAGAAAGACCCCCCGATGGTCCGCCCGAATTAACGGTTAATGCCTGAAGCTGTAATTTTGTTTTGTCTGTTCCATTCCGCTAATTTTTTTCCAGCCTCAACCCTACCAGCACTTTTAGTCTTAGTCACCGTTTGAACCTGCGTGAAGACAGGACTCGGTTGTGGAGTCGTCTGGGTTTCGTCCATTTTCTTCTGCTTTAAAATTTATTTTAGAAAAATCAATATGACTCCCAGTAACAAGCAAGGTTACCACAGGTGCAAGGTAATTCCCAAACTTGTAAAACATGAGGCATGCTAATTTACCGATTGAACTTGAAACAATAGGGTTGCTTTCGAGATCATGTGATAGGCTGTCAGTATCAACAGGAAGGAAGTGACTCACAGCTTTTGTATAAAGAGACACCAGAGATTGACTCAAATCACGGGTCATTAGTGAAGAAATGGGATTTTCATATTTAGCATGTAGTTTGATTAGCTCGTCAGCAGTAGGAGATTCTATATCTTCTGTCATATATTGTTTTCCGAGAAAAGCTTTTGATTTACCGGAAACAACTACAGAGAGAAGGCGCTGTTTTTTAGAGTCTAAGTCTTTGTTCTCTACAGCGCAAATATCGCTTAGAAGAAGTAATTCATCTTGGTTCATTTTATAATGAAAAATAATATTTTGATGCTATAATTAATCCCATTGTAAACGTTGGTATTAAATTAGACTTTGTTTAAGAAGTTAATGACAGCATTAATAATTTAGGTGGGGTGGGGGATCTGCCTTAATAATCACGGGTTGACAGCTGATCAAAAAAGTGCTTCAATTATTTCCGAAACAGAACTAATGAAGTTAGAAAAACAAAGAGTTGGTGGTAATGGTTGGAGTTTGTTAGTCTACTTACTGAGTTAATTAAATAAGTTCATTAGCCTACTTACTGAGTTAATTAAACAAATCTTTTGTTTAGGGGAGGGGTGGCCTTGAACTCTTCATCCTTCATTCTCTCCCCCAGGGGGTCCCTATATTATTTAGTTTTTTACAGGTGGGTCGGTTGTCTAAATGTATTGAATTTGGGGGTGTTCATTTAGTAGTTTTTGATCCACGTGAGGGTTACGTGCCAGGAGTCATGGGGTGGGTTGACCAGACTTTCTAGAGTTAGAGGGGACTGTAGGCTGTTCATTAGTTGTATTTTAGCTTCGTTCCCCTATTGTACAGTCCAGGAGGATGTGTTCAGTGGTGAGGTGTGCCCGTATGTGCACATTATAGTGTCTGGGTGGACTAGGTATCGTTCCCCTCCTAATTTGATTCTAGATAGTCTAGATTGGTCTTTTTCCTTTCCTTTGTATAGGGTAGGGTTGCAGTCGAGCGTTCTTGTGAGCTCTTTGCGTCTGTTACGTTTATTGTGATTAAAGTCTTTTTGCCATTTCTTTTGGAATGCTGGCTTGAGCGCATTCATCCTCTCGGCTGCTGAGAGGGGTAGGTTGAAGTAGGTAATAATAATAATAATAATAACAATAATAATAATTATGGTATTTATAATGCACTTATCTTATAATAATTATTATAACTCTAAGCGCGCATTCACAACTCACGCAAGCATGTGCACGCTTTTGACAATGACACACGTACCATAAATATATTATGACAGTCAGCTTGGGATGGGGAGTGTGGTGGCGTGATAGTGCTAGAACTGTTGAATGAGGTGAGTTTTGAGGGCGGACTGGAAGGAGGAGAGAGAGGGTTTCTGACGGAGAGAGAGTGGGAGAGTGTTCCAGGTGGATGGACCGCAGACAGAGAAGGAGCAGGGGCTAAAGGTGCTGAGTTTGGTGTGGGGGATGTGGAGGCGGAGAGGGTCGGAGGCAGAGCGGAGGGAGCGAGAAGGAGTGTAGGGGTGAAGTAAGTTGGAGAGATAGGCAGGAGCGTAGTTGTTAAGGGATTTGTAGCAGAGAGACAGAGTCTTGTATTAAATGCATTGGGGGATGGGGAGCCAGTGAAGAAGTTTGAGTAGGGGAGTGATATGGTCGAATTTCTTATTTCTGAGGATGAGGTGGGCAGCATTGTTCTGGAAGCACTGGAGAGTGAAAGTGGTGGAGTGAGGAAGGCCGGAAAGGAGAGAGTTGCAATAGTCGATGCGAGATAAGATGAGGGTGGTGAGGTATTTTCTGATCTGACTGATGCGACGGAGGTGGAAATAGCATGCCCGAGCCATGGCAGAGTCAAAGCTGGTCATGGAAAGAGAGGAATCAAGGATAATGCCGAGGTTCTTGGCGAGTCAGACAGGGGGATGGGGGTGCTGTCGAGTTGAAGATGGAGAGAGGGAGGGAGCTGGGAAAGTTTCTGGCGAGTGCTACCAGAATGGCTTCCGTTTTGTCATCATTCTGTTTAAATTTGTTTGCGGTCATCCAGTTTTTCACGTCTTCGTAGCAGTCAGCCGTGCGAGTCAGGAGTGACTGAGTGTTGTCGGGTTTGTCTTTGTCTAGTAGTTGTGAGTCATCAGCGTAGAGGTGGTGGTGTATGTGATGAGACTGGATGATGTTGGACAGAGGAGAAGTGTAGAGTGTGAAAAGGACGGGACCCAGGACGGACCCCTGTTGATTCTTGGTCGAGTCCTTTCTTCGCTATTCTATCGGCTCTTTCATTGCTGTGGATGCCTACGTGGGATGGAACCCAAATAATTGTAACCTCTTGGCCTTGACCTTTCAATTCCACCAGTCAAAGTCTGATGAGGTATGTCAGATCTTCTCTTGCTGAGTCTATATTTTGGATGGCTTGGATAGCTGATACAGACTCTGTCGCTATGAGGATGTTCTTTTCCAGTGCCAAGTCTGTCTTTATGGCTTTGATATCTCCAAAGATGGCTGCTAGTTCGATTTAAGGATAACATCTATTATACCTTACTTTTATCAGCACTACAAATAATCCTGCCCTAAAATGGCGAAAGACAGCATGTGAGATGTTTAATGTCATACAACAAATCGTCTGAAGACACAAATGTTGTTGTTGATATATCTGAAGTTTGTCATAACTAATATAAATAATAAAAGTAATTTGTACAGAAAACATGTTGTTGGGACCTCTGATAAAGTGTGGTCATAATAACCAACCTTCATTATGTTCAATTTTGTTATGAGTGAAGTTAAATGTATTACATTGAAAATCTTAATCTGCATAAAAATGGCTTGGGTCATTGCAAGCAGAACATCACTGCATAGTCAGCAACCTAAAATCACCTCAATGTTGGCAAGAAAGAAAATGAAAAAAAAATCAACAATATTCACCCAGTTATCTGGAAAATGTTTGTCCACGATTTCTCTCATCTTGGCCTGTTGGTTCATGAGGATGTCAGCCTCGAAATAGAGAATGACGTACAACATGGAGGCCTGAGTGGCCAGCGCAGTGGAGCGATGTTCAGGTTGAGGGTATGCAGCAATCTGGTTGTAGACATCATCTGATCGCAAACGCCCAATCACCATGTTCACATACTCTGCATTGATGGGCACTCTCCTAAAATAGAAGCAGTAATGGTACATGTGAGCTCTGGCAGAAATGACAAGAACTTTTGGAAAACAAAAACAACAACAAATCACTGCTGCTATTTAACGACTAACATGAGTTTCAACTGACTTCTCTAAGACAGATGCATCATGCAATTAAAAATATGTTTAATATCCCATGAAGACTGCTGACACTTTGTGAACGTCTACAAGACTGTAACATCTTGATCTGCCATGATAGCTGAAAGGTGGTGCCAGATTAGAATAGGTCCTGTTAACCCTTTGGCTGTTGGCAGCGGTTTTTGTCAAGGCGATTTTTGCAGGAGTCACCTTGACAAAAAACACCATCGACGGCCAAAAGGTTACCACCCTTGAACTAACATGGTTGGTCCAGCTCCCACTGTGGTGTCTTAACCCGTTCAATGCTGAGCAAATCTGACCACCACCCAACTGCAAGAGGTATAGATCTTCATGAGCCCCCGCAGTCGCGGGGGCTCATGAGGATCTATACCTCTTGCTGACACCACTTTGAATTCATGTTCTTGGGAAAGCTAGGACATTTTGGTGCTAAATTAACAAAGAATCCAGAAACACAATCTGTGTCAACTGGCACTGAATGGGTTAATACTGAGATAACAGATAAAATGTATTTTTCACTAAAATGTATTTTTTTTAAAAATACTTACCGATGGCATGACTAATAGGAAGGTACACTTAGCATACCAATTTCAGCCTAAGCATCCGTTGTGTACACTACACAACCAGGGAGGCGACTCCAGGGAGTCGTTACCAAGAAACCCTGATTGGCCTCCCTTCCCTCCCTATCCGGTCATGTGATTGGGAGTCTCCCGCCAGTCTTTTGCCGTAGTTCAATAGAGGCAAGCGGGGCAGGAGGGAGGGACCTCGGAGTTATGCCATCGGTAATTATTTTTTGAAAAAATACATTTTAGAGAAAAATATATTTGTTTTCTCAAAACTCTTACCCATGGCACGACTAATAGGAAGAATAGCGAATAGGAGGTGGGTGCCGCCTATAACCCAATACTCTCAAGCAAAAAATCGCAAGTAACCTGCACTCCCCATGCGTTAGGTTATCGAGGCCCCCCCACATGCGCCCACTTCCGATGATTTCAGCTAGGCGTACCTAAGGCGCCCACGCCGCCCGGAGGGAGTGCTGCGCCGCTGAGATGTCCCCCACCAGGGCCAGGTTGTCACGCTGGCCGGACAGGTCGCTCAGGTAGAATCGGTTGAAGGTGGATTCTGCCCGCCAGCCCACATCCACCACAATGTCGCGTACTGCGCAGTTGCGGTCAAATGCGATGCTCATTGCCACTGCCCTCACTTCGAGTGCCCGTATGCGCATCGTCTTTGCTCTCTCTGGGGAGAGTTCTGCGTATGAAGACCGGATGACCCAGCATAGTCAGGACGAGGTCGTTTGAGTGGATATCACGTCTGCCTGGGGTCAAGGGCAGAAAAAAGGCGGGCACGCCCTTGTCTGAGTGACTTCGTTCTGCTCAGGAAAATTCGCAGTGCTCGGACCGGGTCCTGCTGATGGGATTCCCGGGACTGGTCCGTACGTCTGAGGGGGTGTATTGTTATGACCTGTGGAGTGGCTGCGGGTGGGCAATTCTTGGCCAAGAAGGACTGGTCAGTGAGGAGCTGCACTGAACCATCGGCTCTGAACTGCAGATAGGTGGGGCGCACTGAGAGCTCATGTAACTCGCTCACCCGGGATGCTGTGGCAAGTGCCAACAGAAAAAAAAGTTTTCCTGGTTAGGTCACTGAACCATGCCAGGGGGAGAGGTTCAAAGCGGTCCAAGTTGAGCCACGTCAGTACCCATGCTAAGTCCCAGCGCGGGATCAGTGAGCGCGAGACCGGCCGCTGAAGGTCTAGATGCGCCATCAGGTCTGAGAGGTCCTTGCAAGCCCCTAAGTCCGGCCGGCCCAAGTGGCTGTAAGTGTCTGCAATCATGGCCAAATACCCCCTGATAGTGGTGGGGGCAAGGTTCTGTTGGACAAAGAGCCACAGAAAGAACTCGGCCAGATGGGGCATAGTCAGATCCATGGGGGAGAGCTGCTGGGATGCACACCAGGACTGCAGGACTCTCCATTTGCCCTCGTAAATGTTCCGGTTGAAGCTCTGCGGGCTGCTGAGATAGCTGCCACCACTGCACTCGAGAAGCCTCTTGTGGCGAGGGCCTGCTGCACAACCTCCAAGCATGAAGGAGCAACTGCTCCGGGCACGGGTGGTAAAGACTCTGAAGGGGCTGCTTGAGCATCGTGCGGGGGGTGGGGAGGCGCAAGGGGGCATCTGTGGCCAGGTTCAGGAGGTCGGTGGTCCATCTCTTGGTCCAGCTGAACGGCGCCACCAACAGAAGAACTGCGCTGAGGCCCCGGAGCTTCTGGAGGACTCTGGGTACCAGGACGGACAGCGGGTACGTGTACGCCAACAGGCTCTCCCAAGGGATGGAGAGAGTCTACCGCCCAGGCCAGGGGATCCGGAATGGGTGAGACAAAAAAAAAAAAAAGGGGAGCTGCTAGTTCCACCGTGTGGCGAAGAGGTCGATCATCGGTGTCTCCCAGTGGGTGCAGATGAGCCGGAAGATGTCCGGACGGAGCGACCACTCTGTGTGGAGAAGCTGGCCCCACCATGAGAGGGAGTCCATGAGGACGTTTAGGTGGCCCGGGATGTGTTGCGCTCGAAGAGTGATGCCGCGATCCCTGCACCACAGAAGAACTTGGTACAGAAGCATGCAGAGAGAGGGCGACTACCGTGGCGTTGTCGGATAGAACCAGGACAGCTTGGTGACAGAGACAATTCTCCCAGGCGATGTGGTCAAGCCACACGGCCTTCAACTCCAGCCAGTTGATGTGTCTGCTGACGTGATCTTGCGGCCAACTGCCTGAGGCTGTGACAAACTCTGGCGTGCTCCCCAGCCGGTTAGGCTTGCACCCGTGCAGATGGAGTTAGTTATTTGGGTTTAATGCCGAGCAGGTGACTAAGGCCATCTCACGGCGGGATGGGTAAAAATATGGTCAGCCAGACTAAAAGCAAGGTCTTAAAACAAGATGTAAATATAGCTTAAAAATGTCAGGCTAAAATGTCGCACGTCTTTAAAAGAAACATCTACAGACTCTCAAAAAGGGCAACAAAAAAAATTCACATAGTCTATGAATGCTCAGATCTTGTTAAAAAAATTGCATTCTCTAAAGAAATTGAAGATTTTGTCCAGGGGAACATCCCTGAACAAAACCTTCAAGGAGTCTGCTGTGAAGTGTTTATATCTCGTGTCAATTAGATCAGCACAATACAGCAAAAAGTGTCAAACAGAAAATTGCTCATGACAGGCAAAACACCATGGACGCTCATCCTGTTTAAGTAAGTAAGAGAGCGTAACATATGTGTGCCCGATGTGGAGCCGAGTAAGGACAGTCTCCTCACAGCGGCTGCCGCAGCGGAAAGGTAGACTGTCGGACACCGTAGGAAGAGCTTCATGCAGCTTGTTACCTTCCTCTTTGTCCCACTCAGACTGCCACTTGCGGTTCACAGGTTTAAAATCACTATAAACAGTCTGTGTGTCTGTGTGTCAGGGACAGGGTCACTGCGGGCGCTGTTGGCAGCAGAATCTGCCATTCTGTTGCCTTCGATGCCCACATGGCCCGCGACCCAAATAAAAATGATGTCATAATATTCCTTCATCGAGTCTGCGTAGAGCTCTCTAATCTGCACCAGCAGTGGGTGGTCTGTGCCTGCACCCTGGAGGGCCTGCAGGGCAGAAAGAGTCAGATAGAATCAGGAATTTCCTTTCCCGAGACTGATAGGCATGCTTGAGTGCCAGCAGAATTGCCTGCAGTTCTGCACTAAATACAGAGGAATGTTCAGGGAGGCGGAGCTTAAATGGGCGTCTAGGATGGCGAGAGGACACTGCAGCCGCAGCCACTCTCCCATCCTCAGACTTGGACCCATCTGTATAAAGACGACAATAGCCATGAAAAATTGAAATTTCATTGAGGCTCTGAGGCTGGTGGAGTACAATCCTTCTTGTGGGCGGTCAAGTCCAGCAAGATGTCAGGAACTGGTAATAGACCTTGATGGTGGATTGTGTTCAGACGCTGTAGAACAGACTTGGAAGCCGAGCCATATACCACAGAGCCGTAATCAAGTTTAGACCGAACAAGGGCCCGGTACAGTCGAAGTAAGACAATGTGGTCTGCACCTCAGTCAGTATGACCAATGACACGAAGAACGTCGAGGGCCTTCTGACAAGAGGTTCTAAGATAAGTAAAATGTTTGCAGAAGGTCAGTCTTTTGTCAAAGATGACCCCCAGAAACTTTGCCACCTCGGCCACCTTAATTGGCACTCAGGCTAGGTTCTGGAAAAAATTTCGTCTGGTTAGTAAAATGCATACAGACTGTCTTGGAGGGCGAGAACCTGAATCCGTTGAGAGACACCCACCCCTGGATGCGATCAACACACAGCTGCAAGTGCCTCTCAAGGGACACAAGCCCTTGACCTCGTGCACACAAAGCAAAGTCGTCCACAAACAAAGAGCATTCAGAATCATCCTTGATGGCCTTTACAATGTTATTAATTTTAATGCTAAATAAAACAGGAGATAAAATGCTGCCCTGCGGGACACCCATCTCCTGTACAAAGGAGTCAGAGAGGGTGAAGCCCACATGGACATGAAACGACCGGTTAGACAAAAAAATAAACGACTCAAAGCAGACTAGATGGTCAGTTGTACTACGGAAGTGCCGGAAACCGCACTGGAGTTCTGTGATGAGACCCTGTGACTCAAGATGCCACACCAGGCGGGCGTTGACCAAGCATTCCATAGTTTTGCATAAACATGATGTCAAAGCGATGGGCCGGTAGTTGTCCGGGTCGGAAGGATCCTTACCTGGCTTGGGGATTGGCACAACCAAGATGGCGGAAATGACCAGTTATCCAGATATGGTTAAAGGCCTTGAGAAGTACAAGGAGTGAATCCTCAGGCAGATGTTTTAGGAGCTGATAGTGGATGGTATCTAATCCAGCAGCAGAGTCAGTACATTTCTGCATGGCTTGCTGCAATTCTGAAAACGTAAAAGGGGCATTATAGTCTTTCGAGTTATCCGATATAAAATCACAAGTACAAGACTCTCGCTTCTCCTTCTTTCTCTGGAAGGTGAATAATGCTCTGTTGAAGACTTATGGGCAGTGGTGGAGGCAAGCAAATTGGCCACAGCCTTTTTATCCGTAACCAAACTGTCACCATCTCTAAGATGGCTGACAGAAGCCGAGCCATCCCTGCCCCAATTCTTTGAACAGCCTTCCAGACTTTTGGGGATGGAGTCGTAGAAGATAAAGATGAGACGAAGCGTCTCCAGGAAGCACGGCATTTGCATTAAAAAATGTCGCCTGCTGTCTTTTAAATGTTCAAATATTTGCTTGCGACGGATTACGAAAAGCACGTTGCTGAGCAGATTTGCGCATTTCTGGGGGCCTTGCGGCACTCTTCATTGAACCATGGTACTCTCGGCTTCCGAGGGAGTGATGTGGAAGTTCTAGGGATGGTTTTACCTGCTACATCCAACAAAATAGAAGTAAAACAAGAAACAGGTTCTTCTTCTGACATGACCACCCCCTCTCTAAGACAAGACTGACAGAGGGAGGCGAACAGAGACCAGTTAGCTTTCTTGAGATTCCAGCGCCCCGCTGGTGAATCCTTCTCACAGCTGACCGATGACAGGACTACTGGGAAGTGGTCACTACCACACAGGTCGTCGTGAACCTTCCAGTCAAAGTCCAGCATGAGAGAAGGATCACACACAGTGAGGTCTAGAACAGAACTAGATCCTGAACCTGAGTTAAAGTATGTAGGTGAGCCATCATTAAAGACACATAGGTTAAGTTGAGAAAAAACATCTTCTAACATCTGACCTCTGCCATCATAGTGGTCAATACCCCAAAGGTGAGCGTGACCGTTAAAATCCCCCATGAGAATAAAGGGAGGGGGCAGTTGATCTACTAAGTTAAAATATCATTACTACAGACCCGCAGGGATGGTGGCAGGTAAATACTGCATATGGTTATGGTCTTCTCCAAGTTCCCAAGCTGCGACAGCCTGAAGACAGGTGTCGATGCTAACGGGGCTACATAAAATTTGGCTACTAATGAGAAGAGCCACTCCACCCGAGCGCCTCTCCGAATCAGAGCTTTATGTATGCCGTTAAAACCATTAAAGGATACAGGGTCAGAAGTCTTCAGGTAAGTCTCCTGAAGAGATATTACTGAGGGGTTATAGAACTTGACTAAAAGACGTAATTCCTCAAAGTTAGCTTGAAAACCACGACAATTCCACTGAAGCAGAGAGTAAATGATTATGTCTTATCTGGGGGTAAGGAGTTTTCCCCCCCTTGATCCTTTGCCTTGGAAGGAGTTGAAGAAACAGAGGGGGGCCGGCTCCCGGGCCTCCTCTGGTTCTTTGGAGATGAAGGGGGTGGAGCTGCCGCAGCATCAGCAACGACAAACTTCCACCCCCTCCATCCACTCCTCCAATGCAGCATATTTGTTTTGAAGGGGGACATCAGTGTTCCCCTTCGGGGCCCGTGCGCACAGCGGTCCCATAGATTTCTTAGACTTCTGGTCCTGGGCAGCATTCCTGCCGCTAGAGGTAGCGGCCTTAGAAGGCTGACCAGAGCCAGAAGCCTTTGGCGTTGACAAACTAGCAGGTTTGGGTGGGGGCTGAGGCCCCTGGCTCCTTGTCACCACCGGAGGAGGGTTACTCTCCAGGGGCGAGAGGAGCCGAGGCTCCACCCCCAACCAAGAAGTTGGGGTTTGACATTTAAAGTCTTTGTTGGGGCGCTTTCCTGCCACTGCTGCACTGAAAGTATACACAGAGGTGTTAGAGGTTGGGACAGCCGCAGCTGCACCAGGGCCTTCAACCAGTTTTTTGGCGTCCAGAAAGGACAGCCCATTCTCCATACGCACCTGCTGAATCTTGCACTTGGATATCCAACAAGGGCATTTCTTGTCCGAAGCCATATGCGCCCCCTGGCAATTCACACACATGGGGGGTGGCTGTGCAGGACTCAGCAGAGTGTCCGGGCTTAGTGCAACGGGTGCATGAAGCCTCTGCCTGGCGGCATGTCTTCTGCCCATGGCCATACTTTTGGCACTTAAAGCACCGGAGGAGGAGAGGGACGTACTTTTTCACTCTCAAGGAGTAGTAACCTCCCCAGATGGTAGTAGGAGTGGTGGCGGTGCCAAACGCCAGGATGATGGTAGTGAGACGGATCTCCCCACCACCTCACTTGAAAGCGAAGCGCCTGACATAAGTCACCCCCTGAGACTTAAGGTTCCATACAAGTTCATCTTCTGAAAGTTCTTCCAAAGCTTGATCTTTGATTACGCCTCTTGACGAATTCATAGTTTTGTGAGGTGTGACTTCCACAGGAGTGTCTCCGATGGAAGAGAGCCCCAGTGGCCAGCTGTAGTGTGCCCGGGTACGGCACTCTATCAGCAAGTCACCAGACCTGAGGCGTTGGGCATCAGGCCTGCCAACACGACTCCTGAGGATCTCCCCCACCAGAAAAGGATGCAGCTTGGATACAGGTTTCTCCTTCACCTTGCTGTGGACAATGAGGAAGCGAGGCCATACGGCCGACGCCTGAGGCGTCGCTTCCTCACAGTCCGAATCACTGTCATATTCAATGTCGGTGGCTATGTGCTGTTTCTGTGCCAGTTTTATTTTATTTTTTTTCTCCATATTATATTAGTAGAGATATTCATCCCTCGGGGGTCCCCGCCCACCACCGAGCCCAACAAGGGAAAGTGCAACTGTCGGCGGGTCTCCAGCCGACGCACAATGGAGACTGCCCGAAAGATATACTCAAGGGGGTAAGCCCGATTGAACCGTTTGAGCCACCGCCTTCTATCACAACGTTCAATGCAGGGAAACACTGGTGTAAAGAACCTAATCAGCAACAGAGGCTATAGCATGGTGCTCCGTATAGCAACGCGGATGTCAACAGTGGGATAGGGCTCAACGTGACAAGAGCCGATTGACTAGGCCGGTACAACTAGCCTCCCATTTAGGTAGAAGTCAAGGCCAAAGTGGAGTGTTGGCACCAGTGAGCTGCAACCCAAAGGGAACCTCAGCCACCAGGATCCTCTTCTCCCCCGTCACGGGTCTCCAAGCATGGCAAACACTTGGGATCCAAAGGACCAAAAGCTCACGAGTATTTTAAGGACCAATCCAACATGGTACGACCTGGGTTAGCACAGCTCCTTAAAAACCGGACCAGTGAAAAAGACTGAACAACATATCTGCTGACATCAAGTCCTAATCCTGGACAAAAAGGCACCCCTCTGCTAGCCCACTCAGTCAGTGACTGAGGAGACTACCCACGGCCACGCCACGTGGAGGCCGGTGCCGAGTGGGCGTGCAGATGGAGATTTGAGGCAAGGGGGAGACGAGGGGAACCCCCGACGCAAGCCAGGAAGAATCCGTCTAACGCTGGAGTTAAGGCCTGACCAACAGAGACACTGGGATCGGGACCGCTAGATCGCCAGAGGACGGGCGCCAGTGGAGGAGCAGATGCAACTGGACCAGCCTGGAGTAGAGCCTGCCGAGGGGCAGGAGGTCCGCCGCCGTGCTGAAGTGTCCCAGGAGTTGGAGCCATACCCTGGCCGGAACCGCCTCCGCACGCGAGACTTGGAGCGCCAGTGCTGTCAGCTCCTGAATCCGCGCCTCAGGGAGCCGTACTCAGATGAGGTCAGTCAGGAATTCCATGCTGAGGTGGATAAAACGGCGAGACGGTGCGAGGTCTGATTTGTCCATGTTGACCAGGAAACCGAGCTGGCAGAGGAGGGTGAGCAGCGAGTCCTTGTCCCTTTCCAGAGCGGCGGCAACCTGATTCCGGAGAAGCAGATTGTCCAGGTTGTTGGAAGTCGGACTCAAGGACGACTGTCGGAACCTGGCAACGACTGCGTCGATGATCCTGGTGAAAACCCAAGGGCTGAGGTTGAGGCCGAAGGGGAGCAACCGGAACTGATACACCACTCCGCGGAACGTGAAACGCAGATACCGTTGGGAGGCCGGGTGCACGGGAACATGCAAGTACACGTCCGCCAGGTTGAGACTCACCGCAAAGTCCAGTGGTTGGATCGACGCCCTCAGGGCCATGGCCGTCTCCATATGGAAGTACAGAGCGGAGATGTAACTGTTAAGCGCCGAGAGGTCTATGACGGGACGCCACTTGCTGCCGGGCTTGGGGACAATGAAGAGACGGCTGTAGAATGCCGGGCAGTCATGTCGAGAGACCACCTCCGTGGCAGACTTCTGAAGCAGAGCGGCGACCTCGCCGTGAAGAACGTCCGCTTTGAGCCGGTCGATTGGGACTCTGGTCCAGAGAGGGGAGCACCGCAGAGGAAGAGGGGACCGAAATGAGATTAGGAGGCCCTCTGAGATGGTCCAGCAGCAGCGAGCGCCACGCGTTGCAGTGCAGAGCTAGCCTTCCGCCAACTGGAGACCCTGCAGAGAGCAGCGGGGGCAGGCAAAGGGGGGAGTCAGAGGGCCCTCCCACGACCCGTCCTCTGGGCGGGCTTGGGCCAGGAGGGAGTTGGGGCTTGGAAAGAGCGGGAGTGGCCGGCAGCTGGGGTACGAGTGGAAAAGCGGGCGCCCCTGGAGAAGGAGCGAGCGGTGGGTCTAGCGGTCCACAGGGCGCGACCCACGGCCTTGCGGGCAGCCTGAAAGCGGGCGGGAGCGGCGCGGGTGGGCCAGATGTCCTTAGATGCATCCTTGACTGACTGCCAGGTGGGTCCAAAGAGCCACACACCTCCAAGCGGAGCTTGGCGGAGCTGTGTCTTCACCGAAGCGGGGAGGTTGGAACAACCGCGAAGGACGTCTCAGCACATCAGGTCGCAATTAGCCGCGGTGGCCATGGCATTCACGGAGGAATGGTACGCAGCCCGGTTGACAGCCACCACCAAAGTGAGGATGTCTCCAAAAAGCGGCGAAATAGAGGGGTGCCAGGCATCTTCTACTCGACTTACCACGGCCTGTGTCGCCAGGTCCAAGAAGCCAGCACAGGCCAGAGCGTTGCGGACGAGGATGGCTGTCTTGTTCAGTCCTTGCGGCATCTGGAGCTGCAGGGATCTGCGGCTGCCCACCTGTAGTTCCGCCACGACATCCACCGCTGGAAGGGGGCAAGCAAAGGCCTGGGAATGTCTGGCATACCAGCGCTGACGAAAGGAGATATCCAACCCCTCCGTCCACTTGGAATCTGTGAAGAAGCTCGTCCCCTAAGCAGCCCTGCTGTAGGTGCGCCGAAAAGGCCTCCACGAAATCTTGGAACCCTGGGGGCAGGGGGGATGGGGGGGGGGGGGGGGGAGGGATTTGAACCTCATGGATTGCCTGGGGGCATCCACAAATGCGAAGGCTTTTCTCTTAAGATGGGGAGACGGTGGGCAGGCGTCCAACGGAAGAATGGACGAAATCAGCCGCGCGGCTTCATCTAAGGACCGCAGAGTCTCCATTCTTGGGATTTGGGAGGTGGGGACATCCCTTGCAGCACACCGCCAACGCTCAGCGTTCGAGGGGGAAGAAGGGCGACTCACCTGAGTGCTGCTCTGACGAGGTGGGGGGCTGTGAACTGTAGGAGAACGCTCCCTCAGGGTGCAGTGGCCTAAAAGATCACGGAGGTGAGAGGACCGACAGCAACTGGCGCAATGACTGCGTCCACGTGGATCCGCCCGCCGGGTCCAAGTGCATGCGTTCGTGTAAGAGGAGGAGTCCCGGGAACAATCCCACGCTGCCGTCGATGAGCGGTGACGCTTGTATGGGGAAGCACGCCGGGGGGAGTGAGAAGCCATCCGTTTCCTATGGGCGGCAGTACTAGCAGAGCGAGAGCCCGAAGACGTGTAGGATCGGGAACTGTGCTTCCTGCTGTGTCTCACCTCCAAGTCTCATGCTTTCAGCAGGTGAGGGGTTTCTGTGTGGCGGGGAACCTCCGAAAGGGGAGAGCGCTGCTGCTGCTGAGGACACACTGGCATGGCCTTAGAGGCGACATGATGACTGGGGGCGCTGTTGTTCACAGCGTTGCGGGGCGACTGAAGCCGCTGCCAGCCGAGCTCCATCGTAGAGCGGGCGGGCAAAGTGCCAGTGGTGTCATCCGGGCTAGGAGGTCTGTCGTTCACCGCATTGCGGGGCGACTGAAGCCACTGCTGGCCATGCTCCGCCATGGAGCAGGCAGACAAAGTCCCAGAGGACGCGTCAGGGAGCAAAGAAAGTTCAACCGCGTAGCGGGGCAACCTAGGTCGCTGCCCAGCTGCGCTCTGTGGAGCGGGCGAGTCAGGTCCGAGAGGGTATGACTGGACCAGAGGAGGGCATGGTCCGGGGACCTGAAGGTAGTACACGGGCCCGACGAGAAGTTAACTCCCCAACGTCCGAGCATGCGCGCCTGACCATCCCTTTCGCCTTTGGAGGGGGAGCGGGTGTAGGAGTGTAGACCTGGGAAGCTGCAGGTCGTTCGCGCCAGTAAAATCCCCACAGCTGCGACCATTTTCCCTCCAGCCAGGCGGTGCACGTGTCACAAGTCTGCCCGGAGGCACAGCCGAAACAAGGGAGGCATACAGCATGGGTGTCGCTCAGCCACTGGAAAGCCCCACACTTCACGCAGGTCTTCACCTGTAGACTTTAACACAAATCAAAAGTGAAAGGCGACTGAGCGTGGCCACCCCCTCGGGGCCACGCTAACCGAGTTCACGAACATTTGAATCATTTCCACTGAGCGAATATCCACGGAAAGTGCCACTGCCAGGCCTGCCATCTTGCCGGCCACGTGACATTAACCGAGGCCTTACCTTGCCATAGCTGCGAAGCCGCCAGAAAACCTTGCCAAGGCAGGCCACTACTTCTCAGGTAATCCAACAAGAACACACTTGCGTAGGTACTCCAACAAAAGCACCACCGGTAATTCGTACTAACAACATCGATGAAGTGAATCCACGAAGGCTGAACACAACCGTCCCGGTGAGCTAAGCGTAAAAGACTGGTGGGAGACTCCCGATCACGTGACCGGATAGGGAGGGAAGGGAGGCCACTCAGGGTTTCTTGGTAACGACTACCTGGAGTCGCCTCCCTAGTTGTGTAGTGTACACAACGGATGCTTAGGCTGAAATCGGTATGCTAAGTGTACCTTCTTATTAGTCATGCCATCAGTAAGAGTATTGAGAAAACAAACACACTCACGCGAAGTAGGACTCTGGATAGCCAGGAGGTCTTTTGGCGTTAGGGGCTGTTGAAAATCCAGTGCTCCTTAGCAGTTTGCACACGTCGTCAATGTTGGAATCTCCGGCCGATGCTTTCTGAGCACTGGAAAGTAAGCACAAACGTAATATGAGCTGGTCTATGATTAAGGAGATAACCAATTTTACCCTTTGCGCATCGGTTGCGGTTTTAGTCACGATGACTCCTCTAGGAATCATCGCGACCAAAACCGTTACCGACACGCAAAAGGTTACCTGTCCATCACAGACTAGCACACCAATGAGAAGCAAAGCAAAGCAGATATGTCACAGCTGGTACCTGCTCCTCCTGCCATACACAAGGCCAAGTGAAGCTGCAATGAGCCTGAGGACTTAGTGCTCATCAGGCATCCACTTGGGAGCTAAACACCTCTTCCCAATGAAGGGGATTTTTTGTTCACTTAGCAGAACTAAACTTATACGTTCTGGATACATGTGTGCTGGTCTGTGATTCTGGACATTACGGCTTAATGCCGTAAGGTCCAGAACTACAGACCAAAGATGTGTAATACCTGTATCTGTAGTAGGAGACAAGCATCCGCTCCCTGACAGCACCTTCAATTTTCGTGTCAATCACCATCAGCATCACACCATACAGGAACAACACTTCACACTGAAACAAACATGTCAGAATGCAGAGTGTTACCAGTTTGAGCTTGCACAAGGGCATGAAGCTTGTTATATCTTTGCTTCAGTCACTGTCTGTTTTTCCTTTGCTAGTACTTTAACTCGTTCAAGACGTGCCGCATCCGGATACACGACTTTAAGCCATGCATCTGGAGGCGGCACATCTTGAATGAGTTAAAGAAAAGAACTTTGCAATTATATGTATTCTTGTTTGAATAACTCTTTCACTCAATGTACGTGAGCGGCAGCAGGCACGAGTGAATGTGAATGTATGCAGTGACGTGTATGTATGTCGACGTAAGTTTTGTGCTTGTGTATTTGCGTCATTCTTCTTTTTTTTTTCTTTTTTTTTTACGTCATTCTAAATTCTCACTATACAGGATGACGTCTTTTCTTTGTCTTGTGTTCTTTTCTGTTCTACTTTTGTTTCCATGTCACCTGAAGAAGGATCTTTGATCCAAAACGTCGTTCCTTGTTTCTATTTTAAAGGGCAACAGTTTTACTACATTATCTCACAGTTTGTTGCAAAATCATCCAGAGTCAGCACACCAGAATTGTAGTTTTCTTTACAACAAACCATGAAATGAATTGTCCTGTTTATTATGATGCCACCAATTCATCATCTGTGCATCACCATCATCTGTGCCACACTTATTTTCACTTGCATCATGCAATTTTGTTCTCTCTCTTCATATTCCCACTAGAAAACATCAGCCAAAATATTGTTGGCATCTTAACTGTCCAGTTTCACAATCAAAAATTTTGATGCCGAGTCAGAATCATGCCAAAAATTGTCATCTTGCTACGTAACTAGCTGCAACACTTTTCCGCTGTGTCAGCAACCGACTACACTCAAACACGAAGCCAAAGCTTGGACATGTGGCTTACTAATAAATAAAAACCCAACATGGTTTCTTTCTTTTGCAGCAGTTTTTGTCAAGCTGATTCCTGCACAACAAAAACAGCTACCTACAATTATGGATAATTACCATCAGTTGCTTGCCATCATCATTCAGGAGAACTGATTCCATTGTCTGCTGGATGTAAACCCCTTCCTCCAGATCCTCCAGAAATCTAAGTGAGGACAAGAGAGAAAACAAGAAAAATGTGCATTATCAAATGTATGACAGACTGTTGAAACATTTGTACAAATACAAACATATACATATAGAAACTATGAAAGATGGTTGCCTGCAGACAAATAACGCAAACCAAAGCATCTTTGTAGAAAACCTATAAAAAGCCTTCTCCCTCACTGTTACGTGTTGAGTCGTAGTCGTAGTATGATATCACACTAGACGCACGCAAGTAAGGTTCTTTTAAAGAAACTTCACTCAGCTGCAACCTGTCACACGTGGCTTAAGGATGTAGACCACACTGGAGTAACAGTTCCAACAATATTTTATTGCAGCGATGCGATCTCCACACAATGCATTCACAAATGCACCAACACTGATACAATGTCTACTCTGCGAAATGTCTACACTTTGACACAATGCGTCTCTCATACAATGTACATGACCATACACTGCATAACTCCGTCACTGACAATGAACCACGATACCTTGCGTAGCTCTCTCAATGTCAATGTGCTTACGATACACTGCAATTATACAACTGAACAATGTACCGACGCTGTTACATTGCAATTCGACAACTGAACAATGTACACACACGCTTCTAAACACAGTCTTATATAGTATCAAGCCTTCCAGAACAATCTAGCAAATTCATACAACACAACTAATCAGAAAAGAATACGTAACCAAAACTCATAAATATTAATGAAAAAGAGTACACAAGAATGATCTACAAAAATCTGGCTGCTATTTCCAACCCCTATTTGGGGAAATCCCGGCGCGCTATGACGTGACACAAGAGTACGCTAGACAGGTCACGACCTTGCCCGCATTCTCTGGAAATTACATGACTTTTCTTAACACAATACCGGCTGCTAACTTCACACGCACAGAAAACAATGGTGATTACTCAAGCGGTTTCTAGACTCTTCGTGATTCAACTCCGTGTATAAAAGACAATCTATTCCGCTCTCTGTGTGAACGATAGCAAATCTTACTAAAAAGGTACGTGATTTGTAATCACGATAGCTCAAATAAACATCCGATCATTTCCTACGATTAATGCATGCATGCTCTCACAGCACAACACAACCACAATCGTAACACTCACACACATACACACTAATTCTATTTCTACACCCTCCCTCATATTCATATCAGCAACATTTGTAATGTTAAAATTTTACCTGTTGAGATCAGTTGCATACTTGTGCACACTGGCAAATGCCTGGTAGAAACGGGTCAGGATCTCAATGTGGTTTTCTCTGAATTCCTCATCAAGATCTTGCAGTTCCTGGATTAAACAAAGACAAAGTAATTCTGTTAATGAATATGTTAATACTGTTAAATGTTATTTAGTGAAACACAAGTGGTTACAATAGTGTGTGGCAGACACATCCCTGGATGTCTGAAGTGGCCACCACAGGCTTGTTGTCAATGGTGTCATCACCACCAGCTTCATTAATGTATATTTAACATTTGTGGTTATGTTTGCAAGGAATAAGTGCACACTGAATCCATTACATCCTGAAACTGATTTTTTTTTTTAACAGTTTGCTTATTGTCCTAACTCCTATGGAAGCTACATTGCAGATTAGGAGATATGTCAACCGTTTTAGTTCAAGGGTCGTGCCAGAATAGCTTGGCACCTAAGGCGCTAAGTTGTTCTGGCATCACCCTTTAAATATCTTTGTCCAATTTATTGCCAGCAATGCGTGTCTCAGGATGAAAAGGGTTAATATATAAAACAGAACATTTTGCTATTTTTTTTTTCAGTGGATCAGTGTTAGGACACTTAGTTAAACATGCACTTGTGCAGAAGACACACATACCACTCGAGATTCAATTCTGTTATCAAAGTAATCCGCGCTTTTGAAGTAGCTGAAGTCTGCAAGGATCTCTCCATATTTCATCTGATCTTGTCTTGTTTCCAGTCGGAAAACGGATGGAATGAAGTCTGCTAGTCGCAGAAGCTCTGCGATGATTGCGTTGCCTCTGGAGACAAGCCGCAGCAAGTTCTGGCCGCATTGGTTGTTTTCGGCGAGAAAGTCAGCCATCTCTCAAAACCTTTGTATTTTACTGAAACAGGGACGATGATCAAACAAAAACTGAATATTTCATGGTTTCCTCACAGATCTCTGTGCATCATGTGACAATGCGTCGTCTGCTGCAACACAAATGTATATTACAATACAAATTGTGCCACAGTTTACGTTAAATGCAATTACATATAACCGTTCTTTGAAAGGTTGACCGTTTGGTTAGTTTTAACGCCATGATGAATACAAGGTCCGTGTACTTACGATATATTTTAAAGCAAAAGTATCCTGGTGCGGATTTGAAGGTTTTCAGTCCGCCATTTTGAAGCTTTCCCCTCCTACTTCCGCTCTCTTTATAAAGGATTTCTCCACTGCTTTTGCTAAATATCATATCATGAGCTCGAATGTGGAAATAAAAAATATATGACATGTGACACAGTAATAAAGGATAAGATATTTCCGGAGCACTGCAATTAAAGTGCACAAGGGTGGTCCGTCTTTTTACCAAAATAATGCACAACTGAAACCAATTAGCTCGTGGACCAAGTAACAACAAAGACAATACATTAGAAAACAAGATGGAATGAACCATAACCCACAAAGTCCCATCTATGTGAGAGCTGTCCTCGCTGTCGATGGTCTCTACCTTTTGTCTTTGACCTGAGTCTGATGTTAAATTATCTCCTATTGGATGATTTTCTTTTCAGTTTCATTAGTCTATGGTAACATTTCACACAAAACGAATTAATTGAGTAAAACAGTCCACTAGTTTCATCTATAGTGATTTCATGTATTTCCTGAACTGTTCAGCTACATACATTTCACACTGTTTGATTGATTTTTCATCAAGTGTTTGTTTTGACCTTCCTCCACTTACTCTACATAGCGAGAAATTAACCTTTTAAAGTGAAAGGATTCGGCATGTAAACAAACAGCAAAATTATACTTATGTCTTTTAATGTCACATACATCATATTTCCTGTTTATTTCTTTTTATAAAATCTAGCTCTCTGTTTTGCATGGCCGGAACATGTTTTTTGGCATTTTTGTAATAGTTTGGCGGCCATCTTGAATATATCAAAATGCTCGAAAGTGACAGTGTCATCAGTTGGATCTGTAATCTGTAGGTGCCAAAAAATCAAAAACCGATCAGATCCATTATGAGGTAATTGTTTTTAGGTTATGCTAAAAATCACTAAATGGCAACCAGCCGAGTGTGTGTGTGTGTGTGTGTGTGTGTGTGTGTGTGTGTGTGTGTGTGTGTGTGTGTGTGTGTGTGTGAGGGGGGGGGGGAGGGGTCAGGGTAGTCATGTTGGTACAAGTTGTAAAAAAGTCAAAAGGTTTTATTTTTGTATCGTTTTTTGTTTATTTCGTTTCATTTGTGTAAAAAGATGAATCCTCAAAGGGATGTCATCCATTTTAATTCATGGACTGTCATGGCGGACGTTTCGAAATCCTTCATATAATGACGTTATGAGTTGTCAAGTTGTGCTTGTATGCACTGTGTAAGCATAACTAAGAAACCGTAGGATTATTACTTTGACGTTCTTTCTTTCATGATATGCAGAGCATGTGTCTAAGTGATAGGATTGCATCACAAAGTAAATACTGACGGTATTTGATATTTTTGAGAAGAAAATGAAAGTAACATTATTTTGTTTCTATTTTACCACTACCAGGTAGGTCCGGTGCCGGCCCACCTTTTCTTTAATAAGCGGCAGAGTTCAGCAGTTGAAGCCATGGATTCTGATGACGACATTGCAATTGTAAAGGTTACACCAGCTAAGGTATCTTCTCTTCTTGCTTGACAAATGACAGTAGTCCCTGTCTATAGGGCTCGGGAAGTTCCCCACGTTGCCTAGGAGCGTCGGCTACCGCGCCGCCATCTTGAGAGGAGACGCTTGCCTGGCGATAGACTTTAGATAGTATAGTAGCGAAGTAATGTTTCAACACGTTTTTCTTCATGTTTCTTCCTCTTTGGAAACGAACAAAAACAGATTCTTGTTAGCGATTTCCTACAGTGATGGCAAGACTTGCTGTTATTGCATATAGCACGACAGGACTTTCCTGACATTGTCCTGACAGAGATTTCCCAATGAGTGCATGAGTCGTTGTATCCTCTCAAGATGGCCACCATGACTAGCGTGATGACGTCAGCTTCCCGAGCCCTATACTCTCTCAGCTTTCACGAACTGCATGCAGCCGAAGATACATGTCTTCATCATTCTAATTTTGTTTTTGTATTGTGGGACACCTGCGCAGAGAGTTTTTATTTTTATAATGCACATATTGCAGTCTATTTGTTGATGCTGATGAACTTGTAGTAAGGGTAGCACCAATTTCATTGGTTGTTAGTATGTTACCGTTAGCACCAATTTCATTGGTTGTTACCGTTAGAAATAAAATCATGGTCCATCTGCAATGTACAGGAATACTGCCGTTTAAGAGAAAATGGTGAGATTTGTACAGTTGTGTGAAACATGGTTTTAATTTTGTTTTAAGTGAGTTTGAATTTTAAAAAGAAACACTTTGTGTTTTGCAGAATCTGAAGAAAGGAGCCTCATGGGTCACATCTTCCTTCGAAGATTTTGCACCAGCACTGATTGCAGCAAAGCCAAAATCCACAGCAAAACAACTGTCCAGTTCTAATAGTGATAAGTGTCCCAGCAAAGCTGCCACAATCCAGTCAATGATTAGTTTCAAGAGTGTCCTGTCACAGCGTCAGTCTAGTACAAGTGAACAATCACATTCAGAGTCACAGCCCTTGTCCAAAAAACGAGTGCGAGACACATTTCCGGCTCATCGTGTTCCCAGTTTGGTTAAGACCGAGATGCAGAGGCAGAAAATGAAGTGTGCATTGAACTCGGAACTGTGGTCTGAGAAGTATCAACCAAAACGAAGGGTAGGAGGATTTATTGACAGATGCTAGAGCCATTTTTATGTATACATACATTGACTGTATAGACAGAGTCCAAAATTCAGCCGCATCTCTGGTTATGAAAGCGAAAAATTCAGACCATGTCTCCCACATTCAGTACGCCCTCAACTGGTTGCCAGTCAAGGACAAAGTTAAATACAAATTCTTACCCATTTGGCACTGGACCCACTTAACTTTCAGAGCTCCTTCACTGTTATATCCCTTCCAGGCAGTTGCACAGTTCTTCTGACAATAAAATGCTGCGGTAAGGACTAAAGGATTTGGGCAGAGATTTGTTTCCTCAAAAACATTACCGATGACATCAGTAATTGGAGGTGTCTACTACTGGCTCAATTTTAGCCTAAGAACCTGTGTTACAACACAACCTGGGAGGCACTCAGGGAACCCCCAGAGGGGCCGAGAGTTGTCTCCCGTCCCTGCCCTCCTGGTTCTGGGTCACATGGTAGACCAACCAGTCGTTCTACTTAGCTCGCGCTGTTCAGCGTTAGCCTTGGACTCTAACTGTGTTTGCTGTGACCGGTTTCGCCTGATCTTCTTGCTTGCGCTCACTTTGGACTTTGGAGCTTCTCCACTGCCTCTTCTTTCTGCTGGGTGGGCTTCGTTGCTTGTGCTACCGTTAGCCTCTTCTGTGCCTGCCTGGTGTGGCCCAGTCTTCGCGGCTCAGCCTAGGTTGGGACCCCCCCCCCCCCTCCAGCCGTGGCAATGTGAGGGTGTTATGAAGGTTCTCCCCCCCCACCCACCCTCCCCCCCCCCCCCCCCCCCCCCCCCCCCGCCCCCCGTCCCCGCTTCGTCTGAGAGGTAAGGTAGCGGTAACAGCCCTCGGCTGGCCCCCAAGCTGGATGCCAGCTGCATCTGGGGCATTTCGTTTTTCACTCGTACTTCATGTACCTTTGCACCCGACGCTCGTCTTAGCTTGGCAGGGCCCCTCGTGCCCTCGCCGTTAGCGGGTGGTTAGCGCCAGCTTTGTTCAGAGGTGCTTCGTTTCTTACTTACTTACTTACGCCTGTCACCCCTACCCAGGTATAGGCCGTCGACGAGAGACCTCCAGCAACTCCTGTCCTCTGCTTCTTCGATTTTACTCCAGGTGGTTCCCATTCTCTTGATGTCTGCTTGGAGGTCTCGACGCCAGGAGTTTCTCGGCCTACCTCTTTTCCTCTTTCCCTGGGGATTCCATGACAATGCCTGCCTAGTGATACTGGAAGCTGGCTTTCTCAGACTGTGACCAATCCATCCCCATCTTCTTCGCCCAATTTCATTCTCTGCTGTTATCTGCTCTGTTCTCTCCCAGAGTCTGATGTTGCTAATCTTCTCTGGCCAGTGGATTTTCAAAATTCTTCTAAGACAACTGTTTATGAAGATCTGTACTCTGTTGACAGTGGTTTTTGTCAATCTCCAAGTCTCTGCTCCATATAGGAGAACTGCTTTTACGTTGGAGTTGAAAATCCGGACTTTGGTGTTTTGTGACAGCTCTCTGGAACTCCACACTTTTTTCAACTGGAGAAAGGCTGCTCTGGCTTTACCGATTCGTGCTCTGACATCAGCATCAGTGCCGCCTTTTTTGTCTATGATGCTCCCGAGATAGGTGAAGGACTCCACCTCCTCCAACAGGGTGCCAGCAAGCAAGACTGGTTCTTCCCTGGTTGCGTTCAGCCTCATTGTCTTTGTTTTCTGTTTGTGGATGGTGAGGCCCACTTGGGACGAGATGTCAGCAAGCCTCGTGGTCTTGTCCTGCATTTGTTGATGCGTGTGGGACAGTAATGCCAAGTCGTCTGCAAAATCGAGGTCGTCAAGCTGTGTCCACAGTGTCCACTGTATTCCGCTTCTTTTCTGCTCTGTGGTCGTCTTCATGACCCAGTCTATGGCCAGTAGGAAGAGGAACGGAGACAGCAGACACCCCTGCCTGACACCGGTTCTGACCTGGAGCTCCCTGGTGAACTGCCCTTCGTGGATCACACGACATGTCATGCCATCGTAGCTGCTCTTGATCAGGCGGACGAGCTTTGTGGGTACTCCGTAGTGTCGTAGGAGTTTCCACAGAGTCTCTCGGTCCACGCTGTCAAATGCTTTCTCGTAATCCACAAAGTTGACGTACAGCGGGGAGCTCCACTCCAGAGACTGTTCCACGATGATGCGGAGAGTGGCGATCTGGTCTGTACATAATCGGTTTTTCCTGAATCCTGCTTGCTGGTCTCTCAGCTGGGGGTCAGCGGAGCTCTTCATTCTCTCCAGGATGATCTTGTTGAAGACCTTTCCTGGTACTGACAGCAAGGTGATTCCTCTATAGTTGGAACACTTGCTGAGGTCACCTTTCTTGGGAAGCTTGATTAGGTACCCCTCCTTCCAGTCAGCCGGCATCACCTCCACTTCCCAGATCTTTCCAAACAGTGGGTACAGCATCTCTACTGTTGTCTCTAGGTCTGCTTTCAGAGACTCCGCTGGGATGCCATCTGGCCCTGCTGCTTTGCCGTTCTTCAAAAATGCCACTGCTCTTCTGATCTCTTCCCGGCTGGGTCTGTCACAGCTGATGGGTAGGTCGGTCTCTGCTGGCTGGATGTCTGGGGGGTCGGGTGGGCTGGGTCTGTTCAGTAACTCTTCAAAATACTCACCCATCTGTCGAGTTGGTCTGCTCTGTCTGCAATAGGCTTGCCTTCCTTGTCTTTTACTTGTCTTTCTGTATGGCCATACTTGCCCGACAATCTTCTGGTGATGTCGTAGAGCAGTTTCATGTTGCCGCTGCCTGCTGCCTTTTCTGCCTCTGCTGCCAGGCTGTCTGTGTAGGCCTTCTTGTCTGCCCTGACACCTTGCGGTTGGCGTCAGAGTATTCCTCCTGTGCCCTTGCTTTGGCTGCTCTCGTGCGACTGTTGTTGACAACTGCTTTCTTCTGCTTCCTCACTTTTATCTTCTTCAAGGTCTGTGCCGACAGCCAGTCCTTGTGATGGTGTTTCCTGAACCCTACAGAGTCTTTGCAGGTTGAGTTCAGCGCCTCTCTAACTGCCTTCCACTGCTGCTCTGTGGTGACTGCCTCCTCTTCATTTACTAGCTCCTGTAGCGCTTGAAACCGGTTGGACAGCACCAGTTTGAACTCTTCTCTCACTCCAGTCTCTCTCAGGAGGCCTACATTATAGCGCTGTCTTCTTGTTGTCTCTGTGCGGCTTTTCTTTAGCTTGAGCTTTATTCTTAAGGTGAGCAGATGGTGGTCTGAGGCAATATCTGCTCCCTCCTCACTCGAACATCTTGAAGGGATCTTCTAAATTTCGTGCTAATGCAGATATGGTCTATTTGGTTCTCTGTAGTATGGTCAGGTGAGACCACGTTGTGGGAAGATGCTGCCTCCAATGACAAGTCTGTTTAGAGCACAAAAGTCTACAAACCTCTCCCCGTTCTCACTCATCTCCCATAGTCCCTGTCTCCCCATCACCTCTTCGTATCCGGTGTTGTTCTCCCCTATTTTGGCATTAAAATCGCCCATGACGATGGTGATGTCTCGCTCCGCACATTTGTCCACGGCACTCTGGAGTCGGTCGTAGAACTCTTGTTTCTCTTCCTCGTCACTGTCATTAGTGGGCGCATAACACTGGATGACGTTCAGCTTGAGCTTTTTCTTGGTTCTAAAGGCTGCTGTGATAATTCTTGGCCCAAGAGGTTCCCAGCCCATCAGCGCTCTCTGTGCCACTGGTGACAGCATGAATGCTACTCCTTCTGTATGGGGGGCATTCTCCTCTTCATGACCTGAATACAGAATCATCTCCCCACTTAACAGCCTTTTCTGGCCAGACTGCGTCCATCTGGCTTCACTGATACCTAGCAGGGAAAGGTTGTACTTTTGCATTTCCGCTGCTATCTGGGCGGCCTTGCCGCTCTGGTACATGGTCTTGACGTTCCATGTGTCCATGGTTGTGTTCCTGGATAGAGAGAGGCGGCTCGGTCCTGTGGCTTCCGAAGACTTCCGGCTTTCACCACAGGACATCATAAATCTTCTGGTAGAGGAACCTTCCTCCTCCAGGAAAGGAATTACTGTTTGTCTTTTCGTCGGCGTTTTTGTAGCTATTTCCTTTTTTGTAGGGTGGGGAAGCTACCCCCACGCCCAACCCCCTTACTAGGAGGACCAGGGGTTTTCTGTCGGGGTCACCTTCCCTTAGACCATGTTGGTTCACGGCACCTTATTTCATTCGGTGCACCCCTCTCGCGAGGGACCCCCTATCCACCACCCAGGGGACGCGCCTCAACGCCATATGGTCCCAGCACGAGGGCACTTCGTTTCGCTTGTACTTTATTGTACCATTGTGCGCCCGATGCTCGTCTTAGCTTGGCGGGGCCCCTCGTGCCCTCGCCATTAGCGTTTGGTTGTCACCAGCAGCATTCAGAGGCACTTCGTTTCGCTTGTACTTTATTGTACCATTGTGCGCTCGACGCTCGTCTTAGCTTGGCGGGGCCCCTTGTGCCCTCGCCGTTAGCATGTTGTGTCGGACATGTGTTGCAGCTGATTCGGCCAGGGGCACCTTTTGCGCTCGTATGGTACTCTCAGGTGCCCACGCTTGGTCGCCTAGCATGCCTGATATGTGTTGCAGCTCCCATGTGCTTACATGCTCCTGGTGCGGTGACTTCCAGTGGCCGATGGATAACCATGCGGTCTGCCTACCCTGTGCTGGCTGGTCCTCTGACCACTCCTGTGATATCTGCTTGTCCTGGTCCGAGCTACGGTGGTCCCACCTCTGGAGTTTCTACCAGCGCAAGCACCCGATGCCAGCTGGCGACCGACCGGCTCCCTTGCCACCCTCCTCCACTTCCAGAGAAGTGACCGCACGATTCTGACCCGGCCTTTTGGAACGGACAACACGTCGGACACACACGCTTGGTGCGTACCACAGGACTCCACCCACTGCCAAGCCCGCTAACTCTTACGAGAGGTCAAATAGCCGGCAGAGTGCCCGCCTCAATGAGCCCGGCCTGCAGCGTCGCGATTCGCGCCATACCTTATCAACTGGCAGTCCTGGTATGTCTCTCCTCGAAAAGCCCGCTGACTCCTACGAGGGGTCTAATAGCCGGCAGAGCGCCCGTCTCTTTGAGCCCGGCCAGCAGAGACTTGTGTCCCAACGTTCGAAGACCAGTCACGGACCGGACTCCTCCCGTTCCGCCACCGGCTTCAGACACTCTCGCTTATCCGAGCGCCCTTGGAAGGACAGGACCACGCACCGCGACGGCGGACGCAACCCTCAACCCTCCTCGTCCTCATCGCGCTCCGCTTCGTTTTACACTCCTTCCCGGCGTTCTGTTCCCTTGCCTCGCCACTCTCTACACCCGTCGACTTCGCTCCGGAGGCGCCCCGCTAGGAGCTCGCCTGTGCGGGATCGTCAACCTCGCTCCTGGCATCGCAGTCGCTCCCCCCATGACAGACGGCCGCCGCGCAACAGTCCCCCATCGCCTCGCCGCTCCTCGCTTCATTCACCGCCACCTCGCCGGTGGCACGGCTTGCCGCTGGATAGCTGTTCGCCGCAGGATAACCGTTTGCCTTCACGTCGGGCCCCTGCTACTGTGGTCTCTACCCACCCACCCTCCCGCCCCAAGGACGATGAGGCCCTGAGTTTGCTTCCTGAGGACTCCCTCTCCACCCTGGGCGACGTCGACAGCTGCTCACCTTCGCCCTGCAATGACCCGGACTCCCCTAGGCTACCGTCGGCTTCTCACACGGAGACGCTGCTGGCCCTCGACGAAGCCGCTTGGCTCATCGCAGCAGCCCTGCCTGCGGACGCCTGCCCCCCGCCCCCCCCCCCCCCCCTCCCAAGAGGAAGGTCTCCGCTCTCGTCAACGCGGGCCGTCAGGTGAAGAAGTCCCTCCCCCAGCCACCCGGCTTCAAGGACCTGCGAGATGCTTTCTCCAACCTCCTCCAACAAGCCACCGCCCGCGACTCCGATTACTTCTTGGACCGTAGATGGCCGGCCAGACTTGACATCACCTTTTGCCATGACTGGTACGCAGGCCATTGCTAGTCGGTTTCCTCCTCTCTCCCTCCGTTGGACCCTCCGACCTTGGCGCAAGCGGGAGGCCCCGCTCAGCTGAAGCGTTCCTTCCCCCGCGGCTTGGATAGGACTGCGACCCTCGTCTGTAACACGTTGGCCTCTTCGGGATTCCTGGAGCTCCTGACCCAAGCCTTCGTTCGCCGCATAGAGGACGCCTGGCATCCCTCGGTCACGACCCTCCTAGGAGACCTCCTCGCTCTCGCGGAAGTGGCCAACCGGGCGGTGTACGATTCTTCGGTCAACGCCATGGCAGCTACCGCCAATTGCGACCTGATGCGTCAGGATTCCTTGTTTCAAGCCTGCCATGGTATGTCCCCCGATACGCATACTCAGCTGCATCGCGCCCCCCTTGGAGGTCCACTCCTCTTCGGCGACTCGTGGAAGTCGGTGAAGGACGCCAACTCCGACCGCTGGCCTCGCAACACTGCCCCCCCCCCCTCCCCCGCGCTTTCAGGCTGCCTGCAAGGCCGTGGGTCGCGGACGTCAAGACCCTCCTCGGCTTTCGCTCCCGCATGCTCTCTGGCCCCCCAGCCGACCCCCGCCTTCGGCCGGTCCAGACCTGTTCGGTCCCCTGGCCCCGCCACCCTGGGCGCAGGCGGGCCCCCTGACTTCTGCCCTCCTCAGCCCCCGCCAACCGCTCTGGGGTCTCCTGTCAGCGGGAGGCTAGCCCTCTACAGCGAGACGTGGCACTCGCTGTTTCCCGACGACCCCTGGATATGCTCCACCATCGCCGATGGGCTCCGGATTTCTTTTCGCTCGCCTCCGCTGCTACGATGCTCCCCTCTCTGGACCGAGATGCCGAGCGACCAGCTCAAGGCCTCCGCCCTGCACGGAGAGATCGCCTCTCTTCTGTAGAAGGCCACCACGGAGGTAGTTCGTCGCCCCGACTCCCCAGCCTTCTACAGCCACCTCTTCATTGTGCCAAACCCGGGCGGAAAGTGGCGACCCGTCATCGATCTCTCGGCTCTGAACAAGTATATCATGGCTCCGACCTTTTGTATGGAGACCGCCAGGGCCCTGAGGACCGCCATGCAGCCCGGAGTCTTCGCGGTCAGCCTGGACCTGTCCGATGCGTATCTCCACGTCCCGATGCACCCGGCCTCCAGGAGGTACCTCCATTTTGCAGTCGACGGTGTGGTCTACCAGTTTCGGGCCCTCCCGTTCGGTCTCAACGTCACCCCTTGGGTGTTCACCCGCATCATGGACGCCGTAGTTGCCAAGGCCCGACAGTTGTCTACCAGTCCGACTTCGAACTACTTAGACGACCTCCTCCTATGCAACCAGTCGGAGGCCGACCTGGCGACGGACAGGGATGCACTGCTTCGTCTGTTATTGCTGTTGGGCTTCCAGGTCAACGCCAGCAAGTCGGACCTTACTCCCTCACGCCGTTTTGTCCATCTGGGCATGGAATTTGCAACCGACCTCAACCGAGTACGTTCACCAGAGCCTCAGATCCAGAAGATTGCCACCCTAGCCGGCAGGTTAAGCCCAGGAGGATGCGGCCCTCGCCAGAGTGTGGCTTCAGCTTCTCGGCTTAATGAATGCTGCGGCGGATCTCCTCCCCCTAGGTTGTCTTTACTCCCGGCCGCTACAGCTGCATCTCCTGCTCCATTGGCGTCCGTCCTCCGGCGACATAGCTGCCCTGGTTCCAGTGACTCAAATGCTGCGTCCCCATCTTTGGCGTTGGATGGACACTTCCTGCCTCGCTTCGGGAGTCCCCCTGGCCTCTCCGCCCCCTCAGCTCTCCCTCTGTGTTGATGCAAGCCTCTCCGGGTGGGGTGCCCACCTACTACCGCGGTTCCTCACGACATCTGGCCCCTGGCCTCCAGACCTGGCGGACAAACACATCAACTGGTTGGAGACGGCATAGGAAGCTCACCTCTGTCACCAGGAGCTACTCGTCCTCTTGGACAACACGGCGGTGGTGTCCTACATTCAGAAGCAGGGCGGAACGCGCTCCTCCAACCTGTGCATGCTCCTCTGCCGTCTGATGCGCTGGTGCGAGGACCGCAGCATTTCTCTCCGAGCCTGACACATTCCAGAACACCTGAACGTTTTGGCCGACTCTCTCTCCCGGCGCGGCCAGTTACTGCACACGGAATGGACGCTCCGCAGGGACATCTTTTGGATGATCTGCGCTCATTGGGAGACGCCTATGATCGACCTTTTCGCCACAAGGTGGAATCACCAGCTTCCCCTCTTCATCTCCCCGATCCCATACCCCCTTGCCTGGGCAGTCGATGCGCTCACGCCTTTACCATAGCTGACACTTAGTTCGCTTTCAGCTGCCAGAGAGCCTAGGCGCAGCGAGGTCAAATTCCACGCTCGCGCGCTCATTCTATTTATATCGCACTTGCAACTGTGCAGTACGAGGCGTGCCGGCGCTCTGCCGCTGTAACAACTACCTACTGGTTTGTATTCATAACACATCTCTGCCTAAAGTGACTTTTGTGGAAGCAACATCGTTCAGAAGTTGAAATTCTCACCTACACACCGATACCAAACATGACAACATTACGACTTACACTTGTGTAGCAGGTTATGGTGAAAATAAAGAGAATGAGAATTTGTTGATGTACGAGAACGAGAATTTGTTGTGAAATTGACAAAGTTCCCACAGGCATAAACATGAAGACGCCACTTTTCCCAACGAAACACACGCATGCATAAGGGTCAGCATGCCTACAGTAAGTATCACTCACCAGATTTTGGTTCCATGGTGGGGAATGGATGCAGGAGGGCGGTTAATGAGGTCACTGACAAGTGTCGACAGACAAGTACTAGGCGCGTGCCTTAGTACACTCCCGGCGGAATCGGGGAAAGTGATAGCTTAGTTACACGTATACTATTGAGGAGATAGTCTCGTTTCTTTCTCGGGAAATAGTGTAACACTAACAGTGAACCTTGTACATGTACTTTTGATTTAACTTTTGCTCATGATGGAGTCTGATGAAACGCATACAGTCTGTATACACACAGGTGTGTTCCATGCACTGAGAGTAAATGCATTGTGCAGAATATGTGGTGAGAGATCACAAAAGAAATACACGGATAAAAAGTCATTTCTTTGTATCAATTATGAACATTTAATCCACAAGTGTTATGGAATTAATATCCAGGAAGACAAAGACTTGATGTACTCCAAAACAATGTGTAGGAGTTACTATAGTCAGATGAAACGGATAGACTCGACTGAAACACGTGTGTCCGAGGAGACAACGCGAAAAATTATCACATAGACGGCGTCGGTCTTGTGTATCTGTGAACAGAAACTCAGTATCTGGTTCTTATGTCTAGTGTGTCAGAAAATGTGTTAAACCTCAAGGTATGTTTAAAAACACTTGAATATTGTGACCTGTGACGGACTAATCGGATTTCGGAATGGCAATAGCAGTCTGTGGAGTATCGAGACTGAGGGCGAGAAATGCCAGAACACGCGACTTGTCAGTGACTTCATTAACCACCCTACTGCTTCCGTCCCCCACCATGGAACCAAAATCCTGTAAGTGATACTTACTGTAGGCATGCTGACCCTTATGCATGCAAGTGTGTTTCGTTGAGAAAAGTGGCGTCTTCGTGTTATGCCTGTAGGAACTTTGTCAATTTCACAACAAACACCGACATCGTACATCAACAAATTCTCGTTCTCTTTATTTTCACCATAACCTGCTACACAAGTGTAAGTCGTAATATTGTCATGTTCGGTAGGTGAGAATTTCAACTTTTGAACGATGTTGCTTTCACAACAGTCACTTTAGGCAGAGATGTGTTATGAATACAAACCAGTATGCAGTCGTTATAGCGGCAGTGCACTGGCACGCCTTGTACTGCACAGTTGCAAGTGCGATATAAATAGAATGAGCGTGCAAGTGTGGAATTTGACCTCGCTGCGCCTTGGCTCTCTGGCAGATGGAAGCAAACGAAGTGTTAAGCACCAGCACTGGCTTGTAAAGCCGTGCGCTCTCCATTCCCTGGGACGATCTCATCGCGTATGCTTACCCCCCGACGGTTCTCGTTCCCAAAGTCCTCATCAAGCTTCGAGGATGCAATGCGGTTGTCTTGTTGGTCGCCCTGTTCTCCTGGAACCGGTCTTGGACCACCGACCTCCTCAGCCTTGCCACGGCCCCCCCCCACCCCCCTGCTGCTGCCTACACCGAGCACCATGCTTTGTGCGACGACCAGCGCCTCTCCCCCACCGAACTGATGAATCCCCAGCTAGCGGACTTCTTCTTCTGGCTCTTTGGAGATCCGGGGTTGGCCCCTATCACCATCAGGGGGTACCTGTCCATGATTGCCGACACATACCGGCACCTCACCCGCCCAGATCCCAGCGACTGCAAAGACCTCGCCGACCTTATGACTCACTTCGGGCTTCAGTGACCAGTTCCCCGCTCGCTCATTCTTCGATGGGACCTACGCTGGGTACTGACGTGGCTTAACTGCCAGGTTCGAACTGCTGCCCTTGGCCCGCTTCACAGATATGACTCATAAGACATGCTTCCTGTTGGCCCTTGCCACCGCGGGCCGAGTTAGCAAGCTACACGCGCTGTCAGCGCGCCCTGCCTGCCTACAGTTCAGAACGGATGGTTTCGTGCAGCTCCTCACGGACCCTGCCTTCCTTGCAAAGACCAGGTCTCCTCTGACCGCGCCACAGGTGGTTACCTTACGGCCGCTGAGAAATGTGAACTTTCCACGGGAGACCAGGCAACAAGATCCTGTGCGTGCCATTCGTGTTTACCTACGCCGATACAAAGCCATCCGGAGAGGATGCTCACACCTCTTTCTACCGTTGAACCCAGGCAGAACTGACATATCAGCCCAGATGATATCTTCCTGGCTATGCTGGGTCATACGATCCGCCTACCAGGACCTCTCCCCGCAGGGGGCAAAGAGGCTTAAGATATGCGCACACGAGGTACGAGCCATGGCCACGAGCGTTGCATTCGACCAGAACTGTGCTGTCAAAGACATCGTGGCAGCCGTGGGCTGGAGGGCAGAATCGACCTTTGCCCGCTTCTACCTCAGGGATCTAGCAGGCCAGCGAGACAACCTAACACTGGTGGGAGACATCACCGAGGCGCAACACTCCCTCCCAGGGCCACAGGCGCCGTAGGTACGCTCTTAGCTAAAATTGTCGGAAGTTTGCGGCAGGGAGGACGGCTCTGAACATAGCCCTTATGCGGGGGTGTTTTGGGCGCGGCACCCTCCTCCTTCTCGCAATTCTTCCAGTTAGTCATGTCATCAGTGACAGATGGGCCGAGTATTTTGAAGAGTTACTGAACAGACCTAGCCCACCCGACCCCCCCGACATCCAGCCGGCAGAGACCGACCTACCCATCAGCTGTGACAGACCCAGCCGGGAAGAGATCAGAAAAGCAGTGGCATTTTTGAAGAATGGCAAAGCAGCAGGGCCAGATGGCATCCCAGCGGAGTCTCTGAAAGCAGACCTAGAGACAACAGTTGAGATGCTGTACCCACTGTTTGGAAAGATCTGGGAAGAGGAGGTGATGCCAGCTGACTGGAAGGAGGGGTACCTAATCAAGCTTCCCAAGAAAGGCGACCTCAGCAAGTGTTCCAACTACAGAGGAATCACCTTGCTGTCAGTACCAGGAAAGATCTTCAACAGGATCATCCTAGAGAGAATGAAGAGCTCTGTTGACCCCCAGCTGAGAGACCAGCAAGCAGGATTCAGGAAGAACCGATCATGTACAGACCAGATCGCCACTCTCCGCATCATCGTGGAACAGTCTCTGGAGTGGAGCTCCCCGCTGTACGTCAACTTTGTGGATTATGAGAAAGCATTTGACAGCGTGGACCGAGAGACTCTGTGGAAACTCCTACGACACTACGGTGTACCCACAAAGCTCGTCCGCCTGATCAAGAGCAGCTATGATGGCATGACATGTCGCGTGATCCGCGAAGGGCAGTTCACCAGAGAGCTCCAGGTCAGAACTGGTGTCAGGCAAGGGTGTCTGCTGTCTCCGTTCCTCTTCCTACTGGCCATAGACTGGGTCATGAAGATGACCACAGAGCACAGACGAAGTGGAATACAGTGGACACTGTGGACACAGCTTGACGACCTCGATTTTGCAGACGACTTGGCATTACTGTCCCACACTCATCAACAAATGCAGGACAAGACCACGAGGCTTGCTGACATCTCGTCCCAAGTGGGCCTCACCATTCACAAACAGAAAACAAAGACAATGAGGCTGAACGCAACCAGGGAAGAACCAGTCTTGCTTGCTGGCACCCCGTTGGAGGAGGTGGAGTCCTTCACCTATCTCGGGAGCATCATAGACAAAAAAGGCGGCACTGATGCTGATGTCAGAGCACGAATCGGTAAAGCCAGAGCAGCCTTTCTCCAGTTGAAAAAAGTGTGGAGTTCCAGAGAGCTGTCACAACACACCAAAGTCCGGATTTTCAACTCCAATGTAAAAGCAGTTCTCCTATATGGAGCAGAGACATGGAGATTGACAAAAACCACAGTCAACAGAGTACAGACCTTCATGAACAGTTGCCTTAGAAGAATTTTGAAAATCCACTGGCCAGAGAAGATCAGCAACGTCAGACTCTGGGAGAAAACAGAGCAGATAACAGCAGAGAATGAAATTGGGCGAAGAAGATGGGGATGGATCGGTCACAGTCTGAGAAAGCCAGCTTCCAGTATCACTAGGCAGGCATTGTCATGGAACCCCCAGGGAAAGAGGAAAAGAGGTAGGCCGAGAAACTCCTGGCGTCGAGACCTCCAAGCAGACATCAAGAGACTGGGAACCACCTGGAGTAGAATCGAAGGAGAAGCACAGGACAGGAGTTGCTGGAGGTCTCTCGTCGACGGCCTATACCCGGGTAGGGGTGACAGGCGTAAGTAAGTATGTCATCAGTAATATTTCTGAGGAAACAAATTAATTTTTCTCTAAAATTTTTTTTTTTTTTAAATACTTACCGATGACATGACTCGGAGGACCCTCCCACCTGCCCCACTTGCCGCTGGTGAGCTAAGTATTCCGACTGGTTGGTCTACCACCTGACCCGGAACCGGTAGGGCAGGGACTTGAGACAACTCTCGGCCCCTCTGGGGGTTCCCCGAGTTCTTCTCGGGTTGTGTTGTAACACAACGGGTTCTTGGGCTAAAATTGAGCAAGTAGTAGACATTCCAATTAGTCATGTCATCGGTAAGTATTTAAAAAAATATATATATTTTAGAGAAAAAATTTCTTTTTTCATACCAAGGTCCATCAATCAAGAATGATCTTCCTGAATTCTTGAGACACAGTGAGTCCAGTGCCAGTTTTAAATGCAGTCTTTAAAACCAGTCTTTTCCAGTCTTGATTTTCAGTGTTCATAAATTCAGTCGTCTTCTGCTCTGTTGTGTAATTGTATTATTGTGAACTTTGAAATTTCCATTTAGTAGTGCTTTGAACTGACAATTGTTTAAGTGATCAGTAAATATAGTCAAATCATCCTTGGTGTTAATGTGCACCTTTAAATCACAGAATTGATAACACAAACAGATCTTTGGTTCCCATATGGCCACTCCATGAGTAAAAAGTCTACAGGCCAATGTCAGACTTGGTTGGCCTGTGCACAGCCATGCAGGGAACAACCAAGACTGATGTCACTGACTCGATGCCCCCGAGGCACTGCACTATGACAGACTGACCTGTGCTGCTGCCATCACAAAGAATATAAACGTAATTGAATAGATCATATATACTGAGGAGCAAAAGAAATGCAACATTTTTTTAATCATCAGAAACACTTAAGTGTGTCTGATGATTAAAAAAATGTAACATTCTTGGAATCATCGGAAACACTCTTTATAAATGCAACATTTTTGGAATCATCCAAAAGGCTAAAGTGTTTCTGAGGATATCAAAAATGTCACATTTCTTTTGCTTTTCAGTATATATATATACTCTCCTTGTAGGATGAACTTGTTGTGCACAAGAAGAAAGTTGAGGACATCTGTAACTGGCTGAAAGACCGATCTTCCAAATGGATCAAGGTAAAGTTCTTAACAGACCCAACAACTGAAAGTTGACCATCAGGTAAGCACACAATGCTGGCAGCACAGTGCTTACACGCTGATAAGATTCAAATGTTGAGCTATGCCAGGCACTTTTTATGCCAGCTGCCCCTTTTAAGTCCCTTTTATTTATAGAAAGGATTTTGTTTCCTCAAAAACATTACTGATGACATTACTGATAGGAAACATACACTTAGCTTACCAATTTCAGCCAAAAATTCTGTTGTGTACCTACACGACAAGGGCGCCGTAACCAGGTACCCTGAATAGCCTCCCGTTCCACCCTATCTGGTCACGCGCCCAGCGGTATCTCGCCAGTCTGTTCGCTTAGCTTACCACGAACGGTTGTGTTGAAGCCTACTGGATGTATTCGGATGTCTGGTTGTTACCGGTCGTGCCTTGGAGTTCTGGGATTACCTTGGATAACTGTGCTTGCCTTGGATTACCTTCGTTTCTAAAGTGGACTTACGTTTGGGTGCTGGTGCTTCTGTCTGGATTTGTGGCGTGGGGGCTTTGCTACTGCGCCCATTGGATTCCTTACGGCCTTGGTGACAGGTTACTCACCGACCTCACAGCCTTGGCAAGGTAAGGTCTCGGTTGTTGCCCTCAAATGGCGCTCGGTGCGCCAGGCGGCGGCACCGGCTGTGAGTTTGCTCTACGTCGGAGTCATGCTTCATACATGCGGGCGCTCGTTTGTTTCCTCAAAACACATTACCGATGACATGACTGTCAGGAAATAGTCTACCTGCTTACCAATTTTAGCCTAAGACCCAAAGGGTCCCCCCAGGAGGCTCTCGGGGATCCCTAACAGGGACGAGAGTAGCCTCCCCTGCCCATCCGGTCACGTGCCAGATGGTGTCTCCTTTAGCCAGTTGTCTACTTCGCTGTTAGCGTACGCACGCGTTTTCTAGAGCCTACGGACCCGACCTTCACGGAGACTGTGTACGGTGCGACCGTTCCTCACCGGCTTGCCTTCTCCTTGCCTTTCGTCTTCCGCTTCCTTGTGTGGCCTCCTTCTTCTCTGCCTGGCCGCTTCTGTGCCTCGTGCAGTTTGCTGGCCCGGGAACCTTCTAGGCTTCCATCGTGCGGTGGTTTGTGCTTCGTCACCCTGCCATTCCGCCATGGACAGGTAAAGTCTCGGCCGCTTCTTACGTCTCGCCCGGCTGGGCCGGACGTCGGGCTTCGCTCGAGCTACTGTTGTTTTCTCTCCGCATTTCACTGTGAGTTTCGCGTGTTTCTAAATTTTTGAAGCTTTAAATGGCGGTTGTTACCCACTGCCGGTCGCCTTTCATGTTTGGGTATGGGTTGCAGTTACCAAGTGCACCTCTCCCCAGTACGGCGACTTCCAGTGGCCTAGTGTCAATGCTTTGTGCTTCGTCACTCTGTCCCGTTCCGCCATGGACAGGTAAAGTCTCGGCCGCTTCCTACGTCTCGCCCTGCTGGGTCGGACGTCGTGCTTGGCTCGGACTCCTGTTTGTTTTCTCTCTGCATTTCACGGTGAGTTACGCTCGTTACTTACTTCGGAGCTTTAACTGGCGGGGTTAGTTGCCCGCCGCTAGTCGCCTTTCATGTATGGGTATGTGTTGCAGTTACCAAGTGCGCCCCTGCCCAGGACGGCAACTTCCAGTGGCCTGGTGTCCGCCACACAGTGTGTCGACCGGGTGCCGGCTGCTCCTCTGTCATCGGCTGCGCTGGCTGCGCCTCTTGACCGGAGGTTCTTAGTCTCTACTCTGGTGTTTCCACCGGCGAGCGACCCGCGACTGTCCGCCTTCCTTGGGACCTCCCGCGGCACGGTGGGATTGTTCAAGCTCCCCTCGGACTTGGGATAGCCCACACCTTGCATCCCTGGTAAGTTTGTAGCCTATTCGTAGACGCGTTAAGCCCGCTGACTCCTCCGGCGAGTTGCCATGCCAGCTACGTGCCCCCCTCCTTTGAGCCCCAGGCACCGCGACCTTGTCGCCATTAGTTCACGCGTCGGCCTTTCGGCCCAACTTCTAGCCCGCTGACTCCTCCGGCGAGTTGCCTAGCTGGCTTCGTGCCCCCCTCCTTGAGCCCCAGGCACCGCGACCTTGTCACCTGTTACATACAAAAAAAAAAAAAAAAAAGTTGACGCTTTGGCCTCGCGGCCCCTCCTAAGCCCGCTGACTGCTCCGGCGAGTCGCCAAGCCGGCTACGTGCCCCCCTCCTTGAGCCCCGGGCACCGCGACCTTTGTCGCTAATTAGTTTACGTGTCGGCCTTCGGCCCTACTTCTAAGCCCGCTGACTCCTCCGGCGAGTCGCCAAGCCGGCTACGTGCCCCCCTCCTTGAGCCCCGGGCACCGCGACCTTTGTCGCTAATTAGTTTACGTGTCGGCCTTCGGCCCTACTTCTAAGCCCGCTGACTCCTCCGGCGAGTCGCCAAGCCGGCTACGTGCCCCCCTCCTTGAGCCCCGGGCACCGCGACTTTGTCGCTAATTAGTTTACGCGTCGGCCTTCGGCCCTACTTCTAAGCCCGCTGACTCCTCCGGCGAGTCGCCAAGCCGGCTACGTGCCCCCCTCCTTGAGCCCCGGGCACTGCGACCTTTGTTGCCTTTTTGTAGACGCGTTGGCCTCGCGGCCCCTCCTAAGCCTGCTGACTCCTCCGGCGAGTCGCCGAGCCGCTAAGTGCCCCCGCCTTGAGCCCTGGGCGCCGCGACCTTGTCGCCTATTAGTTCACGCGTCGGCCCTTCGGCCCCAGCTTTGAGTCCGCTGACTCCTACGGCGAGTCGTCATGCCGACTATGTGCCCCCCTCCTTGAGCCGGGCACCGCGACCTTGTCGCCTTTCGTTCTCACTTCGGCGCTTCGGCCTAAGTCTCTGGGCCCGCTGACTCCTACGGCGAGTCGCCAAGCCGCTTGTGCCCCCCTCCTTGAGCCCCGGGCACCGCGACCCTTATCACCTGTTAGTACCCTAGTCGGCCTTATGGCCCTCCTTCCAACCCGCTGACTCCTTCGTCGAGTCGCCCAGCCAGCTGCGTGCCCCCCCTTGAGCCTCGGGCACTGCGTCTGGATCGTCTTTCATATACCTCAGGACTTCGGGCCGTTTCCCCTGGCGCCTACGGCCTTTCTACGTTGTTTTCACCGGTTCTCGTCTGTTCACCGAAGTTAAGCTATGTCGCGCTCGGTTAGCACTTGGATGGGTGCCCCTTGGGTACACCCAGTGCAAGTGGGAATCGACGTCTTCGCCCTCGTCGCCTGGATAGTTGCGGCGTCCGACGTTCGTCGCCCGCCCGCTCGACTCCCTCCTGTGTCCCTGTCAACCTTCGCCTTGTGCTCGGCGCTGTCGTTCTCCTCGGGACATCTGTCTTCCCCGCCCTCTGCACCCTTCGCCTCCAGCGTCTCCCCGACCCTCTCCGGTGGATGACTCGGCGCCCTGCTGCCCTGTCCCTCCTCGTGGTGGGCTCTACGCGCCTTGGAGCGACGAGGCCCGTCTCTTCGCGCTTTGCCACCGCTCAGAGGATGCTGCTGCCTTGTAGAGGCTCTTCTGCCCCTCCAACGAGTTCCGCCCCTGACACGGTCCTTTCCGTTCGCCGCTGGCCTGCTGGTGTCTTCGCCTTCGGCCCCCTGGTTCGCTGACCACTCGCTCCCCTTCGTGCCCGCTTCTTCCGGTGGTTCCGCCGGCGCTCGTGTTTGCGGCAACTCTTCCCAGCTCAAGCGGATCTTCCGCGGGGCTTTGGACCCTCCGCCCCCTAGCCTTCCTTCGTTCGTGGCGGACTGGCTCCCTTCCCTGGCCTTCTCCCCTGATGCGACGTCGCAGCTCTACCGTGCTCCTGTGGGTACCCGCGCCCTTCGGCCCTGCCTGGCAGTCTCTGACGGAACCCTTCTAGGCCCGTGGGCCCAGCGCCACCCTTGTGGACTGAGTTCCCGCCCGTTCGGACCAAGGCCCTCGCCCTTCGCGCACAGGTCTCCGCTCTTCTTCGGGAAGTTGCGATGGTGCTCGTCGCTCGGCACGACTCTCCCGCCTCGGACCCTTCGCGTCGCCTTCAGCCCATGGTCGTCGCCGTCAGCCCATGGTCGTCGCCACCAGCCTGGATCTGCCCGATGCTTCTACGCGTCCCCATGCCTCCCGCCCCCGCCATTGCCTTCGCTTGCCGTCGACGGAACCGTTTCCAGTTTTGGCCTCTCCTGTGTGGTCTCTCCCTCAGCCCTGGGTCCTTGCGTGGATCGTGGTTGCCCGAGCCCTTCGGTCTTCCGCCAGCCGATCTCCTCCTTAGATGACCTGCTTCTGCGGAATCGGTCGGTGGTCTCTCTTCATAGGGCAGGGATGCTCTTCTCCTGTTTTCTCGCCTGGTCGCCCTGGTCAACGCCTACAGTCCGACCTCTCGCCCTCTTGCCACTTGTTCACCTGGGGATGGAGTTGGTGACCGACCGCAACTGGTTGCATCTTCCCAAGCCTCGGATCCAGAACTTGCCGATCTAGCCCGTGGGTAGCTGCGGACGCGGCGGTCCCCACCTGTCTGTGGCTCCAGCTCCTCGTCCTGATGAGTGCGGCGGCTGATCTCCTTCCCCTCGGTCTTCTGTCCTCCTCCACTGGAGACCGTCCTCCGGCGATCTCTCTACCCTGGTGCCGATCTCTCCTGTGCTGCGGCCCATTTGCTTCGCTGGACGGACATTCTTGGCTCGGCTCCGGGATCCCCCTGACCTCGCCACTGCCCGTCTCTCTCTCTGCATCGATGCCGGTCTCGACGGTTGGGGCGTTCACCTTCTCCCGAGTTTTCGCTCGACGGCCGGCCGCTGGCCCGCGAACCTGACTTCGCGGCACGTCAACCTGCTGGGACTGGTTGCAGTTGGCAGGCCCTCTGCGCTTGGCGATCCGATCTTCGGACACAGGACCTCCTCGTCCTCTCCGACAACTCCACAGTCGTGGCATGCCTACAGAAGCAAGGAGGAACCCGCTCTCCCAGCCTCTGCATCCTCCTCTGATCTAATTACGGTATTTATAATGCGCTTATCTTATAATAATTATAACTCTAAGCGCGCACTCACAACTCGCGCACGCATGCGCACGCTTTAGACAACGACTCACGTACCACAAATAGTGAAATACATTACGACAGTCTGCTTAGGGTGGGGAGTGTGGTGGTATAATGCTAGAACTGTTGAAAGAGGTGAGTTTTGAGGGTGGACTGGAAGGAGGAGAGAGAGTGTTTCTGATGGAGAGAGAGTGGGAGAGTGTTCCAGGTGGATGGACCGTTAACTGAGAAGGAGCGGGGGCCAAAAGTGCTGAGTTTGGTGCGGGGGATGTGGAGGCGGAGAGGGTTGGAGGGAGCGGGGAGGAGTGTAGGGGTGAAGTAAGTTTGAGAGATAGGTGGGAGCGCAGTTATTCAGGGATTTGTAGCAGAGAGACAGAATCTTGTATTGGATGCGTTGGGGGATGGGAAGCCAGTGAAGGAGTTTGAGCAGGGGAGTGATGTGGTCGGATTTTTTCTTTCTGAGGCCCGTTGCAGCCACAGGGACCTTTGGGCCCGCGGGCGACCTGAGCCCGGACTGGGGCCTTCGCCGCGGCACGACACTCCCTCCCGGCACCTAGGCGCCTTGTGTTAGCTTAGCTGAAATGGTTGGGAGTGTGGCCGGGGTGGGCGGCTCTGGCTGGCCCCTTACAGGGAATGTGAGTCTAGGCGGCACCCACCTCCTATTTGCTATTCTTCCTAATAGTAATGTCATCGGTAATGTTGTTTGAGGAAACAAATGAATTTTTCTCTAATTTAAAAAAAAAACAACATACCAATGACATTACTCGAAGGACCCTCCCGCCTGCCCCGCTTGCTGCTCCTAAGCTAGGCTTCAGACTGGTGTGACACCACTGCTCACGCCACCGGATGGGGAGGTACGGGAGGCTACTCCGGGTACCTGGCTATGGCTATGGCTTGTCGTGTAGGTACACAACAGAATTTTGGGCTGAAATGATAAGCTAAGTGCACGTTTCCTAATAGTAATGTCATCGGTAAGTATTTTGCAAAAAAAATACATTTTAGAGAAAAATTCATATTTCTGTACACGCAAGCTTGAAACTTGGCAAAATACTTTTTAAGTGGGTGGTTAAGAGAGCCTCAGAGCATATTGTAATTGAATGTCTCATTGAAGCCATAAACAACCGTTTATAGGAAACGGTTGACCCAGATTAGAGTCCGTAATTTTTGTCATATTTACTTGAACTTTTGCATATAGCTAGTGTGGAGAAAGACATTGGATGAGTTCGTTAGCCAGCTTTGTATCCTTTCAACTTCTCTAGTAAAAATTAATTCTTTTCAGAAAAGAATTAAAACAATAAAAAACCTTGGCTGCTAGAGAAAGTCGGACAGTGCCGGTGACATAAAAGAAGCAACTCCGTCACCACACAGACATATGACGTAATTCTCTCTCTCTCTCTCTCACTCGCTCTTTCTCACATATATGCGCGCATCTCCAAGAGGCATAGATCCTCATGTGCCCACAGGGCGCATTGAACATCTATGCCTCTTGATGTTTGAAGTGCATGCATGCACTTGCGCACACGCATACACATACACACACATCAACACGCTTTCAGAAGAGCATGCAGGTGTACTTAGTATAGCATGTAGCTAGGTAAAGTCAACCTGATTTCGCACAAATTATAGCAAGACTGAAATTGTACCATGAAATTCTAGTTTTGTCACCATTTTTGCAAGTTTTGAATCGAAAGCGAAACTCATATCACGTTAAATATAAAATTACGTAAAAACAAAAAAAACGTCATATCAAATGACGTTTGACAAGCCAATGACACGTGTGCATCTCCAAGAGGCATAGATCCTCAAGTGCCCGGAGGGTGCATGAACATCTATGCCTCTTGAGGATGTTTATAGCGCGCATGCGCACACACACACGCATACACACACATCGACGCGCTTTCAGAAGAAAATGCAGGTGTACTTAGTAGAGCATGTAGCTAGGTAAAGTCAACCTGATTTCACACAAATTATAGCAAGACTGAAATTGTACCGTGAAATTCTAGTTTTGTTACCATTTTCCCAGGTCTTGAAACAAAAGCGAATCTCATATCACGTTAAATATAAAATTACGTAAAAACAAAAAAAAAACCAACGTCATGACAAATGACGTTTGACAAACCAATGAGGCGTATGCACTGCGCGTGCCCCTTATAGAGTTCACTATGATGCATTGGCACATCTACAAGGCTTTTTCAAAAGGAGATATTTCAACATCAGAATCAAGTCAAAGACAAAAGGTAGAGACGCTTAACAGCGAAGACAGCTCACAAGGGACTTTGTGGATTATGGATCATCCCATCTTGTTATTGCCTGAATCTCAATGGCAAATACAGAAAAAAATAAACCATTTTGTGGTGTAATAGATTTAGAACTCGCAATTGCCAACTGTTATTTGTCAAGCAAGAAAGAGAGGATACAATTACCTTAGCTGGTGTAAAATAGAAAACAAATAATGTTACTTTCATTTTCTTCCCAAATAAAAACACGTCTGGAGCCGCCTTTTGTGAAATAACAGATTCATACTGAGTATGAGCTGGTACCATTATATTGGTGCTGGGCTTTTCTGTTACCACCCTTAACCCCTTCACTGCCAGCGGACAGATTTTAAAAAAAAAATCTTTGTTAATTCAACGCAGAATATCCTCGGTCATACCAGGAACATGGCCATTACAAAGTGGCGTCTGTTGCAGGGGCTCCTGAGGATTGATGTCTCTTGCAGAGGAATGTGTCTACTTTTACAGCAGTGAAGGGGTTAAACTATTATGGACAGTGTTTAATATCTTTTTGTGCCTTGTCAGGTTTGAGTGGTTTACCATAACAATGTGTTTTGTACAGCATGCAGCACCTATTTTGTTGCTGACTGGGCCTCCGGGTGTGGGAAAATCTGCCGTGATGAGGAATTTGTGTAACGAGCTGAAGGTTGAAATACAGGAGTGGGTCAACCCCGTCACTTCAAGTGGAGACTCAGATTTCAGACCTATGGAACAAGAAGACTTCAGAGGTCAAATCTTTTCACTTGCTACCTTAACCATTTTCATTCTGATACACACATTGCTTGAAATAAATTTGACTATGATAGTTCTAGGGTGGTGCCAGAATAGCTTGGTGCCTGAGGCGCCAAGCTATTCTGGCACCATCCTTGAACTAACACAGTTGATCTATCTCCTAATCTGTAATGTAGCCTTCACAGGACAATAAGCACATTTGAAAATAAAATCAGCCTCAGGATGTAATGCGTTAACTCATTCTCCGCCACACACAACCCAAATCACTCGCTGATAGTGCCAGGCAGATTTAAAATCTGTACCTGCCTGCGCCACTCACTTTTAGGTCTCAGAATCGTTTTCAGAGCGACAATACACTTATAAAAAATGGTTTGTTTACAGGTGGGTATATTTTAAAAACAATTCTCTTAACAATTTTGGGTTTAGGAGGAAGGTGAATAGAGAAAATACCGGTTTTAACCCAATTGACGTACGCAGGAAAAAATCTGTGCAGGCAAAATGCATAAAACATGACAAAAAGGCATTCAAACAAATGTTTATTCACCTATCCTTGTGTAGAAACAGCACCAAATATATCCGTAGCACACAGAACCAAAAATTACCAAATGGAAAGGACCCTATAGCACGTCGTCGATGCTGAAGTCGACACAGTCCATGCGCCATCTCATTATTTTTCTCACAGATTGCTGCAAAGTCATGGAGCACTCCAGAGTTGTACTTTCTTGTAAAACAAACCATGAAGTGAATTGTCCTGTTCACCATGATGCATTTTACACAATTGCCAATGTTTTCTCAACACCATCACAAGGACTGGCTGTCGGCTCAGACCTTGAAGAAGATAGATGTGAGGAAGCAGAAGAAAGAAGTTGTCAACAACAGTCGCACGAGAGCAGCCAAAGCAAGGGCACATGAATACTCTGAAGCCAACCGCGAGGTGAAGAGGAGTATCTGGGCAGACAAGAGAGCCTACACAGACGGCCTAGCAGCAGAGGCAGAAAAGGCAGCAGGCAGCGGCAACATGAAACAGCTCTACGACATTACCAGAAGATTGTCTGGCAAGTATGGCCATACAGAAAGACCAGTAAAAGACAAAGAAGGCAAGCCTATTGTAGACAGAGCAGACCAACTCGACAGATGGGCCGAGTATTTTGAACAGTTACTGAACAGACCCACCCCACCCGACCCCCCAGACATCCAGCCAGCAGATACTGACCTACCCATCAGCTGTGTCAGACCCAACCGGGAAGAGATCAGAAGAGCAGTGGCATTTTTGAAGAACGGCAAAGCAGCAGGGCCAGATGGCATCCCAGCAGAGGCTCTGAAAGCAGACCTAGAAACAACAGTAGAGATGCTGTACCCACTGTTTGGAAAGATCTGGGAAGAGGAGGAGATGCCGGCTGACTGGAAGGAGGGGTACCTAATCAAGCTTCCCAAGAAAGGCGACCTCAGCAAGTGTTCCAACTACAGAGGAATCACCTTGCTGTCAGTACCAGGAAAGGTCTTCAACAGGATCAGCCTGAAGAGAACAAAGAGCTCCGTCGACCCCCAGCTGAGAGACCAGCAAGCAGGATTCAGGAAAAACCGATCATGTACAGACCAAATTCGCCACTCTCTCCGCAATATCGTGGAGCAGTCTCTGGAGTGGAGCTCCCCGCCGTACGTCAACTTTGTGGATTACGAGAAAGCATTTGACAGCGTGGACCGAGAGACTTTGTGGAAATTCCTACGACACTACGGTGTACCCACAAAACTCGTCTGCCTGATCAAGAGCAGCTACAATGGCATGACATGTCGTGTGATCCATGAAGGGCAGTTCACCAGGGAGCTCCAGGTCAGATCCGGCATCAGGCAGGGGTGTTTGCTGTCTCCGTTCCTCTTCTTACTGGCCATAGACTGGCTCATGAAGAGGATCACAGAGCAGAGAAGAAGCGGAATACAGTGGACACTGTGGACACAGCTTGACGACCTCGATTTTGCAGACGAATTGGCTTTAATGTCCCACACTCATCAACAAATGCAGGACAAGACCATGAGGCTTGCTGACATCTCGTCCCAAGTGGGCCTCACAAACAGAAAACAAAGACAATGAGGCTGAACGCAACCAGGGAAGAACCAGTCTTGCTTGCTGGAACCCCGTTGGAGGAGGTGGAGTCCTTCACCTATCTCGGGAGCATCATCGACAAAAAAGGTGGCACTGATGCAGATGTCAGAGCACGAATCGGTAAAGCCAGAGCAGCCTTTCTCCAGCTGAAAAAAGTGTGGAGTTCCAGAGAGCTGTCACAACACACCAAAGTCCAGATTTTCAACTCAATTCTCCTATATGGAGCAGAGACTTGGAGGTTGACAAAAATCACAGTCGACAGAGTACAGATCTTCATAAAAAGTTGCCTTAGAAGAATCTTGAAAATCCACTGGCCAGAGAAGATCAGCAATGTCAGACTCTGGGAGAGAACAGAGCAGATAACAGCAGAGAATGAAATTGGACGAAGAAGATGGGGATGGATTGGTCACAGTCTGAGAAAGCCAGTTTCCAGTATCACTAGGCAGGCATTGTCATGGAACCCCCATGGAAAGAGGAAAAGAGGCAGGCCGAGAAACACCTGGCGTCGAGACCTCCAAGCAGACATCAAAAGACTGGGAGCCACCTGGAGTAAAATCAAAGGAGAAGCACAGGACAGGAGTCGCTGGAGGTCTCTCGTCGACGGCCTGTAACCTGGTAGGGGTGACAGGCATACGTTAAAGTTAAAATCAATGTTTTCTCTCTTCTCTCTTCTCATCTTCTTCCTGTTCCCACTGGAAAACAGCAGAAAACATTGTATGCTTCTTCATTGTCCAGCTTTGCAATAATAAATTTTGATTCCAAGTTGGAATGCGCCAAAAATTGTCATATTGCTGCATAACTAGCTGCAACACCTTTTAGCTCGTCAGCACCCTACTTCACCTAGTCACTTTTCCTTGGAATACTTTGGAAATTGTCAACAAAACTCACACATTATAACATGAAACCAAAGTTTTGTCATGTGGCTTATGAGTAAATAAAAACTGAATATGATTTTTGTTTTCCATAACAGATGTTCAGGCTGCTAATCTATCTAGATAACACAATTGGACAAAAGTCAAAATTGGTGGTGAGCCATGGGCTCAGCTCAAGTCAGAATTTGCAGAGAACCAAGGATTTGATTAAAGTTGAAAATGGCAGTGAAAGAGTTAACCAAATTAACCAAATTAACCCAATGGCCGCATTTCCAACATTTGGGAGGTGTCACCTAATGGCTATGTACCAGTTGCAGGAGATGAATCGACCGTGATAATTCAAGGGTAGTACCAGTTTGCTTGATGCCATCTGGCATCAAGCTAATCTGGCACTACCCTTGAATTATCATGGTCGATCCGCCTCCTGCTATAGTGTCTGGGGAAAATGGGTTAAGTATCATTACAATGTTTGAGGTACATTTGTGGATCTGCTCAGGATGATTTTGGTGCCACTGTCAGAACATTGCAGTGAATTGCAGTAGTTTGCATTTAAATGGAGTATTTGCGTCCAGTTACCATCATTTTTACTTTTCAAATATTAGTCAAGCTTTTATTTAGTGAAATGCTACATCATCAGGCAAGTGTATATATTATATCTTTGTCTGTCGGTAGCACAGTTTGTGGTGGTGACTTCTGCAGGAATCACCTTGACAGAAACGCTGCAGACAACCAAAGGGTTAATTATTTTCTCAAAATCTTTACCGTTGGCATTGCAACTAGGAAGCTTCGCTTAGCATACCAATTGGTGGGCTGGCGATTGGGTGCCTGATAGGCGGGGGCAGGGGATCTAACTGTTGTCTGTCCAGCGCTGTGATTCCCCTTGGTTTGCATACCAATTTAAGCCCCAAAAAACTTGTGTCTCTCACAACCGGGGAGGCGACTCTGGGGAGTCGTTACCAAGAGACCCCGAGTAGCCTCCCCTGCCTCCCTATCCGGTGGCGCACTCACCATTTCCCACCAGTCTCTTCGCTTAGCTTCACCTAACCGATTGTGTGCATCTCGCGTGCTCTGGCTGTGCATGGTGGGATTACCTTTGTGAACTTCACTTACGTGGATTTACGATGGATATTTCTTGGACGTGTGTTACTGCCTGTGTGTTTTGGGTGTTTGGATTACCTTCGGTTCGGAGGATTTACTTGGTGATTGGGTCTGGTGGATTACTGGCACTGGGGACATGGCAAGTGCTCAGGTAAAGACCTGCACCAGGTGTGGCGAGTTCCAGTGGCCTAGCGATGTGCACGATGTCTGCCTACCCTGCTCGGCTCCAGTCGGACATGCAACCAATGCGCGACATGGGAGGAGGAACGATGGTCGCAGCTGTGGGTGTTCTAACGGAGATTCGTCCCCTATGGATAAACAGGCATTGAGAGCTCGGTCCCCCCGCAAGGAAATTGTTGGGCCTCTCGCACGCCCACCATGAAAACGGAGAGCCCAGGCAGCAGAAGCGGGGGACCACCCCTCTGAGATGACAGCGCCCGCATGCCATAAGCCGGACCAGCGCCTAGACTGGGCCGCACCCAGGGAGCACCTCTCCGAGCAGGACTGGAAATTAAGCCGCCGACTGGACAAGCCACGGATGCAGACTTCGGGGTCCTGAGACAGAATGGAGCCACAGGCAATCCACCGAGACTGAGAGGTGCCACGGAGAGCAAACAAGCTCGGTCAGTACTCTTAGCCGACGAGATATGGTTCCTCATTGAGTGCGGGCCCCTGAAGCACTACACCCCCCTCCCCCTCTGCCCTAGGAGCGGAGAGAGCGACACCCAGCGTCCTCGGTCCCCTCGATTGGAAGAATGACCGCGGCGCATGGGGACAGGATGCTACAGATATCACGCACGAGGGGACATCTCCACTTCCCGCTTCTCCTCTCCGGACCGGCGAACAAGTTCAGGTGTGTTGCAGCGGCGGACCTCTTCGCGACAGCGGACCTCAGAGGCACCCTCCAGGAGCAGCCAATCTTCCGGCCTGACCTTAAGGGACCGTTTTACCTTGATGACGCAGCCTCTACATCAGCGCTGGGACGGAATCAGCCTCCCTTCGGCATCGGCCCAGCCTGCGCCAGCGGTCCGCGACAGTTCACGGGAACAGACTCTCCCCGGGGGATACTCGTCAGTCGGCAGACGGACCTACAGCGTCGGCCACAGTGCAGCCCGCATCGGACGACGAGGAGGCGCTCAGTCTACACCCGGAGGACTCGGTGTCAGCGTTGGGCATGGACGACGGGCAACCGGCAGGCGTTTGTCACTCTCCACCACCTCAGTCGACGCAGCTCCGGCATTGCATACTCGCTGCTCCTTAGACGAGGCGTCCTGGCTCATCGCTTTTCTCCCTCTGGAGTACTGCTCTCCGTCTCCGCCCCAGAAGAGGAAGGCCTCGGCGATGGTCGACACATCGCGGCAGCCCAAGCGCTTCAAGTCGCTCCCTCAACCGGCAGGCTTCCGGGATCTAGCAGAGGCGTTCTCGGCTCACCTGCGACATGACGGCTTTGGGGACCAGGGTTTCTTCTCAGACTTGCAATGGCCAGAGGGGATGGATATTACCTTCCGCCAGCAGTGGTATGCAGGTCACTCCCAGGCGTTTACCTGTGCCCTCCCTGCGGTGGACAAGGACGCGTTGTTGTAGGCAGGGGCTCCCCACAGCCAACGTACACTGACACAAGGTTTGGACAGGACGGCTACCTTGGTCCGCAACTCCCTGGCATGCGCGGGATTCCTGGAGATGGTGACGCAGTCCATAGTCAAGTGTCTGGAGAACACCTGTGACCTCTCGGCTTCAGCTCCTTTGCGAGAGATACACTCAGTGTTAATAGCGGCGAATAGGGCGGCGTACCACACACCAGCCAACTCCATGGTGGCGGCTGCCAACTGCGACCTGATGCAATGGGACGAGCTGCTGGAACGCTGCCACTCCCTCCCAGCTTCGGTGAAGTCACAGCTGCGCCAGGCGCCTTTGGGGGTAACTCTACTGTTCGGACCGACTTGGCAGACAGTAAAGGAGACAGCCAAGAACCTCTGGCCCATCACTGCAGGAGCAGTCTCCGCTCACTTTGTCAGCCCGCAGAGCCGTGGGTCGTGCCCTGTGGTTCGTCAGATCCCCCTCCTCCCGTCCTCCCCAAGGATGCAGAGGATTCTTCCCCCTACCCGCGCACTTGCGTGATTTCCCTGCACCCTCCACTGCCTGGTCCAGAGGCGCCCGAAAGCGAGGGCGTGGCCGGGCCCGCTGACTTGACACCCATCCTCCCGCCAATTCCTGTAGGGTCTCTGGTCGGTGGGAGGAAAGCCCTCCACAGCAGCGTGTGGCGGCAGCTATTTTCGGACGACCCATGGATTCTTTCGACTGTCACGCTGTCACAGAGGGCCTGCGGATCTCCTTCCAGTCGCCCCCTCTTTTGCAACACTCACCCCTATGGACGCGAGTACCAGGGGATCAGGACAAGGCGACAGCACTGCACAGTGAAGTGAGGGCCCTGCTCCAGAGGGAGGCCACAGAGGTGGTCACACGTCCCGACTCCCCAGCCTTCTACAGTCGACTCTTCCTTGTCCCCAAGCCCGGAGGCAAATGGCGGCCTGTAATCGACCTGTCAGCCCTAAACAAGTTCATTTCAGTCCTGCGCTTCAGGATGAAAACGGCCAGAGCACTGAGGGCGACGTTGTGGCCCGAGGATTTCGCCGTGAGCCTCAACCTAGCGGACACATATCTTCAAGTTACCTGCTCTTCGCCTTCCGCGGGGTGGTGTATCAGTTTCGGGCCCTGCCTTTTGGACTAAACCTCAGCCCATGGGTCTTTACCAGGATTAGATGGAGTTGTCTCAAGGTTCCGACAAGCGGCCTCCAGCCCAACCTCTAACTACCTGGACTACCTGCTTCTACGGAACCAGATGGCGAAAGCATTGGAGGAAGACAGAGATTTCTTGCTGACTCTGCTCTGCCGCCTTGGATTCCTGGTCAACGGAGGCAAGTCCGATCTGATACTGTCACGCCGGTTTATCCACCAAGGCATGGAGTTCCTGACTGACATAAACATGATAAACCGGGCACGACTCCCCGTAGGGCAGATACAGAAGATAGCGGAGGTGGCGCTCTGAGTGTTTCGCGCGGAAGCTCTCCCGGCCAGGGACTGGCTCCAGCTCTTGGGCCTACTAAGCGCTGCAGAAGATCTCCTTCCCCTAGGCAGACTCTACGCTCGGCCGATACAGCTTCATCTGCTCTTGCACTGGCGCCCCTCCTCGGGCGACCTGCAACCCTGGTTCCGGTGTCGTGGTTGGTCAAGTCTCATCTACAGCAGTGAAAGGACAGTGCCTGGCTAGCGTCGGGGGTACCACTATTCTCCCCTCCTCCTCAGCTCTCCATCTGCACAGACGCGAGCCTCTCAGGCAGGGGAGCACACCTGCTGCCACAGTTTGCCTCAAGCTGGACGGGGGAGCATGCAGGCAGACATATCAATTGGCTGGAGATGAAGGCGGTGTGGCTGACGCTTGTCGGATGGGAGGAACAACTCGTGCAACGGGAGGTGCTGGTGCTTTCCGACAACTCGATGGTCGTGGCCTACATTCAGAACCAGGGGAGAACGCGCGCACCCTCCCTTTGCACCCTCGTGTACCAAGTCCTCCTGTGGTGCAGGGATCGGGGCATCACTCTGCGGGTGCGGCACATCCCAGGCCATCTGAACGTACTCGGGACTCCCTCTTGCGACGGGGCCAGCTTCTTGACACAGAGTGATCGCTACGCCCGGATATCTTCCAGCTACTCTGCGCACGTTGGGAGATGCTGATGATCAACCTCTTCATCACGAGGTGGAACAACAAGCTGCCTCTTTTTGTCTCCCTCATACCGGATTCACAAGCTTGGGCCATAGACGCGCTCTCCATCTCGTGGGAGGGACTCCTTGCGTACGCGTTCCCTCCCACGGTGCTGGTACCAAAGGTTCTTCAGAAGCTCAGGGGCGGCAATACGATCCTGATCCTCGTGGCCCCTTTCAACTGGACCAAGAGCTGGACCACGGACCTCCTGGGCCTCACAACGGACCCCTCGCAGAAACTCCGCACGCCACGTACGATGCTCAAGCAGCCCAGGCGGCAGCTGTTTCATCCGTGCCCGGAACGACTGCTGTTACACACTTGGAGATTGTCAGCAAGAGGCTTCTCGGGTGCAGTAGTGAAAGCGATCGCAGCGGCCTGGAGGGTCTCTACCCATAACGTCTACGAAGGAAAGTGGCGAGTATTCCAGACTTGGTGTGCAGCGGAGCGACTCGCCCCCACGGACCTGACTAACCACCAATTGGCCGAGTTCCTTCTGTGGCTATTCTCCAAACAGAACCTGACCCCCATCAACATCCGAGGTTATCTGGCGATGGTGGCTGATACTTATCGACACCTGGGACACCCAGACCCGGGGGCGTGCAAAGATCTTGTAGATCTAATGGCGCACTTCGATCTACAACGGCCAGGTTCACGCTTGTTGATTCCTTGCTGAAACTTGTCCTGGGTGCTCATCTGGCTCAACTCCGAACGATTCGAGCCCCTACCACTCGCGCACCTGGTAGACCTAACCAGGAAGACCTGCTTCCTGCTCGCCTTCGCCACAGCCTCTCAGGTTAGCGAGATACACGCCTTCTCGGTGCGACCCTCCTGTCTCCAACTCAGGGCCGATGGTTCAGTGCAGCTGCTCACCGACCCTACATTTCTGACCAAGAACCACCTCCCAGCGTCAGCACCTGAAGTATAGACCGGCCGGCTGCTCAGGGCAATGGACCAGTCCCGGGAGTCCCACTTACAGGACCTGGTCAGGGTGCTTAAAGTATACCTGCGCAGAACTAAGCCACTAAGACAAGGGTGCTCACGCCTTTTCCTGCCCTTGGCTCTGGGCAGACGAGACATCTCAACGCAGACGATCTCTTCCTGGCTCCGTTGGGTCATCCGGTCGGCGTACAAAGAGCTCTCCTCAGAGCAAGCCAGGACGATGCGCATCCGGGCACACAAAGTCCGGGCAGTGGCGGCGAGCATCGCCTTTGACTGAAACTGCGCAGTGAGGGACATTGTGGCATCTGTGGGTTGGTGGGCGGAGTCTATCTTCGCCCGCTACTACCTGCGAGTCCTATCCGGCCAGCGCACCAACCTGGCCCTAGTGGGGGACATCTCGGCGGCGCAGCACTCCCTCCCGGCGCCACAGGCGTCATAGGTAACACCTAGCTAAAATTGTCGGGAGTGGGCACGTAGGGAGGGACCTCAATCGTTTGCGCTGAGGCGCTCGGGCACAGGAAAGGTGTACCAAGAATGCGGCACCCTCCTCCTATTCACTATTCTTCCTAGTAGTAATGCCATCGGTTAAGATTTTGAGAAAATAAATGCATTTTTCTCTAAAATGTATTTTTTCAATAAATACTTATTGATGGCATTACTCAGAGGTCCCTCCCTCCTACCCCGCTTGCCGCAGTAGAGCTAAGGCTCAGAGACTGCCGGAAAATGGTGAGTGCGCCACCGGATAGGGAGGCAGGGGAGTCTACTCAGGGTCTCTTGGTAACAACTCCCCAGAGTCGCCTCCCCGGTTGTGAGGGACACAACAAGTTTTGTAGGACTAAAATTGGTATGCTAAGCGAAGCTTCCTAGTAGTAATGCCATCGGTAAGTATTTTTCGAAAAAATACATTTTAGAGAAAAATGCATTTTTCTTCTTCAAATTTAAACTCTTTATTTGATTTGTGTATCATTTTGAAAACCTTTTTTTTTTCTGCTTACAGAGCGTTCTAGCGTTGACATATTTTTGAGTGGTACTCAGTCATCTCAGTTCAGCAACTTTCTGCTGAGAGCTAACAAGTACCAAGCCCTTCAGTTAGGAGGTGAAACATCTGCTGTTTCCCAGTATACAACCAGAATAATTTTGGCTGAGGTATTATTTTTCCATTTATTTGTTATTTATTTATTTATCCATTTATTTATTTAAATTTATTTTCTTCATTTTGTGTGAGAGGTGGAGTTTTAGAGTAGGAAACAAGGTCTTAAACCTCATTTGCATGCAGCCACCACTACTATTTACAGTACTGGTGGCTACATGCACAAGTTTTTTTTAAAAACCATATCATACTGAGGCTGGCGATGTGGAAATTGACTTCTATGACCAACTGCAAGAAGTCTTGGACCAGACCCCCAAGAAAGACATTTTTGTGGTGCAGGGAGACTGGAATGCCAAAATAGGAGAGGATGCTGAACTGTTAAGAACTGGAAAGGCACATGCGGACGCTCCTGCAATGCAGAGACCAACGACAGAGGCTTAAGGCTTCTGGAATTTGCCAGCTCAAATGATCTAAAGCTGATGAACACATTTGGCCCACACAAAGCATCCAGAAGGTGGACATGGCACAGCCCGAACGGAGAGCACCATAACCAAATTGACTACATCATGGTGAAGAGACGCTTCCAAACCAGTGTGAACATTGCCAAGACAAGAAGTTTTCCAGGAGCAGACATTGGAAGCGACCAGGACTTAGTGATGATGACCTTCCGACTCCGCCTAAAGAAGGTCAACAAGCAGGGTCCCACCAGAATCAAGTTTGACATCGAGAAGCTGAAAGACCCAGAGGTAGCAGAGCCTTCCAGGCAAAGATAGGCAGAAAATTCGCGCCATTGCTACTTCTAGGTGCAGAAGACATGGATGTGGACACATTGATCGACACATTTAACACTGCTGTAACCCAAACAGCCAGTGAGATCCTTGGCAAACACTGACAAGCAGAGAAACCTTGGGTTACAGCTGACATCTTTGTTCTATGTGACAAGCGACGAGAATTAAAGAAAAAGAAATCAGAGGTAGAAGGAGCTAAACAATACAGGGAAATTAACCAGGATAGAAGAAAATCTGAACAAAAATAATAGCCAAAAAGCATACCACCTGGTGAAAGACCTGACCAGTGTAAAACAAGGACGCTCCTCGATCATTCAAGATAGTGAAGAGAATTGTCTTACGGAAGACCAAGACATACTGAAGAGATGGACAGAGTACTGCTCAGATTTGTACAACCACCAAGCTATAGGGGACCCAGGCATACTTGTCAACCCACCCGTGACCAACAATGGCAACTATTCCATCATCCAAGAAGAAGTAGAGGCTGCAGTGAAGTTGCTGAAAAAAGGGAAGGCAGCAGGAGCAGACAACATCCCTGCAGAACTAGTCCAAGAAGGGGGAGAAGACATGATAAGTGCCTTACTAACAATCTGCAATAAGATCTGGCAGTCAGGGAATTCGCCCACACCATGGACCCAATCACTTATAATAACTCTCCCCAAAAAAGGCAACTTACATCAATGCCAGAATTATCGCACGATCAGTCTTATATGCCACCCAAGCAAAGTCATGTTAAAGATCCTACTGAACAGGCTGAAGCCACAGGCAGACAAAATCATAGCTGAGGAACAGGCAGGCTTCAGACCAGGGTGCAGCACAACTGAGCAGATCTTCAACCTGAGAGTTCTATGTGAGAGGTACCTCCAGCACCAGCAAGACCTCTATCATGTCTTTGTGGATTTTAAGAAAGTGTTTGACAGAGTGTGGCATGCAGCCCTTTGGTCCACCATCGAAGCTATACAACATCAATGCCAACCTGATCAAAGTCATAGCAAACCTTTACAACAAGGCCACTAGCGCAGTCTGCTTCAACGGCAAAATAGGAAACTGGTTTAAGACTACAGTCAGAGTCAGATAAGGCTGCTTGCTCTCACCTACTCTTTTCAACATCTTCCTGGAAAGAATCAAGACAGACGCTCTGAAAGATCATGAAGGAACTGTCAGTAGTGGAGGCAGAACAATCACAAACTTGCGCTTTGCAGACATTGATGGCCTTGCAGGAACAGAGAAGGACCTAGCTCAGATGGTGGAAAAGCTGGACAGTACAGCCATTGCGTATGGGATGGAAATCAGTGCAGAGAAGACCAAACTGATGACAAATAACACCAGTGGCTTTGGCACTGACATCATGATTGGAAGCCAAAAACTGGAAACAGTTAATAAATTCAAATACTTAGGAGCCATTGTGACAGATGAGTGATCAAAACCAGAAATACTGTCCAGGATTGCGCAAATAACAACAGCACTGACAAGGTTGAAGACCATATGGAAGGACAGAAACATCACACTCTGCTCCAAGATCAGACTGATGCGCTCCTTAGTCCTCTCAGTGTTCTTGTATGCCTGCGAGTCATGGACCCTCACAGCAGACCTTGAAAGGAGGATACAAGCCACTGAAATGAGATGTTTTTGAAGGCTGCTTGGCATTTCATACAGAGATCACATCACGAACAAGGAAGTGGGAAGCAGAATCAGGCAAGCCATCGGGCCCGATGAAGACCTATTAGCCATTATGAAAAAACGCAAACTGAAGTGGTATGGGCATGTCACGCGTTCAGCAGGGCTTGCCAAAACAATCCTGCAAGGCACTGTGCAATGAGGACGAAGGAGAGGAAGACAGAGGAAAAGATGGGAGGACAATATCTCAGAGTGGACAGGACTGAGGCTGGGCAATATGCTAAGAATGACAGAGAACAGAGAGGAATGGAGGGAGCTGGTTGCCAAGTCATCAGTGGTGCCCCAACAGTCGGCAAGACTACGGGATATAGATAGATAGATACTGAGGCTAAAAGCTTCAAATTTGTACACTGCCATATGCAAGCTACATTATAGTACTTACAGATCAGATATAGACCAGTGGCTTTAGTTCAAGGGTGGTGCCAGAATAGCTTGGCGCCTAGAGGTGTCAAGCTATTCTGGCACTACCCTTGAACTATTTTAGTCAAACTTATTGCACACACTGGTGTATTCTGAATGATATGGGTTAATGGTTGAGGTGGAGGTAGAGGCAGGGTTGGAGATTGTGAGCAAATGCAGTACTTGTGGCTGCATCATGCACAAGGGTTTTAATGGTTGAGGTGGAGATAAAGGTCAGATGGAAGGTTGTGAGCGAATGCAATTGCAGTTGAGGTGTGAGTGAATGTAGGTGGTGTGATGGGATTTGATAACCATATTTGTGTTCATTTCTGTGGTTTTGTCCCTGATGGCCTAGGGAACAGATCAGCAAAACTGATAGATGATTAACCTGTTTAAAGCTGAGCAAAATTGAACACAACCCATTTACAAGAGGTATCCTCTTGACCCCCGCAGTTGCAGATTTATTCCTCGTGCAGAAATCTCTTTGGATCCATATGCCTTTGGTGGGTGAAGATCTTTGACGTTGGTCAGACAATGATTTCAAAAACACAGGCTGCGTCCACTGACAGTAATGGGCTTAATAGGAAGTATTGATTTCAGAATTGGTGAGGGCAATAGCTGGTCCTAGTTTATTAACAATTTAGATGAACTCTTGTAATGTTTTCAGTCTGTGTTTGTTAATATTTGAGCTTGTATTTGATTTTGGGCTTTCTAGCTAAGAACTGAAAGATTTAAATTATAGACCACCACAAGATGATTCTGAAACATTTTTTATCGATCTCGTCAGGAAATTCCAAACGCCTTCTACAGAGATCCATCTGAATTCCACAATATACTCAGGTAAGGGATGATTGCCAATTAGACTAGTCAAAACAAACGTGTACAATTGCCAAAGACTCGCTCACAGAAACCCACATTTTAATGATCAGTGTTTTTACCAATTTAAACTACGCGCACATTTCCCTGATTTGGGATGTTTCACCTAACAACTATGTACCATCTTCAGGAGATGAATCGACCATGATAATTCAAGGGTAGTGCCAGAATATTGAATTATCATGGTCGATATATCTTTTGCTGCACGGCATTGGGGCTAAATGGTTTAAGTAACAAATTGTAACAAACATTCAGGGAAATTAGTTTCTGAGGCCAAGAGAGCAGCAACTTAAAGATTTGTTTTTTACTCATTCAGCCCGACGGCCGTATTTCCCAAATTTTGGAGGCGTCGTCTAATGACTATGCACCAGTTGCTGGAGATGGATCGACCATGATAATTCAAGGGCAGTTCCATATTAGCTTGGCGCCTCGGCGCCAAGCTAATCTGGCACTGCCTTTGTATTATCATGGTCGATCCATCTCCTGCTGTAGTGCGTCAGGGCAGAATGGGTTAATGTTTTACTTTCAAAAGGACACTACAGTCACTACCCAATGTAAGTTACATGTATGTTGATGACTCTCCTGACAGTATTCCATATTGTTTTATTGTTATCTGTTATTAGATGTGTAGTCATTGGAATTGTAAAATGATGAATGTTACAAACGGCGACAGGAAGTACAGACACTGCGGCCACTGCCCCCTGGTGTTCATCATCAGTGACACCTCCAGCGGCAGCTCCAACATACAGAAGCTGTTTCCACCACACCTTCAGGACGACATCAGGCTGGAGAGCATCAGGTTGGTTAGCATTCACACGTTGACCCTTCTCATCCTGATGCACCCATTGCTTAAAATGAATTTGACTGATCGTTCAAGGGTTTTTCACAAAGTCCACCGGTAATCCCACCATACACGGTCGAAGCGTAGCGAAGAAGGCTGAACTCGACCGTTCCTGATGAGCTAAGCGTAAAGACTGGCGGGATACTGCCAAGCACGTGACAGGATAGGGAGGCAGGGGAGACCACTCAGGATTTCTTGGTAACGACTCCCTGGAGTTGCCTCCCTGGTTGTGTAGTATACACAATGGTTTCTTAGGCTGAAATCTGTAAGCTAAGCATACCTTCCTATTAGTAATTCCATCGGTAAGTATTTTTTGAAAAAAATACATTTTAGAGAAAAACTCATTTTTCCATTTATGCCATTTATGTTGCATTTTTTTTGCGTGGGAGTATGGAATTGAAGTTGCAGAGCATGCAGACATTGTTTCACATGGGGAAAAATGTGGTGGTATGGTTGGGGTTTGATAGACCATGATGATCTCATTTAGCCCCAACACCCTACAGCAGGAGACTGTGATAATTCATGGGTAGCGCCAGATTAGCTTGGCGCCTTCAGGTGCCAAGCTAATCTGGTGCTATCCTTGAATTATCATGGTCAGTCCATCATGGTCAGTCCATCTCCTGCAACTGACACTTGGTTATTACGTAACGCTTCTAAAATTTGGGAAATGCAGCCGTTGGGTTAAATTGGTTAATAATAATATCCTAAGTGTTTTTGTTTCTGTGTGTGTGCAGTGTGAATCCTGTGGCGCCGACTATGATGATCAAAGTTCTGAACAAGATAGCTAGTCAGGAGGCAGCACAGGTATTAATGTTTTGTCTTCTTTTTTTTTCTTTTTTTTAATTTCTCACTCAGACGTGAGAGGTAATTGTGATACAGGGTGTGCTTACTGGGATTGTAGACCTCGGAAATTATCATTTGTGTGCTGGTCTGTGATTTTGGATCTGACAGCTTGAAGCTGTAAGGTCCAAAATCACAGACCTCACGTATAGGGGTCAAGTCATGCAAAATGCAGCAGCGGAACCGTTTTTCAGGACTACTGTTATGGTAACTCACCTGTCATTAAAGATCATTTTTTCTCAAAAACGACTCAACTGTATAGTAAATATAATACTGGTTGGACAGATCTGTATTGGTGGCCACTTGCATGTAACGTTGTGATCAGGAACATTGTTCCTTATCTGCATGAGTGCTGTGGATGTTTTAGGGCAAGTTCCCTGTGCCATCACCCCGTGTTGTGGAATCCATCGCAATGTCCAGTGCAGGAGATTTGAGGTCGGCCATAAATGCTCTTCAGTTTGCCTGTAGACAAGGTAACATAAATAAAAAACACTGGGACTCACTATTGCATGTTTTTAATGGCCACATGGCTGTGTCTATGCGGGGGTGTTTACTACAGGTATTTTCTTTGTCATGCACCTGGACAAAAAGCACTGCACCATAAAAATTGGTCATTTTATCGTCCATTGATCAATTAATGAATGCAGTGTTGCAAAACCTTATTTGTTTCCTCAAAACTCTTACCGATGGCATTACTAATAGGAAGGTACGCTTAGCTTACCAATTTCAGCCAAAAAAATCGTAGAGTATACACCACAACCAGGGAGGCGACTCTAGGAAGTCGTTACCAAGATACCCTGAGGTGCCTCCCCTGCATCCCTCCCCTGCATCCCTATCCAGTCATGTGCTCAGCAGTTTCCCGCCAGTCTTTTCGCTTAGCTCACCAAGACTGGTCGTGTTTAGCTTGTGCTTCGACTGTGTATGGTGGGATTACCGTTGGATTTATGTGGTGAAACCTTGTGTGGTGTTTGGTGTTGTGCACATTGGATTACTTTGTGACATTTTTTGGATTTACGTGGTGGTTGGGCACTGGTGGGATTACTTGACTCTGGTCATGACAAGGTAAAGCTTCGGTTAATGCCTCAGCCGGCGACTTACCTGGCGGTGGCATTGACTGGTAATCTGTACTCGGCCTATTGGGAGCTCGGGCCCTCCTCACAACGGCCTTTGTCTTCTGTTACAGTGCTCGGGTAATGACCTGCACCAGGTGCGGCAAATTCCAGTGGCCCAGTGATGCCCTCAATGTGTGCCTCCTCTGCTCGGGCTGCTCCTCCAGGCGGACTTGCAGCACCTGCGCGACTTGGGCGGAGAAACGGTGGTCGCAGCTCTAGGCGTTCTACTGGATGGAAAGGCCGGCCCGGCTCAAGGAGCCACCCACACATGCTGCGACCTCAGCCGTTTAAGTACCGCAGAGACGGGCCACTTCAGACATCATGGGCTTGTCGGCGCGTCTAGCCCTGCTGCCCCCCTCCCCCGCCCCCCCCTCCCCTGCCCCCCCCCTCCCCCGCCCCCCCCTCCCCCACCCTCCCCCCCCCCCCCCCCCCCCCCACCTCCCCTGGTGCCTAAGACAGTGCTGCTCCACCCTGAGCGGGAGAAGGACCCTATCAGTATCTGGCGGGCTTTGCCCCCCAGTCAAGTCCTGGCACCAGGAGCTCTACCCCGCCTTTCGGCCAGGGAAATGCCAGTCCGCCCGCGATGGGATTTGCTTCCTAGGCGAGTTCAGGCATCAAGAGCTCAGTCCCCCCACACAGAGAGAGAAGGGAGATGCTGACCAAACAAGCGTCAAGCCCAGGCAGCAGAGAGGTTAGAGCCTGACAGCCTCCGGCCGGACGAGCGCCAAGACCAGGCCACATCCAGAACGCGCCTATAAGAGAAGGATAAACATGTCAGCCGCCGACCAGACGTGCGCCAAACCCGGACTTCCGATTCGCGAGACTGCCGCTCAGAGGAAGGAAGGAATGTCAGCCGTCGACGAGATGAGTTTCCCCGTCAGGTCAAGGAAGCCGATACCGAAGCCCCCCGCAGAGACGAAGGGCCTGTCAGTCCTTATGGCTGACAAGATGTGCTTCCTCATCGAGCTCCGGCACCCGGAGCCCCACCCCCTCTAGGAGCGATGAGAGGGGCACGCAGTGTCCCCAGTCACCTCGCCACGCGGTCAAGAAAGCTCCTCTGCCGGAAGAGGACTCGGGGTCTGCTTTAGGACTAGTCAACTCGCGCTTGGCGTCCCCCAGTGGGCGCTCGTCTCGCTCCGCCTCTCCGGTTGGAGTAGCCCCTTTCTTGCAGACTCTCCACTCCTTAAACGAGGCCTCCTGGCTCATCACGTCGTTCCTCCCCCTAGGCTCCTGCCCTCCATCTTTCCCCTGAAGAGGAAGGCCGTGGCGATGGGCGATGCACCTCGGCAGTCCAAGCGCTTCAAGTCTCTCTCTCAGCCGACGGGTTTCCGGGACCTCGCGGAGGCGTTTTCGGCACACCTACTACAGGACGGCTTTGGTGACTAGGGCTTCTTCTCAGACTCAAGATGCAGGTCACTTCCAGGCGTTCTCCTGTCCCCTGCCAGCTCTCGACAAGGCGGCGTTGTTGCAGATAGGGACCCCCCCGTGATCAGCAGATTCAGTCCTCGCGTGGGTTGGAGAAGACTGCAACTCTGGTCCGGAACTCCTTTGTGTGCGCAGGGTTCCTTGAGATGGCGAAGCAGTCCGTGGTTAAATGCTTGGAAGACACCTGGGATTTCTCGGCCTCTACCCCGCTATGTGGCGTACACACGGTGTTAGCGGCGGCGAATAGGGTGGCGTACCACACCTCGGCCAACACCATGGCGGCGGCCGCCAACTGCGACCTGATGCAGCGGGATGCTCTGCTGGGACTCTGCCTGTCACTCCCCACCTCGGTAAAGACACAGCTTCATCAGGCTCCATTCGGGGGGGACCTCTGCTGTTTGGGCCTACCTGGCAGTCGGTCAAGGAGTCATCTAAGGACCTCTGGCCAGCCACAGCCGTCTCCACTTCAGCACGCTTTCAGTCGGCCCGCAGAGCCGTGGGTCACGCCCTGTGGTCCTTCAGACCCTCCGCCACTCGTCTCCCCAGAGGCCGCGGCGCATCCCGCCCCCAACCTGCGCGCTCGCTGGCCTTCCCCACACCCACCCCTGCCTGGTCCAGAGGCGTCCGGAAGCTCGGGCGCGGCCGGGCTCGCTGACTTGCCCCCTGTCCCCCCACCAATTCCTGTAGGGTCTCCAGTCAGCGGGAGGCTAGCTTACCACAGCGGTGCGTGGCGTCAGGTTTTCCAGGACAACCCTTGGATTCTTTCGACCGAGGGCCTGAGGATCTCCTTCCAGTCTCCCCCTCCGTTACAACACTCCCCCCTTTGGACTCGGGTACCGTCGGATCAGAGCAAGGCGGAAGCGCTTCACGGTGAGGTGATGTCTCTACTCCAGAAGGAAGCCACGCAAGTGGTCTCTCGCCCCGACTCCCTAGTCTTCTACAGTCAGCTCTTCCTTGTCCACAAGTGGCGGCCGGTCATAGACCTCTCGGTGCTAAACAAGAACATTTTGGCCCCTCGCTTCCGGATGGAGACGGCCAGAGCCCTGAGGGCAGCGGTGCAACCCCAGGACTTCGCCGTGAGCCTCGACCTTGCGGACGCATATCTGCATGTACCCGTGCACCTGGCGTCTTGTCAATATCTGCGCTTCGCCTTCCGCGGAGTAGTGTACCAGTTTCGGGCTCTGCCCTTCAGGCTCAACCTCAGCCCTTGGGTTTTCACCAGAATTATCGACGGGGTCGTCTCCAGGTTCCGGCGGACTGCCACGAGCCCAACTTCTAACTATCTGGACGATCTACTCCTCCGGAACCAGAGGGCGACCGCCTTGGAGGAGGACAGGGATGCCCTGCTGACCTCGCTCTACCGACTCGGATTCCTGGTCAATGGAGGCAAGTCTGACCTCACGCCTTCGCGCAGGTTTGTCTACCTAGGCATAGAGTTCCTGATCGATCTCAACCGGGTGCGGCTCCCTGTAGGCCGGATTCAGAAGATAGCGAAGTTCGCGCTTCAAGTGGTTTACGCAGAATCTCTTTCGGCCAGGGTCTGGCTCCAACTGCTGGGTCTCCGAAGCGCAGCGGCGTACCTCCTACCTCTCAGCAGGCTCAACTCTCGCCCGATCCAGCTGCATCTGCTGCTCCATTGGCGTCCATCCTCAAGCGATCTGGCGGCCCTAGTCCCGGTGTCTCCCTTGGTCAAGTCTCATCTCCAGCAGTGGATGGACAGGGCCTGATTAGCGTCGGGTGTTCCACTCTTCTCCCCACTGCGCCAGCTCTCTATATGCACGGATGCGAGCCTCTCCGGCTGGGGAGCAAACTGCTGCCGGAGTTCATCACAACCTCAGGCAGCTGGCCGCGGGACTCAGACACATCAACTGGCTGGAGCTGAAGGCCTTGTGGTTGGCACTGGTCACCTGGGAAGATCGACTCACTCAGCAGGAGATCCTGGTTCTCTCCGACAACTCAACGGTCATGGCCTACATTCAGAACCAGGTTGGGACGCGCGTGCCCTCCCTCTGCATCCTTGTGTACCAGGTCCTCCTGTGGTGAAGAGATCGGAGCATAATGCTTCAGGCGCGGCACATCCCAGGCCATCTCGGCGTCCTCGTGGACTCCCTCTCGCGTCGCGGCCAGCTTCTCCACATGGAGTGGACCCTGCGCCCGGATATCTGCACACGTAGGGAGACACCCATGTTCTACCTCTTCGCCACAAGGTGGAACAGGCAGCTTCCACTCTTTGTCTCCCCCATTCCGGATCCACTAGTTTGGGCCGTAGACGCGCTCTCCATACCCTGGGATGGGCTGCTCACATACGCGTTCCCTCACACCGTCCTGGTACCAAAGGTGCTCCAGAAGTTCAGGGGCAGCAACACGGTTCTGTTCCTCGTGGCAACGTCCAGCTGGACCAAGAGCTGGACCACAGACCTTCTGAGCCTCGCCACGGATCCTCCCCTGAGGCTCCCCACCCCTCGTACGATGCTCAAGCAGCCCCAACAGCAGCTGTTTCACCCATGCCCGGAGCGGCTTTTACTATATGCCTGGAGATTGTCTGGCAAGCCCTCGTGACAAGAGGCTTCTCAGGTGCGGCGGTGGAAGCAATCTCTACAGCTCGCAGGGCCTCTACCCATAACATCTACGAGGGAAAGTGGCGGGTCCTCCAGCCCTGGTGTGCAGTCGAGCAGCTCTCCCCCACGGACTTGACTACCACCCAGCTGGCTGAGTTGTTTGTGGCTCTTCTCCCAGCAGAACCTGGCCTCCATCACCATCAAAGGTTACCTGGCGATGGTTGCGGACACGTATCGACACCTGGACCGACCAGACTCGGGCGCCTGCAAGGACCTCTCGGATCTGATGGCGCACCTGGATCTCCAACAGCCAGTATCCCACTCGCTGATCCCTCACTGGGACTTGTCCTGGGTGCTAACCTGGCTCAACTCGGAGTGGTTCGAGCCTCTAGCCCCGGCGCGGCTCGGAGATCTAACCAGGAAGACCTGCTTCTTTCTCACACTCGTCCCGGCATCACAGGTTAGCGAGAGATCCACGCCTTCGCGGTTCCAACCCTCCTGCCTCCAGTTCAGGGCCGATGGCTCGGTGCAGCTCCTCACCGATCTGGCGTTTCTGGCCAAGAACCAGCCCCCAGCGGCCGCCCCACAAGTCCTAACCGTCCGCCCGCTTAGGGCGACAGACCAGTCCCGGGAATCCTGTCAACAGGACGCTGGACCCTGTCGGAGCGGTAAAGATATATCTGCACAGAACTAAGACAAGGGCACTCACGCCTGTTCCTGCCCTTGGCCCCAGGCAGACGAGACATCTCCGCGCAGACGATCTCTTCCTGGCTCCGCTGGGTCATCCGGTCTGCGTACAAGGAGCTCTCCCCAGATAGGGATGCAGGGGAGGCAACTCAGGGTATCTTGGTAACAACTCCCTAGAGTCGCCTCCCTGGTTGTGGTGTATACACGATTTTTTGGGCTGAAATTGCTAAGCTAAGCGTACCTTCCTATTAGTAATGCCATTGGTAAGTATTTTTCAAAAAAATACATTTTCGAGAAAAATCCATTTTTTAGGGCTTACTACTTTTAAGACAAGGTTCTGAAGATGCTTCTCCTTTGTCTTGACAATTTCACTTTTTCACTGCTGGCCCCCCACCCGGGTCTGCCCTGGGGGACTTGGGTGGGGTTAACTACTTTTTAGTTCCCAGGGTCACCCTGGTCAGCCCCACAGGGTGGGTTTTCCCCTATATTCTGTGGCATGTGTTTCTGTCTACCCTTGGTCCATTCACCTGTATTTTTCTTTTTTAAACTCTCCCTACTGTCTGCGCTTCCTGTAGCTCTTGATATTGGATGTGTGTTGCTAAATGGTCTTAGGTTTATTTAGTGTATTAGACTGGCTGGTGACATACATTCAATATCCTGTTTAGTTTTTTTTTTCACAAGCAGTGGAGGCACATCCTGAGAAAGTCTTGTTGCTTGTGTGACGTTAAGCAATATACAGCCAACCAACCTTTTCACTGCCGAGAAAGGTCGAACAAAGCACGACCGCAAGAGGTATAGATCCTCATGAGCCCCCACAGTTGAGGGGGCTCATGAGGATCTGTGCCTCTTGCAGAGGCCACTTTTCATCCAAGTTCCTTTGACGTCCGGAGATTGTTGATTTTGAATTTACAGTGATTTCAAAAAAGCAGTTTGCGTCCACTGGCAGTGAAGGGGTTAAGAAATGCTTATAGGCAGTTCCGCATTTCTTTTTGAAAAGGTTTCCTTTATTCATGTAAGGGCTGCAGTGTTATTTTAAAGTGTGCTGTACCACACATGCTAACGTTCTTGCTGATAATTTTGTAATGCTTACCTCATTTTGTTTGAGTAGACACCATCGACCTGAGGCAGCTGACATCTGTGCTGAAAAGACTGAAGAAGGAGAGCTCGGGGTCAGGGAAGCGTCTGAAGTACAGCGCTACAGCTCGGCAGGACAGTGGGACTGCAGGACTGACAGAATCAGAAGTAGTGATCGGTGCCAAAGACACCACTTGTTTCCTTTTCCACGCCTTGGGGAAAATTCTCTATGTCAAGAGTAAGTGAGAAATAGCTTTTGGGATGCAGGGAGGGTTTGATGGATAAATGCATTGATGAAAATTGCGAGATGGGTATCTGTAAATTTAAAAAAAAGACTAAGAAATTTTTCTGCTTTTTCAGATTAAAACTCTTGCTTACTCAAATAGATATTTTATGTCTAGTGTACAGGAAAAGCCACAAACAATGCTTGGAAAATAAATGCGTTATTATTTTTACTAACATCAGTGATCTCTGCCTCTTGCATTTAGTGTTTTGGTCATTGTGTTCCAGCAGTGAAGGGGTTTAACCCATTACATCCTGAGGCTGATTTTTTTTAAAAATGCTTATTGTCCTATGAAGGCTACATTACAATTATAGATAGATCAACCGTTTCAGCTCAAGGGTGGTGCAAGAATAGCTTGGCGTCTGAGGCACCAAGCTATTCTGGCACCACCCTTGAAGTATTTTAGTCAAATTTATGTCAAGCAATGGGTGTATCAGGATGAAAGGGTTAATAAGTCACTGTGATCCTTTCTGTGTGTCTTAGGAGGTAATCCTGCAGAGAACAGTGAACATCCACGACTACCTGCACACCTGCAGCAACAGGAGAGGGACCCTTTGCTGCTGACACCTGAGGTGAGAAATTGAAGAGTCTTGCTCTCCTAAAAACTGTTTTACATTGGAGCATTTTTCCCCCTTATTGATATGATATTGTGAAGAAAAGACTCTAACCTTTTGGCCGTCGGTTGCTCTTTTTGTGGAGGTATTTCCTGCAGAAATCAACTCGACAAAGATCGCTGCCGGCATCCATCAGTACTCTTTATGCATGCAGAAACTTATGTTACAAAATATTGGCACATTTTCTGTTTTCAGTGCACTTGCGCCAACTTTTTAATAAAACTTGAACTTGAATTTAGGATCAAAATTCAAGGGTGGCGCCAGAGTAGCTTGGCGCCAAGATACTCTGGCACCACCCATGAACTAAAATGGTCGATCTATCAGAATTCCCAATTTTGAGTTCTGAGGACATGAGTTCATGATAAAAATCAACCATGCTGGTTGAAGGGTGGTGCCAGAAGAGCCATTCTGTCTCCTCTCAGAATATTCATTGTAAATGTGTACCATGCTGCATCGTGTCAGGGCTCGATGGATGAATGTGTGTCTGTTCCACTCCACAAACAATGCAGATCTGATTAACCCTTATCATAATTACTGAGGCTAAAAACTTCAAATTTGTACACTGCCATTATAGTACTTACAGATAAGGATATAGACCAATGGCTTTAGTTCAAGGGTGGTGCCAGAATAGCTTGGCACCTAGCGGTGCCAAGCTATTCTGGCACTACCCTTGAACTATTTTAGTCAAATTTATTTCACACACTGGTGTATTCCGAATGATGAGGGTTAACCCTTTAACTGTTGGTAGCACTTATTGTCATGATGGTTCCTGCAGAAATCATAGCAACAAAAAGTGCTATTGACAGCCAAAGAGTTAATATTATGATAACAGGAGGTGGTTGAAAAGACACACCTGTCAGGCGATTACTTCAACACGTTCCTGCACCAGAATTATGTGGACTTTCTGCAGTCCGTGGATGACATTGATCGAGCCGCCGACTACCTCAGTCAGGCCGACGTCCTATCTGCCCAGTACTCTGTAAGAAATGCGATCAGTTTCAGTCATATGCATGTATTCTGTAGTGTGGACCCTGTGAGCAACAAGGTCTCGGTCAGACATCAACAGATTGCATGGGCTAGCTTATGTTGATGTCTGCCTGAGGACCTTTTACTTTCGGGGGCTGTTCAGTGTCTATGTCTATGTTATTGTTGTGATTGTTGCCTTCTTCTCCACCCCACTTCATGGATTAGATTTAGAGGTTTAGTCTTCAGACTGAAAGATATGACTACCTACTGAGACCTTTTTGAATCCGCTTCTTTGATGCTGTCAGTTTTATCCCTTTAGCTGTCATTGGTCCTTTCTGTCGAGTCAATTCCTGCAGGAATCCAGTTGATTCCTGTAGGAATCGCCTTGACAAAACAGTGCTTCAGACAGCCATTGAGTTGGTCAAGCGATAAAGGAACATAATTATAACTGAATTAATGCATAGTATTTTACACCACTGTTACTGATTGATTTTTTCCCTGTGAAGTATTCAGCACTACGGTGTGCACCGGTGATTCTGTCCAGTTTTTTAGTTTAAGCCTTTGGCTGTCAGTAGCGCTTTTTGAAGAGGTGATTCCAAGCAGGGACCACCTCGGTCCGACAGCCCAAAAGGTAACCCTTTGCGAGTCGGTAGTGGTTTTAGTCACGATGATTCCTTTAGGAATCATCGTGACTAAAACCGCTGCCGACACCCAAAGGGATAAATATGTGCTGGTCTCTGATTACCCTTTGCTTTCCATGTGACACATCACTCTTATGACAGCTTTGGCTAATGAAGGCGAGTAGGGTGAACGTTTTGCCAGTATCATTATGTTGTATTTTTCTTTCATACTAAATTTTTTTTTTTTTTAAATCATGGGAGTCTGTGTTTCCTTTTTGCGTAGAGCCGGGGAGAGTTGATGGATTATTCTGTATCCGTGGCGACGAGAGGCTTCATCCACTCAGACTCTTCCATCAGTCGTTACACTGACACACGGAAAGGTCATGGCTGGCGACCTCTACATAAGTCGCAGTGGTTCAGTGTGCAAAAGCAGGCACGTCTCTTCTCCATGATGCCTTTATTTACACATTTAGCTCCCCTGTGCACATAGTAAACAGTATTGGTGGCTTCGTACATGAAAGGGTTGAACTACAGTGTATTGTTGACTTAACCCTTTTCATCCTGACACACCCATAGCTTGAAATAAAATAAATTTGACAGATAGTTCAAGGGTGGTGCCAGAATAGCGTGGCGCCTGAGGCGCCAAGCTATTCTGGCACCACCCTTGAACTAAAACAGTTGATCTGTTTACTAATCAGGAGAATGTAGGACAGTAATCAAATTTTACAAAATCAGCCTCAGGGGTAATGGGTTAACTGTCTTCTTGTTGTTGTATACTGTCTTCAAACAATGCTGACCATGTTTCTCTCTGTACAGTCGATTTTTACCAGTTACATGATCTGTTTTCTGTACAGTCTCAGCAGAGCAGAAATGCAGCCATGAAACTTTTCAGAGGTGAGAAAGAAAACTTGTTTACACAGTAAACCACACAGAGCTCCTGTGGGTGCACACACAAACACGCATGCACAGTAAACACACAGTGCTCTTGTGTGCGCACACACACACACACACACACACACACACACACACACACACACACACACACACACATAAACAACACTCACACACACAAACAATACATCCATACTCATGTGTGAAACTTGAATGAAAAACAGGGATAAAATTCTGGTCAGATAACCAGGCAAAATTTGTTGTTCACGGTCTGTTTGGGGAGTGTCGTCTTGTTGAAGGGTGCCAGTGACCACATTTTCAATAATGACATTTTGTAATACAAAATTAACCCCCGTGTGCATGCAGCCACCAGTACTGTACACAGTTCAGGTGGTTCTGTGCACAGTGGGGTTAGCCCCTTGCCTGCCAGTTGACGCCCACTTTTTTTCTGCAGTCTTTGTTATATCAAGGCCTAAGAGCCCCAGCCATCCAGGAACACAGATTCAAAGTGATGTCAGCAAGAGGCATACATCCTTATGACACCCCACAATTGCTGGGGCTTGTGAGGATCTATGCCTCTGGCTGTTAAATTGTGAGAAGGGGGTTAAAGTGCCATTACACATAAATCTAAAGACAAATTTCAGTACCATTTGTGTTTGTTATGCCTTGTCAACACACGTACACCTAATGAACTTCTACAGCAGTTTGGAATTGGATACACAGCAAACACACGCACATAATCACGCTCGTTTATTCTGCACAGCTGTTAGCAGATCACGTCTATTTTTAGCTGTTGCTTGTACAGATAGCATTGTATATATAGAACAGAACGGAGTCACTGTAAAATTACTTCATGTAAAGACAAAATGTGTTAGACAGGATTCTCCTGTGTCTAAATGAATCACAGCTAGAGCTATATGTAATATTTGTGACAGAAGTGTTTCTTTGATCAATTATGGCAGGTAGTGGGATTTTAACCCTTTTCATCCTGATACACTTTTGCTTGAAATAAATTTGACTATGATAGTTCAAGGGTGGTGCCAGAATAGCTTGGCACCTAAGGTGCCAAGCTATTCTGGCACCACCCTTGAACTAAGATGGTTGATCTACCTTCTAATCTGAAATGTTGCCTTTAAATGTAAAAAACCCAGCCTCAGGATGTTATGGGTTAAGTGAAACTGTTTTCTCTTTATTTCTCAACGATTTCATGGGTATGTGTCTTGTGTATGTTTGACAGGCTACCATTGGGACCCTGAGTTACTGCTGACGGAGATTGTGCCCTTCATTAATCTTATAAACCCCACATTGCATGACCCAGGTCTGTGTGCGTAGTTTTGTTGTTTGTTTGTATAAATGTGTCACCATCGATGATAATAATTTCACCCTAAGGCGCCATCTCAGGCGATGGATTAACTAGTATTGTTCAGGGTTAGCACTAGATTAACTTGAAGCCTTGGAAGGTGCTGAGCGAATATGGCACTACCATTAATTAATCCCTTCACTGCTAGCGGACGCAGATTTGTTTTTGAAGTCTTTGTGACTGAACACCAAAGAGCCCCAGCCACCCAAGGAACACAGATACAAAGTGGTGTCACTCAAATTCACTCTGGTGCCATCGATAGGCTTAGATCACTGATACAACATGGTGCCAGCAAGAGGCATAGATCACTGATACAACATGGTGCCATCAAGAGGTGTAGATCCTCATGTGACCCCACAACTGCGGGGGCTCATCAGGATCTAGTCCTCTTGCAGTTGGATTGTGTTCCCTTTTTCTCATCAGCAAAGGGGTTACAAGTTTTAATTTAACCCTTTGCGTGTCGGCAGTGGTTTTAGTCGTGATGATTCCTATAGGAATCATCGCGACTAAAACCTCTACCGACACTCAAAAAGAGTTAAATTACTGGTGGTTTGTACTGGATTAAGTATGACATTTTTTTTATTTGTGACATCAGACAAGTTAAGCTGCCCATTTGACACCATGTTTGCTTTGGGATTGCATTAGAGCCAGGTATTTGGTAAGGAAATAATATGAAGCAGGCTACCTTGTAGGTTTTGTAAATGAAACTTTAAAACATGTGACTGTTTTAACAATTGCTTTGCATTGCCTATGGTCTTAGGTACCTGAATTATTACTTTTTGAAGCTACAATGTGTCTTGTATGGCCTTGACCTTGGGAAAATGAGAAGACATAAATTATACTTCCTTACATACATAAGGTGGTGTCCTACAATAGCTCATTTGCCACTGGAAGCTGGGTAGCTCAGGTGGTAGAGTGTTCAACTCTTGTCCGAAAGGTCATGGTTTCGATTTCAGATGGGGTCAAAATTTGTTCAGACTCTGTTTGGTCTCACATCTTTGAAATCACCTTCGTACATGATAGACAACAGATGTTAAACCCTAAAAATTGCAAAGTTTGATCCTTTCTCTGATGAGTGACATAAAACATAAATTTTGTCACTATGTACATAGCGTTTTGGGAATAGTGATGACAATGATGTGAAGCTTATAGTGCTGTCATCTCGCTGCTCGCACTATTATTCTTTTTCAGAATGGCTATGGCTATGCCAACCCACAGAATGTACAACTGGCGCAAAGCGCCATGTGTTTTTATGTGTGTTGTGTGTACATGTAGCAGTGTGGTGTGGATCAGAGGGTGGGGTGGGGTAGAGTGGACAGAGGTGGATCAGAAGGATAAGCTTAAAAATAGGAACAACTTTGGGCTGGGAATCCCATCTTGTCATTCTTTCTTTTATTTTTGAGTATAGCTAACAACTAAATTGTTCTGATTTGCTTTTTAATTTTGCAGGACAGATATCCTTCGTACAAGATATTTGTCAGTTCACAAGACGGGGTTTCTCATCAAGGTGATTTATTTTTCTCTGTTTGTGTGTGTGTGTGTGTGTGTGTGTGTGTGTGTGTGTGTGTGTGTGTGTGTGTGTGTGTGTGTGAGAATGCATGCATTCATTGTATAATAATAATATGCATTCACACACAGACACACATACACACACACACACACACATGTATTTGTACTGGTATGTTACACATTATGCATGCAATTTTTGTGTAATAATGTGTAACATACCAGTACAAATACACTTAGTCTTATTTGGCGTGAAGACTGTTATGAATTTTCATTGATATTTCTTTAGTATACTCTAATCATTTTGAGTATACTCTAATCATTTTGAAGACCTGTTAGGGGAGGGGGACAGTTTAACATGTACTGTAGACATTGGAAAAATCTAGTTGTTATATTCATTGTTTTTGTTGTTTCTATTTAAAAATAGGAACAGCTTTCAGATGTGGCTCATCGGAGCGCGTTCAGTAGCATGCACATGATGTCATGGGTGCGCGGGCCCTAAATTCTGACAAAGAAGTAACAAGATAAAAATTACATCACATTCATACCTTGATGGAAAACATACTTTTGGTGCCAAGCGGCGTATGTGCGTATGATAAGCGCCGGCACTTGGGGACGGAAAAGCTTGAAAGTTTAAGGTATATACCCTACAAGAATTCTCCCAAGGTTTTTTTGTTGTTATATTTTTATTAGACTACACATTGACAAGAAAATGGCAGTTTCATGAAAACCAGTTAACCCACAGTTGAGTGACGGTGATTTTTCTTATTCTTACAACAGTACATATATTGCATAAAGCTTGATTAAAGGAAGACATTGTATGGGTTTGTATTGTGCACCTCTTCAGCTTGTTTTTAGCAATAATTAACTAGTTTTTGAAAAAATTACTATTAACCCTTTTAGCCCCAAGGTCCCATTTCTCACATTTTGGAGGTGTTGTCAAACGACTGTATACCCCGTGCAGGGGATGGGTTGAGCATGATAATTCAAGGGTAGTGCCAGATTAGCTTGGCGCCTGAAGGCGCCAAGCTAATCTGGCACGACCTTTGAATTATCATGATCAATCCATCTCATGCTGCAGGGTCCCAGGGCTAAAAGAGTTAAGAATTTTTTTCTTTAAATGTGCATACAAAAGTAAATAAATCAAATTTGCCTTTATTTTACCCGTACGATTGACCATAATCATACCTGACAGCCGAGACAAACTGTAGGCTTATGTAAATACCGTATTCAAAAAATTATGCGATTATTAATGAGAAGATTGTTTTTTCGTTAAAGAAATTAAATTGTTTTAAGATTAACCTTTATAATTCGTGAAATTAATCCCCAAACGTGATTTTAAAAAAAAAATATTTAATTATCACTCAAAAAGTTCTAGAGGTACAATGCTGGTTAACAAACTCATTCAATATCTCCCTTTTATAATAATAATAATAATTATGAAGTGCAAACTCCCTGCAGTGCAGTCTCTAAGCGCTGTACAATGCAAATCAAAGTTAAAAACTAAACACAAATCAGTAGACAGCAGCAACACAAAATACAAATATTACAATACAAATTCAAAAATTAACAGCACATAAACACACCCAAAGCACAAACAACCATCGCAACAAGAACTGGCACAGGGTCATCATGATGTTATTGTGAAACAGAGAAGAGACTGGAATTTGGTAAGAGTAAGACGGAGTAGTGAGATTGGAAAAGATGTGTTACAAGCTGACTTTTGAAAGAAATGACTGTGGGGGCATCATGAATGTGCTTCGGAAGCGACTGGGGCCTGGAAACATAAGGACCTTTGACCAAAGGACTTTGTATTTGTTTTTGGAGCAACTTTGAGCTGGGCATCCCATCTTGTGCTCAGATATTACAGTTTTCCACCTTTCAGGCAACTGAATAACCTACATAAACAAGAGCCCTCATCTCAGATCCCTCCCCTCTATCCGCCCTCCACCCCTTCCCTCCCCCCCCCCTCCCCCCTTCCCAAACAAGTTTTGATGTTTTAAGACATCATTGCACTTACAATCATTTAATATTAATGCCACATATGTACCAGATGCGGACCAGAGAGGCTGGATGAGAAAGATGTCATGGACGATTCAGTGGAGGAATGTCAAACTTCAGCTGACACCCACCCTTCTCTCATTGGAACTCAGAAATCCACTGTGACCAATAATAACGCTAGCATGGAAACAGAGAGTGATGATACTTTGCCAAGCAGTCAACAGAGTGTGCAAGCTGCACCAGTGGCAGCCATTGATGACGATGATGATGAGTGTGTTATTGAAGACTTTGATGACTGAAGATGAGATGAGTTGTTCAAGGGCAGTGTGTAATTAGCTTGGCGCCTAGATAGGTGCCAAGCTAATCAGGCACTACCTTTGACTCAAGGTTGATCATTTATTGTTTACAAGGAAGAATGTGCTGTTGAACTCTTCCATAGGTGACTTTCTGAACGATAACAGTCTGTCTCATTTTCATTTATTAACTCATTCACTCATTCAGCCCCGACACCACAAGAAGATATGGATCAAGCATGATAGTTCAAGGGTGGTGCCAGAATAGCTTGGTGCCCATAGGAAATGGATTGTACCCAAGTCTTTGCTTTAGCTTTCATGCTTGATCCATTTCCTGCATTTTGCCCATATTTGTTTTATTTGACTGTTGAAAAATTCTGGCTCTTTAGCTGCAATTGTGTGTACAAGTGCAATACAAACAACACTTTTGTTTGAATTTCTGTCAGTATGATTGTCCCATGCGAATTACAGAACTTACCATTTGTCTAGCATGTGTACATATTTGTGGGTACAATACACATAATTGTTTCTTTGTTCCTGAAGTTTTCTCTGCCCTGCTTTAACCCTTTGACTGCTGAGAAAAATTGAAAACCAGTCAACTGCAAGAGGTCTAGATCCTCATGAGCCCCTGTAGTTTCAGGGGCTCATGAGGATTTATACCTCTTGTTGAAACCACTGTGTGTTCATGTTCCTTTGACAGCCTGAGATTTGTGACTTTAAATTTACATCTATATTAAAGAAAATCTGCGTCCACAGGCAGTAAAAAGGTTGCAAAATCCATAATAATTCATGGTCTATATCTGTGCTGGTATGGTTCAAAACCACAAGCTTTGCTAGGAACTAGTATTCGTTAGCCAAATGAAATTTCTGAAGGTGCAAAAATGAAAGAATGGAGAAATGAATTATTGTTGTACAGTGTAGTTTATTGTGTGAGTATGGAGAAAAATGGATTATATAAAGTTTGTACAGTGTTCATAGATGATCGGAGATGAGTGTGAGGTAGTGTTTGTGCTTGCTCAGTATTTTATGGTCAATACAGATTGTAACAAAAGAACATACATGTATTTGGAGACTTTTCAGTACATTCCCCGGTATCAACATGACTTTGGGCACATGACGGCCGCAGTGGGCCCACACACAACTGTGCGCGGGCCCACTTCAGCCGTCATGGGCCCAAGGAGCTTTGCTCACTAGGCTGAGACAGCAGACAGGCATATACATTGGGGGATGTACATAAATAGCATGCACGCACACACGCATGCATACACATTGTTGTGAAATACCTTTAGGTCAGTGTGTGTGTGTTTGTGTTTCATTTCGTTACATCCAAATAGATCTTGATTTTGATGTGCCCGATATAATTTGTAGAACAAACGACAGTGTCCATTTGTTGTAAATAAAATGCTGTATCAGTGTACATAATGTTAACTCATTGCCAACAACCAAAGTGTTAAACTTGTAAATAAATTGCTGTATCTGTGTACATAATGTTAACCCATTACATCCTGAGGCTGAATTATTTTTTAAATTGCTTGTTGTCATGTGGAGGCTACATTACAGATTAGGAGATAGATAAACCATTTTAGTTTAAGTGTGGTGCCAGAATAGCTTGGCGCCTGAAGTGCCAAGCTTTTCTGGCACCACCCTAGAAATATCATAGTCAAATTTATTTTGAGCAACAGTGTATCAGGATGAAAAGGGTTAACAGTCCATGAATCTCACCCATCTTTCCGCCCTGAAAGATTATAGCTACAGCCTAAGATAGATTTCCCATAATAGTTCTAGAGCAGTGCCTGATTAGCTTGGCACCTGAAAAGGTGCCAAGCTAATCAGGCACTATCATCGAACAAGTATGGTATTCTGGGTATTCTGTCTCTTGCAACTGACAGAGTATGACCCTCAGTATTAAACATTTTATGTCATTCAACAGTGCAGACTAATGTGAGTGTTTCAAAATTCCAGCGCTGAAAATCAATTTCATGCAATTAAAATGTGCAAATGTCTCATGTATTGTTGATATAGTTCCCATTTACTTGTTAATTTCATTAACCTTCCAACCACATAACTTATTCAGCCAGACGAATGTGGTGAGACGATTTTGACGACGTACTAAAACACCCATGTCACGCCATGTAGCAGACTTGGTTTATATAATGGTTCCTCACTACAAAGGTCACAATGGAAATACCAACTGAAACCTTGGCGTCATGAACTGACGATCATATTCATCATTCTGAGCAACACGGGTCTGCATGTGGCTTCCCTGCGTGAGCAAGAGAAACGGATCCTCACGAGCCTCAGTACCTTGCTTTAGGGGCTCATGAGAATCTAAGTCTCTTGCAGACTCGGTGACTTGTTTATTTGAGTCACCCGACCCATAGCATGTTCACCCCACAGCATGTTCACGTCAGCTTTTGTGAACAGACAAATCTCTGTGAAACTGATGAGGCCATTAATTTTGAGACAAAGCACAAGCCTAAACTACTCTTGTAAAAGATACATTTCGCTGTCAGAGGTTTCTATACTGAGGAGTAAAAGAAATGCGACATTTTTGGAATCATCGGAAACACCTTGATGAAAAGAATGTTGCATTTCTTTTGCTTCTCAGTATATACCAGAAAAGGGGGGGGGGGGGGGGCAATGAAAATGTTGGCGGGAGGTGGGGGCTCCCCTAATAACTTTGGGAGAAGAAAGCTAGAGAGAGAAAGAAGGAGAGAATTAAAGCTTCATTAACACAATGACTGAGTTAACCCCTTAATTATATATTTTTTGGCCAACCATATCCATGTCTCCAGCACAGAGTAAATACCATTGGAAGTTACCCCTAAATCATCATTATTTAAACAGCCACATTTTTATGAAAATCAAAAATAATACTTAAGGGGTTAACTCAGTCATTGTGTTAATAATACTTTAATTCTCTCCTTCTTTCTCTCTCTTAATTAGCTCATATGTCCGCTGTCGCAATGTTACTATGTATGTACACACAGCCCGTTGCTAGCACTCTGACTGGGACTGCGCATGACTAGAACGCGGCCTGCCTACACTGAAGTAATATATGTAAAGCGAATAAAGATATTTACCACGTCGCAATTAATTCATCAGAGCTGAAACGTTTGCACAGTCACCCTTAAATATGTACAAGCACTACCTCGTATGCATTAAATTGAAAGATTGACCCCGAGATATGCTTAAGTGCTCCCTC
>BTPG01000005.1:124368985-124388501 GCA_036245525.1 Semisulcospira habei | reverse complement strand
TAAGCATATCTCGGGGTCAATCTTTCAATTTAATGCATACGAGGTAGTGCTTGTACATATTTAAGGGTGACTGTGCAAACGTTTCAGCTCTGATGAATTAATTGCGACGTGGTAAATATCTTTATTCGCTTTACATATATTACTTCAGTGTAGGCAGGCCGCGTTCTAGTCATGCGCAGTCCCAGTCAGAGTGCTAGCAACGGGCTGTGTGTACATACATAGTAACATTGCGACAGCGGACATATGAGCTAATTAAGAGAGAGAAAGAAGGAGAGAATTAAAGTATTATTAACACAATGACTGAGTTAACCCCTTAAGTATTATTTTTGATTTTCATAAAAATGTGGCTGTTTAAATAATGATGATTTAGGGGTAACTTCCAATGGTATTTACTCTGTGCTGGAGACATGGATATGGTTGGCCAAAAAATATATAATTAAGGGGTTAACTCAGTCATTGTGTTAATGAAGCTTTAATTCTCTCCTTCTTTCTCTCTCTAAAGCTTTGGAGAGAAAAAAATTGGGAGAAAACAATCTTAAGATTGTTTTGCTTTATTTATTGTTTAGAAAATAAATAATTTGGGAGAGAAAATCCTTCATATCCCACTGTTTGGTTTTCCGCAGGTTGGACTGTCGCTTGCCTTCGTCGACGCCCATCATCCCTCTCCACCCCCACCCTCCCCCCCCCCCCCACTCCCCCTACCCCCACGCCCTTTTGCCGTCCTCTGTTGTTTGAGGATGGAAAGTAATAACCACGGTAAGGCACATAGGTTCCCCCCCCCCCCCCACCCCCGATGAAAAATGTGCCCGCCCCATCTGCAAGAGACAGATTTTCATTGGGCCCTGCGGGGCTGCAGGAGCACATAAGAATCTTTGCCTCTCGCAGCCGTTTGAGGTCGCATCAATTACTCGTATCTCTGCTCTTCGCCACATATTTTATTTACACAAATTTCGGAAGCAAGAAATGCGAAAAGCGTTAATTTAGCAGCGCCTATAAAACAGAACGTCACGTTCATTGTAGTAATCAGGCACTGTGACGTAAAATCAAATCGTGAACCCTGAGAATGTAGGTGTGTTACACAGTTGTGTTGCATGCCTGTGCTCGTATGTTGGCTGCATGGTGTTACAATTCAACAATAAATATTGCAAAATATGCATTTTACAAACTAAGTATGTTTGCCTGAGCCGATTATTACATTTGTTTTTATTTTAATGCATTTAGGACATGTCCAGATTGTATGTCCGTTGAGGAACCTTGTGACACTGGATGTCTAGGAGTTTCCGCATAAGTGCCCTTGACAAATGCTCGGTTTGACGGTCCGTTTCAGTCCATTTGCAATTGGCATAGATGCTCATGAGCCGCCTCTGCAGCTGTAGGGGCGCATGAAAATCTTTACTTGTTCTTAACCCATTAGATCCTGTGGCTTATTTTTTTTTTATTGCTTATACAAGTTATAGTGCTATGAAGGCTAGAGTAAAAAATAGATCAACCTTTTTGCTCCAAGGCCGGTGGTGCCAGAATAGCTTGGCGCCTCGGGCGCCAAGCTATTCTGGCCCCACCCTTGAACTATCATAGTCAAATTTATTTCAAGCAATAGCGTATCAGGATGAAAAGGGTTCAACTAGCAGACACACAAATTATGTTGCCCATGTATTCGCCTAGGTGCGCCTCGAAAGAAAGGGAGACGTCCGGGTCATTAGCCTGCGACTATGTCTGTCGTCGGACTTGAGGTCAAATGCCATTGAGATGTATAATGTGCCATGTACAGACTACCCGGTAAGTCAAAGGTCCTCGGGCCGTCGTCGGGCCAACAGCGGCCCGATGGCTTATAGCGTACTGTCACTGTGTAGCCGCTTTCGTATCAGTGTACACGTGTGGATAGTTCGCAAAATTTTGAGGGAAGACTGAGTCGGCTTGACATCAGCAGTGTGTATTGTTGGACTCTCGACAACTTTGCGTTTGGAGGGGACACAAATAGAAGGTATGTGTCTGGTGGCATGGACATGTGTAGACAAAAGAAAACAGACGCGCATGCAAGTACACATACACACACACACACACCCGTGACTACGCTCTAGCACGCACACTCAGTGCAGATGCAACCATTTATGTCGTAATTGTCGTTTCTAAGAGTGTGTCTTTATTTGCGGGTATTTTCTTTAGTAATTGCATTTTACGCGCTTTTAATTTTTGATCACACACGCGGCCCCGGCACAAACAGAATGTTAAGGTGGATAGCATTCATTTGAGTTGCTCATTACAGTGAAAACAGAACTTCAGTTGTAAGCAGACGTGAAAACTTGTAAGTAGACGTTCGCTGAAGAAGCCAGCAATACACGGAATGATGCACTTGCTTGCACGATTATGCATGATACTTACGGGCAAACTTTTGTACTGCCTGGTCACAGCATTGACCCCTTCCCGGCAGTGCGGGAAGGGGTCACGAAGCCGTTAGACCTCTACACAAGTTTGCCATACGTATCATGCATAATCGTGCAAGTGCATCATTGAAGCAGTGAACACAATTCAGCTGCAAGAGACACAGATCCAAATGACGAGCCCCCGCGGGGGGGGGGGGTCTATGAGGATCTGTCTTGATGAGATCGATTTGTACCTATGTTCCTTGGATGGTTGTGGCTTTTGATCATTGAATAAACAAAGATGTCAGAAACAACAATATGCGTTCAATGGCAGGGGAAGGCGGGTAAAATTATACTTTAAAAAAATACTTTTGACGCACCAAAGAATAATAAATCACTTTTAGGTGTCTTTTTCATTCTTCAAAATTCAGCGAAGACTTTGACGTGGATTTTTGGTTTTGACATTTTCGTTTGTTTGAAATTATGGTTATGCTAACACTTGTTAAAATCTGTCAACTTGCTTTCCAAGCCCATTCGTTTACTCACTCAAGGCGCCGCGCATCAACAGCTGCGGAAGTGTATAGCGTTGCCGGCACGTTACGACACTTCCGCAGCTATTGATGCGACGCGTCATGAAATGAGTTCAGCTGTGCGCATTTTAGGACACGCGTACATACTTGTAAAAGAAATATAATGCTTTTACTTGTTTTTTCCAGTTAATACGTAGGTGTAACAGTTTTTTTAAATAATCAACGTAAACAACAAGAAGACATTTAAACCCCATGGGGACTGTGTTGTGGAAATCATTGCCAATTCAATGCCGGGGAAAATTCCCAGCCGTCAAAGGAACATGGATGTAATGTAGTTTCAGGAAGGTGCATTGATTCCCATGAGCCCCCGCAGCTGCGGGGGGCTCATGAGGGTCTATGCCTCTTGCAGTTGGGTGGTGTTCATTTTTATCGGCGTTGAAGGGGTTGATTTGTTTTTCGAATATGACATTTTAAGATGTAGGCTTAATCATCTCAAGCATCTGCAAGCATCTTGTTGGTCGATTTGCTAACATTCGTGCAGATTGTTTCAAGCTGAACTGTATCTGCACTAGAGTGTTTGCCGAATCAATTTACTCTTCTTTGTTCAAAACTTTAAAACAAACAATAAAATGTCTTACTCTTTGAAAATTCACCAACGTGTAGCAGCATGGCCTAGATCTGCCTTAACTCATTCCGCAGCCCCGACGCACCACGGCAAGACATGGATCGAGCATGATAGTTCAAAGGTGGTGCCAGAATAGCTTGGCGCCTATTCTGGCACCACCTTTGAACTATCATGCTCGATCTGTCTCTAGAATTGTGATACAGTCCTTCAGAGGGCAACTTCAAAATTTGGGGATTTCGGTCCTGGGGTAGAATGTGTTTAAGGTCCAAAATCAAACACCACCAGCAAAAAAATCAGTCAAGGTCAGTAACTTGAGGTTATCAGCCAAGCTTTCCTACTACCTGTAGGAATCCCCTCAACAAAAGCGCTACCGACAGCCAAGAGGTAAAGAGCTAGACAGTTATGCATCTGCCCGGTCACAGGTAACAGGTCACACTGATTTAAGTTCAGAACTCAGGGGCGGATCTGGAGGGGGGATGTTCCAGGGTTCCGGACCCCCCCCCCCCCCGCCCCTTCAACCCACCACCCCCCACCCACCCCCGATCCAAAATTCTTTACTGAAATACTATAGCAAGGTCCATTTTTTGGAGGAGACTCCCGTACGTTGCCTTGAGAACGGACGACTAGGGAAAAGATTCAAATAGAGCCAGGCCAGTGAGAAAAAGTGTGAAGACACTTAGTGAAAGAAGACAACACGTTTTTGTCAGAGGTCCCGTTAGTACTCTTTCTATGTAAATTTCTTCGCTCATAACAAGCTTTGGATATATAACGACAATAAAAAGTGAGTCCCCTGGAGATGTGTTATATCCGAAGTTCACTGTATATAACTGTGGAGATATCACCTCTGGCAGTGCAGGAATTAACCTCTTTACTGCTGAAAACAAATGCGAATAACAACACCCAGCAGCAAGAGGCAATGAACATCATGTGCCCCCGCTGATGCAGGGGCACATATGGTTCTTTGCCTCTTGCTTACCCTAGTCACATCTGTGTCTCTTGGATTCAGTGATGGGAGTATTCAGTGTTGAATTTGCCCTGTTTTCAAAGACACATACTAATGGTCAAAACTTAAGGGCCACTCCACTTTTTTCTGTCATTGTTTATCGTCGCAAGTACGCTAATAAAATACAATGTTCTTTCGATCCAAATGGGTTAAAACTTGACCTTAGACAGTCCAATGTACAGAGAACAATAGACAACAATTCATCAATTTCCACGAACGTGTCAAATGCGCGGGAAACATCGTCAGTTTTTGTGAAAAGCTGTGCGAAGTTGGCAAGCGTACCAAAGGCAGGCAGGCAGGTGGAAGAACTCGGTAAAGTCGTGATGCACGTGCTAAAGGGGTCAGTCGTGAACACTGAGCACCTCTGTTTCGCTACAAATACCGGTACAGTAGGGGCATACTATTGTCACTTTCCTAACCATGCCACCACGACGAAGCCTAACGCCAGTTGATCAAGGCCGGGCGCTAGCATGGCTGCAGGATGGAATTTCCGGACGAGAAGTTGGGAGACGTCTTGGGGTGTCCCATTCAGTGACTACTAGAGGCTGCTGACAAGATTCCAAGAAATTGGAAGGGCAGAACGACGACCCTGCTTACTGCTCGCGCTGCACCAGCAGAAGGGAAAACAGATAACCCTGTGTTGCGGCTGTGCGCGACCGAACTGTCACGTCAACCACTCTGCGACGTCAACTGATGCAAGCTGCAAACGTTAACGTCAGCAGAAGCACAGTCTGCCGACGTCTGCGCGAAATTGGCTTGGCTTCATGCATAGCAGCAGTGAGAATACCCCTCACTCCAGCTCATCGCAGAGCCCGGGTTGCCTGGTGTCAACATGTGAGGTGGAACAGACTCCAGTGGACTCAGGTTCTGTTTACTGATGAGTCACGGTTCACTGTGTCCTTCAACGACGGCAGGGTGAGGGTCTGGAGACGCTAGGGCGAGCGATGCACGGATGGATGCGTCCAAGAGGTAGATCGCAGGAGATTCAGTCATGGTCTCGGCAGGCTCCAGCAAGGAAGGCAGAACCATCCTCCACATCATCCGAGCCACCCTGACTGGACTGCGCTATCGGGACGAGATTGTGCAGCCCCTCATCCAGCCAGCTCTCCAAGCCATAGGCGACAATGCTGTTCTGCAGGACGACAACGCTCGACCTCTTCGCGCCCGTGTGGTGGATAAGTACCTTGAGCAACGGGGCATCATGAAGATGGAGTGCCCAGCTCGTTCACCTGATCTGGCTCCCATCGAGCACTTCTGGGACGTGCTGGGGCAACGTGTAGTCAGCAACCACCCCACATCAAGGCGTCCCCCAGCTGACTCAGTTCATGCATCAAGAGTGGGAAGCGATCCCAAAACATGTTCTCCAAACCCTGGTAAACTCCATGCGTCAACGCTGCATTGAATGCTTGGCTGCAAACGGTGGGTACACTCGCTACTGACTGGACCAGTCTTGTGTTACTTTTCAAATGAGGGGTGGGTGAACATTCTAGCGTACTGCTGTTGTTACAATTGCTTGATTTACTCAAAACTTGAATGAAATTGTTACTGAATAAATTAGCAAAGTACTGACTGCAAGTATTGTTACATTATTTGTGTGGTGTTGTCGGTGCGTCTGCGATAAAAAGTGGCCCTCAAGTACAAGTTTTGACCATTAGTATACATTAGCCGCGTCCCCTGGCAGTGAAGGGGTCAATATCGCATTTCCAGTCGGTCTATTTATCTTCCCTGAAGTGGTTCAGGTTGCATTGGCAAGGAAACAGAAACGCCACACCCCGCCCTACTTTACCGGCGACATGTTCATTGTAAGCTATGAAGTTTGCCGCTATACCTGTACGTGAATAGCACCAGTGCAAATCCAGGTTCGGCTGTGCATATATATATATATATATATATATATATATATATATATATATATATATATATATATATATATATATATATATATATATATATATATATATATATATATATATATATATATATATATATATATTAACCCGCGCCATATCACACTAAAAACTTCAAATATGTACACTGCCATATGCAAGCTACATTATGGTACTTACAGATAAGGATATAGACCAATGGCTTTAGTTCAAGGGTGGTGCCAGAATAGCTTGGCGCCTAGCGGCGCCAAGCTATTCTGGCACTACCCTTGAACTATTTTAGTCAAATTTATTTCACACACTGGTGTATTGCGAATGATAAGGGTTAAACGCAATCCGAAGGCCAGGGGGAAGAAGTCAGTAATCCATTCGTCTGCAAGAGACTTCGATGCTCATTAGCCCCCGCAACAGCAGGGGCTCATGAGGATCTGTGCCTCCTGCTGTTACCACTTACGATCCTCTTTCCTTGGGCGGCTGGGGCTCTTCGGTGTTGAATTAACAGATTTCTGCGTCCACAGTGTGGGTGTTAATTCATACCGTGAAGAAAGTTTTCTAAAGTAAATGTTAACAGCTTACCGCGCTCAAAACTAGACCGCGGGTCGTCACGGCCGCTCTGAAACAATATAAACTTTCACCACCGGCTTAGTGTGCATGCAGCCAACTTACTGTTTCAGTGGCGTGGGAAGATTTACGTAAAAGGTATAATGGCCCAACCTTTACAAAATTCAGCCCATAAGTAGGGAACGGGGCAGGTAAGGATCAGTTACCTCCCGAGGGGAAGAGAGAGAGAGGGGGGGGGGGGGATGTCCAACTTTGTGTGTGGGAACTTTAACAGGCTGTGCGCGGGCCCACTGCGGCCGTCGTGGGCCTGAGGACGTTTTGCTGCTGGGGTTACTGCAGGCCAAAATATCGAGAAGCCCTGGGGGAGGCGGGGGGGGGGGGGGGGGGGGGGGCGGGGGGGGGGGGGGGGGGGGGGCGGAGGGGAAGTCTTCATCAACACTTTCACCAAGTCAATGAGCAACATATTTACACATTTACAAGGTGTCTACTGGTGACGTTGTTATAGAATATTGTTCTCTTTCTATCTTTTAAATTTTATTTTTGGTGTGTGTGTGGCGGGGAAAGGGAGGGGGGAAGAGGGGCCCAATCATCCCTGGAAGCACCACCACCACCACCTCCAGACTCCGCCACCTCTTCAGGGTAGGAGGAATGAAGGGTAAATTAAATGAAGCCCGGAATGATGTGACCAGTAGGCTTACATACTAACTATTTTGATTGCGTTTTTTTGTCGAGGCGATTCCTACAAAAAGCACTACCAACAGCCTAAGGTTTAAGCATGTCCAACATGCCTGAGGAAAATTTTTTCGAATCATTATTGGCCTGAGTTTCACTGCAGAACAATAACACTTTGCATATTTCTGTGCTTGGAACATCAGCTTTGTTGCGAAACTTGACACTGAGTTGGGTCTGGACTGAGAGGTGTGGTCCAGTACACGTTTATATATATATATCAAGGTCCGACAGAAGGGGTCGGCAGTTATTTGGCAAAATCCAGTGAGTCCGATTTTGAGAAAAGCGAGATTTCATTGTAATACAAGGAAAAACGGGCACACTGGCTTTTGCCGAACAACGGCACTGTTGGGCCCACGTCAAGGAAAAGGTGTGACAACACAAATTTCTGCCTTTGTCTGCCATATCTGACCCCATCCCCACCCCACCCCACTGACCCCCGACCCTACTCTGGGTTCCTACGCCACTGTGTTTACAGTTTCCTGCGCCACTGTGTACCTCAATGCACAAGCGGCGGGTTCACGCTCATATTTTAACCCGGTGGTGACATCCTGAGGCTGATTTTATTTGCAAATTTGCTTATTGTCGTACGAATGTTATATTACAGATTACAAGATCGACCATTAAATTTTTAGTTCAAGGGTGGTTCCAGGCCGAATAGCTTGGCGCCTGAGGCGCCAAGCTATTCTGGCACCACCCTTGAACTATCAGTCAAATTGATCATTTTATGTAACAGTGTATCAGGATGAACAGGGTTAATGTATCCTACTGCCACAGATGACCGAGTGAGCGAGCATTTCTAGAATTGTTACTGTGTGTGTGTCAGCGTACACATATTCCGGTATTAAGTGTATGTGTCAGTAACGAGAGGTACAAGGCTCCGCCTTAGTCACAGTGCACGATCGAGTCTTCTCTGGGCCGAACAAGCTGGTGTGCAGTCTGTAGTGCTGTCGGGCGGTGCGTGTGTTTGGGTACCACTGGTGCTAAAGCAAGCTTACCGTTGGCCGTGTAATCAGCCTGTTGTTGGTCTGTGAACCGGTGTCTGAAGATCTCTGTGCTGAGGTGAGTGGTGCTTCCGTACTTTCAGTCTTTTCTTCGTGATTTTAGGGCGAACTGACTGCACTTATAAATTTTCCGTTTAATTGTCGTCGTTGCACCCCTCCCTCCCCCTCACCCCCACCCCCCCATCACACACATACACAAGATAACGCGCGTCAGTTTTTCTGTGTGCATACTACAAACACAGCGCCGGATTAATCAGTTTTCAAAGTGGGGGAGGGGGGTGCTCAACTTTTATTTTTTTCTATTGCCAGGGTCTAGTATATATATATCAAAACACCACAACCGAAACTGCTCTTCTGACGTTTTTCAAAGTTTCTAACTGGTGTTACGTACGGCACTGAAACACAAGCGTTACAACTCAATTTTAAACACACTTATTTTTAGTTTCCGAGGGGGGGGGGGGGGTGCTGTAGTACCAAAGCCCCCCCCCCCCCCCCCGGATCTGGCCCTGCAACAGATCTATTAATGGTGTCAGACCTCGGGTGTTCACCATTTTTGTTGTTGTTGTTGTTGTTGTTGTCTTAGCCCTGTGAGTGTCGGCAGCGGTTTTAGTCGCGATCAGTGCAGGAATCATCGCGACTAAACTGAACCGCTACGATTTTTTTCGGGCAAGTTTCAGTGTCTCGGCTGCGAGCTTCGCCGGGGTGGAGAGAAGTGGCAGTGTTCTGGTTTTTAACAACTGTTATTTTCTTTTAGTAGTACCTGGCCAAAATAGCGGCAAACCGTCAACTTGAAAATTAAATCAGTTCTTGGTAAATTCCGGCCAGGCGATATTCTTCAAGAATTTTCTGTATAGTCCTTACCATCCGGAATCAGTCGAGATTCAGTTCTTTCTTCTCAGTAGTGAATCGGTATCTTCTACCGGCTGCTGCTGTTTTATTTTCCGGTACTGATTGGCCTTCAAAAACCGATAAAATACCAATAAAATACTAAATATTGCGCTACCTGTTACTCAAATACTAAGTGTCTTTTTTGTCTATTGCCTTTACGCGCTTAATAGAATGATGATAACCCTTTGCGTTTCCGTTGCGGTTTTTGTCGCGATGATGATTCCTACAGGCCGGAATCATCGCGAAAAAAAACGCTACCGACACGCAAAGAGTTAATTATGTATCCGCCATAACAGTACCTTGTACGCATGACCGTTAGAATATCTTAGTTTTTCAGTCAGTATGGCACAGGATTTTATTTTATTTATTTATTTATTTATTTATTTATTTACCATTTCAGTGAATCGTCAGAATTGGATGTCCACCATAGTGTTCTCAGCCTTTTGACATTACATTCAGCGGGTCACACAGTCGACGTTTTCGATCCAGTTTCAGTTTCTGTGAAAAGCTTCGCGTGCAGAGAAGGTGCACTTCTCATTTCTTGCATTTTTTTCCTCATATAAAATACTGATCACGTAACGTAAGTTGCCAGCCTGCTGCAGAAAACTTCTACTTTACTGGTGCAATGGAACGCGTAACCCCACCAGTAACTCCATGTAACCCCTTCAGTTTGAGGCTCGGCTGGAACCGACTTGTTCCCGGAGAGGCGTAGATTCGCATGAGCCCCTCCGGCCGCAGGGGCTCAAGCGAATCTATGTCTCTTGTTGACGGTTGACAGAACGTGATGAGGGCCTGAACAAGGCTTATCTCCGCTGCCGAGACTTTGCCTCGTCAGTGCATTATGCGATGCTACCCGTCAGTCTTGGGCGAGCGTACACAAGATGGATGTTTTTGCACTTTTTTGATACAAAAAAAATATTGTAATATATATATATATATATATATATATATATATATATATATATATATATATATATATATATATATATATATATATATATATATATATATATATATATATATATATATATATATATATATATCTCGGTCTGGGCCGCAGCCGGATAAGCAAGTTATGTCAGTTCCAGCTCGTTATCCCCCCTTCCCTTTCCCCGGCCGGCTCCGCCACTCATCATCACACATACACCTCCCAAACTGACACCCATCCGCCTCTCTCGACCCTGACCCAGTGTGCAAAAGGCCGTTGGGCCGACGTTGGCCCGATGGCTTTTGCGCACTGGGACCTAGCGCTAAGGCTGAATTGTGCTTGCCGGTGAGAGTAGGTTGCTTATGGGTATGTTTTCGAGGTGTGACTCGACTGCAAAATCCTGGCCTCTCTCTCTCTCTCTCTCTCTCTCTCTCTCTCTCTCTCTCTCTCTCTCTATCTCTCTCTCTCTCTCTCTCTCTCTCTATTTGCTGGAGGTCGGCATCAATTTTTTTCTGAGCCGGTTCTCTCTCTCCCCTTTCTCTGTTTGTGTCTCTGACTGTGTCGCTGTCTGTCTCAGTGTCTATCTCTCTCAAACACACACACACACACACACACACACACACACACACACACACACACACACACACACACACACACACCCGCACGCACGCACGCACACACACACACACACACACACACACACACACACACACACACACACACACACACACACACACACACACACCATTGTCGTGTTTGTGATCATGTGTATGAATGGTCTGTTGTTCAGCTGTAGCATGTGCAAGTTTGAAAACTGATCTTTTAACCAAATGCTTTTACCTTTATAAAATAATAGTTTATTGTTCAGTTACTCTCTCTCTCTCTCTCTCTCTCTCTCTCTCTCTCTCTCTCTCTCTCTCTCTCTCTCTCTCTCTCTGTACACATTTTGACACCAGCCAGGGGCGGATCAGTTACATCGAGGGGGAGGGGGTGAGGAGGCGGGGGGGGGGGGGGGGGGTTCCAACTGTTTGTTTGGGACCTTTAATCTTCCCGGTCGCCGAAAAATCATTGCACTTCCTTTCGTGAACTCCAGACTCTTATTTTGTCTGCGGGGGCCCTAGACTGTGACGTCAAAGAATTCCGTGGTGACGTTATTTTTCTAGCACATGTGGTACACATAGTGCCACTATCAATGGCGCTGAAGGAGTCAGATTCGGCGTTTCATACGTTTCAGCGCAAATCTAAGAAAACGTGAATATACCCGGCGAAAATCTACCTGGGTGTAATGTAAATGTGTTCTGTTGTTAGTCAATTGAGATATTGTTGTTTGAGTAAATTCAAGCCTTTGTCGATTTATGCTGGGCTGAATCTTGCTGTGAAGATTCAAGTTTATTTAGTCCTAAAAGGAAATGGGAAACTCGGAAGAACACATTTGCATTGGGCAGATGCACGCCTGGCTGAACGTGCGCTGAGTACATTTTGCCGATGGAGTAGTAGTGTAAAGCTGGGCAGTTTTATGCCCAAATATAGCGGAATTTACCACTTCGTCACCAGTTGCGGTAATCAGAAGGACGGGTAAAGCTTTGTTTTAGTGAGCAATATTTTGCTTGATATAGTGCCGGTAACAGACAGATGTGATTACTTGATCCAAATAAAAAGGTCCTCGGCTGACGCCTCGGACATTTGGGTCCGGGACGACCTTTTGATTTGGGTTTCGTAATCACATCTGCCGGTTATCGGCACTATATCAAGCAAAATGTTGCTCAGTATCACATAATTACATGTGTATCTGCCATCATCTTTATGACGTCTCTCTTTTAAAAATAATTCGTTGACTATAATCTTTATGCGATACCTAGACACCTTTTGCGTCATTCATTGTCTCTATTAGACATTACTAGAAATGGCTTTACTGCTAGCAACCATTTGCTTAACTTCGGTCGGACCAAGCCATCAAGGTAAGATGTAACAGTGAAGCACCAAGCAGTGCAATGTATCTTTTTAAATTTAAAAAAAAATCATTTACAATATTCTGATCACACTTTAAGTTTTGTTGCAAGTTGTGCGGGGAGTTTATGTTTGAACCGTTGCAGTCAAAAGTTGAAGTAGCTACTATATTGTGATCGGATTCATGAGTTTACCCCAATGCGGACAAGATCATCGGGCAGACGTTGGCCCGCGCACATATGTGGACGGGGTCAACGGCGGCCGACGTCGGCCCGATGACCTTGTGCGTATTGGGTATACCTCAGTGTGCGAACAATCTTGCGTGCGCGCGCGCGAGCGCTCGCGCGCGTATGTGTGTGTGTGTGTGTGTGTGTGTGTGTGTGTGTGTGTGTGTGTGTGTGTGTGTGTGTGTGTGTGTGTGTGTGTGTGTGTGGTTTAGTTTGAGCATACAAACTGCGCTGAAGTGGGTTGGTTGGTTTACATTGCTTAACGTCCCGACAGCAACAAGACTTTCTCAGGACGTGCCGCCTGCACTGCTTGTGAAAAAAAAAAAAACTCAGAATATTGAATGTATGTCGCCAGCCGGTCTAATACGCTAAATAAACCTAAGACCATTTAGCAACACACATCCAATATCAAGAGCTAGAGGCAGCGCAGACAGTAGGGAGAGTTTTAAAAAGGAAAATACAGGTGAATAGTGCAAGGGTAGACAGAAACACATGCCCCAGAACAGAGTGGAAACCTCACCCTGTGGGGCTGACCAGGGTGACCATAGGAACTAAAAAGTAGTTAACCCCACCCAAGTCCCCCAGGGCAGACCCGGGTGGGGGGTTGAAGTGGGAAATAGGCTACACCCTTACAGCTTAACGCCTTTAGTTCACTATGTACGAAGGTGATGTCAAAGACGGGGCACCAACTAGGGTCCCAACAAAATCCTGACCCCAGCTGGAATCGAAACCGCGACCTTTTGGACAAGACTCGAACGCTCAACCGCTTGAGCCCGGTTGAAAATGAGAACACCACGTTATGCTCACAAGTATAGGACCTATCGTTTGCCCGAAGTCAAGGTTAATCTAGAATTGTTGTAAGTAACATTTCATGTACCTAAGACCCTAGGCAATGTAATGTAACTTGTTAAAACAGTTACATGAATACTTTTATACTGCAGCCTTTGCGTCAAACTTTTTCTATCCATGATCGTATCTGCGCACCCGCGGGAGTAGAATCACTCTGGTTGTCTCCGACCATTCGCAACCGCTGACAGCGGGAGCGAATCGTGTGAGACAACCAGAGTGGAACAGATTATGTTTCGAGTGAATGTAAAGAAGAGCTGTCAATATTTGCCCTCGCATAAATTATCATAAATTGCGAAATTAAACACAGCTGAAACGCACAAGTACAAGTCGTTTGTAGTGTTGCATACCGATAATAGCGTCCGTATCTATATTAGTTAACGGTATTTTTTAAAATGTCGTACCGCTATTTTTTTGGGGGGTATACCGGCAACCCCAAATATCACTGTTCCACACCACTCAACCACACACATTAGCGCTCGCATAAATTCTCTGTATCGTCGAGGTATTAAACTCATACTTCCTAGACTCGCCCCCACAGACAAAAAAATCAAATCTCTTAAATTGCTGGCATTAAACAAACAATTCGAATTTAATCGGTGTGTATTAATGTACAAGATTTTACACGAGAGAGCACCACTCCATTTGCGAACTGTTTTCACATAATCATAGAACACGAGAAACAGGTCGCTCCACCTACCAAGAACAAGACTAGAATATATATAAAACTAGCCTGACCTTTTCAGGTGCAAAAGCATGGAATAATTTTCGCCCAGCATCTTAAGTCTATTTCTAAATTTAGTATTTTTAAGGATCGCCTTTATCGCTTTTTACTTCTAAACTAATACCACGATTCAATTCTCCTCTATTGGTGTATTGTATTCTCAAAGACATGTTCTAATTACAAGATGACCTTCAGCTTATGTCGCTGTTATTATGGGCTTTTTTGTTGTTTGTTTGTTTTCGCCTTTTATGCTTTTCGTACACTTGAATGTTCTTGACACTATGTTTGTTTGTTTATTTTTTAAATATTTCACTGTGTTGCTCGATGTATATTTATGTGTGTAGAGTAGCAGGACAGTTGTAAGAGAGGCATTCGCATGCCTTAAACTTTACCCTGAATAAAAACGATGCATCCTCTCTCTCTCTCGCTCTCTCTCTCTCTCCTCTCTCTCTCGTAAACCGTATTAGATTACGACCATTTCAAAATCGAACTAAACTTTTAGTGAAAGTAAAACTGAAAAAAATAATATGCATGTGTATGAAGTGATGTGATCAATGTAAGCCTGAATGATAGGAATAATTGAAAGTGATCATAATAATCTGCAGACATGCTGTTGTCTTATTTACAGCAAAAAAGACAGTTTACCTACAGACTAAACTTTTAATGAACGTGAAAACTGGTGATAATATGCATAACATCGCACCTCATATGATTCAAATAAGCATAGGCCTATTTAAAAAGGCTGCCATCCAGAAGAAACAGACGCATTGGAGTAAGAATGGGATCTTCATAGGAGACTATGGTCAACTCTGAAAATTTAAGACAAGTGTCACGACCCCGCTCCCGGGGTGCGAACTATGAGTGCCGTCACTCGAGATTCACCGAACCCACACTAACACAAACCTAACACAAACACCAGAGGAACAATGACGACGACATTTATTACATAAAACCCTAACAATAAACAACTATTCACACTCAATCTTAACCACACGCTCACCCGTCACATTCACACACACATACGTCCAAACCCCCCAAACTAAATACCCTTACTACACAATACAAAATAACGGATAAATAAACTAAATATTCCTAATGCAACAGGCTGAGGAAACTAATATAATACAACTAAATATCCTTAATAAAATACAAACAAACAATATATAAATAAAACTACTATCCTTAATATAACAGATTGAAAAGCTTAACCCATACGCCACTAGACCCCGCCGGAAGCACAAGCGTCAAGCGCTAACGCCAGTTATACCAACGCCTTTGCTTCCGCGGAGAGTATCACAGCACGTGGCTCCTTAAGTAATACAATAGTTCACATAGCACAATATCAACTAAATGAACCAAATACGCTTGCTTACTAACTCAAATAAAGATCGAGAAAAATGAAGATTGTTCGAAAGCCACTATCCCTCCTCAGCTGGAGTACGAACGCCAAGTTCGAGTTAAACTAATGTCCTAGCAAACTAGGCATTACCAGCACAAGGCTCTTAACTAGCCCTTCTCAGAATACACAAGGCTCCTTTAACTAGCACGTCTTAGAACAATATCACATAAGCACATGGACACTAAACAATATCGCATATGCAAATGGAGACTAAACAATATCACATAATTTAATATCACTGAAAGTTGAATAAACAATATATTTCACTCACAAACCAGATAGGTGAGGCTAGCGCTGGCAGAATTGTCAGTACTCAAACCAAGGGGAATCACAGCGCTGGACAGACAACAGTTAGATCCCCTGCCCCCGCCTATCAGGCACCCAATCGCCAGCCCACAGAGAAATACGCAGGTATAGAATAAGACAATCATTTCCATTCCTAATAAGAATGGATCAGGTCTCTTATATAACCCATGTCTTTCTCCGGAACTTAGGAAGTAGGCAGGAGAAACATACATACACAAACATGAAGGTGCGCTACTATATGTGGTCGGGTAAATACCCTGATTTCCCACAGTAGATGCACAGAACATTACACAACAATGTGAGTATCATGTATACCTCGAGGCAAAATTTGTATCGTTACATTGTTGTGTAATGTTCTGTGCATCTACTGTGGGAAATCAGGGTATTTACCCGACCACATATAGTAGCGCACCTTCATGTTTGTGTATGTATGTTTCTCCTGCCTACTTCCTAAGTTCCGGAGAAAGACATGGGTTATATAAGAGACCTGATCCATTCTTATTAGGAATGGAAATGATTGTCTTATTCTATACCTGCGTATTTCTCTGTGGGCTGGCGATTGGGTGCCTGATAGGCGGGGGCAGGGGATCTAACTGTTGTCTGTCCAGCGCTGTGATTCCCCTTGGTTTGAGTACTGACAATATATTTCACGTCACGGGACCTTCTCGCCGGAAGCACAACCGTTGAGCCCAGCTCAACTCGACGCTCTTGCTTGCGCGATAAGGTCTTCCGTAACACAGGCTACTTTAAATATAATAACTCAAAATGTCACTGTAACAAAGCTCCTCTCGCAATACAGTCGCTACAAGGAGATGAAATATACTAACGTTCTTTACAACATAATTATACGAAAACTTCACGTAAACAGGTTAGAAAGAACTACATGGGACGACCCGACCTGACTAAATACGAGGCGTGCCGCGACACTCGCGAAGGCACACAGGTCCGGTGTCGTAGCCCACAAGGCAGAGTGACACAGTCAGCTTCCCCGCAGTACCACAGCGCGGTGGCAGACTATCCGGTTAGTTCTTTGGATTTAAAGATGATGTCATCCGTGAAGACGCCCCGGCTAGGACGAAGACAAACAAGACAAGACAAGCCAGGGGTAAAGTCGCAGCTCTTCCTCTCTTCTCAGGACACCGACTTCTGGGCTCGACCAGGGCCGTCTCGCAGGGACGCCACAGAAGGACGCCACAGCTACTTGAGGCGGCGGCTAATGGAAAACCACGCCCGCACAACCCCCCCCCCCCCCTCAGAGACTATGTTGAAAAAGACGACTGTTTCCGTTCGCTGGTGGAATGCGAATGACTAGTAATTTAGACACCGTTAGGTTAGCGAAAAAACGCTCACCAAGTCTTGGGATGTACAAACACGTGGAACACTAACCACCCGATTGCGTTTAGACAGGGCGATTCACGCGTGGTACGCCAACATCCAAACTCCCGTACGGCAGCAAATACACGTGTAACAGGCCAACTACTACATACCTACGCTATCGCTATTCCGTTGACTAACTAAACCCTGTCACCCCTCTAAACTTACCCCCTACAAAATTAGACGAAAAAAATCCGTGTCGTGACAACAAGTAAGGGGGAAATTGGTGTTGGGGGGGGGGGGGGGTTGGGGGCGTGGGCCGGAAGGGAGCTACTGGGAAGTGGCGAGAAAGAGTGGATGAGGGAGCACTATCGACAGGTCCTTCCATTTATACTTGATTAATTCATCCTAGGACAAAATATTTAATGCTAAGACGAAATAATCTATGCTAGGGCAGATTCGATTTAATCCTAGTAAACTTATGATTAATCCTAGGACTAAGTCCAGCCAGTCAGACAGCAAGAATCGTCCCACAATATATGACGAGATCGGTGATTGGTGGAAAATACGTTCATTCATTGGACAATTTCACCCGAGTAATCATGGCTGATTAGTTGGAATTAGTAATTTGTCCTGCAATTAAATCGATTTGTCCGGATTAAGTCGAATTTACCCTAGGATTAAATAAAATTTGTCCTAGGAGAAATTATTTAGTCCTAGAATAAAATATTTTGTCCTAGGATGAATTAATCAGTTAAAAATGGAACGGCCTGCCGATGGTGCTCCTTCATCTACCCACCTCCTTCTCGCCGCTTCCCAGTCGACCCCTCCCGCCCCCCCCCCCCCCCATTCCCGGCCCTACCCAGTAAGCAATGATACTCAGGCCCACGACGACCGCGGCCGTCGTTGGCCCGAAGACGTTTTGCTACTGGGGTTACCTGTCTTAAACTTTCAGAGAGTTGGCCATAGTCTCCTCTGAATATCCATTTTTTTTTTTTACGTCAATGCATCTAATTGGTTCTTCTTGGTGACAGCCTTTTTCAATAGGCCTATGCTAATTTGAGCCATCCTGAGGTGCGAAGTTATAAACCAGTATGCAAGTAGTAAACACCCTTTGATTGTTTTGACTCGGCGATCCCAATCTGTCTGTCGCGTAAGATCTGGAAATGTAAACAGAGCCTTGTCGATTCGTGGCCTATGCCGGAATGTTCTATATGCCCAAACGATCAGTGCAGACGTGTTTATGATCCAGCGTTCCACTTGTGCACTGTGATTTTGGACCTTACGGCGCTAGCGCCGTAAGGTCCAAAATCACCGACAAGCACACATTTTGTCCTTTAGGCTGCACGTTTCTTCCTCGCATTGCTGTATACAATATATAACGTATATCTGCAGTGCAGTGGAATGAATTGTTCCTATGCGCCGTGTCTATGCCATGGCACGAGTTTCCACGAGTGCAGGACAGGAATGTTGACCTGTATTCGAATATATGCAATAACTGATTGATTTCTTTTAATCGCCTTGCGTATACTACACAACTAGTGCACACAAGAATACAACCTTGAGTCACGTTTAAGTCCAATAGAGTCCAAAATCACAGATCAGCGTACATGTTAACCCTTTGATTGTTGGTTGCTTTTTGTCGAGGTGATTCCTGCAGGAATGAAGAACCAACGGAGAAAGAAACACGCTTAGAGAAAACAGTTACAACACAGTTTATTAATATTTCGAAATATTTTCAAAAAAGAAAACCTTGAGAAAAAAGTTTCCCACCACGCTCCCTTCCATTTGCAAGTGACATAGATTCACATGAGCACCTGCAGCCGCAGGGGCTCATGAGAATCTATGCCTCTTGTTGATCACGACGGGCCTCAGGTGTTCCTTTATTTGAGGGTGTGGATCCGGGGATATGCGAGTAGCTGAATAACCAGGAACTGATATTTGTAAGACACGGCATATATTTTCAGTCAACACCTTTCATTTCCTCAGTCCCTTCCCAATGCGCAAAAGGCCATCGAACCGACGTCGGCTGCCAATGGTCCGCGCATGGCGGCTGACGTCGGTCCGATGGCCTTTTGCGCATTGGGCTTCTTCCTCCAACTCTCTGCTCTCCTCCCCCCCCCCCCCCCACTCAAAGAAAACAAACAAACAAACAAACAACAACAACAACAACCACACACACGCACGCACGCACGCACGCACGCACGCACGCACGCACACACACACACACACACACACA
>BTPG01000005.1:124333985-124366485 GCA_036245525.1 Semisulcospira habei | reverse complement strand
GAGAGAGAGAGAGAGAGAGAGAGAGAGAGAGAGAGAGAGAGAGAGAGAGAGAGAGAGAGAGGAAATGAAACTTTATTTCCCAAGGATAAAGAAAACCTAAAATAAACTTCAACGTTAAAAACGTAGATTGACTAGGAATAACAGCATCAACAATATCGGCAATACAAGGCGCTCGCGCCACGCTGATAACTATGGTTGGTGGGTGTGTGTGGGGGGGGGGGAGGGGAGGAAGGGGGGTGGAGGTGGGGGGGGGGAGAGTGTGAAAGAGGGGAAAGCGTGTGCCTATGGGTGACTTTGAAAGCGACCTGTTCCCGACAATGGAGAATCAATAGTTGGCAATACCAGTTTTGTATTCAAAATGATGATCTCAGTATGCCTTACAATAACAAAGAGGCTAATAGCTTTTGAAGTCTGAATGTAATGAAATGAAAGACTTCCCTGCTCTCCTCAGTTCGTCTTTGTGCGTAGGAGAGTTCCGACGACGTTTATCAGGGGTACTTGAAAACATCCGTTACGGGTGCATACTCGCATGGATTAGAAAGAAGAGTAAAAAAAAGTCTCCGCGGAGGAAAGACAACATTAACACATTCTGCCCCAGGACCGAAATCCCCACATTTTGAAGTTGCCCTCTGAAGAACTGTATTGCAATTCTAGAGACAGATCGAGCTATCATGCTCGATCGGCCATGTCTTGCTGTGGTGCGTTGGGGCTGATTGAGTTAACTCATTCTACCCCAACGCCGAAATCCCCCAAATTTTGCCGTTGTTCTCTGAAGACTGCATTTCAGTGCAGAACACAGATCGACCATGATAGTTCAAGGGTGATGCCGGAATAGCTTGGCGCCCATAGGCGCCAAGCTATTCTGGCATCACCCTTGAACTATCATGGTCGATCCTTATCTTGCTGTGGTGTGTCTGGGGTAGACTGAGTTAAGAACCCGTTTTATCAGGAAAGTTCAGCAGTCAAAGCCCATCCCAGCGCATACCTCTTTAATGCCTCCATTGCGTTATACTTCTTGTGTTTTCTTTTTGATTTTTTTCATTAGTATTGTTATATGTTTACAGCCAAACGCGTTACAGTTGTAAGGAACTGAGGAGAATAAAGACAAAATAATTCGGTCGGACCGCGTTCCGTGTATTCTCTCGGCTTCATTCTTTGTTGATCTGACTTTATTAGGATGGTAAGATGGAAAACAGGTTACATTCTCAGCCACATGCAATGAATTTGCCGAACTTTAGTCCTGAAAGTTGTTCATTTGGTGCAAATTCCTTCAGTCACGGATTTGAGAAAATTGCCACAGCAAACTAAATAACATCCTGAATTATAGCTGCTTTCGAGACATGTGGCTACTGATGTCGCCGGGAAAGACTTTATATTACTATGTCTGTCTGTCTGTCTGTCTGTCTGCCTGTCTGTCTGTCTGTCTGTCTGTCTCTCTCTCTCTCTCTCTCTCTCTCTCTCTCTCTCTCTCTCTCTCTCTCTCTCTCTCTCTCTCTCTCTCTCTCTCTCTCTCTCTCTCTCTCCGTCTCTCTCAACCCGGCATTTGAGAGATGCATTTTAGGTGTCAGTAAATTCTGATGTGCTTTTCTCAGAAACCCATCTATCGGTTCTTTTTTGTCTGTTTCAACATGACTTTTTATATCTTATTATTATCTTTGAAGAATGTTGTGTGTTATGAACATAATTTTGGTCCGTAGAAAGAAAAAAAAAAACACGTTTAACCCTTATCATTCGGAATACACCAGTGTGTGAAATAAGTTTCCGAACGCCGAACGAAGTCCGCCCCCCCCCCCCCCCCACCCCCACCCCCTGCAGGTTCAACTTAAGCGTCGTTGAATGTATAGAGATAACTCATTTCGGTGTTCACGATAGTTAAACCTTATCATACTGAGGCAAAAAAAAGCTTCAAATTTGTACACTGCCATATGCAAGCTACATTACAGTACTTACAGATAAGGATATAGACCATTGGCTTTAGTTCATGGATGGTGCCAGAATAGCTTAGCGCCTAGAGGCGCCAAGCTATTCTGGCACTACCCTTGAACTATTTTAGTCAAACTTATTTCACACACCGATGTATTCCGAATTATATAATAAGGTTTAACGGAGTGTCACAAATAATCACTTTTCAGCCAACGTGTGTGCGTGTTTTATATCAGCTTTGCTAACTACGTAATCATTCACTCGTTACAATGTTCTGATCCTGATCTGCCCTTCTATAACAAGAGCGTTATACTTATTTGCAAGACTTTCCAGATGCGCCCATAACACGTTGACAAAAGTCGTCCACACATGGCCTAGATGGATGCTGAAATTGGATACATGACAAATTCATTCTAGCCATTGTCTTCTTGAACCAAACAAAGAAAGAAACAAACAAACACCACACACGGTACTACAATCTAAAATATTTCTAGAATTCTCCTCTCCGTCTTCAGTTTTTATGCTCTTTATATGTTCATGCAGCAACACCTTTTATAAATGAAAATACAAGGTACCACCTTCACTGCCAGTGGAAGCAGATTGTATTTTTGAAAGCATTGTACTTTCAAAGTAAAAGCGCCCCCGTCCGACAGAGAAACATGGATGCAATGTGGCTTCAGCAAGAGGTATAGATCCTCATGAGCCCCCGCAACTGCGGGGGCTCATGAGGATCTATATCTCTGGAGTTCGGTGGAGTTCAATATTTATCCGCAGTGAACGGGTTATAATTTCATCTGTTCTCTCTCTTTCAGTCCCGGGAGCCATGGCGTCGTCGTGGGTTTCCAAATACAGGCAGACTCTTATCATCGTCGCTGTCGCCATCTGCGCTCTCGTCATCATTATCACCCCCGTCATCTATTTCTCTACCAAAGAATCAAGCGGCGACAGTGGCTCTCAGACCGGCACGGGTGCAGCAACGGGATTTCAGGAGACGGGGATCGATTGTTTCCCTGAAAAACGCAGCGCGTACGTTCGGCCGACCAAAGAAGCGTGCATAGCCAAGGGATGTGTTTTCGATGAGAAGGGCTTCCTTGCCGGCAAAGGTGGGTTGGTTGGTTGTACATTGCTTAACTCGTTGGAGACGCGTCGTACATGGATACGCGGCGACTCGCCTCGTATCCGTACACGGCACGTGTCCAGTGAGTTAAAGTCCCGACAGCAAGACTTTCTCTGAGCGTGTCTGTGCTGCTTGTGAAGAAATAACTAAACAGAATACTGAATGTATGTCGCCAGCCGGTCCAGTTTGCTAAATAAACCTAAGACATGCTAGGGACGCTGCACCTTCATGCTAATTTATCGTATCCTAGTTTTTTAAAAAAAAAAGAAAAAAGTAGAAACTCATTACAATTACAAAATATGTACAGGGAAATGATTTATCAACAAACAAACAAAATAAATAAATAAATAAAAATGCGTTAGCCGCAAACACATAACGTATCACCTCTTAGGTGCAACGCACATCCAGTATCAAGGAAAACAGGCAGCGCAGACAATAGGGAGAATTTAAAAAAGGAAAATAATGGCGAATGGTACAAAAGGTAGACAGAAACATATGCCCCAGAAAAAAAAAAGAGAAAAACCCACCCCGTGGGGCTGACCAGGGTGACACTGGGAACTAACAAGTAGTTAACTCCACCTAAGTCCCCCAGGGAAAACCCGGCAAAGGTGGATGCATACATTTTGGCCAGCCGCTGTAGAGTCAATTAGGAGTTATTTCTAGAGCAGAATCAAGCCAAAGAAAGTATGTTGAGCCCCTTTATAGATTAAATAAAATGTCCTTAGGTTGCGTCTTCTTATAGTAAGGACGTCTACGCAAAAGCAAATGGGCCGTTTTGCTGGATCTTCCCCCTCCCCCTCCTTTAGGGTCTTAGGTACCTGAAATGTTACTTTGTAAAGCTATAACATTTCTTGGTTGACCTTGACCTTGGGCAATGAGAGGTCCAAAATCACAGACATGCACACACGCCCCTTTGCTGTTTCAACTAAGCAGCCAACGTCCAATAAAATATACTAACGAGCAAAAGAAATGCGACATTTTAGGAATCATCGGAAAGTGTTTCCGATGATTAAAAAAAATTCGCATTTTGTTATCTTCAGTATATTTATACACATACGCTCTACACACACTGTACAACATTCCGAACGCTTTTACAGGGTTCAGATGCTATTTCCCGGCGACGGGCGGTCTACAGTACTCCGTGGCCAGCAGGCAGCCCACTGCCAAAGGCTTCAAAGTACAGCTGACGCGGTCCGGCTGGGGGCCCTATGGCATGGACTTCAGGAAACCCACCGTGGACGTTCAGATGCTCAGCAACAACTTGCTCAGGTTCACCGTGAGTACTGTAGAAGTTGCTCTTTTAAAACCGCACCACTGCTAGAGACTATCTACAAACGATGTCTCAGCAACGTTTGCAAAATCCAGGCCAAAAAGGTGACTGTAAAATGCAGAGTAGAACCCAACGCTTAGAAAAGACAGTTACAGCGTTTGCAAAGTCATCAACGCGAGGCACGCAGGCATGAGCCAGGCCAGCAAGAGGCATAGATCCTCATGATCCCCTCGTCTGCGGGGGCTCATACGTATCTATGCCTCTTGAAATGTGTACTGATGTTGCTCTTTGCGCTCTGCGGTGGAAGGGTTAATTAGAATAGTAGGCTAGGTCTCTGACTACAAGGCTATGCTCTCAACTGTGCCAAGAAGAACAACAAGGAGGGTAGGGAAACGACACGACACAATTCACGCTCACCCACGCTGGTCCACAGATCTGCAAAAGACATAGCTTCCTATGAGACCCAGCGGCCGCAGGGACTCATGAGAATTTTAAGCCTCTTGCGGAGACGGACTCACATGGTTTCCTAAGATTGAGGCCAGAAAAAGGCGCGTTAAGCGAGCGGAAGAGTGGACTATCCAATGCCGTATCAGAGCAGTGATAACACGATTCAGGCATCTTTTGTTGTTGTTGTTGATGTCACAGCGACCTACATTTACTCTGCGACAACTTGCCGCTCAGGCTCTTAACCCCTTCTCTGCCACTGTACGTACATTTTTGCCTCACGTGAGAAGCAACAGCGAGTCTATGTTCTGGGCCAGTGATCGTCCGTCCGGCGTCCGTCAGCCGTCGTCCGCCGTCCGTTGTAAACTTTAACGTTGGCACAGTTTTCAAACTTGGCCCAAGGCCTTTGTGGCAAGACCTTTCTAAACATACCTCTGTGAGTGATCTCTCCTAAAGGTCACAAGGGATCAGGAAATAGGTCCAAAATTGCCATATTTTGACAAAATGGATTTGTTCTCAAATACTATTCACAGCTTCAAACCCAAACTTGGTACAAAGATACCTAATGGTAAGACTTTTCTATGCATAGTAATTTGGTTGACCCCTCAGAAAGGTCAAGGGTCACAAGAGCTCAGGGAATAGGTAAAAAATAGCTATTTTTTGACAAAAGTTTTTTTTTTCTCAAATACTATTCACAACTTCAAACCCAAACTTGGTACAACGATACCTCATACATACTAATTTGCCTGACCCATCAGAAAGGTCAAAAATGACAAGAGCACAGGAACTAGGTGAAAAATAGCCATATTTTGCCCAAAGATGTTTTTTCTCAAATACGATTCACATTTCAAACACAAACTCGGTACAGAGATACCTGATAGTAAGACCTTCCTATGCATGCTAACTTGGATGACCTCTTGGAAAGGTCAAAGTCACAAGAGATCAGCAAATTATGTTGAAAAATGTCTTCTTGCTTTTTTCTTTCTTTCTTTTTTTTTTCCTTTTTTTTTTTTTTTTTTTTTTTTTTTTGGGGGGGGGGGGGGGGGGGGGTAGAATTTAATTTTTATCAGGAATTTTGCAAGACCTTTCAACCAGATTTGGCAGAAAGGTAGATGACGATAAGACATTTCTATGGATACTAATTCGGTTTACTACCTATACTCCAGAAGGTCAAGGGGTCATGGGAGGATGACAAAAGTGAAAAATGTATACATTTCGAGAAAACATGTATTTTGCCAACCCTTTCCTTATGTTATGTTAGAACACCTGAACACTTCCTTGTTTCAGTGACCTGTTGGAAGGTCAATGACACACAGGTAATTACTTAATTATATGGATCGGTCATGCATGTGAGCCTTGAGGGCTTTGCCATTTTTGTTGTTTCTAAAATCTTGGGTTCATTCAACGATCAAAAACGAACACCGTCCAAGAAACATGGATTACAAACTGGTCTCAGCAAGAGACATAGATCCTCATGAGCCCCCGCAGTCACGGAGGCGCATGAGGATCTATGTCTCTTGCTAGTTAGATCGTGTTCACTTTTTTTCTCGGCAGCGAAAGGGTTAATACGAACCTCTTCACTGCCAGTGGGAAATCAACGCCCAAAAGAAGCCGGCCACATCCGTCCAAAGATATTGGATACAAAGTGGCGTCAGCAAGAGGCATAGATCCTCATCAGCCCCCGACCCTTGCAGTTGAATTGTGTCCAGTATTCCTCGGCAGTGAAGGAGTTAAGCCCTGTAAGGTGGAAATTCCCAAATCTTGATGGTAGTGGGCCATGGAGTTAGACTGATACGCAGCGACGAATTCTTCTTTTCTGCTTCGGAAAAATTCACTTAACCCTTATCATTCTGATACACCGTTTGCTTGAAATAAATTTGACTGATAGTTCAAAGGTGGTGTCGGAGTAGCTTGGCGCCTGAGGCGCCAAGCCATTCTGGCACCACCCTTGAACTGAAACAGTTGATCTATCTCCTAATCTGTAATTTAGTCTCTCCTAATCTGTAATTTAGTCTTCATAGGACAATAAGCATTTTTTTTTTTTTTTACAAAATCAGCCTCAGGATGTAATGGGTTAAAGGTAGGAACACATTCACCTTGAATATAATGCCGGCTGATGTCGGTATACTGGAATATCCTACTGACAAACATCGACTATGTAAATATACCCAGAGACGCACAGCGTATCATATTTCATGTTTCTGTTCAAACAGCCATGCTGTCCTTTTACTCTACATTACTCACCGTCGGGGGGTGGGGTGGGGGGGGGGGGCGAAGGGGGTGGGGGGGGGGGCGAAGGAGGGGCAGGGGGGGAGGGGATTTGTTAGTTCGGGGTTCACGGTACCGGAGGACGGCCGTGACTGGCGGCGTATCGGGACAGGAACAGCTATTGGCTGGGGTGTACGACCTGAACACTGATTAATTCAGGCGCGCTGCAACTGTGCCACTTTAATTTACCAGGACTGATCAACAGACATGATGTAGATGTAGAGCAAGCCCGTCTTTTGCCTGAACAGAGTGTAGGGTGAGAGACGGATTTTATTTTATGGTAACATAATTTCCACTCCATATGACAAATGAATTACTCACTCGACATACTCTTTGCGGACTTAGCCCGCGTACTTGAACGGAATGGGAAAGGGATTTGTCGAACCCTGCGTCCCCCCCCCCCACTACCCTGCCGCCCCCCCTCCCCCCCTCTCCCCCCGATTCCCCCCCCCCCCCCACTCACACACACACACTCCCCAACCTCCCTCCCTCGCCATAAGCCTGGCATGCCTACACCCTTACCGTCACACATTTCTAGTCAAACTTCCTTCTTTCCGGATGCCAACTGTGATTTAAGAAAGAAAAAAAAAAATCACTTTTGGAATGATCAGTCCGTACACGAGTGGGGATCGAGAAAGGGTAACGTGTGCAAAAGGCAGCTCTGGGACCGATATCGGCCTAGGTTGACTATTGTGCGCGGGTCATCTGAGGCTGACGTCGGCCCGACAACTTTTCTTTTACTACGGGGTCGGTGGCTGGGTTGGAGGTTTTGGTGAAGCGCATTGACAGGCAGAGGCTGATACAAGAATGATGTGAAATTCAGTTTGCTCCTTTGGTCTCACATACCACATCTGTCCTGTTGACTCATTCGCGGCTCCCCGCATCTAGATACGCGGCTTCATGCCGCGTATCGCCGGATGCGACGAGCCGCGAATGAGTTAAGTCCATTTTTGTGAAAAGCAACATTGTCATTGCAACTAATAACAATCTCGCTTTTCACAAAATGGTCTTGTCTTTTGCAAGTCCATTTCCCCAATGCAATGGAAAGCTTGCTTTGCACAAAGATGGACTTACTGTCGTATGCCGTCACAGGCAGATAGATGATATCGTACGTAGGACTGACCTAAATTTCAAATCATATCACAGGGCCAGAAAACCCCTTCGAAAAAAGTTCTCTGACACCGCCGCTACTCAGAACTGACCCTTCGCACCACGTGAATGTCCGGTGTTTGTCTTGTACTTTTGTTTGTGTTCAGAGTGAATCAGCGTTGAGTTCAGTTTGCGGCGCTTTGAACCGAATTACAGAAGTGGATAATTATTTTCATTAACCCATTCAGCCCTGACGCACTACAGCAAGAGATGGGTCGACTATTATAATTCAAGGGTAGTGCCAGATTAGCTTGGCGCCTGTCGGCTCCAAGCTAATTTGGCACTGCCCTTGAATTATCATGGTCGATCCATCTCCTGCAACGGGTGCATACTCATTAGATGACGCCTTCAAAATTTAGGAAATACGGCCGTCGGGCTGAATGAGTTAATTAACTAACGTTTCTGTGGCACAGAAGAGCCGTGGTTAAATGGAATCTTGTTCGTGTAAGATCCCTGAACTTACGATCGTATAAGTTTGTGTATATATGTACCTAAGTCCTGTTAGGGTTTTGAAAAGGGAAGAAAACAAATCGGATACTCGAAAGATTCTGGAGCGCTGTTTGGGTTTTGACAAGAGAAAAAAAAATCCGTTTGAAAATACTCGCGTTTCATATGCACCCTTGAGCAACACAAAGTTATCTCCGTTTTCAGTCTGCATCATGCAAAGCAAACAGGATTAGTGTTTGACATGTACTTATCACGTTCAGTTTTCTTGCGATGGTTTCGTAACGGCGCGAGCACACGCAAGCATTTTAACCCGTTTGCTGTCGGTAACGCGTTTTGTCGAGGTGATTCCTGCAGGATTCACCTCGACAAAAAGCGTTACCGACAGCAAAGGGTTAATCGTTCACTTCTGGTTCACCTTTGATTCTTATCTGGGCTTCATCTTGTCATAATGATTTTTTTAAAAAAATAGATTGTTTCAGAAATTTCGCTTATAACAAAGTTAAATACAGTAAACTTCAAATATAACAAATCCCCAGGGGACCCAATTTTTCTTATTGTCATATCCGATGTTTGTTATAAGCGGTGTAATTTGTATGGAAACAGTGCTGTCGGGACCTTTGAAAAAGGTATCGCGGTATCCAAATTTTGTACCGTCAGATCTTGTTACAAGCGAAGTAGACTGTATGAGAGAAGTCAGAGGTCCCCACTTACATAATTATGTCCGTTACTACGCTACTGACAAACGTAGTATAATAAAGTGGTTTCAGCAAGCGGCTTGGCCCCTCATGAACTTGAAGCCCCCGCGATTGCACGAGGTATAGATCCTCATGAGCCCCCGCAACTGCGGGGGCTCATGAGGATCTATACCTCGTGCAGTTGAGTGCTGGGCAATTCAGTTTCTCGGCAATGGCGAATGCTGCTTGACGGACTGTGAGTTGTCGAAACACTATGATTAACGTTGACATTTAAATTATTTGCTATAACTGCGCCTTTATCTTACTTTCAAAGATTATCCATAATGTCCCAAAATTGCTGCTGGTCTCTGTAATGTTGGACAGTACGGCTTCCAGCACAAAATTGCAAGCGATACACTGCACATGCACGCACTAACTGCGGGCAATTTGCCTCTGCACTTAATTTCAGCTCTTGACGGCAGAAACCGCCCAAAGGTGGCTTTATAACTTGTAATATGGGGTGTTTATGGTGCTTGTTCATGCCTCGTGGGGAAAAGGGCGATCATCGCAGTTGGCTATAGCAGTCGCTGAAGGAAAAAGCACTCATGATTCTTTTAGATGGTCGCAGGACAAGACAGCTCAGAATGAGTGTTGCTTCATTGACTTGATGTCGGTCTGTGGCACCCCGGCGTGCATTCTGGGACTAAACTGACCCTTTAACCATAACTTTGTGAGTGTTCACTGCCCTTCACTGCCACTGAGCTGACGCAGATTGTCTTTCTGAAATATTTGTTAGCCCAACGCGAAAGAGCACCAAGGAGCATGGCGGATTCAACTTGAAGTAGTGTCAGCAAGAGCTATAGATCCTCATGAGCCCATGCAAATGCGTGGGCTCATGAGGATCTATACCTCTTGCAGATGTGAAGTGTTCAAATTGTATTGGCAATAAATAATTTAAAAATACTGCACTGGTTTTTTTTTAAATTAAAAATTGTATTTCAGATTTATAGATCGTTTTATCCTTTTATTAGTGATCAAAGTGTCCCGCTAAGAGTAAGGCCAGACAGATGTCCCAGAAGCACAGTTTGTGTATTCATATGATATATTATAAGTTATTGGTCGGAGGGGTTTGCTACTACACGGACCCTTGTAGGCCTGAGGGAGGTCAAAGGAAACATTGTACCCCGAAGGCCTGAGGGGTACAATGGTTCCTTTGACCTCCCGAAGGCTTACAAGGGTCCGTGCAGTGAACCCCTCCGACCAATAACGTATTTGTTTTCATTCCTTCACTATTTTTGTAAAAGAAATCAAGAAGACATCTTGCGAACTGGATCACGCCAGACATGACTGACGTCAAAGGAATATACCTTTATACATAATAGACTTATGACGTAATTTAAATATATCATGACGTTGCCGTCTCCAGTATTGAGTGTGCTTGTTGTTTCAAACAACACTAAGTAACTTTATACTTTAGAACGTTTGGCGATCTTTTATAGAACAAAACTGGCATCCAAGATGCGTCATCGAGAGGGCTACAAAACGTCCGCCATTTTTCGCTACAGGGTTTTTGTATATCACGGTCACATGGTACGGTTTGCGCTAAAGTGACTGGTCGTGTGACGTAGGGAGGAAAACATATATATATATATTTTAAATCGCAGTTGAACTGAACCAAGTGTCCACTACAAGTTCGCACGCCTTCATTTTCAAATGTTCTTGAAAAGTTTTATTGACACAGTAAACTTCGGATACAAAAAATCGCCAGTGGACCCATTTTATGTTGTTGTGATGTCGGAAGTTTATATATATATATATATATATATATATATATATATATATATATATATATATATATATTATATATATATATATATATATATATATATATATATATATATATATATATATATATATAACTTTGTGATATATCCGACCTTGGTATATTGCGAAGTGTGCTGCACACAACTCAAACAAGATGAGGATTTCATCCCAAAGTCTACCGTATTGTTTGGAGCTCAGATGCGTTTATCTTTTAGGAACATTCAGAGTTGTTCATATTTTTAGCCTTATAATGCTGATCCATTTCCCTCCTCCCTAAGCCAACCTCAGATCAACACACGTCGGCGCACACAAATAGACTGACGGACACACGGCGCTTCTCGCCATTAGTACGCTCTGCTGGTGTAGCGACAGGAATCCATCTACTACTCTAACCCACCCTCTGATCCACACACACTGGCACATATAAATAAAAACGAGCACACCGCAATTCCCGCCATTCTTAAGCTCTGTAGTCTGGCGTAGCATAGCTATTCTGAAGAAGAATAATAGCACGAGCAGCAAAATGAAGTTTCTGCAGAGGTAAGTAGTTCGTCAAAAGAGTAACATTGGTTTGCAGGTACAAAACGAAAGTATTAATGTCATATGTTTTATGTATAACAACAATATTTGACCTTAGGATGGAGACATTTTTGTATAAGTGTTTTTCAAGCGCTGTTTGTTCGCTGATGGGGAACCAGTCCGCTTAAGCAGCCCGAATAAGACGCAAGACATCTTTTGTGCATAACATTTAAAATTGCAATCATACAAGTCACAAGTTTCTTCCAGTGATCAAATTAAAATCATCAGCAAGTAAATAGATAACATATTTACGATAAAATCATTCTTAAAAGTAATATTTTTAACTAAGCATGCTCGGGTCGCTAGTTTCAAAATGGCGGTCAGCGAGATGCCTTTGAACGAGTCAATAAGACGCGCACGGTTGATACAGGTTAGTACTTTGCTCCTGAAGTGAGACAGAGATTATTTTGGATTTGAACTTTGAAGCACATCTTATCAGTGTCATATACGTTATTTTTCCTGGTTTTGAAAGCAGCCTTTCCCATAGGACTCAGTCTTTTGTGGCAGGAAAGTATATTGAAAGTCCTTCCGTACATGTTTTGCATTGTGCCTGCCGGACCATCTTCAACATTCTGAAGACTTTTATTCCAGATCAATGCATGTTGTTCGTCTGTTTCCCAGTCTACCGGCTGTAAGTGTAGACCTGCTCTTTTTGATTAGTGGAGACTGGATTTTTAACTGGTCAAGCCGGCATGGTCTTATCCGTCTGGTCGTCTAGGGCTCCGGAAGTTCCCCGCGTTGCCTAGGAGCGTCGGCTGCGGTGCCGCCATCTTGAGAGGACGCGATAGATTTCAGATAGTAGCGAAGTAGTGTGTCAACACGTTTTTCTTCATGTTTCTTTCTCTTTGGAAACAAACAAAAACAGATTCTGGTTAGCGGTTTTATTTATTTATTTTATTTAAAAATATTTGTTATTGATTACTTTATTTATTCACTTACGTATTTATGTATTAAATATTTATTTAATTTTGGATGGAAGGAATTCCTTGATCCACACAATCACTAGTGGTATGGTGGTGGTCACCAAGGAGAGGAAAGGAAGGAATTTGTCATTACACATACATCTGGGCATGTTCATAATGTATCCTTTCCTTAGCATGCACATTCATATGTCCCAGGTATCTCTGATGTATTGTTTGTTTTATTTATTTTATTTTATTTTATTTTATTTATTTTATTTTATTTTATTTATTTATTTATTTTTCTTTATTTGTGATGTAGGTTTTGTACATACACATCAGCATACAACATGAGAACATACCTGTACACATGGTAATAGATGCCATACCACCCACTCCAAACCCACATACACACACAAAACTGCAGAACACTCATCAAAAGACATGCACATCTGTGATGTTCATAGTGTATCTATTACTTAGCATTCATATATCCCAGGTATCTTCGACTTTATTTTATTTATTTATTTATTTATTTATTTATTTACTTGTTTATTTATTTATTTATTTATTATTTTTTTTGTAATGTAGGTTTTGTACATACACAGCAACATACAACATGAGAATATACACATATATGGTAAAAGGTGCCACACCACCCGCTCCCTACCCCACCCCACATACACACACAAAACCGCAGAACACCCACTAAAAGACATGCACATCTGTGCGCATATTCATAATCTATCTTTTACTTAGCATTCACATGCCCAAGGTATCTTTGATTTACTTTATTTTATTTTATTTATTTATTTAAATGATTTATTTTTTATTTATTTTTGTTTAAATATAAACACACAAAACCGCAGAACATACACCACAAGAAATGCACAAATGTATACTGATGGGCATTAGTGGACTGTAAAACCTATATAGACACTTGAGGTTAAGAAAGTGGCTTGTATTGACTGCCTGTATGTTATCTGTCCACCTACAAATCTCATTTATACAGTTAATCCGCACTGCACATGCAGCCGTCAGTTCTGTGAACAATACTGTTGGCCTCGTGCCGCGCAGGGGCACCAAAACTTAGAGATACGCCACACCTGATAACAATAACAGAACTAATATGCATATGTAACCACTAGTTCTGTAAGTAGCACCTTTGTAAGCAGCACCAGTGGCCAAATGCACACAGACATCACGGATGATGCCACCACTGACCACTTCAAACAACAGGCTACCCAATACACATTGATCAGTCATACCGCGAACTAACCTGCACATGCAGATAGATATCAGTTCTGTAAATAGTACCTGTGGCTACATGCCCAGGAACACCAAATTTAAAGATGCGGCCACAACTGACATCTCAAGCAAAACGTGACATCTCAAACAAAACGCTATACCTACACACACATATCAATGATACAGTCAACATCCGTGTGTGTTAGGCTGGGCAGGCTTAAAGTCTGGGACTGTAAATCTTCAAGCGAAATGACAAAACCTGTAAGAAAATAAGAAACCAGCAGCAAGTACATGTATTTTGTAACTCATTCAAATTAAACATAAGAACCCATTGAGCCGAATGTTGATATGAGCAGTGAAAGAAATAGTACGTATACATTATGCAGTACGTGCCCACCACTCCCCCACCCCACCACCACCACCTCTCCACGCCTCCCTAAATCTAGCCGTTCATCATAAAACATACCTCATTGGTTGATCACTTGACTGACTGATTTATTAAATCATCTCAGTGTAACCTATCCAGGTTTTCTTTCATGTTTTCATTCTGATATATATATATATATATATATATATATATATATATATATATATATATATATATATATATATATATATATATATATATATATATATATATATATATATATATATATATGAGTTCAGTGCTAGTGTCAGCTGCTAAGAATGCTTGCAGCGAACTTCAAATGTCAGTATCCAGACAAACTGCAAATCATGCGTGTATTAATGAGAAGATAGCTTTTTTTCGTAAAAGAAAAATTAAAGTTTTGTTAGCTGTTTTAAAAATGACTCCGGAAAAAGTGGTGCAAAAAACTGTCTGATTTTCACACCTCGGGCATAAAGGTCACAATTGACCTAATCAAACCCGACAGCCGAGACAAACTGCAAGCTTATGTAAATACCGCATACGAAAATTCATGCTATTATTAATGAGAAGATTGTTGTTGTTTTTTTTTTCGTAAAAAAAAGGATTCAATTGTTTAAGATTAACCCATATAATTCGTGAAATTAATCCCAAAAGCGTGAAAATATAAAACGTTCTAGAGATACATTGCTGGTTAACGACCTCATTCAATATGTCCCTTTTTTCTAGCTGTACGCAAAATATCTAGTAAAAATAAGAAACATTACGGACTCCAGTGTGGATCAACCAGTGTTTGTGAAACGGTCATTTTCTCTCCAATGAACATCTTAATCAAAGCATTTTTAAAAAAAAGGTCCCGAGATAATTCTTTTAGGGACAATATCCTAAAATTTCAAGCTTGTCCGTCCTCACTGAGACGCGGGCTCGAGTCGCTGTCACACACACACACACACACACACACACACACACACACACACACACACACACACACACACACACACACACACACACACACACACACACACACACACACACACACACATACACACACACACTGCGTTTGTCGCCCAAAAGATGTTCTCTAGCAAGTTTTGCGCATCTAGTCGCGAAGTCATTTTTATCGTGTTACTTCTTTGCCAGATGAATTTCTGCGCCACACGGACGCCAAAAACGTCATGTACATGATTTTCCGGAGTGTGCTCCGACCCAGCACCATTTCAAACTCTACCGTATTTTTAAAATACGGTAGACTTACAGCGTACAGCCCACTCACACGTGGAATTACCGGCAGTTTTAGAACAGCGTTGGGATGCATACATCATCCTAATAGATCATAGGGTGAGAAAACCGAAGTTATGGAAAGAGTTTCGTGCCCCTGACTCGACGAAGCTCATGCCAAAACGTCAGTTTTCTCCCCTGTAGGTCTACTATCTTTCAAGTGTGCAGCTAAATCATAAATTGTATGTGTTGTAAAGAACACTCTCTGTCAGGACAGTTTGTTTGCTTTTTTCCTGAAACACGTGTGCCGGTCTGTGATTTTGGACCTTACGGCCTGAGGCCGTAAGGTCCCAAATCACAGACTAGCACTTTATGAGCTCTTTTCTTGACTTCACATCACACTCACATAGTTTTATAACAAGGTAAAAAAAACAACCAACTAACAACTATCTTTTACTGTCACTTTAAACTTGTGTTATCAAGACGTGCATATACTTTGCAAAGTGTGTAGCCGTACTAGGCATTTTATTATGTATTGTCGAGTAGTGCAGAATGATTGAAGCCCGTAAAGTACTGAATTCAGAAACAATCCACGTGTTTGCTTTGTGTTTATGAACGTATATAGGATAAGGTCATGGATTTTAGAGTTTAACGTTTGGCTGTCGGCAGCGCTTTTTGTCGACAAAAAGCGCTACCGACTGCCAAAGGGTTAGAGTTTACACGTCAATGAATAAACTGGGACGTGGTCATTTGAATTAAAAATCGCGGTGTGCTTTGTAAATATTATTATTATTATTTTTGTTGTTGTTTGTTTGTTGTTGTTATTATTTTTTTCCTCCTCATTATTATTATTATTATTATTATTATTATTATTATTATTATTATTGTAACTGTTTGTGATTTTAGACCTTTGGGTGTAGATCCGTGAGGACCAAAATCACAGGCCAGCACAGATAGGTCTATTTATTTTTATTTTCCCTTAATTTGATAGTTTGATGACGACTACGCCTACCCCGCCAGGTACCGGGTACCTCTTGAGACCAACCTTCCCACTGAAACCGCGAACAGTCCATTGTATGAGTTCAACATCACAGACCAGTCAAAGTTTTCCTTCCAAATTATCAGGAAGTCTACACAGAAAGTCATGTAAGTCAGTTGGCTTTGGTTTAGTTATTAGTTTAGTTTAGTTTAGTTTAGTTTTGTGTAGGGTTTGCATTTGTTTGTTTGTTTGTGCGTTTGTTTGTTTTGTTGGTTGTTTTCGTATTGTTTTTGTTTTTTAATTAATCTGTTTTTAATTTTGTTTGTTTTTGTTTTGGGACATTTTTTGTTTCGTTTAATTTCGTTTCGCTTCGTTTTGTTTTGCGTTGCTTCTTTTTTCTTTTAAGATTATTTTTTGTTGGTTTATTTCTATTTTGACTTAGTCAGACAGTATTTAACCTTTTGCAACTGCGGGGGCTCATGAGGATCTATACCTTTGCAGCTGGGTAGTATTCAAAATGTCGCGGCACTGAACGGGTTAATCCACTGTTTGCGTGAAACGACGCGCAATTTGTGACCTTCGGATTTACGGAACGCCTCTACTGATTTTCTTGACTTTCTGTGATCAGTTTTGACACTGGAGTGGGCGGCCTGGTGTTGTCTGACCAGTTTCTGCAGCTGGTGACTCGTCTGCCGTCAGACCGCGTGTACGGACTGGGCGAGAACAGCCACGATACCTTCAAGCACCAGTTCGACAAGTCCTGGCCCGCCTTCGCCCGCGATCAGCCTCCAGGGGTGTGCTATTATTCAATAGTTCACCTTTCAGAAATATGTCATATTCGATATTCCACCATTTAGGACTATGACATTTTCGATATTCCACCCCTCAGAGGTGTAACATATTCGATATTTCAATCCGCTTCAGGGGTATGACATATTCGATATTCCACCGCTCAGGACTATGACATATTCGATACTCCACCCCTCAGGTGTATGACGTATTTGATGTGCCTCCTCTCATGGCCATGACATAATTCGATATTCCACCCTACAGGATTATGACATTTTCGATATTTCACCCCTCAGAGGTATGACATATACGACATTACACAAACAAGGGCATGGTATATTCGATATTTCACTCTTTCAGCCGCCGTGAGATGGCCTTAGTCGCCTGCTCTGCGTTAAACCCCAATAACCAACCAACCACTCTTTCAGGGTATGACATATTCGATGTTCCATCCATAAGGGGTATGATATATTCGATATTCCACCCCACATTCCTAATACATATTTGATATTCCACGCCTGAGGGGTAAGAATGTTTTTTACATTTTCACCCATCACGGCCGGGGCACGGCGAAAACCACACAACTGCAAGAGGCATAGATCGTCGTGGGGACTCATGGGGATTTGTACCTCTTGCGGGTTCCATTTATATCCAAATTCCTCATGCAAAAATGGTTGTTGAATTTCAGCGTGTGAAAGTTTGAGAGATTTTACTCATGGCTGCTGGCAGTGTAGGGGTTGAAACCACAATCATCCTATCCACTGGTGGCGACGGGGAGCCTACTCGAGTTCAGTTCCGACATAATGAGCCGCCGTCAAGCGAGTGAACCCTTTAGATGTTGGGATAGCGTTTTGTCGAGGTAATTCCTGCAGTAATCACCTCGGTTACCCCCCCCCCCCTCCACCCTCCCCCCTCCCCCTCCCCCATCCCGCCAAAAAAAAAGAAAGAAGCTGCCGACAGCCAAAGAGCGTGTGATCAATTGCCTGGCATAAATAAATAAATAAATAAATAATTTTAAAAAATATAAATAAATTAATTAATTAATTAATTAATTAATTAATTAATTAAAAAATAATATTTTAACACATTAAATAAATAAATACCCCAAACGAAGTAGCCAAGAAAACCTGTCTTGCCAATCACGAATTGAAATACGGCTCGCGACTGAAATATCGAAGATTCAACCGAAAGGGGTACACCACCCTAAAGATTAACCTTCTGGCTGTCGGTAGCGCGTTTTGACGAGGTGATTACTGCTGAACGCACTGCGACAACCAAAAGGTTAATTACAAAATCGAAAGCAACATAGACAGCAAAAAAATCGTTTAATTCAGGGTGATACCAACCTGTACGGGGTCCATCCGTTCTACACGTGTGTAGAGGACAACCTGGGGAACACACACGGCGTCTTCATTCTCAACAGTAACGCGCAAGGTGGGTTTAACCCTTTTCATCTATTGCCTGAAATGAATTTGACTAGGATAGTTCAAGGGTGGTGCCCGAATAGCTTGGCGCCTCAGGCGCCAAGCTATTCTGGCACCACCCTTGAACTAAAATGTTTCTTGTAATGTATATATGTAGCCTTCATAGGACACTAAGCGAATTTAAAACAAACATCAATCTCAGGATGTAATGGGTTAACTGATACTCAGCATTGTATTGTCTAAAGTCGTAGCATACAAACGTGCATAATTGTAGGGTTTCACCTGATGACTCAGTGGCGTAGGAAACAGGGGAGGAAGAGGAGGCATGAGGTCAGGCTAGCCTACTTTGTTCGCGGCTTCGAAATAACCGTGCCATTCCTTAGACAGGTCTGCAAGGAGACTCACAGTAGAGTCAGACGTACTGACGTACAGAACTGCATTTTTGCTACGAAAGCAGTGGCACAAAACAAAATAGTCCCTTGCGTTTCTCTATTTATAGAGCCTCAAATGAAACGTCCAAGTATTTACAACTATTTAGTAAGACGTGTTACCCCTTCCATGCCACACTGAGTACGTACACTATGCGTACATATTTACTATATTTCCGAAATCTTGGTTCATATTGTACAACCACCAAAAGCCAGCACCGTCCAAGAAAACATGGATACGAATTGGTCTCAGCAAGAGGCATAGATCCTCATGAGCCCCCGCAGTCGCGGGGGCTCATGAGGATCTATGTCTCTTGCAGTTGGATCGTGTTCACTTTTTTTTCTCGGCAGTGAAGGAGTTAATAGCCCGGACAAACATGCGATACGTGTTTCGACGAAAACAGTGGATTAAAAGCCCGGACAAACATGCGACATATCGCATGTTTGTCCGGGCTTTTAATCCACTGTTTTCGTCGAAACGCGTGCAAATTTTGACGTATTTCCTGATTTCCCTACAACGTCTGAATTTGTGCAGAATACGCCCTGCACGCCGACCCTCACCGCTTCACGTACCGCACCATTGGCGGCGTGCTTGATGTGTACGTCTTCCTCGGACCCACGCCTGAAAACGTCGTGCAACAGTACACACAGGTAGGGCACTGGTTCTGAAAAGCCGCTCTCTGTCCCCCGCGTTAAACTTTCTTTTAGTAAAAGGGCTTTTAAATATCAGGTCCCATGTCTGGGTGCCCTACCTTCCCATGTCCGCCAGGCTCCATCTCTGTCAGCTTTCAAGCAGCAGCTTAAGACGCATCATTTCTCTAGCACGTTCTCTTAATTCCAAAGCAGTTCTCTCTCTCTCTCTCTCTCTCTCTCTCTCTCTCTCTCTCTCTCTCTCTCTCTCTCTCTCTCTCTCTCTCTCTCTCTCTCTCTCTCTCTCTCTCTCTCTCTCTCTCTCTCTCTCTCTCTAACTACTGACCAAAAATTGGCAGCCTTAAAAATTCTGCCCCTGAAAGATCATCTAATTTACAATAAGGGAATGGTTATGTTCAAGGCATTAAACGATAAGCTACCCCGATATATCACATCGCTATTTACCGTCCAGTCATCAACATACTCCAGATCAAGAAAATCCCTTATTGTGCCGCGACCTAGAATTGATCTCTATAAAACGAGTTTGACGTTCTCTGGCTCTAGTCTTTGGAATGCCTTGCCTAGAAACGTCACGACATCAGCTACTTTCTCCTCGTTTAAAGTCAGTCTCATCAAGTACTTATTTTTGACAGCAGCATCCCCGTGACTGTGCACATATTGAAAAATACTATTTCTCATTAGATCATTAATTGCGTGTATCACAGGTTTCGACTGATGACTCATATTTATTCGGTACAGCTTGTATGTAGCCAGCTACTCATATGACTGACTAGCTTAAGCCGCGTAAGCGTGTGTGTGCACGTGTGTGCGTTGTGCGTGTGTGCGTGTGTGCACGTGTATATTAGAGATAGAGAGTGGCGTGCTCAAATGTGCATGCGTTATGTATGCGTATTAGGTTGTGTGTATTCTTATTATATTATTTTAATTAAACCTCACAACATGTCATTATGCCTGACCAGTAAAGTTGGTAATTCCTATGTCACTTCCCCCCAACATTATTTTTACTTTTTTGTTTTATTTTATTTATTTTTTTTTTATTTTTTTTTTTTATCTTAACTTCTTGGCTTGTGCTGTGTCATGTCATTTTTTTTCCTTCTTAGTAGTAGAAAACAATTAGTACGATAGTAACTCTGTAATCAGTAGATTAGCAACGGCAAGTTTGAAAAATGGTTGTTATTACCAAAACTTTTACCGTTGTCAAATAAAGGATCATTGTCATTGTCATTGTCATTGTCATTGTCATTCTCTCTCTCTCTCTCTCTCTCTCTCTCTCTCTCTCTCTCTCTCTCTCTCTCTCTCTCTCTCTCTCTCTCTCTCTCTCTCTCTCTCTCTCTCTCTGTGTGTGTGTGTGTGTGTGTGTGTGTGTGTGTGTGTGTGTGTGTGCTTTTCTCTAGCACGTTCTCTTAATTCCAAAGCAGTTCTCTCTCTCTCTCTCTGTGTGTGTGTGTGTGTGTGTGTGTGTGTGTGTGTGTGTGTGTGTGTGTGTGTGTGTGTGTGTGTGTGCTTTTCTCTAGCACGTTCTCTTAATTCCAAAGCAGTTTTGTGTGTGTGTGTGTGTGTGTGTGTGTGTGTGTGTGTGTGTGTGCGTGCGTGCGTGCGTGCGTGCGTGCGTGCGTGCGTGCGTGCGTGTGTGTTAGAAATTTTATATTCTCTGTAACAGCACTTTCAGGCTGACGGCTGTGGGGATAATACGCTTTAGACTATGATTTATTATTAATATTGTTATTATTAATATTATTATTATTTCACATGTCAGCTTCAGTCTTCAGTCCCGTCCTTTCAAAGCGTGTTTCTTTCTTGGTAAGTTATTTTCACTTCTTTTCTTGCTTTATGTACGTGTAAATGACATCTAAAATTTAGACTTATAGTTTCTCGTCACCGAACTGTTCTTCAGTTGATCGGACGTCCCTACATGCCGCCGTACTGGGCACTGGGATTCCAACTGTGTCGCTATGGTTACAACTCCCTGGCCAATCTCCGGAGGGCGGTGGAGGAGACTCGGGCGCAAAATATCCCCTTTGTAAGTCAAAGTTATCTATGGTCTTACTGGAACCTACTGGAACCTGTTGTCTGCACCAAAGGTCACTGGCTGACTGACTGACGGTTTCCAATTTGAAGGCAATCGGGCCGACGACGGCCGACGTCGGCCCGATTGCCTTTGCGCACTGGATAGTGATCAGAGACTAGAGATAAAGATCACCTTCACATGCTAACATATAACGCTATCCTGGTTTAGCAGCTAGCGTTTTTCAACGTCATTAGTGTCAACAGTTTTAGTTCTGTTGTAATCATGTTTGACCCGTTCAATGTCGAGAAACTGTGAACACCACCCAACTGCAAGAGGTATTGATCCTGGTGAGCGCCCCGCAGTTGCGGGGGGGGGGGGGGGGCTCATGAGGATCTATACCTCTTGATGACACCAGTTTGAACCACGTTTCTGGGACAGCCAGGTCCTTTTTGGTCTTGAATTAACGAAGACTGCAGAAACACAGTCTGTGTCAGCTGGTACTGGAACCCTTTTCAGTGTCGAGAAAATTTGAACGCCACCTAGCTGCAAGAGGTATAGTTGCGGGGATTCATGAGGATATATACCTCTTGCTGACACCATTTTGAATCCGTGTTCCTAAGAAAGCGATGGCTTTTTTTGGTGTTCGGAATGAACGAAGATTGCAAAAATACAGTCTGTGTCGGCTGACGCTGAACGGGTTAAAGTCTGACGTTTTAAGTCCTGGTAGTCGTCTGGTTAAACACATATTATCGATACTTTTAACCCTTCTCATTCGGAATACACCCGTGTGTGAAATAAGTGGTGACTGAAATAGTTCAAGGGTGGTGCCAGAATTGCTTGGCGCCTCTAGGCGCCAAGCTATTCTGGCACCACCCTTGACTAAAGCCATTGGTCTATATCCTTATCTGTAAGTACTATGATGTAGATTGCATATGGCAGTGTACAAATCTCAAGCGTTCAGCCGCAGCATGATATGGGTTAAATGATCATTTTAGCCGTCATTTGGTATTGTTTTATATATACCTTGTCAAGTCTTTTTAGTGCGATTCGCGGCCACCACTGCTGTCAACGAGATTCGAAGAATGTATAGGTCTGACTTATATGTGTATCACTGTACGTCATTTTTGTATGTGTTGGTCTGTCATTTCCTGGTCTGTGATTTTTGGACCTTGTGGCTGAAAGCCGTAAGGCCCAAAATCGCAGACCAGCACATTTTGCAGTAGCGTTCTCTGCATGAAAGCATCAAACCGCAGGAATAATTTGTCACATCTTTATGAACAAACTCTGTCTACATTTGTGGTACCCCAGCTTTGCTAGCCATAAGAAGCTAACGTTGCAAATTCAAGAGTAAAATGTCACAGTGACGCAATGATTTCAGGATGTGCAATATGCCGATATTGACCACATGGATGAGCGCAAGATCTTCACGATAGACCAGGTCAATTTCGCCGGTTTGAACAACTACTTCAAGGAGCTTCAGAGCAGTGGCATGCACACTATCGTTATCCTGGTAAGTCATGGTAACTCACTATTCGCGGCGAGCAGCACTCCATCAGTATACTGGTAAGTCATCGTAACTTATTCACGGCGAGCAGTGGCATGCACACAATCGTTATCCTGGTAAGTCATGGTGACCAATTCGCGACGAGCATCACTCCGTCATTATCCTGGTAAGTCATGGTAACTTATTCACGGCGAGCAACGGCATGCATGCACTCTGTAATTATCCTATAAGGGATGGTCATTCGTGGCGAGCAATGGCATGCATACTATCATTATCCTGGTAAAAATCATAGTGACTTGTTCGCGGCGAGCAAAAAGCTTGCACATTGTCGTTATCCTGGTAAGTGAGTGTGCTGACTTTACCGTCGGCAAACCGCATCCGGATACGCGGCCTGGGGATGAGGCTTGCCGAAAAGGAGTTAACTGACTTCAAGATTGTGGTTGCTAGTGATGGATATACCCGCACCGAGTGCGAGCGTTCGGGGGAGAATACCAAAAGTACACGCCTCCAAAATTTGGGAAATACGTGCATCGGGCTGAAAGAGTTAATACTACGTGCTGAAGATCACGCAACGACCTTCATATGCCTCTGTCTCGGTGGGTGCGTATCGATAGTCCTACATATTAATAGTCCTACGTATTAATAGTCGTACGTATCTATAGACGCACCTTCCTAGGGTCACACTGGTCAGCCCCAGAGCGTGGGTTTTCCCCTCTATTCTGGGGCATGTGTTTCTGTTTACCCTTGGTCCATTCACCCGTATATTCCTTTTTTAAACTCTCCCTACTGCCTGCGCTTTCAGTAGCTCTTGATATTGGATATGTGCTGCTAAATGGTCTTTGGTTTATTTAGTGTATTAGACCGGCTGGCGACACACATTCAATAGTCTGTATAGTTGGGTTTTTTTCACAAGCAGGACAGGCACGTCCTGAGAAAGTCTTGTTGCTGTCGGGACGTTGAGCAATGTACAACCAATATAGACGCACCGCATCACTTGTCTTTATCTGTGTGACTCCATATGTCTCGCTCTGGAGTGAAACAAAAGTAGGATACGAATTCATTGTTTTACCTATTGAATCATTGTTTCAAGAACGCCGCTGAATTTTTCTGTCTTTTTAATTTAATTTAATTATTATTATTTGTATTATATATTATTTCTGTTATTGAATGTACATGTATGTATAGGATGATCGTGTACTTGACCACTTCTATAAAACGGGTAGTAAGGAAATAGCACACTTATAATTGTGTTATATGTATCTCGGTTAACTCATTCTACCCCAAGACCGAAATCCCCAAATTTCGAAGTCGTCCTCTGAAGACTGCGTTGCAGTGCAGGACACAGATCGACCATGATAGTCAAGGGTGATGCCAGAATAGATTGGCGCCTATGGGCGCCAATCTATTCTGGCATCACTCTTGACTATCATGGTCGATCTTTATTTTGCTGTGGTGTGTCTGGGGTAGAAAGAGTTAAAAAGTAAAATTTCCTCTGTCAGCTTGGCATGGGACAATACAGTTTTCTGAATCTGAATTATAGAGGTGATCGTTTAACTCATTCAGCCCGTCGGCCGTATGTCCCAAATTTTGGAGGTGTCATCTAATGACTATGCACCTGTTGCAGGAGATGGATCGACCACGATAATTCAAGGGCAGTGCCAGATTAGCTTGGCGCCGACAGGCGTCAAGCTAATCTGGCACTACCCTTGAATTATCATGGTCGACCCATCTCCTGCTGGAGAGCGTCGGGACTGAATGGGTTAAATGTGATTTTTTCCGACTACCCGCGCTATAGAGGCGATCCATTACACAACAGCCATCCGATGCCTGATGGCTCTCCAGCATGCCCAGATGTTAAACGGTTTTTCTTTTTCTGGGCCAGGATCCTTGCATTATTACTAACGAAACTGGCTACGAGCCATACGAATCGATGAAGGCCATTCACGGGAACATTCAGTGGGACGCCCACTTCCCCTTTCCCGCCGCCAGTGCTGACAACGACGGCGTCAACTCCATGCTTGGATTTGTAAGTCACCACCCCGCTCTCAGTGAGTTGTGCCGTCTCCATGGCCCACCCATTCCCCGCTGTGGTGTCCAAACCTCTTCGCTGCCGTTTGACATAACCAAATCTGTCACAGCGTCGCAGACTGTGAGTCCGCAAACCGAACTGTGTGAGTTTTGCGGACGTGAATGAGGGTAGCGAGCAAGAGGCGTAGACTCTCATGACCCCCCGCGACTGCGGGGGCTCATGAGAGTCTATGCCTCTTGCAAATGGGTGGTACTATGCTCCGGCAGAGAAAGGGTTAATGATGAATGTGGTTTTTAAAAAAAGTGAACTCATACTATTTTCCGTCTTTTCAATCATCGCGAAACACGAGGATGGAAGTTGAGTCATTTTTCGAGCACACTTTCCATACAAACATTCAGCTTCTGCCCAAATTTGCCAGTATATTTTCTTTCCAATCCCCTCCCCCCCTCCCCCCTCCCCTCTCCCCCTCCCCCCCCTTCCCCCCCTCCACCTCCCCCCCCCCCCCCCCCCCCCCGTATCCACAAACGTAGGCCTATTACGCAGGCAGATGTATTACGTTACAGTTAGTGAAGAAATTCCCAACTAAGAACGAAATACGCTTAGAAAGAACAATTTTCCTGACTGTAAAAAAAATGAGTAGGGTTACACGAAGTTCAGTCCTGTCAGCGTGTCCATTTTGTAAAAATAAAAAAAAATTGCGTGTTTCTTTCGTTGCTGAGAATTTCTTTGCCTTTCACTCGCTTTGGCACTCACAATTTTTAGTGGTCTGGATTCTGTGTTACGATTGTGACCTTTTGCTTGGCAGGTGTGGCCCAAGGGGAAGGTGGTGTTCCCGGATTACTTCAAAAACGCCACCCAGAAAAAGTGGATCGACCTGATTGAACAGCACCACAAGCAGCTCTCTTTTGACGGACTCTGGATCGTGAGTTTTTGTATTTTTGTGTGAGCTGTTCTGTGATTGACAAAGACGCAGCGATGGATGCGTACCTGTGCTGGTCTGTGATTTTGGACCTTACGACTCTTCGAGAAGTAAGGTCCAAAATCACAGACCAGCACTTTAAAAATAAAACTGTCTGTTTTTCCCCTACCACATGAGTCTTCGTGTATGGAGAGGGTGTTCCGTGGAAACCTGGTGGTCCATGATTTGACATTAAACCACAAGGGCAGAAAATCGAAGTTATGGAAAGAGTTGTGCCTATGACTCGGAGCGTCAGGACTCAATAGGATTATATAGACGCTCCTAGTCAGGTGCACAACTCTTGCCATAACTTTGGTTTTCTCCCCCTGTGATTAAACCCACTAGCAAGGGCAATAGGGAACACATTCACGTGTTTACTGGATGTTATCAAACATTTAAACGTTATACGTTTAGGACGTAACGTCTTTCGTCCACCGCGAAGGTGATTTTAAAGACGGGTCACCCAACAGGGTCTGAACAAAGTTTAACCCCCTCTAGGAAGGGCAATAGGGAACACATTCACTTGCATTCTGGGTGTGTTTTTTTTTTTTTTTTTCCCTTTCTTTCCATAGTTCAAACGTTAAACGTTGAAAGTTAAGAGCGTAATGTATTTCGTCCAACACGAAGGTGATTTCAAAGACGGGCCACCGAACAGGGTCTGAACAAATTTTGACCCAAGCCGGATTTGAACCCGCGACTTTTCGGACGAACGTCAAACGCTCTATCATCTGAGCTACCCAGCTCCACTTTTTCAGTTTGTGTCGAGAGTTTTTCCTTGTGTTTGCTTGCGGGAGTGTTCCCTAGAAGTACTGCGAGTAACGGCTGGACGAGTACACCGCAATTAGAGATTGCATCTCATTTGAATAGAAGTGTACTTGTGGCCCCCTCCCCGAGCGGCTTCATCTGGGGAACACTTCCGCAAACGGTACGCCACTCCATCCAATCTGCTGTCTGATCTAAGCTTTATACATGCAGGTTAGTTCTGGGTTTAACGTCCATGGCACCGGAATGGGTGGATTATGGGGGACAGGGGAAATATAATTATTGCCTGTGGAGTACGACCTGAACACTGATCAATTCAGGCGCAATGCAACTGTGCTACTTTGATTTACCAGGACCTTTCAACGGGCATGCTATTGAACAAGCCCGTCAGTCTCTTTTTCCCCTGGATTGCGAGTCCAGCTACCGGGGCCGGGACGGGGACTCGAACCCACGACCTGGCTGTTCCCTTCGCTCTCTTTCGCTCCGACGCCGGCTTAACCGCCTGAGCTATTTTGGACTTTGCTTACATACATATGTTTTCACCCAAGTAGCAAAACGTCTTCAGACCCACGACGGCCGCACTGGGCCCGCGCACAGCCGTTCGCGGGCCCAGTGCGGCCGTCGTGGGCCCGCGGACCTTCGCTGACTGGGCGCGTGGTTTATGCCAAGACTGTGTCATTGTGTGCCAGGACATGAACGAGCCGGCCAACTTCGGAACGAACGAGGAGAGACCGTGGAACTGGCCAGAGGAATACCGTCCTTATTGGAGTCTGCACTGCGGCAACAACACGTGGGATGATCCACCCTACAGACCCCGTGCGTACACTAACCTTTCACAGCGCAGACTTGGTCCTTCACTGCCAAGAAAATCTGAACCCGGTCGAACTGCACGAGATAATTCCGATATTTCATCCGTCTGGTGTTTCGACTCAGCGGAGGGAAGGCGGTGTCCTACCACTGACTGTCAAAAGCTATACTGACGAGCAAAAGAAATGCGACATTTTTTGGAACCGTCGGATACACTTAAGTGTTTCCGATGGTTCCAAAAATGTCGCATTTCTTTTGCTTGCCAGAATATTATGGACGGTCCTTTCACATACAAATCTTCAGGATGACACCTTTAATCTGTAGATAAGATCTTGCCTGTGAGTTTGGATCTTACGGCCTATCGCCTGAAGGTCCAAAAAGCACAGACCAGCTCACGTGTGTGTATATGTTGCTGCATCTGCATCCATTTCAGTGGCGGCTTACCTGTACGACAGTGAAACCCAGAAAACGATGATCTCGCAGAAGACGCTATGCATGGTCGGCTTGCAAGGAGACCAGGGGCAGTACAGGCATTACGACGTGCACAATCTTTATGGATGGAGCCAGACGCCTTCCACGCTGGAGTGAGTGACAGTGTTGTTTTGGCTCTGTGCATAGAAAGACAAAGCCATCAACCATGAAAGAGGCGGCACTGAATATGTGCTGATCTGCGGGATCATGGTCTCTGACAGACAAAATCACTTTAACTCATTCGAGACGTGCCGCCTCCGGATACGCGGCTTATGCCGCGTATCTGGAGGCGGCACGTCTCGAATGAGTTAAAGTATCATTACGCGTAAATCCGAGGATATATTTCAGCACCATTTGTATTCATTGTGCCTTATCGACACACCTAATGAACTTTAACGGCAGTTTGGACATGCATCAAACACACGCGTAATCGCACTTATTTATTCTGCGCAGCCGTTAGCGTGTCAATCTATTTTTATCTGTTTCTCGTTTCTCGTATTTATAGAGCGGAGTAGAGTCATTGCCAGGTTACCTGATATTAAGACGGCCCGTGCTGAACTGGATTCTCCTGTGTCTAAATGAACCATTGCTAGACCTGTGTGTAGTGTTGGGAGTAACCATCTGCTACAGAAGTGTATTTTGGAACAGTTACAGCGGTAGTTGGCCTTTAATATAAATGTTCGTAGGCTGATTTTTGCATCTTTGACATTCCGACCATCAGCCCTCGTAACGCAGGACTAGCATAACCATATAAGCACTGACGTAGTACAAAATGGAACAAAAGACCTTGCATCAGTTTCTATCCTACAACTTTGTTAGACATCGACCTTTTTCGGCGATTTTGAAGGACAAAAAGCTCACAGATGTGGCTGTTATTTTCAACACTACTTATGCGAGTTGGCGCGACCACAGTAGTTGATGGGCAGTGGAAGCTACTTTGCTCAGTTAATCCCCAGCTACTCAGTGGCGCCACGTTTTCATTTCATTTCTTGCCCCGTCATGTAATTTAATGGCCGCAGTTATCAAACGTTGGAGGTGTTGCCTATGTACCAGTTGCAATAGATGGATTGACCATGATAATTCAAGGGTAGTGCCAGATTGGCTTTCCGCCTTCAGGCGTCAAGCCAATCTGGCACTACCCTTGAATTATCATGGTCAGTTTTTTCCCGCTGTAGGGCGTTGGGGCTAAACGGGTTAAAACAAACAATTCATGGCATTTTATCCAATTTTATTTTAGGTCGGTGCATTGATTGATTGATTGACTGATTGATGATTGATTGATTGATTGATTGATTGATTGATTGATTGATTGATTGATTGATTGATTGATTGATTGATTGATTGATTGATTGATTAATTCATTCATTCATTTATTCACTTTGCGCAGAGCGGCCAGAAAAGCCACTGGGAAAAGGGGCATCGTCATCACACGGTCCACTTACCCTGGGAGCGGCAAATACGGTGGCCACTGGCTTGGCGATAATACCAGTATTTGGAAACACCTCGCGGACTCCATCATAGGTTAGTGCACTTCTCTCTCTCTCTCTCTCTCTCTCTCTCTCTCTCTCTCTCTCTCTCTCTCTCTCTCTCTCTCTCTCTCTCTCTCTCTCTCTCTCGCTTATGTTTTATTTATTTTATTTATTTTATTTATTTTAATTTATTTTATTTTATTTTATTTTATTTTATTTATTATCATTTTATTTATTTATTTATTTATTTATTTATTTATTTTATTATATTATTATATTTTAAGGGGGGGGGGAGAGGGGGTTGGAGGGGGGGGGAGGGGCTTCGGCATGGAATTAAAGTCAGCACAGTTGTTTGTACAGTGCTTTATGTTGTTATTGCTTGTATTTTAATGACGACGACGACTGATGACTGACGGCAGCTATTCATGACCATGATTGTATAGTGCCGTATAGTACAGCAGCTATAGCACACTGTCTTTGCTAACCAGTGTATCTCTTTTCAGGAATGCTCGAGTTCAACCTGTTTGGAATCCCCTATGTACGTCTACTTCTTCTCATTAACTCATTCGAGACGGGCCGCATCCGGATACGCGGTTTTACGCCGCGTATCCGGATGCAGCACGTCTCGAATGTGGTAACCCTTTGGGTGTCGGTAGCGGTCGGAATCACCGCGACTAAAACCGCTACTGATACCCAAAGGGTTAAGTTTCACTGTCTGTGCTTTTGCGCTTTTATGTACATCGATAAACCGTGAATGGTTCACGCTGCTTCTTCTTTCGCCGTGAGATGGCGTTCAGCTTGTTCGGCGTTGAACGTTAATACTGAAATAAGGTGGCTTCATGTTTAGACTTTTCATGCAAGTGATAAGAACCTGTACATCTGTTTGAGTTATTTATATCAGTGCCAAGAAATAACTCTCAGGGTAGAGAATTGTGCTTTATCAACCAATGATCATAGATTTACTTTGGTCAAAGCACAAAAAAGGATAGGAGAGAGGGGTGCGCTAATGGTCGATAATGCATAATTCTCTTCCCTGACAGTGCTTTTCCTTCTTAATTGTTGTTGTTTTTTTTTTTCCTAAATTACAAGCACTGGCAGTCAAACCCTTTGGTCTCGTTTATTACAAGAAATAACTGCTTATACGCACGCACGCACGCACGGGCACACACACACTCACACACACACTCACACACACACACACACACACACACACACACACACACACACACACACACACACACACACACACACACACACACACACACACCGTGATCGCTACTCGGTCAGTTTTCTGTCCCAGTCAAAATCTTCGACCTTTTCTCATATTGATTTTCCTTTCTCTCTCACCAGATTGGAGCCGATATTTGTGGGTTCTTTGGTAACACCACAGAAGAGCTGTGTCTTCGCTGGATGCAGGTCGGGGCTTTCTATCCCTTCAGCAGGAACCACAACGGCATCACTTATATTGTAAGCACCGAACTAACCCTCCAATGCTTCTGACGATACCGTTCGACGCGTCTATCAGTAGCGGTTTCGTCCGTCACAGTCAAGGGGTTAAAAGAACAACAATGTATAGCTCGGTTACTCCTGACGCGTTGCAACGGGATGTTCCTTAACCCTTGGGCTGTCGGTAGCGCTTTTTTCACGAGATGATTCCTGTATGACAAAGAGCGCTTTCGACAGCCAGATGGTCAGACATTTTAGGATTTTTGTGTTTGGAATGTTCAGTATGTGTGGATTTGTAACTGGCGCTGTCGGTAGCGCTTTTTGTCGAGGTGATTCCCGCAGGAATCACCTCGACAAAGAGCGCTGCCGACAGTCGAAGGGTTATAGATAGTTTTTGGATTTTTGTCTGTGGAATGTTCAGTGTGTATAATAATTATATCTAAAGTGTATCAAATAACTCCACAACTTTGGTCAGTCCAGTTTCGGCACTATGCCTGCGCTATCAAGGACAATCTATCAAACTCGGTTTGATTCTTCCTGTCGATATATCACTCCATTTTGTCAAGAGCAGTCGGACAAGACACGTAGTCTTTATTAACCCATTGACCCCAAGGCCGCATTTCCCACATTGTAGAAGTGTCCCTCAACAACTATGCACCAGTTTCAGAAGATGGATGGACCACGATAATTCAAAGGTAGTGCCAGATCAGCTTGGCGCCTGATGGCGCCAAGCTAATCTGGCACTACCTTTGAATTATCGTGGTCGACCCATCACCCGCTGTAGGGTGTCGGGGCGAAATGGGTTAAAGCTGTTTGCCTTTAAATTTTCTGTAGTATCCTAGCTTCACTCTGCATTTGTGTCCTCTCCTCTGTGTTGTGAGAGCCCCCACCCGGCGGGTCTGCCCTGGGGGACTTGGGTGGGGGTCAAGTTAACTATTCACCCAGGGTCACCCTGGTCAACCCCACAGGGTGGGGTTTCCCCTCTATTCTGGGGCATGTGTTTCTGTCTACCCTTGGTCCATTCACCTGTATTTTTCTTCTTTAAACTCTCCCTACTGTCTGCGCTGCCTGTAGCTCTTGATATTGGATGTGTGTTGCTAAATGGTCTTAGGTTTATTTAGCGTATTAGACCGGCTGGCGACATACATTCAATATTCTGTTTAATTGGGTTTTTTTTAACAAGCAGTGCAGGCACGTCCTGAGAATGTCTTGTTGCTGTCAGGACGTTAAGCAATGTACAACCATCTGTGTTGTGATAATTAGGAACAACACCCCGCCGTATGGCCAAGCGTTGCCCAGGCGTCACGTGAGATTTTGGAGACACGCTATT
>BTPG01000005.1:124115608-124333485 GCA_036245525.1 Semisulcospira habei | reverse complement strand
CATACAAACCAAGCACAAACACACACGATGCTCACACTCTATGCAACCAATAACACGAAAAACGACCTTCAAAACAAAAATACACATACACTCACTACGTACAGTATTATCATCTTGTATTAACTGAAGATATAACTGAATTGAACAGTTTGAAAGGGGAAAATCGTACACTGCAAGTGCAGGCTGCTGTGAAAATCTTACGATGATGAGGTGAGGTAGTTAAAGAGAACGGTTTTAAAAGACGATTGTTGTTGATGTTGTAACATTTTTGGGCAATGTGTTCCACATGCTAGCACCCGAGAATGCTAAACTTTTCTTATAGAGATTGATACTAGGTCGTGGCACAGTAATGGACTGCCTTTATCTGGAGTATGTTGATACCGAGAGGGAAAACTTTTTTTAATATACTCGGGGAGTCTGTTATTCAATACTTTGAACATTGTTATTCCCTTATTGTATATCCTATGGTTTTTCAAGGGGAGAATTTCTAAGGTTTTCAGTTTATTATCCGTTGTTGAGTTAGGGTCTGAAAGGATAATCTTCGCAGCTCTACGATGAAGAGAGTTCAGCCTCATTAACTGGACCTCGCTTGGGCCATCCCACATTGTAGAAGCATAATCTATATGTGACCTGATGTGGGCATTGAAGAACAGTTTTTGTGTTTCTGCATTAGCTATATGTTTTAACTTGGATAAAATAAACAGTTTCTTTGATATTGTCTTACATAATAATATTACTAAGATGGCATTGCCATTGAAACTGGTTATCTACAGTAACACCGAGAAGACTATGTTTCGTTACCTGGCTGATAGATTTGCCTTGAAGGAATAAGCTGAGTGAGAGAGCCGAGCTGGTGCTTTTAGCGTGTACTTACAACCATACATTTAGTCTTTGCAAGGTTTAAGATCATGGAATTGTTACTGCACCAGCTGTTAATGTCCTGTAGTGTGTTTTGTAGGCGTGTGTCAATTACAAATCCTTATCGGGAGTGTGTATCGCCCCAGCCAGCACACCAATATAGGTCCAATATTGGCTTAGATATTGGGCCGATATATGGGTGTCGATATTGGTCCAATATTGGAAGTGCAAATTTGCCCGATGTTGGCCCAGTATCGGGTAAATGTTGGCTGCTAAGCTGGATTGATTGATTGATTGTACATTGCTTAACGTCCCGACAGCAACAAGGCTTTCTCAGGACGTGCCTGCACTGCTTGTAAAAAAAAAAAAAACAACTAAACAGAACATTGAATGCATGTCGCCAGCCGGTCAAATACATTAAATAAACCTAACACATGGGGCCTAAATAAAGCTAAGACCATTTAGCAACACACATCCAATATCAAGAGCTACAGGCAGTGCAGACAGTAGGGAGAGTTTTAAAAAGACAAATACAGGTGATCCATCCTAGGGCCAATATAGTGAATGTTGGCTGCCAATATAGTGCCAAGCTGGAACCATCCTAGAACCAGTATGGTGCCAAGCTGGATCCATCCTAGGACCAGTATGGTGAATATTGGCTGCCAATATAGTGCCAAGCTTAATCCATTCTGGTGCCAACATGTAGCAAATATTCTGCCAACCTTTTTCCAAACTGTATAGTATTGTCCCAGATTTAGATATTGGTAATTTAATCCAGCTTTCAGTCATCTGAGGAAAAAGACCATCATCCAAACATATATAAATCTGATAGTTAGCTTCATTATGAGCCAACACTAGGCCTGGACAATTGCCATTTTCTCTTTGCATGGCAAGATCAAATCAAACGTTCATCAAAATATGTAACACCTACCTCAAAACACAACTTAAAAAGAAAGACCTGAACTCATAGATTCACAGTGATGCACAAGTTTAATCTGATTCTCAGTTTTAAAAATAGAAAACACTCTAACTATACCGATAGTAATTATAAGCATGCAATATGAATAATTAAGGACAATGATTATCTCGGCTAACCATTTTCATCTGATAATTTCTGCCTGAAATAATTTGACTATGATAGCTCAAGATAAGTGCCAGAACAGCTTTGTGCACAGTTCTGGCACCACCCTTGAACTAAAATGGTTGATGTATATCTCCTTACCCACAACATAGCTTTCACAGGGCAATCTGAAGTTAAAACAAATCATCCTCAGGCAGGATTCAACTGATTAATTAACCCCCCACTTACCCATCCACACAAACCTGTCTGTAACAATACACAAAATGTACAAAAAAAACATGCCCACAATTAGCAAAAACAATTGTTCTGATGCATGACATACAAAAACCATCTCTGAATATACACACAGATGTTGAGGTACTGGCAATGGGATCTGTACACATAACAGATTTTGTATACAGCGCATTCTTAAACTGCGCCCATGACTAACTTTCTTACAGATTAATAGAATATACTGACAATTCGATTGGAGACAAAATTTCCTCCTAAACATACAGGATTTGGCACAAACAACATTGGTTATGAAAAGAAAAGAATTTCATATGACATGTCCTTATTAACCCTTTTCATCCTGATACACTCCTGCTTGAAATTAATTGACTATGATAGTTCAAGGGTGGTGCCAGAATAGCTTGGCACCTGAGGCACCAAGCTATTCTGGCACTACCCATGAATTATATAGGCGCTTTTCCCTATTCTGGGAATCGGCTCAAAGAGCCACGAACTGAACCCAACATGCACGCTCACGTGACACACACTAAAGACAAACACAGTACAAGACAAGCACAGGATATTCACGTGGTGTGAGGGGTCAGCTCAACTACTGAGGTTTTGGAAATTTCGATCGCTTGTATTTGAAATTTTATAAAGTGACCTGAAACCGGTACCATAGGGGAGGGGGAGGAAGAGCCGGAGTACCCGGAGAAAAAACCCCCGACGATCCGCCTGAATTAACGGTGACACTTACTACAGGAGAAAAGTCCAACGCCGAAAACCCATAATCGAATCTCGCACCTTTAGCACTGGTGGCAGGCGCCTTAACCACTGTGCCACGGACCACCCCCAATGGATGGGTGGAGAGGGGAGGGGGGGGGGGGGGGGGGGGGGGGTGGGGGGGGGGAGGTAGTCGTTAAGCAAACAAAGAGAATTATCTTTATAATCATGCATGCAGCCAATTAGCATTTGTATAACTTGCAACTAAAAACAGGTTTGCTCTACAGTGCTTGAAAACCCCAAACTACCTGCCATCACTTTTCAAACATAAACACTTGTGCAACAGATGGTTACAAAACATGTGCATGACTTATTAAAATGTTATCTGCATCAACAAAAAACCCACGAGGCATTGATTGATTGATTGTACATTGCTTAACGTCCCGACAGCAACAAGGCTTTCTCAGGACGTGCCTGCACTGATTGTGAAAAAAAAATAAACAGAAAATTGAATGTATGTCGCCAGCCGGTCAAATACATTAAATAAACCTACAACATGGGGCATAAATAAAGCTAAGACCATTTAGCAACACACATCCAATATCAAGAGCTACAGGCAGTGCAGACAGTAGGGAGAGTTTTAAAAAGGCAAATACAGGTGAATGTACAAAGGGTAGACAGAAACACATGCCCCAGAATAGAGAGAAAAACCCACCCTGTGGGGCTGACCAGGGTGACCCTGGGAACTAAAAAATACCTAACCCCACCCAAGTCCCCCAGGGCAGACCCGGGTGGGGGAACCCACGAGGCAAGCTTAATTGCTCAGGCAGACTATACTAGTAAAAATAAACAATAATATGTAAGCAGCATCATCAGCGAACATATCGCATGCAACACTATCATCGCTAATTGCGTCACAATAGTGTCACAGGATTGGAGTTCTTGTTCATTTTATCTCCTTCTGACATGCAAGGGGAAGTGTTGCAAACCATATTATCAATCACTAATATTTGCATTTGCAACTGGGAATGGTTGATTGGTCGATTCAAAACGGTTCACAGACTAAACCTTGTATTTGTGTGTTCCATTCACCATGTCCAAACAAAATCTGTAACCTTATAAAATTACACAAAATTCAGAAAACTGTAAAGAAAGTACATGTTTATTTCACAAAAAAATACACAGTTAATGTCTCAAAGTTATATTTCCTATTGCTGTTACTAAAGGTAACAGGTGAGCTTAAAAATAAAACAACAAAATACACAATCTACTGCAATGAATAACCTGGAGTCAAACACTAGGATGATTTCATCCCGAAGTCTTCTACGGTACCAGTATGAAATCAGGTCTGGGGCACAGTATCGGAAAACACTCAATTGAACCCAAATAAGCATGAGAAATAGGAAAGTAAATATTTTTCATCTTGCACTAGTATGACTATGGTGCACAGGTATAGTCTGTCTGGGTACTAGCTGTCTACTTTTCTTTTACTGACATGCTGTTTCCTTTTTCACATCCTGAGAAAATCTTGGTGTTGTTTGGAAGTTAAGCAATGTAACAAAAACCCAAATGTTTTCACCGTTTTCCTCATGTATCATGTTTTCAGCCACTGCGTACTCTTGCTACATCAATTACATGCCATAGGAGCACTATCATACTGATAGTAACTTACTAGCACTAACCATGTACAGATGCTGATTAGCTCTTCATAGAGACTACTTTAAACTGCATGCACACATCGGTAAGCATCACCAAAGGTCTGAATTGACTTTGAAAAAAAAAAGCGGAAATTAAAAAGGCGAAAGAAATTATACACGGAAACAGTAGTAGTAGTATAGTAAATAGTAGTTTGAGGAGCGGAAAATCGGCGAGATTACCGAGGAAATCCTCCAAACGGCGGAACAATTCAGACCTTTGTTCACCCCTGAACAGACAGTTTGCGTGGGAAAATCTGTGTTTCAAGTCAGAGCATAGATAAAATACATGGTCCACATCTTTGAAAAGTTTGTATTTAACCCACAAAGTAGCTTACAGTTACACTGAATGATGCCTTGCATTGGGAAGTACATACCCGGTTGTCAAGAATTCTTTACTGTGTATTTATGAAGTCCTTACTAACACCTTAGTAGCACTAGCAGGCATACATGATTAATTTTAACAAGTGGAGATGTGACAGGCCCATGGGCATGTAATCATTGTAATGTAAATGCCAATGAAAGCATTGTGTAACTGGAAACAAAGTGTGCCCAAACACATTATTACCAATGCAGATATTTCACTGTCGGCAATGAATCTCAGGACATCCTCGTAAAGCCACACTCCTAACTTCCTCATGCTGTCCAGCCGTAGTTCTGGAGGACAACGGGTCGACAGTAGCCTTGAGAAGCTGAAGTCTGTCATTCATCAAAGGGCACGAGATTCGTTCAACTTCTCTTGCCTGACCTGTGGGTGCTGGCAGCTGCCTTTCATCATCTGCAGCAATGGTAGCCTCAAGCTGATGTCCTTCAAATATGTCTCTCACAGCTTCATTAAGAAAGAAACAACAGATTTTGTAAAAGGACACAAAAATAAAAAATAAAAAAGGAGGAGAAATTAACAACTTGCACAGTTCACATGTATGACTAAACTGCATAAACTGCTGGCGTTGTCGAATCACTTATCACTTTCGAATCACGAATCATACGCGATTTTCAATGACGAAATGATGAAAAAAAAAAGAAAAAAAAGCTCAAATGCTATGGTTTCGACAAGACGCTGTCATATATACTATCACCCTCTGACTGTTTTACACCGCCGAATAGTGCCCAAGAAGATACTGTGCTGTGTGCAGCACTGCGACACTTTCAGAGGTTTTGGTTGCGTGTTCTAATAACTTCAGCACGAAGAAGACACGTGGTCGACATGCATGCATGTGTGTGTCCTGCGCGCACGCATGTGCTCACTGTTGTGTGTAAAAGAGATTACCAATCACTCAGGGAGAGGGAGTTAGGCTTTGAATGTTTAATTCACCAGTTATTTAATTTTAAACTAAAGAACATGGAAATGATGAAATTTTTCTTAAATAAATTTTCTGACCCGTTATTATACTCAGATGGGGGTCTGTGTGCACACCTGGGGGCCTACAGACCCTTGAAGCAGTTGTAAAAACAGAAGCCCCAACAACAATATTTTGTGACCTTTTGGCCACTGAAATGAGCCACAGTTTAAGTGCCTTAAGTCATTTTACCGCATGGCTGCATTTCCACATTTTGAATGTGTCAAATGGACTATGTACCAGTTGCAGGAGCTGAATTGACCATGATATCCGACACCAAGCTAATTTGGCACTACCCCTGAATTGTCATTGTCAAATGCTAGTGCATCAGGGCTAAATGGGTTAAGTAAAGGGATGGCTTTGTGTCAGTGAAAATGTTTTCTGGAAATGTACCAACCTTCTTTGAACCCTTTGCGAGGGGTCAAATGAATTTAGTATGTATAAGAACTCAGCTACCTTTTGGCCCTTAAAAGTTTTTTAAAATCGCTGTTAAAAATTGAATAGGTACCACGAAACAGGCATTTCTGATTATTTGCTGACCTATTCTTTAAAAGGCTCCAGTAAAATTTTTAAAAATGTTAAAAGTGTGTACCTGGACAACCGTTCCTTTGCCCTTTAACCTTGCAGCAACTGAATTTGACCCGATCTTTTTGTTTCCAGTTGCTCACCTTGTTGGGCAAACCAGCTAATCTAATTCAGCGTCTGCAATTTGTGAGAATCTGCTCCTCTGAAGGATATCGTTTTCTCTGCCAACAAGCAAAAGCCAATAATTGAAACACATCTAGTTTATGTACATTTTTTACCAGTATCATACATCAACCACAAATGCATGTGGATGTCTTAACTCTTTGCCTATGGATCTAACTTCAACAGCTTCGCAATTACTTCCCACAGAACACTATCAGTGGCAACATCTGCCAAGCCAAGGTTTGTTTGCAGGAGTGTTCTTAGCTATTTTTAGCTGTGAATGTGTCATTACAAGCCATTACTTGGAATGCACACAGGACCCAGAAACAAACTCTTAACAAAATTACTTAATGGCAGAGTACGTCATTATATATATCTAATGCTGCCTGAGTCAATAATGCCATTCTTAAAGTCATATCAGCTACTCATTTTGCAACATACCTTAGCCTTGAATTCACAGTTGCGACTGAAACTTCAAGTATTTTAGCCATTTCTGTTGTCCTGAAATGCACATCCTGCAGCAACTGCAGCTGTTCCTCAGGTATGTGGTATCGAGGAGCGTGGGCCTCACCCCTGGAAACACACCAAACTCTGTAAGTACTGTGGGCTGCCAACAAAAAAAGAATTATTAATCCATGGCGATGCTACAAAGTGGCCCAGCAATGACTACAGTGAAGACAGCACATTCCCTGAGGCACTGCCTATCACATATGTTGTGTACAATGATGTATGTAGTGTATTGTTACTACATGTGTAAATGTACAAAGAAAATGTTCCCACCTGTCCTCTACACTTTTCACAGTTAAGGAAGGTGTACTTTTTTCTAAGAAAATTATTTGCAAAGTGTACTGAAAGTTTCACTAGTGAAAGAGAAACAACCCGTGTAAGACTAAGAGCTGCGTTATATTTTTTCTCAGTCTTGTACAAGACATGGGCTCCAGTCTGACTATGTGTTCTGACTTTTTGCAGGATTAAAAATCAAATAGAGGTACAATGGGGCAAACCATGTCACTATGTCAATAAAATACAACTTACTTGGCGCATGGGATTCTGGCATTTTCGGGACTCCTCCAATATCTGCGTCACCTGATCTTTCAGTGACGCTGCCGTTTCCACTGGAAGAGTACGGCCAGACACTTGCGCAATGCTCCACTCTAGTGATTCCAGGCTGCAATTACAGAAAGACATCTCTGCATGTATATTATCTAAATTCCTCAGCATCCCAATCAACAAATGCCAAATTACTCAATACTCTTATTAGAATGCTGACCAAGCCTAACTAATACTAGTAATAGACACATAACAAAACAAAATCAAAGAGATGAAAACAGCACCGGTATGGGAATTTAATACAACCAGTGAATATATACTCTAAACAATTGGTCAGCTCAGTCTGCTAGCCTGAAACTAAATTAAATTATTAATAATTCTCAAAAAGCATGCTAAAGGTGCAGGACTAAGCTCACTCATGCAACTGCCCTTTGCCTGGTCTTTGTCTTCACTGTGAAAGATGTCACCAGAGCCAATAATTTCTCGGAGCTTACTTTTTGCATGCTGCATTTCAAAGCCACATTGCCAATTGAGTGAAAATTGGCAGATCGTTGAGAGTATTTTACCTTTGACGACTTTTCGCTGGCACTAGTTCAAGTTCCAAATTCAAGAATCAATGTTTGATTCTCCGCTAAACCAATCATATATCATGTTTAGAGGCCATACTATCAATATTAATTAAATTCATTGTGACTTTAGGACGCTGCAACGCAATAAGACTGTCTTTATGTATTAACATGAAATTAGGATTCCTCTTTTTTTTTAATAGAAAAAAAAATAAGAGTCTCGGAAACGTTTATATTTGAGATCAGAAACGGTCCTGTTATGTTCTCTTTGAATGTCAACTGATTACAGCGTAATGTGTTTCATTAAATAGCATCGGGGATGAAACGTCATTGGACGAAATGTGTTTGGGCCGAACGGTCTGGGCGAATGCGCGTAGGGTGAAGACAGGCATAGATCAAGAGGCTCAAAGAACGATCCCTTCGAAGCTTTCTAATGCTAAATAAACAACTTTTACGGCACCTACAACCTCAAATATAAGAATATTTCGACTTTAAGTACTTAACAGAATGTGTTTATGTGGTTATTTTGGTTTAGGAGAGGTTATTCCGACTGTTTTCAGACAGCGCGATCGTGTAGCAAGGGAAGTAATCGACGCAACAACAGCAGTGGAAAACGGCTTACTAGTACAACTAAACTAAATCATGGTAATGTAAATCAAACTTCTAAAACATGATTATTTTGTGTTTAGGTACGCAATAATAGTTACAGATATGGTTATTTTAGCTTAGGACAGGTTATTTCGGGTTTTAGTAGGACCCAGTTTCACCGAGGTAATCCTATTAGAAATTTGGAGTCCGTTGACGCTTTCTATGGTATTAACTGTATATTTGAAGGGATAAATGCATGAATATTTTACATACCTTGTGATATTACAGCAGGTGGATCCACACCAGGTATCAGCGAGTTGCCACAATGTGTCAATCTTTGTAGCGCACGGCGAAGAAATGTCTGTCCTTCCGCCATGTTTACTCACAACACATTTTGCAAACTGTAAGCGCTGCTTTGATTGGCTGATTCAATAGTACATGTATTAAGTATTTATTGCATCTACTGCTGACTTAATACATGTTAAAAGTCTGTCACGTGTGTCGATATCTGGACTATTCATTGGCTGCCTTAATACATGTATTAAGTACTTAATACATGTACTAATGACTTACTTCACGGTGTTTTGGCCAACCGTACCGGAGTTCCTGAAATTTCAGGGAAATCCGTTAAACCCCCTGACCGCGGGGTTAGGTCAGAAACTCATCAAGCTGGCACCGATAGCCCAATGTTAGTCTTGTGCAGTTGACTTGTCATCGACGCAACACTCCGTTTCCCTTTCTTTTCTGGTCTTCATTTTGCCTAGAAACAGTGTCTAAGTCAGACCAGTACAACTGCGATTGAAACAGATCACCATGAACCCCCAGAGATTGAATCGGCTGATGGGAATCTGTGCATTTTGCAGGCCTAATTTACACCCTTATAACTTGAAGATTCCCCGGAGGATTAATACACTGCGGAATTATTTTGCTCATCCAGGGCCTTCCGCCTACAAGAGGCATATATTTTCATAAGTTCATGCATGTCGTAAAGGCTGCTGAGACTGAATCAAAGGGCTCCGCTGTTTGATTGTCATTTAGTCATTTATATATATGGATCGGCCTCGTTTGCATCCTAAAGTTGAGGACGTTATTACTGGTTAAAGCGGCGTAGAGTGGACTAAGAAGAAGTAGAGTTGCACATACTATACGAAACTGTGTGGGCACTGATATAAATGTGGATTTATGATACGTATGTAGTGTACATATTAAATCCACAATCTATGCAATTAAATCAGGGCCGGATCCAGGGGGAGGGGGTGCTTTGGTACTACATCGCCCCCCCCCCCCCCCTTTAAAAAAAAAATCATTCACTGCCAGTCCACAACATGGTCCGAGAAGGAGGGGGGTGCTTCAATGTTATAGTTGCAACACCTCCTACCCCCCCCCCCCCGACCCCTCTTTCCACTGTACCGTCAATTACAAAAGTTGAGCACCCCCACCCCCTTGCCAAACTGATTGATCCAGCCCTGTTAAATATTGTTTCAAAATTCAGTTCGAAATTTGGTGTCACACTGTGTTCCGTCATCGAATCTATCAGTTCAATTAGCCCGCATTTAAAAAAACAACAACAACAACAAATAGTTCAGATATTTCAACGCACTACCTGCGGTTTGCCAGTCGCTCAGTAATATAACGAAAGAGAAAGACTGAGCTGGCTTTCAGGCCGCTGACTGCTGGCTGGTGCTAAAAAGGGGAAAGGGAGGGTCCTGAACAAACACGATGCCGTCATCAAGCGCTGGTTCGGAAATTATAAGTGATGATAGCTTGACCCTCACCCACCCACCACCTTACCATATGATAGTCTAATAGCCCCGTCTCCCTCTCCTTGGCGATGGACCTACGACTAATTCAACACGGACGAAGCCTCAGTGGTGTTTTTTTTATGCCGCTTTTTTTTTTTTTTAAGTCGATTAAAGCACACGTTTTATGAGGCTTTACTCTCTGATATATAACAGACATATTTTCTATCTCTTGGTTTGTCATTTGGTCTCCTGGCATTTATCAAACCTTTAAACTGACATAGAATGATACGCGACAATAGTACTGATTCTTTTTTCTTTGGAGTGGGAGGATAGCTCGGTGGTGAAAGGGGTCGCACCAAAGACTCTATTTATAGCGAAGTGGCTCTAGAGTGATCAAGTCTCAGTTTGGTCGCACGAACTGATACACTTGCCTAGTGCCTGCGCGCACATCCATACACACATGTATACGTTTAGTAAATGCAAATTAATGATTTTCGAATGCGTGCGTGGTCGCAGTTTACTGACACGGAAGTCAAAGTGAAGCCTTTTAATTTCAAACATTACTCGTGAATAGAGTTATTCAGACTCAAACGCGTTTAATGGCTTAATATGGGCTTTGTTTCAGTAAAATATTATTGAGAAAGCAGCAACACATTCTGAACGTGTGGCATTATTTTTCCTTCCCTGCACATGACCTGTGATATATATGTATATATTGCTTTAAAAGCAACATGGGGAAACCAGGCCTTTAGTGTGTTGGTCAATTCTAGGGGAAGCCGTATGATACAATTGGTCTAATGATTTTCACATTTCGTAGACCCGATTAATAATTGTGAGTCTGCATAGGAAACTGGCAAACTTAGCCCCCCCCCCCCCCCCCCTCCTACTCCACCACCAACCCATGAGCTTGAACAGACATACATACAAGATTCATAACAGTTGCAAAGCTTATTGTCTTTACATTAAGAAAAAAAAACTGTAGTAGGCCTAGATAAAATATGTATGTTTCAAACAACGATCCAGTGGGAATGGCACAATACAAACAAAATGGGACATATGACCCACAAAGTCCCTTGTATATGATTATGAAAGCTGTCCTCACTGTCAATGGTCTCTACCTGTTGTAGAGAGAGAGAGAGAGAGAGAGAGATTGCGTCCATTAAAACATGATGGGATGAACCATAACCCACAAAGTCCCTTCGATATGAGAGCTGTCTGAGCTGTCAAGGGTCTCTACCTTTTGTCTTTGACTTGATTCTGATGTTGAAATATCTTCTTTTGAGAAAACCTTGCAGATGTGCCAATGGGTCATAGTGAACTCTATAAGGGCGCGCACAGTGCATATGGTCATTCGTTTGTCAAACGTCATTTGTCATGACGTATTTTTTTGTTTTTACGTGATTTTATATTTAACGTGATATAAGATTCGCTTTCGCTTCAAGACTTGCGAAAATGGTGACAAAACTAGAATTTCACATGGTTCAATTTCGGTATTGCTATTATTTGTGTGAAATCAGATCGACTTTATCTAGCTACATGCTACTAAGTACACCTGCATTTTCTTCTGAAAGTGTGTCGATGTGTATTCGTGTGCGTGCGTGCATGCGCACGCTGCAAACATCATCAAGAGGCATATATGTTCATGCACCCTCCGGGCACTTGAGGATCTATGCCTCTTGGAGATGCGCGCAAATGTGTCATTGGTTTGTCAAACGTCATTTGTCATGACGTATTTTTTTGTTTTTACGTAAGTTATATTTAACGCATATGAGTTTTGCTTTCGATTCAAGACCTGCGAAAATGGTGACAAAACTAGAATTTAACAGTACAATTTCAGTCTTGCTATAATTTGTGTGAAATCAGGTTGACTTTACCTAGCTACATACTATGCTAAGTACACTTGCATGCTCTTCTGAAAGCGCATCGATGTTTGTGTATGTGTGTGCAGTAAGTGTGCGTGAGTGCATGCGTGCTCTATAAACATTCTCAATAGGCAGAGATGTTCATGCGCCCTCTGGGCACATGAGGATCTATGCCTCTTGGAGATGCGCGCATATGTGTGAGTTGAGAAAGAGCGAGAGAGAGAGAGAGAGAGAGAGAGAGAGAGAGAGAGAGAGAGAGAGAGAGAGAGAGAGAGAGAGAGAGAATTACGTCATATGTCTGCGTGGTGACGAAGTTGCTTTTTTTTACGTCACCAGCACTGTCTGACTTTCTCTAGAAGTCAAGGTTTTTTACTAAAAAAAACTAGACCGAAAGGGTTGACTGCCAGTGCTTGTAATTTAGAAAAAACTACCAAGTGAGTAGGAAAAAGCACTGTCAAGGGAGAGAAGTGTGCATGATAGACCAATGATCATAGATCTACTTTGGTCCAAGCACACACACACACACAAAAGATAGGAAAGAGGGGTGCGCTAAGTAAGTGAACTGAAAGTAATGCATATGGAAGCCCCCCCCCCCCCCCCCCCCCCCCCCCCCCCGAAGGTTTTACTGCTTTAATTAGTTTCTGAAAAGAATTAATTTTTAATGAGGAAGTTGAAAGGATACAAAGCTGGCTAACGAACTCATCCAATGTCTTTCTCCAAACTAGCTATATATGCAAAAGTTCAAGAAAATATGACTAAAATTACGGACTCTAATCTGGGTCAACGGACTTCCTATACTGAACGGTTGTCAAACTTTATGTCTTTAATGAGACATTCAATTACAATATGCTCAGAGGATGTCTTAGCCAGCCACCCACTTAAGAAAGTATTTCGCCGAGTTTCAAGCTTGTGTGTACAGAAATATCGGAGATTCTCTTGTTTACATACATACACACACACATAATACAATCATACATACATACATACATACATACATACATACGCACATACGGCGCCTTCGCGCCAAATGCACGTTCAGCAGTGAGGTTTGCGTAACTAGACATGACATAATTTTTATCTTGTTACTTCAATTGTTAGAGTTTTAGCCTGCCCGCCTTTGTGACATCATGGACATATGCTATTAAGTTCGCCCTGACCGTAACCGGTCCTAAAAAGTCCCTTCTATGAATAGAAGGGACTAAAAAAAAAAAAAAACACAAGGCAAAAGACAGATTTAAAGAAACAACTCATTTAAATACAACCATGAACTCATGTGTGAAATGCAAAATATTCCAAGCCGACGTTGTATTACCATTATGGCACTTGTCAGTGTTGCTTGTAACATTTCAAATTTGGACAAATTATTTTGCCCATATACAATCAATAAAAATCCAGAGCATCTGCTTCGAGTCTGAGCACCATTTGTGTAAATTCAATCAGCAGTGAAACTATTCTCCGTCCAACACCTGAGTTTCTGATGTGCATCGTTACTTCAGTCACATGTTCTGTCAAGCAGAAAAAGCCGGCTGTCTTTTGTTCATCTCCTGGCCGGTCACATCTCTCACACATTGACTAATGGTGCATTAGTCTTTTCATGACCCTATATATATATAGTATATGCCTGTGCACAAAGGGTCTTAGGCTGATGTCAGCTTTAGTTGACCTGCGCACGTCGTTTAAAAAATTGTTGGGGAACTTTGTCTTATGGATAAATGCTGTGCTTCACACATCACACACACTTGCATGTTTAAACATTTTTACTGTTAGCTTCAGGGGAGTTGATGGCATTTGCGACAAAATGCAGTGCAAGACAGTGGTACTTGATCAATGTCTTCATCAAATTGAAATAGCAATAGGTAGTGTGCTAAATGTATACAGTTATTTGTAAACACGTCACGTTTTATGTTGTTCATAACACTGATGTCGTGTCCAACAAACAGGTACATCTTGACAAAAATTAGAATTCCCATACCTTTCCGCCGCATCGTCGCCATTGTGAAAGAAACTGCTGGTGAAAGGACTGTGGGTGGGCTTGCGTTTGAGAAAATCAGCATGTGAAAGCATGGAAAATTTCACCGATATAAGCAAAAGGTGAGGCGCAACAGTTTGACAAAAATATGGCGCTGCATGCTTTGAGACCAATTGGTCAGTGTAGTGAACGATTTTCAGTGAAAAGCCAGAAGACAGTTAATACTGATTAATACTTGCAGCTGTTTCAACCAAAAAGTCACTGACAAAACCACTGTATCAGCAGTCAATCATTTTTATCGTCATGGTGAAATAACAACGTAGGTTGCGCTAGGCATACACGTTTTCCAAGTTCGTTTTTACAAGCAGCAGCTCGTTTTCAAAGTGTTTCTTTGCAGAATCAGAGAAAAAAGAAACCGTTTAAACATATTATAGAAAATAAATATTCTGTGATCCGTGGATTTTGTACAGCAGGGGTTCTTTTGCGGCACCTGGAAGTGTCCCAATTTCGTGGAGTTTCTTTACAGAATCAGAGAAAAAAACAACAACATTTAAACATTGAAGAAAAAAAAAAGTTCTGCGACCCATAGATTTTGAATAGCAGAGGTTCTTTTGTGGTACCTGGAAATGCCCTACTTTTGGGGTTGCCGATTTCGCAGCTTTTCACACTTTTAGAACGTTTTTCTTGGTATAGTGTGTAGTTATCAACTCATGTTGTGCTATCTCCTCAGATTACACTCTTTTGGATAAGCATAACACTTGGTAACACATGCCAGATTTTGATAGAATTGTAATTTTGAATCAAAGTTTTTGCAAAGTTTTCAATCAGATTTGGCACAAAGGTATCTGATAATAATACCTTTCTGTGCATACTATTGAGTGGTCGACTCACAAAGGTCAAGGGTCATGGGGTGGGGGTTGTCCAGAAATAGCCACGTTTTTTCCCTCAAAATTAATACTATTTTCAACTTAAAACCCAAACTTTGTATAGTGATAGCTGATGGCGAGGCCTTTTTATGCACACAAATTTGGATGACCCCTTGGAAAGGCAAAGGGTCACAGGAGGTCAGCAAGTGTGTGAAAAGTGCCAATTTTTGATAGAATTTTATTTTTTATTAAAGTTTTTGCAAACTTTTTAATCAAATTTGGCATAATGGTACTGATAACACTTTTCTGTGCATACTAATTTAGTTGACCCCTCACAAATGTAAAGGGTCATGGAGGGTTGACAAATTTGTGGAAAATGCATACATTTTGAGAAAACTTGGATATTGCTAGTACAAAAGCCAACCCTTTATTTATGTTAGACACTGGAACACTTGCTCATTACAGTGACCTGTTGGAAAGGTCAAGGTAACACTTCTTATGTGAATTAGTCACACACATGAGCCATACAGGTTTTGCCTTTTGTGTTTAAAGTTTTTTTTTTTTGTTGCAGTTCTTTTCTCTATCAATTTTTTTGATCAGCAAGTAATTGGTTTCAAACTGACTTTGTTTTTGTTGTTTACTGCAAATTCCAGGCATGCGATCCCCAAGTGGATTTGATCGAGCGAGGTTCTCCATCAGAGCAGTCGTCAGGTGTCCACTATCGGTGCACAATGAGAACCATCGTCTTCAAGCAGAAAACACTCGGTGATGCGATCACAGTTGCTGAGCAGAACTTTGACAGTCAAGGATCTTATCAAACAGTTTTGGAAATGAAGTCTGTGATAAATATCTCTGTCACTTTCAGCACCAGCAAACAGAAGGTAGATTGACCATGATAGCTCAAGGGTAGTGCTTGGTTAGCTTGGCACTTGTCCAGTTGCCATGCTAATCAGGCACTACCCTGGAATTATCATAGTGTAAGGATCTTTTCATAATAATAATAATAATAATACATAGCTTTTATATAGTGCCCTTCCCCACGGACAGCAAGCTCGGAGCGCTTTACAGCACATAAAAATAATATTAAAAAGGAGAAAAATTAGAACACACTCACTCTTTAAATAAACACCTGCTCGCACCATGTAGGCGCATTTCTAACACGAAACACACACACACACACACACACACACACACGCAGCCTACCTACATGGGCTACCCATATACGAAAACAGCCAACATTTCCAGGCAGCACATCCAGACTAAGCTAATCTTGATATGCTACCTGGAAAAGATGGGTCTTCAAATTTGTTTTGAAGGTCATCAGGGTAGGGGATAGACGGACATGCAGTGGAATGGAAGTGAGTTCCAGATGTGAGGGGCCTGATAACTAAAAGAACAGGCACCAGCAGTTTTTAGGCTGACTCTGGGCTGAACAAGCAGTTTCTGTGAGCTTGAGCGTAGACTTCTACTAGAATTGTGTGATGCAAGGGAAAAAGACAGATATGCAGTAAGCGTATTGTCATAGTGTTTGTATGGTAAAGTGGCCAGCTTGTACTCTATTCTCTGTTTGACAGGTAACCAGTAGAGATGCTTTAGCAGTGGTGCGACATGATCAGTGCGTTTTTTGCGAAGGACTAACCGGGCTGCATTATTCTGGATACGTTGAATGCGAGTGAGTTGATCAGATGAGATACCAGCAAGACCAAGAATTACAGTAATCTAGACGGGACAGAATGCGAGAAAAAAGGATCTGATCATGCCTATTCTGCGGAGCTCCAGGTAGGCAGTGTGGCAAAGATGGCCAACCTGTTTTTCCATCGATAAACTCAAATCCAGGAATACACCCAGATATTTTACATCGGATTTGAAAGAAATATCATGGCCACCTATGGAAATGTGATCACTGCTGTAGGCAGATGTTCTAGCTCGAGTACCAACAAGCATGCTCTCTGTTTTGTCATCATTTAACTTGAGTCTGTAGCAAGTCATCCAGTCTTTGACCTTAACTATACACTTCTCGACACTTCATAACTTTCACATAGTGCTTAGAATGGTACCAGAAATCATGACAAGTGAAGCAGTATTGTGCGTTATGAACTGCACGTGTTGTGATGCAGTACATCTGTGTGTTTGGATGTAATCTTTTTGTGTATGATGTTCACCTAATATTGGATGCTTTCACGAGTTGCTACGCAAGTGATGCATTTATATAAACCCATATACTAGGGCTAAAAGCTTCAAGTTTGTACACTGCCACATGCAAGCTACATTATAGTACCTACAGATAAGGATATGGACCAATGGCTTTAGTTCAAGGGTGGTGCCAGAATAGCTTGGCGCCTAGAGGCGCCAAGCTATTCTGGCACTACCCTTGAACTATCTTAGTCAAACTTATTTCACACACTGGTGTATTCCGAATTAAAAAATATGGATTTTAAATGAAAGGCTTACCTTTTTATGAATGTGAATAGCATGTTTACTTGTTTTCACTAAGGGTTATGATGATGATTGTGCAGTTTAAGTTTTTAAGTTTATGTTTTACATTGTTACTTACTTAGCCTATCACCCCTCCCAGGGTATAGGCCGTCGACGAGAGACCTCCAACGACTCCTGTCCTGTGCTTCTCCTTCGATTTTACTCTAGGTGGTTCCCAGTCTCTTGATGTCTGCTTGGAGGTCTTGACGCCAGGTGTTTCTTGGCATGCCTCTTTTCCTCTTTCCCTGGTGGTTCCATGACAATGCCTGCCTAGTGATAGCTAGCAGGGCAAGGTTGTACTTTTGCATTTCCGCTGCTATCTGGGCGGCCTTGCCGCTCTGGTACATGGTCTTGACATTCCATGTGCCCATGATTGTGTCCCTGGATAGAGAGAGGCGGCTTGGTCTTGTGGCTTCCGAAGACTTACGGCTTTCACCACAAGTCATAAATCTTCTGGTAGAAGAACCTTCCTCCTCTAGGAAAGGAATTGCTGTTGGTCTATTAGTCGGCGTTTTTGTAGCCATTTCCTTATTTGCAGGGGGGGGAAGCTACCCCCACGCCCAACCCCCTTACTAGGAGGACCAGGGGTTTTCTGTCGGAGTCTCCTTCCCTTTGACCATGTTGGTTCACGGCACCTTATTTCATTTGGTGCACCCCTCTCACGAAGGACCATCTATCCACCACCCAGGGGACACGCCTCAACGCCGTATGGTCCCAGCGCAAGGATGTTTTACACTGTGCACATTATAATACGACACAAAACTCGTCTGCCTGATCAAGAGCAGCTACAATGGCATGACATGTCGCGTGATCCATGAAGGGCAGTTCACCAGGGAGCTCCAGTTCAGAACTGGCGTCAGGCAGGGGTGTTTGCTGTCTCCGTTCCTCTTCCTACTGGCCATAGACTGGGTCATGAAGAGGACCACAGAGCAGAGAAGAAGCGGAATACAGTGGACACTGTGGACACAGCTTGACGACCTCGATTTTGCAGACGACTTGGCTTTACTGTCCCACACTCATCAACAAATGCAGGACAAGACCACGAGGCTTGCTGACATCTCGTCCCAAGTGGACCTCACCATCCACAAACAGAAAACAAAGACAATGAGGCTGAGGGAAGAACCAGTCTTGCTTGCTGGCACCCCGTTGGAGGAGGTGGAGTCCTTCACCTATCTCGGGAGCATCATCGACAAAAAAGGTGGCACTGATGCAGATGTCAGAGCACGAATAGGTAAAGCCAGAGCAGTCTTTCTCCAGCTGAAAAAAGTGTGGAGTTCCAGAGAGCTGTCACAACACACCAAAGTCCGGATTTTCAACTCCAATGTAAAAGCAGTTCTCCTATATGGAGCAGAGACTTGGAGGTTGACAAAAACCACAGTCAACAGAGTACAGACCTTCATAAACAGTTGCCTTAGAAGAATCTTGAAAATCCACTGGCCAGAGAAGATCAGCAACGTCAGACTCTGGGAGAGAACAGAGCAGATAACAGCAGAGAATGAAATTGGATGAAGAAGATGGGGAGGGGATGGATTGGTCACAGTCTGATAAAGCCAGTTTCCAGTATCACTAGGCAGGCATTGTCATGGAACCCCCCCGGAAAGAGGAAAAGAGGCAGGCCGAGAAACACCTGGCATCGAGACCTCCAAGCAGACATCAAGAGACTGGGAGCCACCTGGAGTAAAATCGAAGGAGAAGCACAGGACAGGAGTCGCTGGAGGGCTCTCGTCGACGGCCTATACCCTGGGAGGGGTGACAGGCGTAAGTAAGTACATTACAATACCCGTGGCTTCATGCACACGGAGGTTGAGGTAGTTTCATTTACACACTCACCATATCTGACAAAAAGCCATATGTCCATTGTTATACAATGAAATCTTGCATTTCTCCAAAATGGACCTACAGACTTCTGGCATGTGATGGCAGATATAATGAATTTGTCTGCTGGCACTTGATTTTTGTAAGAAAGATTTTTAATACAATGTAAAACTGCTTACAGTATATGTGCTTTTGAGAACTGTACACACTTTTTTGATGTAATATATGGTTCTATATTAAGAATGTACACTTTACACATTGATTTGGTTTTGTATGTTTTTCTGTGTGTGTACGAGTGTCAGTAAATTATTTGATGTAAAGTACTTTACAATGGTTTCTTTGTCACAGTTTAAATGCAAATTTAAATCTGCTGTGAGTGTGTGTGTGTGTGTGTGTGTGTGTGTGTGTGTGTGTGTGTGTGTGTGTGTGTGTGTGTGTGTGAGCAGTGACGGATCCAGGCGGGGAGGGGGGGGCCCAGGGGGCCCTGGCCCCCCCCATCAGCCCTGACAAAATTTTTTTAAATTTTTTATGGTTATTTGTGAAAATTGTGTTTTACTATTCGATGGTTCTTCTTTTCTTGTACAGTGTAATTTACAATTATCTCACGGGATCGGTTGGTGAGCATAGTGTGTTCATGGGCCTATAGTCAAATATCCTCACTTGGCACTCCTTACTGCACCTGTCACAGTACTTCACACAGACATAGAGTGCCATATGCCCTGCACTCACAAGGGTTCATGTAAATCAGTGCCTCTTGCTGTGCGATACAATCCTCATTGCATCCTCAGACTGAGGCAATAAGCTGCTGACTGCTGGTCAACCCTAGCGGTGGAAAAGTGTCCAATCATTGCTGAACTGGGGCCCAACTCAGTCCCTCTCCCAAGCATAGAGTTTCATAGGCCCCTTCAGTCACAGGGGCTCATGAAAAGCATTACATCTTTCTGTGCCATACGAATGGTATTGCATCCTCATACGTGGCAGTCATCTAGGTTTAACTCTATGCCTGTGTACACGCCAACTGTGACGAGAAAGCGAGAAACCAACTGCGCTGTGAGTGTCTCCCCTGGGGTGAGCAGCCGACTGGCCCGGGGATCACAGGTAATTGCTAATCCTGTCAGACAATACTCTCTGAGCACAGTGGGTCTCCAGCCTCACACAGATTTCATAGCTTTGTCTTCTGTGGACATACACAAGTGCCCATCAGAGTAGCAATGTAGTCATTGATGCGTGTCACCAGAGGGGAGGTGTGAAATGTCTTGATTTTGATCAACCTTGAACTAACCCTTATGTAATCGTCAGTCAGTGTAAGAAGTATACATCATGAGTGATAATGACTATTTATGTGATTTGATCCTGTGTTCCAAGAAAGGAGGAGGTTTGTGGGTGTATAGAGCAGTAGCACAATTTTCACAAATGGCTGCGTTGTTCCTCAGACGGAGGAGTACTTGGTAGTGTAGTGTTGTTGTCAAACACAAGGTGATTGCTCCTGCAGAAACTCCAAGTAGAACGTTGGCTGTCTAATTGTTCTTTTTAAGTGCGTTTCTTTCTTAGTTATGAATTTATGCTCGCCTGATAGTCACTGTTTTGGTCTGGATGGATTTCTTTTGTATGACACAGCTTGGAAAACAGGGGGGTGGGGGAAGGGGGTGGGTGGGGGAGGGCTGTTGGCCCCCCCCCCTCTCTCCGTCGAGACACCCCTGGATCCGCCTCTGGTGAGACAAAAAGAGAGAGGGAGAAAAAAAACTGCAAAACACACTCAAAAGTTCTTTTATATAAAAATGTCTTGGCTTGACTTCGCGAACGAAGATTCTATAGGGCTTGCCCACGTCGTCTGCAGGCATTTTCGTGACTGCGGAGGCCAATCCGGGACAGGAAAATGTATGTAACAGCATAAAGCACTGGTACAAAAGCTCTCGTTAAAAGTTATGATTGTTCACCCATTATTTGTATGAATTCTGTATGTAAACCCATTGGCTGTCAGTAATGATTTCTGTCGAGGTGAATTCTACAGGAGATGATTTGACTGCGATGCATCAAGGTAGTTGGTTTCTGCATGCTTCTTTTCTTTCTTTTTTCTTAAGGGGGGATTTGGATCAAACCCCAGCATAATCCCCTCCCCCTCTCCCCCCCCCCCCCTCCATCACCCCCTCTACACACTATTTCAATTAAACTTTTCTTGAACTCTCATGGTTAATCCACCTTTACTGACATAAGCAAATAGGGATGCCTCCCAAATTTTAGGCGCTTGGTCATTGACTTCACACTGGGTGTTAGAGACTAAAAGATCATAGAATTAACAGAAAGACGTGCTTTAAAAATCTGTTTACATCATTAATACTGCATTACGTTTACAAAACAATTATAAAACATACAATTAATGAGAAGGAAATCTAACAAAGCAACATGCTGCAAATGTGCAACAAAGCAAAGCACTGGCTTCTATTTGCTGATAATAAAACTAAATAAACAATTACAATATACTATCGGTATAGTATTTTCTCATGCACAGTAACATTATGTTTTAAATTAAAACAAGAATGTAAATTTACATCTCAAAACCTGACAAATATTAAATGGAAGTGTTGCAGTTGATAATGACTTGAGCTACAAAATAACAAATACTCGACAAATGTACGAACCTCAACAACTGTTCCTAATCATATAGCCTGCTATAAACATTTTGTTGAAGCACACTACAAAAATATCAAAATCTAAACCAATTTGCTAGAAGTTTATAAATAATTGTGTGTGCATTTGCATGTGGATGTAAGCATACAAGTTTGCGCACCCTGCGCTTTTAACATTGATGAAAGTAAATACAAAATTCACAAAGTTATAAAAAGAGGCACATTAAAACCTGTTTTGAACGGTCACCATATTTTATGGTCACCTGCCTTTTACGGTCGCTTTCGCGATGTACAGATGAAGTTTAGGTACACAACTGACTGACACAACGGCAGCTTAGCCATCACTACGCATGTGCAGAAATGTCGGAAACTATGAAAGACTGATGAAGATTTGTGTCCGTAATAGATACACTGGTATGTCACAGCTGCAAATATCGTAAACATGCCAATGCTTCCAAGTAAGCATTACAAGTAAGCACTTTTCCCATTATCTATCTGTTGGTATGCACCACAGAGACTGATTGTTAAGCTTAAAACTTACGTGTGCAGTTAGGAGTTGATCGTGTTTTTCCGTTCATCAGGTGTAATGTGGGGACAAAATAAAGCCGCAACGACTTTGAGGTGCAAATGTTTACATGTTCAACATTTTACAAGGACAATGTATGTGTGCATTACATGTATTCTTTCCACATCTTTTGTCTTAACTGTGACGATTTTACACACAGCAAGGCTGCGAACTTACACAGTAGGGGATATACACTAGCATACACTAACTCCAGTACTGGCTAGGTTAGTGCAGATTTACATTTTTGGGTCCATTTCTATCGTACCTGCCATGAGTGGTCACCTGCTGTCTACGGCCACTTTTGTTTGGCAACAGGGGTGACCGCTCATAGCAGGTTTTACTGTAATATATTTCATATAGTTAAGAATCTATAAGTATGCACAAAATCTAGAGTGTGCTTTCATTATTTGTAAATTATGAAATAAACATAAGATTTTTTTTAATAAAGATTTTTTTTTTATAAGTGTAACAGTTTTGTAAGCATAACAAATGATAAAGATCCAATTAAAGGCATCTTGGTGTACAAGTTTTCAAGGAAATATGTCTATAGTCAAATTGCAGTGATGGATGTAGGAATTAATTCTTCAGTTAAACTCCCAGAACTAAATGACTTTCATTCTATAGAATAGAATGGAAATCATTTAGTACTGGGTGTTTAAAAAATTGCATTTTGAGCATACAGTAAAACCTGCTATGAACGGTCACCCCTGTTGCCAAGCAAAAGTCGCTGTAAACAGCAGGTGACTGCTCACGGCAAGTATGATAGAAATGGACCTAGAAGCATAATAATAATAATAATTACGGTATTTATAATGCGCTTATCTTATAATAATTATAACTCTAAGCGCGCACTCACAACTCGCGCACACATGCGCACGCTTTAGACAACGACTCACGTACCACAAATAGTGAAATACATTACGACAGTCAGCTTGGGGTGGGGAGTGTGGTGATATAGTGCTAGAACTGTTGAAAGAGGTGAGTTTTGAGGGCGGACTGGAAGGAGGAGAGAGTGAGTTTCTGACGGAGAGAGAGTGGGAGAGTGTTCCAGTGATGGACGTATACTGAGAAGGAGCGGGGCTGAAAGTGCTGAGTTTGGTGTAGGGATGGAGCAGAGAGGTCGAGGCGGAGCGGAGGTGCGGAAGGTTCCGATGTACATTGCTTAACGTCCGCAGCACAGGCTTCTCAGGACGTGCTGCACGCTGTGAAAAAACCAAACGACATGATGTATGTCGCCAGCGGTCAATACGTTAATAACCTAACATGGGGCTAATAAGCTAGACCATTTGCAAACACTCATATCAGAGCTACGGCAGTGCAGACAGTGGGGAGTTTTAAAAGGCAATACGTGATGGACAGGGTAGACAGAACACATGCCCCGATAGAGAGAAACCACCGTGGGCTGACCGGTGACCTGGACTAAATACTCCCCCCAGTCCCCAGGCAGACCGGTGGGGTGGGTGCGGGAAGGAGTGTAGGGGTGAAGTAAGTTGGAGAGATAGGCAGGAGCGCAGTTGTTCAGGGATTTGTAGCAGAGAGACAGAATCTTGTATTGGATGCGTTGTGGGATGGGAAGCCAGTGAAGGAGTTTGAGCACCCAGAAATGTCAATCTGCGCTAACCTAGCCACTGCTAGAGTTATAGTGTATGCTAGTGTATATCCCCTACAGTGCAAGTTCGCGGCCTTGGTGTGTGTAAAATCATCACAGTTAAGACAAAAGATGTGGAAAGAATACATGTAATGCACTGTCCTTGTAAATGTTAAACATGTAAACATTTGCACTTCAAAGTCGGTGCGTCTTCATTTTGTCGCCACACTACACCCGATGAAAAAATAAAAACCTGATCAACTCGTAACTGCACATGTAAGATTCAAGCTTAACAATCAGTCTCCATGGCACATATAAACAGAAAGATAATAAATGGGGAAAAGTGCTTACTGGAAGCATTGTCATGTTTACGATATTTGCAACTGTAACATACCAGTGTATCTTTTACGGACACAAATCTTTATCAGTCTTTCAGAGTTTCCGACATTGTGTTTTCTGTGCATGTGTAGTGATGCTAAAGCCGTTGTGTCAGTCATTTGTGCACCTATGGGAACATGAGTTTGATACACACATACACACACAGATGTGCATTTTGCGGCGCGGGTGTTCTATTCCCCCAGTTAATTGTCAATCGCATTGATATATGCTGCCCCTTTCAGGAGGTGTCTCAACCCAGGGTTAAGCAGATGGCACTCGCTCATCATTGCGTAACGACATGTCGATTGGCTTTGTCAAGGTGTGTAGCGACTGGCGAGGTTTTGAGTGAGCAGTCATTGACCTGTCACATGTGACAGCTTTACAGCGCCGGTCTGGCCGTGGCTGTAAATTCCAGGTATTTTCTGTGTTTTTGGCTCCGATACCCTGACCTTTGGCCGTGTTCAGCATGTGACCATATAATCCAGGTACTTTATATAGTAAACATCGTCCGTACATTGCGAAATTGACCGTAAACGGCAGGTGACTGTAAAATTCGGTGACCGTTCAAAACAGGTTTTACTGTATCTGCACATATAAAAAAATTATATCTTTCAAATAATTAAGTACAGAATACTGTAATATGTCAGTTTTATCAAAATAACAAAAGCTTCTACTTGTACATGTTTATATATATACTTGTAATCTGGTTAAACCTTTGGCTGTCAAGAGTGCATTTTTGGGAGGCGATTCATGCAAAAATCATCACAACAAAAAGTGATACTGACAACCAAATGGTTGAGAATAATGACATTGCGCAATGACAACTCTGCATATATTTGAAAACACTGAATAACAAAAACAAAAGGACATGAATAACAAAAACAAAAGAACAATGTATATTGAGACTGGGGTGCAGGTGTACCAAGATTATACATCCTGCGCTCTATGTATTGAACACTCGTACGAGCTGCTGATTTACTTGTGCAAATTTTGTTACTTACTAACCCTTTGGCTGTTGGTAGCGGTTTTTGTCACAATGATTTATGCAGGAATCATCGTGACAAAAAACGCCACCAACAGCCAAGGGTCAACTCATTCGCGGCCAGCAGCATCCGGATGCGCCTGGCCGCGATTGAGTTAAAATTATTCATACAACAACCCTGTATTTCCATGGTGCAGATGAAACAATGGCAGGGATGCAACTAAGCATTGGACATCAGTCACAGTTTGACTTCATGGCTAAAATGTCTTGATTAATGTAGCTGCCAGGAAGTCAGATGTCCTCTTAAATAAAACTGCTTTGAAGCCATCAATATCTGATCACTTTTCTAAAACCTCGGACTTCATATTTTACATCATATATCTGCTGTCACTCAGCAAAAGCCATCATGTCCATATCTGAGTCAAGCAAGATTTTCAATGTTTTACAATGAAAATCAAAGCAGGAAAAAGTCTGTGGACCCCTCAAGTCGGCGCTGTTTGCAGTGATAATTGGTGAAATGCTTTATTATGTACACAATAATCATTGATTGTCCTGTTGTCATCAGTTACTCTTGCCCCCCCCTCCCTCCATTCTGCAGACCACACTTGCATCTTGTTTTATTCTGGGTCCATGAGATTTGAATCAATGAATCTTTATTTGACAACGGTAAAGATATTAACATAGCCAGAAGCAATGTCATTTGCCGTTGCTTAACCCATTAAGAGATTAACCTATTTAGCCCCAACGCCCTACAGGAGCAGGTGGATCGACCATGATAATTCAAGGGTAGTGCCTGATTAGCTAGGTGCCATCAAGTGCCAATCCAATCAGGCACTACCCTTGAATTATCATGGTCGATCCACCTACTGCAACTGACACGTAGTTGTAAAGTTACATCCCCAAATCCAGTCTTGGGGCTAAATAGGTTAATGAACAAAAGAATGTCAGAGCGCAGTGACCTACTGAAATTTCTGTACTGCAGACATGTGTTTTAGTCATGTCGACCAACACTGGACATTTGACATATCAGGAAATTTCTACTTAACCCATTCGACCCTGACGCACTACAGCAGGAGATGGGTCGACCATGATAATTCAAGGGTAGTGCCAGATTAGCTTGGCGCCTGTCGGCGCCAAGCTAATCTGGCACTGCCCTTGAATTATCATGGTCGATCCATCTCCTGCAAAAGGTGCAGTCATTAGACGACGCCTCCAAAATTTGGAAATATGTGCGCCTGGCTGAATGAGTTAAACCCGTGCATAATTGGTGTCAGCATCTTCCCACACAGAAGAATACACAGAGCAACTTGGGTCTCACCCGACCATACTACAGAGAACCAAATAGACCATATCTGTCATTAGTAAGAAATTTAGAAGATCCCTTTAAGATGTTCTAGTGAGAAGGTGAGCGGGTGTCGCCTCAGACCACCATCTGCTTACCTTAAGAATAAAGCTCAAGTTAAAGAAAGCCGCACAGAGACAACAAGAAGACAGCACTATAATTTAGGCCTCCTGAGAGAGACTGGAGTGAGAGAAGAGTTCAAACTGGTGCTGTCCAACAGGTTTCAAGCGCTACAGTATCTAGTAAATGAAGAGGAGGCGGCCACCACAGAGCAGCAGCGGAAGGCAATTAGAGAGGTGCTGAACTCAACCTGCAAAAACACTGTAGGGTTCAGTTAACGCCATCACAAGGACTGGCTGTCGGCACAGATATTAAAGAAGATAGAAGTGAGGAAGCAGAAGAAAGCAGTTGTCAACAACAGTTGCACGGGAGCAGCCAAAGCAAGGGCACAGGAGAAATACTCGAAAGCCAACCGTGAGCATGAGGTGAAGAGGAGTATCAGGGCAGACAAGAGGGCCTACATAGATAGCCTGGCAGCAGGCAGCAGCAACATGAAACAGCTCTACATTACCAGAAGATTGTCGGACAAGTATGGCCATACAGAAAGACCAGTAAATGACAAAGAAGGCAAGCCTATTGCGGACAGAGCAGACCAACTCGACAGATGGGCCGATTATTTTGAAAAGATACTGAACAGACCCACCCCACCTGACCCCCCAGACATCCAGCCAGCAGAGACTGGCCTACCGATCAGCTGTGACAGACCCAGCCAGAAAGAGATCAGAAGAGCAGTGGCATTTTTGAAGAACAACAAAGTAGCAGGGCCAGATGGCATCCCAGCAGAGGCTCTGAAAGCAGACCTAAAGACAACAGTAGAGCTGCTGTACCCACTGTTTGGAAAGATTTGGGAGAAGGAGGTGATGCCGGCTGACTGGAAGGAGGGGTACCTAATCAAGCTTCCCAACAAAGGCGACCTCAGTAAGTGTTTCAACTACAGAGGAATCACCTTGCTGTCAGTACCAGGAAAGGTCTTCAACAGGATCATTCTGGAGAGAATGAGGAGCTTGTCAACCCCCAGTTGAGAGACCAGCAAGCAGGATTCAGGAAAAACCGATCATGTACAGACCAGATCGCCACTCTCCGCATCATCATGTAACAGTCTCTGGAGGGGAGCTCCCCGCTGTACATCAACTTTGTGGATTACGAGAAAGCATTTGACAGCGTGGACCGAGAGACTTTGTGGAAACTCCTACAACACTACGGTGTACCCACAAAGCTCGTCTGCCTGATCAAGACCAGCTACGATGGCATGACATGTTGCGTGATCCACGAAGGACAGTTCACCAGGGAGCTTCAGGTCAGAACCTGCGTCAGGCAAGGGTGTTTGCTGTCTACGTTCCTCTTCCTACTGGCCATAGACTGGGTCATGAAGAGGACCACTGAGCAGAGAAGAAGCGCTATACAGTGGACACAGCTTGACGACCTCAATTTTGCAGACAACTTGGCTTTACTGTCCCACACTCGTCAACAAATGCAGGACAAGATCACAAGGCTTGCTGACATCTTGTCCCAAGTGGGCCTCAGCTGAATGCAACCTGGGAAGAACCAGTCTTGCTTGTTGGAGGAGGTGGAGTCCTTCACTTATCTCGGGAGCATCATTGACAAAAAGGGCGGCACTATGCATATGTCAGAGCACGAATCGGTAAAGCAAGAGCAGCCTTTCTCCAGTTGAAAAACATGTGAAGTTCCAGAGAGTTGTCACAACACACCAAAGTCCAGATTTTCAACTCAAACGTAAAAGCAGTTCTACTATACTGAGCAGAGACTTGGAGGTTGACAAAAACCACAGTCAACAGAGTACAGACCTTCATAAACAGTTGTCTTAGAAGAATCTTGAAAATCAACTGGCCAGAGAAGATCAGCAACATCAGACTCTGGGAGAGAACACAGCTGATAACAGCAGAGAATGAAATTGGGCGAAGAAGATGGGGATGGATTGGTCACAGTCTGAGAAAGCCAGTTTCCAGTATCACTAGGCAGGCATTGTCATGGAACCCCCAGGGAAAGAGGAAAAGAGGCAGGCCAAGAAACACCTGGCATCGAGACCTCCAAGCAGACATCAAGAGACTGGGAACCACCTGGAGTAAAATCGAAGGAGAAGCACAGGACAAGAGTCGCTGGAGGTCTCTCGTCGACGGCCTATACCCGGGTAGGGGTGATAGGCGTAAGTAAGTAAGTTAGAAAACTTGACAGAAACAAATTATTTCTGTGAAATTGCAGGATTAACAAGAATAAAATGCATTTACTGTTGGTATAACAAAGTTGAATAATTATACTTAATTGAAATAACATGGCAGACCATTTTCCACGGTCACCGTGACTGACTTCATCACCATATGCAGTTTTAATGCATGTGTATGTTGAAGGATTGTTTTCCTCAGCATTATTTTCACACACACACAACAGGCTGTATTGTTTGACAAGGAATCAATCGTGGACAGTTCTTTGTCAATCTGAGCTTAAAGTTTGCCGCACATTACATGTGATTCACAGCAAAACATTATTGGTTAAGCTATAAGCTTAACCCATTTAGCGCCAATGCCTCACAGCAGGAGATGGATTGACCATGATAATTCAAGGGTAGTGCCAGATGAGCTTGGCGCCTTCAGGTGCCAAGCTCATCTGGCGCTACCCTTGAATTATCATGGTCAATCCATCTCCTGCAACTGGTACAAAGTCGTTCGGTAGCACCTTCAAAATTTCGGAAATGCGGACATGGGGTTAAATGGATTGACAGCTATCCCAGTTCTGATTGCCCACATTTCATGGTTTGCCGAATCTTGTCTTGGCTCAAAGTCACGTAATCTAGTGAGCGTTCTCGCGCTGCTTGGAAACTCACAACAGCCTATTCTAAGACAATATGTGTGACCCTGCATAGGAAACACCAGCTAGAGCAGAAGAATGAAAATTGGTTATTAGCATTTTCAAAATCATCAGATTTGCTGATCATAATGCAAACAAACCGAATACGAATACCTTGAAATGTTCTTTTTGTGAGTTTTTCAAACACTGTTATTGCATGATGATCAGTACAGTGAAGATTTTTTATGCTAATAATTCATTTTCATTTTTTTGACACGCATTGGGGCTGCCTATGCAGTGTCATATATAGTGACACAGTCAACAGGCACACACTTGCAAAACCAGTCAACACCGCTTTAATTTGGTGTAAGGTACCACCCTTTATCAACCCAGACTGGATACACCTGGGGTAGAATATTACACATACCGGTACACCTGGTCTCAAAACACTCGCCATTAACGCTAAGTTGGTGTACCTCGCCCTGTGCCTAGGTGACATGCACCAACGGCGCCATTGTTGCTATTTTCACACCTGACCGGTTGCTCGGACCGGTCCTGTGCACCTGATCGGTTTAGAGCGTGTGCTCTCTGCACATGTAATGAGCAGTCTCAGAGAAAGAATCACACGACGTTTGATTGCTGCAAAATAAGATGAATAAAGAATAAACCCTTTCCCATATGCAATCCGGCAATAATGCATCCTTATGCTAGCACCACGAAACATTACATGATTTGGCAGATTTGAAAAATAACTTTTTTCCTCAATGGTTGTGATTTTGCGACATATGCGTCGCCTTGCAACAGAAAGCGCCGCCATTGCCGTAGTACGAGAGACGAGTGCACTACAATAGACTTGATCCAGGAATACGCAAGTTCTGACAATGAACAATCCCTGGAGACCTGTCTTTTTCCAGTAGTAGGGACATACGCCCTTGAACAATTTATGTTCAAAAGTGTGTGTGTGTGTGTGCGTGTGCAAGGGGGGGGGGGGTGTAATGCTAAAACCGGAAACTATAACCGTTTTTCGATTGCGATCACAATCTTCCGCGGGAACGTATGAGACCACACAAGTGCAAAAGCCTACCTGCGCACGCAGTTCTGGTGCACACGACCAGTCCGAGCAACTGGACAGATGCAAAAATCACAGTAATGGCACCACTGGTGCGTTTAACCTAGGTACAGGGCGAGGTATACCAACTCAGCACCATTAACCTTTGACTCCCAAAACTAAATGACTTCCATTCCATAGAATGGAAGTCATTTAGTTCTGAAGGTCAAAGGTTTAAGGCAAAGACAAAAATGGAGAATGACTGTCGAACTATCTGTGACCTAGTAGGCACTGAAAGTGCAATAAATGTTTCTCACAGATCACGGGAGTTGATGATTCTATGTTTTATAGTTGTTCACACTGAAGACTTGAATGAAGTTGGAATGCATTCTGTGACAGAAAGGTAAAGCAGAAATGATTAATCTCCAGAAAGAAAACTGTCTACAACATTTAGTACAAAACCCACACATTTTAGAAAAGAACCTAACGAAGAAATAAACACGCTTAGAAAAGACAGTTGCAACACAATTTATTAATAGTTTGGGTAAATACCCTTCTTCAAAATAAACACACAAGTACAGAGATCAGTCGCTACTTATCTTATCGCAGAAGGAATGTGGCAACCCATAAACTGTGTTGTAACTGACTTTTCTAAGTGTGTTTCATTCTCCGTTGGGTTCTTCTCTGCATTTTACACACTTGGCAGTCATCTTTTTTGTCTGGATTACAACACATTTTAGGTATATTTGGGTAAAAATCTAATGGGTTGGTTGTTTTACTCTACCGGTGCAGCTTGAAAAACCCCACATAAAACTGCAAACTGAAATTCTGACTAAACTATTGAGATTCAGGAAGACCCGTTGCATATCTAGAACATTTACTATATGGCTAAAACATTTCAGGTATATTGGGGCAAAATTATAAGAAGCTGATATTTATCAAGTTTGACAGGTCCGGACCTGTGCAACTTTCACAATAAGTACACAAAACCTTAAATTCTGACTACTTTGCTGACATTTAGGGAGACCCATTGAATATCTAGAACATTTACATGGCCAACACATTTTATGTACATTTGGGCAAAAATCTAACCACTGCAGTTTTAATGAGCTCGCGCTACAGGCCTCAAGCTATCCTGGAACAACCACTGAACTCTCATTTTCAATACATTTTTGTTATAGTGCGTCACAGCTCAATTGGTGTATACTCACCGAACATCAAACTGCGGAACACTACAGGTGATCAGTTCCCCATCGATGTTCAGCAGTCTACCAAGTGCACTGTTTGCACTGGACACAGCACCTTCCTCCTCGGCCTTCTCCTCCACAACGCGCATTCTGTAGCCCACTATGTCGTGACACGATTCAATGAACTCTTGTTCCATCTGTAAGAGTATGAAAGAACATACATTTTGTACAAGATGCCAAAAAGCGTATCCATTATAACATATCATGTCATGTTCGCACAAGATAAACTGAAAAGTAAAGTACACTTGGCTATATTTTATGACAACATTGGACAAAAACTGGGTGTAACAGTGCTTTTAGATGTCCACTTTTTCAGTAAAACTACTGCTTGGCACAACCTTTAAGAGCTAATTAGCACCTTCAAGAGGACTAATGTGCAAAAGGACATCAGTCCAATGGCGGCAGGCTGTGCGCAGGCCAGCGGTGGCCAATGTCAACCTGATGGCCTTTTGCGCTTTGGGAGGCTGCTTTCTAATATGCAGACACACCTTTATGCCGCATATCCAAATGCTGCACGTCACAAATGAGTAAAGCTCCAATTGCACTGCTGAATGTACTATATCAGTTTGTAAAAACATCGTATCTATTCCTTCCATCACCAAGTGCTTTTCTAGACTTTTCCACTATTAATCCACCTTCTGCAACTTGTAAACAGTGACCAACAGACAGCTACAAAATACCAACCATTAACCCCTAGTGAATGCAATGACCAGAACCTGTAGCTGTTTACAAAAGGGGGCCCAGCTCTAGAAAAATACTTATAAACTTACAGCGCTTTTTTTTGCTTGGATTAATCCAATAAGAAATTTGGCATAGTCGACACCGCCAGCGGGACTCAGCAACCACAGATCAAAACAGTTGGAAAAAGGGTTGAAAATCACTCGGTCATTGTCCCCGTCTATGATCTGTGCCAAGAACGCGTTTGTCGCATTCACATGTTTGACTCCCAGCTTGGTCCAGCCTGCAAATCGACAAGACCAATCTATTCACCTCTTCCCTGCCAGAGCACGGCAACACATCAAGTCAAGGGAAAAAAGGATTTGGGCCAGCAAGAGGCACAGATCTTAAAGCGCCCATGCATCTGTGTTTTCAAATGCAGGGGCTCTTGAAGATCTCTGCTTTTTGCTGGTCCAATCCATTTTTTGGTTGTGCCTCAATTTCTACAGTGTCTGCCCCTATGATCCTCCTTCCAGGCCATAGGTAGAAGTCATGAAAGTATCATGCATGACAATAGGGATAATGGTTGCGATGATGCGAAAGAGGTCCCACACTGGTTGTCTCCCTCCATTTGCTACTGCTATTATGTAGCGTTAGCCAAACAAGGGAGACAACCAGTGTGAAGAAGTCAATAAGATTGGGAAAAAAGTGACCTGGATGCCATACTTCTGGTAGCAGTTTTAGTCATGATTCCTACAGGAATCATCATGACTAAAACCGCTACCCCAAGGGTAAAAACAAGATGAGGATTTCATCCTAAAGTCTACCACATTGTTTGGAGCTCACATGCGTTTTTCTTTTAGGTACATTCAGAGTTCATGTTCATATTTTTAAGCTTATCCTTCTGATCTATTTCCCTCCTCTCTAACCCAACCTCTGATCAAAATACACCGGCGCACACAAATAAAGACGGACACACGGCGCATCCTGCCATTAGTACACTCTGTGGGCTGGAGCAGCAACAGGAATTCTAAGAGAAAGAATAGCACGAGCAGCAAAATGATGTCACTATAAGCTTCACGTCACAGCATTGCTAGTACCAAGGCGCGGTGTACACAGTACCGAATTTGATGTCAATTCAGAAACATTGTATAACACTGACATCTGGTGCTTTGTGACAATTTAGGAACATTGTGTAACACCGACGTGTTTGGCACCTTTATGCCACTGCCACTGTCTGATCTTTCTCTAGAAGCTGAGAATTCTTATTTTTTAATTTTTTCTGCAATGAATTACTTTTTACAAAAGTTTTGAAAAGGTACAAAGCTGGCTAATGACCTCATCCAATGTCTATCTCCAAGACAGCTATATATACAATTTCGAGTGCATAAAACAAAAATTACAGACTCAAATGGGGGTCAACCGACTATTATAAATGGCAATTTATTTTCTCAAAATCATTACCGACGACATTACTACTAGGAATGCTTCGCTTAGATTAACAATTTTAGCCAAAAAAAACTCGTTGTGTACCTGACAGGGGAGGCAACCACAAGGGGTGTCTTACCAGGATCCCCCGAGTGGCCTCCCCTGCCTCCTTATCCGGTGGCGCGCTCACCGTTTCCCGCAAGTCTCTTCGCTTAGCTCACCAGAACAGGCCGTGTGCACCTCGGGTGCTCCGGCTGTGGATGGTGGGATTACCGTTGTGTACTCTGGATTCTTTGTATTATTTGTGTTACGGACATTCGTGGACGTGTGGTGCATTGTGTTTTGTGCTTGGATTACCTACTTGTTCTGTGGATTACTTTGTGTTTTAGCCATGACAAGGTAAAACAGCCGTTACTGCTTCCAGCCGATTACGACCGGTCGGCAGCGGTGACCAGGCGATGATGTATGCAAGCCGACCGGGAGCGCAGTCCCTCTTCGGAGGCTCCCCGCTTCTCGCCGGTCTTCTTCTGTCCTTTGTTACAGTGCTTAGGTACGGACCTACACCAAGTGTGGTGGCTTCCAGTGGCCTAGCGACGGCCATGATGTCTGCCTATCATGCTCGGGTTGCTCCTCCGATCAGACAGGCGACAGTGCGTGACCTGGGAAGAAGAGAGATGGTCACAGCTGTGGGCGTGTTGCCTTGCACACAGCTGACGAACAAAGCAGAATCGACGACCATGAAGGCAAAGGCAGAGTCATACTGGTCGGTGCCTCGGGCAGCGCTGCCCCGCCCTGAGCAGATGAATGAGCCTAGCAGCAGCGATCAGGGCACCAAGAGCTCCACCCTGCCTCGTAGAGGCCCAGGACATGCTCGACCACCAGTGATGGGGTTCGCCCCTAGGCAATGTGTCGGCATATGGAGCTTGGTCCCCCCGCAGTAAAGATGTTGGGCCAGATTATCACCCCCCAGGTGAGAGACAGAGAGAGAGAGAGAGAGCCCAAGCAGGGGGACCCACCACCCTCTGAGAGGCAAGTGCCCGCCAGCCTTAGGCCGGAACAGAGCCGTCACCGGGCTGCGTCTAGGACGCACCTCTCAGGGAGGGACAGGAAAGATAACCACAGAACGCACACAAGAGCTTTACCCTGCCTCATAGAGGCCCCGGATATGCAAGGTCGCTCACTACGGGATTCTTCCCCTAGGTATGGGTCATGGGTCAGCATATGGAGCTCAGGCATCTCACAGTAAACGGAGGGCGAGATTTCAGTCATGTGAGACACAGAACACATGCAAGAGCTCCACCCGCCTTGTTGAGGTCCCGGATATGCAAGACCGCCCTCAACGGGATTTGTCCCCTGGGTATGTGTCGGTAGATGGAGCTCAGGCCCCTCGCAGTAAGGCGCACAAAAGACGGGACGTGCTTCCCCATCGTGTTTGGACAGGGAAATGTTATGAAGACCGAAGCTGTCCCTAGAGGGGTCAAGCCGTCAAACAAGGAGGATGGACATTCGGTCATTAGAGCCAGCCGACGGGAGGTGCTGCCCCGTCGCAATTGAACCCGCAGGATACCTCCCCCACGCCTTAGGAGCATGGAGAGGGACACAGGCTTTAGGGTCCCGAGTCGAAGAGTGGAGTCATAGACGAGAACAAACTCGTAGGGCGGATCCTCCATGTCAGAAGCACTTTTGGGAGCAACTAATTGTGTCAGCAGCCGTCGAGAGGTGGTTCCTCGTCGAGTGCAGCTTCCTGGAACGCCACCCTGCCAACCACCCACCCACACTCTGCTCTAGGAGGTAGAGAGAGACTCACAGTGGCCATGGCCCTGCATCACGCGGGGACGAAGTCTACATGTTCGTTAGGGCGACCACATCAGCTGGGGACAGGGCACTACAGATGCCTAACGCCAGGGAACGTCTTCATTTCCCTCTCCGACCAGCAGACAAGTTCGGGTACGGCGCAGCGGCGGATCTCTTCATGACACCGAGCATCAGAGGCGCCCTCCAGGAGCAGCCGATCTTCTGACCAGATCTTCAAGGGCCACTCTTCCTTGGGGAAACGACAGCATCGACACTGGCACCGGGACCACGGAGATGGCAGCGGCAGGACGGAATCTCCCTCCCTTTCGGCACACGACTTCGGCCGGGTGGACATGGGAGCAAGCGCAAACGCATCAACACAGTGTGGCCCGCACTCTATCCGAGTGGGAGCAGCGTCTCACGGGTCAGGAATCCTTGTAAGGGATCAAGCGGACAAACACATCAACAGGCTGGAGATGAAAGCAGTGTGGCTCACGCTCTCTCCGAGTGGAAGCAGCATCTCACGGCTCAGGATATCCTCAAAGTTGGACGAGGGATCAAGCCATCAAACACATCAACAGGTTGGAGATGAAAGCAGTGTGGCTCGCGCTCTCTCCGAGTGGGAGCAGCGTCTCACGGGTCAGGATATTCTCGTATGTGGACGAGGGATCAAGCCGTCAAACACTTCAACAGGCTGGAGTGATAGCAGTGTGACTCGCGCTCTCTCTGAGTGGGAGCAGCGTCTCACGGGTCAGGATACTCGTACTCTCCGACAACTCGACAGTGGTGGCCTACATCCAGAACCGAATGACGAGGAGGCGCTAAGTCTACACCCGGAGGACGTGGTCCGGAGTTTGGGTAGACAACGGACACTCCTAACAGACGGTCGGTGCACACCAACACATTGCAGACTCGCTGCTTCTTGGACGAGGCGTCCCGGCTCGTCGCGTCATTCCTCCTGTCGTCTTCGCCCTGAGAGGAAGGTTGTGATGATGACCGACGCATCGAGCAGCCCAGTGCTTCACTTCGCTCCCTCGCAGACTTAGAGGATCCAGCGGAGGTGTTTGGCTACCACGTGGCAAAACGGCGGCGGAGACCAGATGTTCTTCTGAGACTCCTGATGACCAGAGGAGATGAACATCTTCTTCCGACGGCAGTGATGTGGAGTCTCTTCCAGGTGGTTCCGTGCTAGCGGTGAATAGGGAGGCGTCGATGCAAGTGGCGGCTCCCCACAGCCTACAGACTCTGAAGCGAGGCTTGGACGGGACTGCTCCCTGGGTGCGCTTCTCCCTAGCTGAAGCGGGATTTCCTTGAGAGGGCGACGCCTTCCATGAGCAAGTGTCTGGAGAACACCTGGGACCTTTCAGCCTCGGCCCCTTGGTGCAGAACATGCACACAGCGTTTAGGATGGCGTCCCACTCCACAGCCAACTCTTTGGCGGAGATCGCCGGCGGCGACTGGATACGACGGGACGTGCTGTTGTGGCATGTTCCACGCTCGCCCGTATTTGGGGAAGACACAGCTGTGCAAGGCTCCACGCGAGGACATTCTTCTGGAGGACCGACTGGGCAGACGGTATGGCGGCAGCGCAGGATCCCTTGCCACCTCGGCAGGATTGTCCCTACTCGCTTCAGTCAGTGGCGGAGAGATGGGAGCTTTGGCTACAGCGCTACTTGGTGATGCAAGAGCCCTGCCCAGAAGGAGACCACAGAGGTGGGCTGACGTCCTGACGCCCGACAGGCTACGATAGGCCCTTACGGATCCCAGACCCGGAGGCTAGGTGACGTCCAGTATCGGCTATTGGCACTTACTAGTACCTTCGGCCCTGTGCTTGCATCTACTTGGACGGTCGGCCCTCTGGAACCAGATGGCAAAGCGTGGGAGGACCCGGACTCCTATCTGACTCAACGCCGCTGACGCGGATTCCCGGGCATTTGAGGCAAGTCCGACGGGGAACCAGCACGCAGAGTTGCCGCCTAGGCAGAGAGTGCCTGACCGATACCAGCCGGATAGCGACGGGGGAACATGCAGGCAGATACATCCGCTGGCTGGAGTGGAAGGCAGTGCAGCTGGCTTGTGTCAGATGGGAACATTGGCTTGTGCTATGGAAGGTACGGGTGCGCTCCGGAAACTCAACGGTCAGGGTTTTCTTCATGTAGCACGTCTGCTGGTGTTGCAGAGATCGGGACAGCACTCGTCAGACACGGCGCGTCAGAGGTCAGCGCAACGTACGCGCGGATTCTCCTTGTGGCAGGGTCAGCAGCAGCGCAAAGAGTGTTACTACACCCGGCTGCCTTCCAACTACTCTACGCATGTGAGGAGACTCCGATGATAGGCCGGTCCTCCTGTAGTGGAACAGGACGCTGCTTCTTCTGTTGCCTCCAGACTGGATCCACAAGCCTGGGCCGTGGATGGGCTCCTTCGAGAAACGGACTCCTTGCGTAGACAACCACCATTGCATGTTGAACACCCCGGTTTCTCTGTTCACCGAAGTTAAGCCATTTTGGGGGCGGTTAATCCTTGGTTGGATGATCGCCTGGGAACAACAGGTATGGATGACGTCATCTTAACCCTTATCTTTAATTCACCAGTGGGTGACGTACGTTCGAATAAGAATAGTTAATGGGTAGCATCAGAGTGGCTTGGCGCCACTAGGCTTCAAGCTAATCCGACCTAGCCTTCAAGTAAAGCCTTTGGGCAGTATTCTTATTTTTCCTATAGTATAACCTGCGGATGGCAGGGTACAAATTGAAGCTTTTAGCCTCAGATTGATATGGGTTAAGATGCGGCAGCGCGTTCCCTCCCTCAGGGCGGGTACCAAGGGACTCCACAAGCTCAGGGACGGCTTGGTGATTAGGACCTTGATTGCCGTTTTCGGCTGGATCACAGTCCTTCGGAGACACGCTGCGGACCCCCCTAGGCCCTGCCTCAGCTCCGCGTCCGAGACGATCGCAGCCCTGGCAGCAACTGTTTGTACAGACAGAGCGGCTGTCGCTGCACGATGGGAGATGGACAGGCATCACTCGCACCAAGAGGTTCTCGGGTGCGGCAGTGGATGCGATTGCAGCGACTCAGGGAGTCTCTGACAGTACGGAATACGAGGGAGAATGGAGAGTACTACAGGCCCGATGTGCAGTGGAGCAACTCTCCCCACAGACCGGACTACCCCCTTTTGGCAGAGTTTGTCTATGGGTTCCCAAGCAGAATCGGACCCCTCAGCATCATTCGAAATTACTGGGTGGCAGACACTTATCGACACCTAGCACGACCGGGCTCCGGTACAGACCTCTCGGATCGGATGGTGCACTGTCATCAGCAAGACTGCCGGCTTCCGCTGGCAATGCTTGGAGATCCAACAGGAAGACCTGCTGACTGTTCGCCCTCGCTTCGGCTTCACAGTTAGCAAGATTATGCCTTTTCAGGGCGTCCCTCCGGTCTCCAGATCAGGGCTGATGACTAGGTGCAGCACTCCACCGGCTTGACTTGGGCTAAGAACCACCTTCCAGTGACCGCACCGCAAGTTCAACCGTCTGTCCGTTCAGGGATATGGACCAGTCCCGGGAGTTCTGCCTACACAACACGGTCAGGGTGCCTTAAAGTGGCAGGCGCAGGACTATGCCACTAAGACAAAGGCGCACGCCCATTCCTGCCCTTGGCTCCAGGCAGATGAGACACCTTTGCGCAAACGGTTCCTAGCTTTGCTGGGTCTTTCATTCGGCATTCAAGAGCTCTCCCCAAAGGGGGCCCAGACGTTGCGAACCCGAGCACACAAGTCAAGCAAGGGCTACTAGCAGCGCCTTGCCCGCTTTGGCACAGGGCGGAATATTGTGGTGGCCGTAGGTGGGCGGGCCGAGTCTACTTTCGCCTGCAGAGACCTGTCATACCTATCCGGCCGGCGTGCCTACAGGCGCCATGGGTAACGCCTAGCTAAAATTGTTGGGAGTGGCGCGTATGGATGGGCCTCGATAGTGAACGAGCAGAGCGCTCGGGCAGGGGACAGGTGTACAAGATTACGGCAAGCTCCTCCTATTCACCATTCTTCCTAGTAGTAATGCCGTCGGTAATGATTTTGAGAAAATAAATGAATTTTTCTCTAAAATGTATTTTTTCGAAAATACTTACAGACGGCATTCATTACTTAGAGGTCCCTCCTGCCTTCCCCGTTTGCCGCAGTCAAGCTAAGACTCAGAGACTGGCGGGAAACGGTAAGCGTGCCACCGGATAGGGAGGCAGGGGAGGCAACTCGGGGGATCCTGGTAATGACACCCCTTGTGGTTGCCTTCCCTGTCATCAGGTACACAACGAGTTTTTGAGGCTAAAATTGTTAAGCTAAGCGAAGCATTCCTAGTAGTAATGCCGTCGGTAAGTATTTTTCGAAAAAATACATTTTAGAGAAAAATTCATTTTTCTCTTTAATGAGTCTACCATTTAAAATATGCTCGGAGGCTCTCCAAAATACATCTCGATCAAAGCATTTCCTCAAGTTTCAGGATTATACGTACACAAAGACTGGAAATACTCATGTCTATACACACACACACATACACGGTGCTTCCCGCCATATGTACGTTCAACAGTGCGGTTGACTTCACTGTCAGAATCTGATGTGTGCCCGCCTATGTTCATCATTTGCATGCTACGGAACGTGCTCAACCAGCCCCATCTCAAAGTCTACCGTACTTTCAATACGGTAGACAAAAACAACCTTCTTGTTCCATGACGGATGGCAATTACCTGCTTTAGCATCCTCTGTCATACTGGCATGCCCAGATGCCTCCATGTTTCTGCAGACAACAAATATGTACATGATATTATACAATCAAATTTTTTTTTTAATTTTGTAAGCCAACAAGATTTGTTTTCAACCCGACGTCACACACCCAATCCTTTCAGCGCAAACCGTACCATGTGACCTCACTACAAAAACCCCTGTAGCGACTAATGGTGGACTTTTTGTAGCCCTCTTTTTGTGGCGACTTGGATACCAATTTTGTTCTATAAAAGATCACCAAAAATTTTCTAAAGTACAAAGTTACATAGTGTTGTTCAAAACAACAGTCACAGTACTGGAGATGGCAACATCAAGAAAGATGTTAAATTACATGATAAGTTCTATTATGTATGAATGTACATTCCTTTGATGTCAGTCATGTCAGGTGTGATCCAGATCGGAAGATTTCTTCTTGATTTCTTTTACAAAAATAGTGGTGGAATGAAAACAAATATGTTATTGGTAACAGGGGCTTGCTGCACGGACCCTTGCAGGCTTTTGGGAGGTCAAAGGAACCAGTATACTTCGGCCTTCGGGGTGCAATGGTTCCTTTGACCTCCCTCAGGCCTACAAGGGTCCATGTAGCAAGCCCCTGCTACCAATAACTTATATTGTTTTCATCCCTACATCACACGACGTATCCCTTAGCGCAAACTGTACCACATGACTGAGCTACAAAAACCCTTGTAGTGACTAATGGCAGGCTTTTTGTATCCCGCTGTATGATGCGTTATGACCTCGTTTTCAACTCATGAGTACCAGCTTTGTTCAACAAAAAGAGCAAAACACACGCCAAACAACATAGTTTCTTTACATTGTTCATAACAATACACATACTCACTGTTAAATCACATTACTCTGACAAAATATAGTCAGTGCAGCTCGAAAAGCGCTTTCCAAAAGTCAAATTGAAACATGGGTGGGGACTTTTCTGGCTACCAAAAAAAAAAAAAAAAAAAAATTCACTTAAAAAGTACCCCAAGACCTTTGCTTCAGGATTCAACTTTTTTTAGGTCCCACCCATGTTGAAATTGAGAAGCTGCCAGCAAGAGCAGTGTTTGCGCATGCTCGTGACCCCTTACAACTGCAGGGGCTCGCTCAGAGCATGTATTATAGGAGATGCTGCAGACATTCAAACTTGTCAAATTTTACGAAATTAGCGTAGGAATGAAAACAAATACATTATTGGTAGTTGGGGTTTGCTGCACGGACCCTTGTAGGTCTGAGGGAGGTCAAAGTAACCATTGTACCTCAAAGGACTTTGGCCTTCAAGGTACTATGGTTACATTGACCTCCCTCAGGCCTACAAAGAAACGTATAGCAAACCCCTACTACCAATAACTTATATTGTTTTCCTCCCGACGTCACACGACCAGTCGCCTTAGCGCACACCGTATCATACAAAAACCCTTGTAGCGAAAAATGGCGGCCTTCTTGTAGCCCTCTTTGTAACGCATCTTGAATGCGAGTTTTGATCTATAAAAGATCTCCAAAACGTTCTAAAGTAAAAAGTTACTTAGTGTTGCTCGAAACAACAAGCACACTCAGTACTTGAGATGGCAACGTCATGAAATATTTTAAAATTCGTCATAAGTCTATTATGTATAAATGTATATTCCTTTGACGTCAGTCATGTCTGGCGTGATCCAGGTCGGAAGATTTCTTCTTGATTTCTTTTACGAAAATAGTGGAGGAATGAAAACAAATACGTTATTGGAAGCAGGGGCTTGCTGCACGGACCTTTGTAGGCCTGAGGGAGGTCAAAGGAACCATTGTACCCCTCAGGCCTTCGGCCTTCAGGTACAATGGTTCCTTTGACCTCCCTCAGTCCTACCAGGGTCCATGTAGCAAACCCCTGTGACCAATAACATTACTTATAATGTCACATGGGTGGGACAAAACTGAACACCCCTGCCCCCCCCCCCTCCCCCCCACCCAAACAAACAAAGAAAAAAAAAAAAAGACAAAACTAAAAACCCCAACAACAAGAAACAAAACAAAACAAAATATAAAATACAGAAATGTCCATATTCAAGATTGTTAATTTACATGTACCGGTAACAATTTATATCTTTATGTCTGCAAACTTACACCCATGTGGTATGTAAGTACAGGTGTGCCTCCTAACTTGGTAGTACATTAAAACCTGTTTTGAACGGTCACCGGATTTTATGGTCACCTGCCGTTTACGGTAACTTTCGTGATGTAAGGACGGTGTTTACTGTATAAAGTACCTGCATTATATGGTCACCTGCTGAACGCGGTCAACGGTCAGAGTATCGGAGCCAAAAACGCAAAAAAATACCTGGAATTTACCGGCCAGACCAGCGTGGTAATGCCATCATGCGCGATGGGTCAATGACTGCTCACTCGACACTGGCCTCGCCAGCTGCTACACACCTTGACAAAGCCGAACGCCATGTCAGTACGCAATGACGGGTGCGTGTCCGCATCTGCTTCATGCTGGGTTCAGACACCTCATAAAAGGGGCAGCATATATCAATGGGACTGACAGTTAACTGGGGGACTAGAACACCCGCATCGCAAAACACACATCTGCAAGAGGCATAGATTTTCACGCACCTCGGGGTCTGCGAGTGTGTATAGAACTCATGTTCTCGTAGGTGCGCACATAACTGGTATGTCACAGTTGCAAATATCCTAAACATGCCAGTGCTTCCACTTACAAGAAAGTACTTTCCCAATACCTTTCTGTTTGCATGCACCACGGAGACCGATTGTTAAGCTTGAAACTTACATGTGCAGTTACGAGTTGATCTAGTTTTTTCGTTTTCATCGTGTGTAATGTGGCCACAAAATGTATTTTTCTCCAAAATGTATTTTTTCGAAAAATACTTACCGATGGCATGACTAATAGGAGGTACACTTAGCTTACCAATTTCAGCCTAAGCATCTGTTGTATACACTACACAACCAGGGAGGCAACTCCAGGGAGTCATTACCAAGAAACCCTGAGTGGCCTCCCCTGCCTCCCTATCCAGTCACGTGCTCGACAGTATCCCACCAGTCTTTGCCTTAGCTCACTAGCGGCAAGCGGGGCAGGAGGGAGGGTCCTCCGAGTAATGCCATCAGTAAGTATTTTTTTTTTAAAATACATTTTTGAGAAAAATACATTTGTTTTCTCAAAACTCTTACCGATGGCATTACTAATAGGAATAATAGTGAATAGGAGGAGGGTGCCGCCCACTATGCAATCCCCCAAGCGTTAATTTCGCAAGGAACAGCCGCACCCCCCGTGCATTCAGTTATCAAGGCCCCCCCATGCGCCCACTCCCGACGATTTCATCGAGGCGTACCTATGGCCGTGAGGGAGTGGTTTGCTGCTGAGATGTCCCCCCACCAGGGCCAGGTTGTCACGCTGGCCGGATAGGTCCTGTAGGTAGAAGCGGGCGAAGGTGGATTCAGCCTGCCAGCCCATGGCCGCCACAATGTCTCTCACTGCGCAGTTGCGGTCAAAGGCGATGCTTGCTGCCACTGCTCTGACCTCGTGTGCCCGGATGCGCATCTTCTTTGTTCCCTCTGGGGAGAGGTCTTTGTATGCAGACCGGATGACCCAGCGTAGCCAGGATGAGATCGTCTGAGCGGAGATGTCACGTCTGCCCGGAGCCAAGGGCAGGAATAGGCGGGAGCGCCCTTGTCTCAGTGGGCTTTGTTCTGCGCAGGTAAATTCGCAGCGCCCAGACCGGGTCCTGCTGACGGGACTCCCGGAACTGGTCTGTTGCCTTGAGCGGGCAGATGGTTAACACCTGGGGCGCGGCTGAGGGTGGCCGATTCTTGGCCAGGAAGGCCTGGTTGGTGAAGAGCTGCACCGATCCATCGGACTGAACTGCAGACAGGCGGGGCGCACAGAGAGCGCGTGTATCTCGCTCACCCCGACGCTGTTGCGAGGGCCAGCAGGAAGGACGTCTTCATGGTCAGGTCGCTGAACCGTGCCAAGGGAAGAGGTTCGAAGCGGTCCGAGTTGAGCCATGTCAGCACCCAAGCCAAGTCCCAGCGTGGGATGAGCGAGCGGGAGACCAGGTCCGAGAGGTCCTTGCAGGCCCCCGGATCCGGACGGCCCAAGTGGCGGTATGTGTCTGCGTATGTGTCATGGCCAAGTAACCTCTGATAGTGATGGGGGCTAGGTTCTGTTGGACGAAGAGCCACAGAAAGAACTCGGCCAGTTGGGGTGTATTTAGATCCGTGGGGGAGAGCCGCTGGGCGGAGCACCAGGACTGCAGGACCCTCCATTTACCCTCGTAAACGTTCCAGGTAGCTCTGCGGGCCACTGCGATAGCCACCACTGCTGCACTCGAGAAACCTCTTGCGGCGAGGGCCTGCCGCACAACCTCCAAGCGTGTAGGAGCAGCTGCTCCGGGCATGGGTGGTAAAGATTCTGCCTGGGTTGCTTAAGCATCGTGCGAGGGATGGGGATCCGCAGGCCCAACTGAACGGCGCAAACAACAGTAGAACCGCGTTGCAGCCCCTGAGCTTCTGGAGGACTTTGGGTACCAGGACGGACGGAGGGTACGCGTACGCCAGCAGGCCATCCCAAGGGATGGAGAGCGCATCTACCACCCAGGCCAGGGGATCCAGAATGGGCGAGACGAAGGTGAGCTGTTTGTTCCACCGCGTGGCGAAGAGGTCGATCATAGGCGTCTCCCAGCGCGCACAGATTAGCCAGAAGATGTCTGGGCGTATCGACCACTCTGTGGAGAAGCTGGACACAACGTGAGAGGGAGTCAAGAGGACATTCAGGTGGCCAAGGATGTGCCGCGCTTGAAGAGCAATGCCGTGATGCGCGTCCCGTCCTGGTTCTGGATGTAGGCTACTACCATGGCGTTGTCAGAGAGCACCAGGACCGCTTGGTGATAGAGACGAGTCTCCCAGGCGACGAGGGCGAGCCAAACGGCCTTCAACTCCAACCAGTTAATGTGTCTGCCCGCATGGTCCCATGGCCAGCTGCCCGAGGCTGTGACAAACTCCGGCAGCAGGTGTGCTCCCCAGCTGGAGAGGCTCGCATCCATGCAGATGGCAAGTTGTGGCGAGGGGGAGACGAGGGGAACCCCCGACACTAGCCAGGACAGGTCCGTCCACCGCAGGAGGTGAGGCCTGACCAACGGACACACTGTGATCGGGTCTGCCAGATCGCCGGAGGACGGGCGCCAGTGGAGGAGCAGATGTAACTGGATCAGCCAGGAGTACAGCCTGCCAAGGGGCAGGGTGTCCACCGCCGCGCTGAAGAGTCCCAGAAGTTGGAGCCAGACCCTGGCTGGAACCGCCTCCGCACGTGACACTTGGAGTGCCAGCTTCTGAATCTGTGCCTCGGGGAGGTCGGTCAGGAATTCCATGCCGAGGTGGATAAAACTGCAAGACGGCGTGAGGTCTGACTTGCCCAGGTTGACCAAGAAGCGGAGCTGGCAGAGAAGGGTGAGCAGAATGTCCCTGTCTTTCTCTAGGGCAGCGGTAACCTGGTTCCGGAGGAGCAGATCGTCTAGATAGTTGGAAGTCGGGTTCGAAGACGACTGTCTGAACCTGGCAACAACCCCGTCAATTATCCTGGTGAAAACCCAAGGGCTGAGGTTGAGACCGAAGGGGAGTGCCCGGAACTGATACACCACTCCACGGAATGCGAAGCGCAGATACCGTTGGGAGGCCGGGTGCACGGGCACGTGCAGGTACGCGTCCGCCAGGTCGAGACTTACTGCAAAGTCCAGGGGTTGGATCGATGCCCACAGGGCTCTGGCTGTTTTCACCCGGAAGCACAGCGCCGAAATGTACCTGTTTAGTACCGAGAGGTCTATGACGGGTCGCCACCTGCTGCCGGGCTTGGGGACGACGAAGAGGCAGCTGTAGAAGGCCGGGGAGTCATATCAAGAGACCACCTCCGTGGCCGCTTTCCGGAGCAGGGATACAACCTCGCCTAGAAGAGCTTCTGCCTTGAGCTGGTCGCCCGAAACCCGCGTCCAAAGTGGGGAGTGGCGCAGCGAAGGGAAGACTGAAACGAGATCCGGAGGCCCTCCGAGATGGTCGAGAGGATCCCAGGGTCGTCTGGACACAGTGAACGCCACGCGCCGCTGTGTAGAGCTAGCCTCCCGCCGACTGGAGACCCTGCAGCTATCAGTGGGGGCGAGAGAGGTAAGTCAGCGGGCTGGCGGGGGCTGGGGCGGGGAGGGCGCGCAAAACCAGGGCGGGGGGGGGGGGGGGGGAGGAGGACAGGGGGGGTGGGGGGGGGGGGAGGAAGGGTGGGGGGTTGGAGGAGGAAGGGGGGTGGGGGAGGAAGGGGGGGTGGGGGGAGGAAGGGGGTGGGGGGAGGAAGGGGTAGGGGGGCGGGAGGGAGGGGGGAGGAAGGGGGGGTGGGGGTGGGAGGGAGGGGGGCCAGCGGCGCCACGTGAGCCTCTGGGGAGGCAGGGGTAGGGTCTGGAGGTCCGCAGGGCACGACCCACGGCCTTGCAGGCAGCGTGAAAGCGAGAGGAAGAAGAGGCGGGGGCTCTGGACAGAAGGTCCTTAGATGACTCCTTGACCATCTGCAAGGTGTCCCCAAACAGAAGTGAACCACCAAACGGCGCATGTCGGAGCTAGGTCTTTAGACGACTCCTCGACCATCTGTGAGGTGTCCCCAAACAGAAGTGAACCACCGAACGGCGCATGTCAGAGCTGTGTCTTCACAGACGCGGGAAGGGAGGTGCAGCACCTAAATAGGACGTCTCGATGCCACAGGTCGCAGTTGGCCGCTGCTGTCATGGCGTTGGCCGAGGCTTGGTACGCTGCCCGATTCACCGCCACCGCCATGGAGTGAATGCCACGTAAAGGCGCCGAGGATGAAAGATCCCTGGTGTCTTCCAGACACCTCACCCCGGACTGTGTAGCCAGCTCTAAGAAGCCTGCGCAGGCCAAAGCGTTGCAAACCAGGGTCGCTGTCTTGTCCAGTCCGCGTGGCCACCGAGTCTGTACGGCCCTGCAGCCTCTGACCTGCAACACCGCCGCCGCATCCAGTGCTGGGAGAACACTTGCAAGTGGCCTGCGTACCACCGTTGGCGGAAACTGATGTCCATACCGGCCGGCCATCTGGTGTCCACGATGAAACCCGTGTCTCCAAAGATGCCCTGAAGGAGGTGCGCCGAAAACGCCTCCAAGAGGTCGCGGAAGCTGGCAGGCTGAGGGAGGGACTTGATCCGCTTGGTCTGCTGATGGGCCTCTACCATCGCCGAGGCCCTCCTCTTGAGGGGAGGGGACGGACGGAAGAAAGGATGGCAGAAAGGAAGAAATCAGCCAGGCGGCCCCATCCAGGGAGCGGAGAGTCTGGGGAAGCGGAGCTACTATAGCCGACGGAGAAGAGGGGGAAGATCGCCGTGCTGCGGGGCGACCGAAGTCGCTGCCAGGCCCCGCACGGGCCTGCCGGAGTGGAGGAGCAAATCTCCTGTGGGCTTGTCCGGATGACGCGTGTTCTTTCCCGCAAAGCGGGGCGACCGAGGTCACTGCCAGCCCCACTCAGTCCTATCAGAGCGGGGCGGGGTGGGGGAGGATGAGGGTGGGTGGGTGGGGGGGGGTGGGGGGGGGGTTGGGGGTGGGGGGGCGGGGGTGGGGGGGGGGTGGGGAGGTGGTGGGGGTGGGGCTGGGGTGCGAGGCCCCAGTGGGCTTTTCTGGACAATGCGTGTCCTTAACCGCGTAACAGGGCAACTGAGGTGTCAGGACGATGCGTATCCTGCGACAGAGGTCGCCACCAGCCCCACTTGGGCGCATCGGAGAGGGGTTGCACAGGTCCTGAGGGCTCTTCCGGACCAGGAGACTCTTCCTGTAGTTGCCTGACAGGTTCACCTTTGTCGGAGCAGGGAGGCAAGGTCCGGGGAACCGGAGGGGTCCCTAGGACCCGACGCGTGGAAACTCCCACGATGTCCGAGCAGGCATGACTGTGGAGACCTGGAGCAGCGGAAGGTGCGGGTGGTGGGGATGGCTGCTTGGCCCGTGTTCACGGTGAGCATTACTATTAGGAAGGTACACTTAGCTTACCGATTTCAGCCTAAGCATTCATTGTGTACACTACACAACCAGGGAGGCGACTCCAGGGAGTCATTACCAAAACCCTGAGTGGCCTCCCCTGCTTCCCTATCCAATCACGTGCTTGGTAGCATCCTGCCAGTCTAGCCTTAGCTCACCAGCAGCAAGCGGGGCAAGAGGAAGGGTCCTCCGAGTAATGCCATCAGTAAGTATTTTTCGAAAAAATACATTTTTGAGAAAAATACATTTGTTTTCTCAAAACTCTTACCAACGGAATTACTATTAGGAAGAATAGCGAATATGAGGCGGGATACTCCCACGATGTCCGAGCAGGCACGGCTGTGGAGACCTGGAGCGGCAGATGGCGCGGGTGGAGGGGGTGGCTGCTTGGACCAGGTCGGTCGTTGCCGCTTGTAAAACGCCCACAGCTGAGACCACCGCTCCTCGACCCATGGGGTGCAGGCCTCGCAAGTCCGCCCGGAGGCGCAGCCCGAACAAGGGAGGCAGACATTGTGGGTGTCACTGGGCCACTGGAAGTCTCTTCACCTGGTGCAGGTCTTCACCTGTGCACTGCAACAGAAAGCAGACATATGCGCCCGTGGGTGCGCGAGGCCTCTTGAAAGAGGCCACGAGTACACAACCAGTCGCGGAAGAAATCCTACATAGAATGCCGTTGCGAGGGAGAATTGTCAGCTGAGAGGCATTAACCGAGGCCTTACCTTGCCATAATCAGCGAAGCTGCTAGGTAAACCCCCCAGAAAGGTAAGGCTGCTATGGTAATCCAACCCCCACAAATAGTAATCCAAAACGAAGTCGCAGCACCAACACAACCGGTAATCCAAGCATACACAGCCGAACCTATCCTTGAAGGATGAACACAACCGTGCATGGTGAGCTAAGCGTAAAGACTGGTGGGATACTACCAAGCACGTGACTGGATAGGGAGGCAGGGGAGGCCACTCAGGGTTTTGGTAACGACTCCCTGGAGTCGCCTCTCTGGTTGTGTAGTGTACACAACGAGTGCTTAGGCTGAAATCGGTAAGCTAAGTGTACCTTCCTATTAGTCATGCCATCGGTAAGAGTTTTGAGAAAACAAATAGATTTGAGGGTAAAAACTGCTGAACAAACAAAGAAAAAACAAAAACAAAGCACAAACCCTGCTGCCTGTGGAGGAGACTTGTACAGAACTTCAATTTCTACGTCCATCACTGGGTTCTTCCTGAGTAATGTCGTCAACATGGCATCTGTGTGATGACACAATCTTGATAATATATGTCTGCACTATTTGTTTGGTATGTATGTGTAAGTGTGTGTCCTCTCTCCCAGAAACACATGCTGGTTTGTTATTCTGGACCCTATGGTCCTTGGCCCTGAGGTATGTACATGGTCTGTGATTTTGCAGCGACTCTGACAATAAAGTTTAACCCTTGGGCTGTTGGTAGCTGTTTCTGTTGTGATAATTCTTGCAGGAATCATAGCGGCAAAAACTGCTACCAACAGCCAAAGGGCCAAGACCAGCACACATGGTTCATGATTATATACAAAATGCGCAAATGTACTGTATATTCACTGTTTCGATGACTAAATGTGCAAGTGGATTTCAAAGAAATACTCCCAAAAATATGTGTGCAGTGACCAGCTAACACAAAAACAAATAGACAAATGTACATGTACATACACACTTCTCCTCAACTTACATGGGTATCGAGCCCTTTTCATCCATCTCAGTTCTTCGGTTCGCTTGATCACAGTTGAAAACCAGCCGCTAGCAACCTGGAGACCACAATAGCAGACCAACTTGCCTGGCTCATGAACTGAAAATATGCCTGTTGAATTTGTTTCTCCTGAAATGAAAGCATGTAAAGATATGTATACAGGTTTGCACAAAAATCACAGGAGGGGCTGTCCACCTATCCCCCTTTCCCTGTGGATATATTTATTTTGAAAGGCCACAAGGAAAGAACTGCCATGGGCACGCGTTTAAAACAAATGCTGCATATGTGTCTCGCATCGTTCAAATGAAAAAAACATCTTATTTATCTGTAGAACTTTTTGCGTGATAATGAAATATATATGGAAAAAAATATTTTCATGTTTTTGGGATTAATTTCACAAATTATTTGGGATTAATCTTAAAACAATTGAATCGTTTTTACAAAAAAAGAAATCTTCTCATTAATATTCGCATGATTTTTCATACACAGTATTTACATAAGACTACAGTTTGTCTTGCCTGTTGGTTACGATTAGGTCAATTGTGACCTGTATGCCCTAGGTGTGAAAATCAAATAATTTTCTGCACCACTTTTTCGGAGTTATTTGTAAATCAGCTAACATAACTTTAATTTTTCTTTTACAAAAAAAAAAAAAAATAAAAATCTTCTCATACCTGCATAAACAGTGTTTGCATAAGCCTGCCGTTTGTCCTGACTCTGGGGTAGTATTAGGTCAAATTATGACCTGTAAGCCCTAGGTGTGAAAATCAGCAAGAAAATTGCCAAGTTTGATCCTCTGATACGTAAAATGTATTTTTCTTTAAAATGTATTTTTTCGAATAATACTTACCGATGACATTACAGCATGGAAAAGGTTCTTAGCTAGACTAATTTTAGCCAAAATTGTTGTGTATGTATATGGCAGTGTTGGCAGGTGAGGGGCGCCATAGCCTAGGCGGTAACCCGAGTAGCCTCCCTTCCATCCCATCCGGGGATGCGCCCAGCGGAAGCTCACCAGTCAGTTTTTTAGCGGACCAGCGGCAAGCGGGGAAGGTGGGAGGGTCCTTCGAGTAATGTCATCAGGAAGTATTTTTTGAAAAAATACATTTTAAAGAAAAATAATTTGTTTCCTCAAAACACATTACCGATGACATTACAGTATGGAAGAATCCCGAAGAGGAGGCGGGTGCCGCTATAACGCCCCTAACCCCCAAATACTGGTCACTAGGCCCGCCCTCCCTAAGCAACCTCCCAATAATTTTAGCTAAGATACCTACGGTGCCCAGGGCACCTGAAGGGAGTGTTGCGCCACCACGATGTCTCCCACCAGCGAAGGTTCTGGCACTGGCTGGAGAGGTCCCTCAGGTAGAAGCGGGCGAAGGTAGCCTTTGCTCGCCATCCTATGGCCGCCACAATGTCTTTGACAGCACAGTTGCGGTCGAATGCAAGGCTTGCGGCCATGGCTCTGACTTCGTGCGCCCTGATGTTCAATCGTTTGGCTGCATCAGGGGAGAGATCTTGGTAGGCGGAGCGAAACACAACGGGGAGAGGTTTGTAGACTTTTGTGCTCTAAACCGACTTGTCATTGGAGGCAGCATCTTCCCACACAGAAGAATACACAAAGCAACTTGGGTCTCACCTGACCATACAACAGAGAACCAAATAGACCATATCTGCATTAGCAAGAAATTTAGAAGATCCCTTCAAGATGTTCGAGTGAGGAGGGGAGCAGATGTCGCCTCAGACCACCATCTGCTTACCTTAAGAATGAAGCTCAAGCTAAAGAAAAGCCGCACAGAGACAACAAGAAGACAGCGCTATAATGTAGGCCTCCTGAGAGAAACTGGAGTTAGAGAAGAGTTCAAACTGGTGCTGTCCAACCGGTTTCAAGCGCTACAGGAGCTAGTAAATGAAGAGGAGGCGGTCACCACAGAGCAGCAGTGGAAGGCAGTTAGAGAGGCGCTGAACTCAACCTGCAAAGACACTGTAGGGTTCAGGAAACACCACCACAAGGACTGGCTGTCGGCACAGACCTTGAAGAAGATAGAAGCGAGGAAGCAGAAGAAAGCAGCGGTCAACAACAGTCGCACGAGAGCAGCCAAAGTAAGGGCACAGGGGTGCGAGCGAGTAGATGCTTACGTCCGCAGCGACAAGGCCTCAGACGTGCCTGCGCTAATGAGAATAACTGCAGAAGCGCAGACAGGAGGGAATTCAAAGAAAATACGATGAATGGACCGAAGACAGAATACAAACCCCAAAGAGTAGACCCACTGCAGGGTTAGACAGGTGACCCAGAACTAAAAGTAGACACCCACCAGGTCCCTAGGGGCACAGGGGAATACTCGGAAGCCAACCGCGAGGTGAAGAGGAGTATCAGGGCAGACAAGAGGGCCTACACAGACAGCCTGGCAGCAGAGGCAGAAAAGGCAGCAGGCAGCGGCAACATGAAACAGCTCTACGACATTACCAGAAGATTGTCGGGTAAGTATGGCCATACAGAAAGACCAGTAAAAGACAAAGAAGGCAAGCCTATTGCAGACAGAGCAGACCAACTCGACAGATGGGCCGAGTATTTTGAAGAGTTACTGAACAGACCTAGCCCACCCGACCCCCCCCGACATCCAGCCGGCAGAGACCGACCTACCCATCAGCTGTGACAGACCCAGCCGGGAAGAGATCAGAAAAGCAGTGGCATTTTTGAAGAAGGGCAAAGCAGCAGGGCCAGATGGCATCCCAGCGGAGTCTCTGAAAGCAGACCTAGAGACAACAGTTGAGATGCTGTACCCACTGTTTGGAAAGATCTGGGAAGAGGAGGTGATGCCAGCTGACTGGAAGGAGGGGTACCTAATCAAGCTTCCCAAGAAAGGCGACCTCAGCAAGTGTTCCAACTACAGAGGAATCACCTTGCTGTCAGTACCAGGAAAGGTCTTCAACAGGATCATCCTAGAGAGAATGAAGAGCTCCGTTGACCCCCAGCTGAGAGACCAGCAAGCAGGATTCAGGAAGAACCGATCATGTACAGACCAGATCGCCACTCTCCGCATCATCGTGGAACAGTCTCTGGAGTGGAGCTCCCCGCTGTACGTCAACTTTGTGGATTATGAGAAAGCATTTGACAGCGTGGACCGAGAGACTCTGTGGAAACTCCTACGACACTACGGTGTACCCACAAAGCTCGTCCGCCTGATCAAGAGCAGCTATGATGGCATGACATGTCGCGTGATCCACGAAGGGCAGTTCACCAGAGAGCTCCAGGTCAGAACTGGTGTCAGGCAGGGGTGTCTGCTGTCTCCGTTCCTCTTCCTACTGGCCATAGACTGGGTCATGAAGATGACCACAGAGCACAGACGAAGTGGAATACGGTGGACACTGTGGACACAGCTTGACGACCTCGATTTTGCAGACGACTTGGCATTACTGTCCCACACTCATCAACAAATGCAGGACAAGACCACGAGGCTTGCTGACATCTCGTCCCAAGTGGGCCTCACCATTCACAAACAGAAAACAAAGACAATGAGGCTGAACGCAACCAGGGAAGAACCAGTCTTGCTTGCTGGCACCCCGTTGGAGGAGGTGGAGTCCTTCACCTATCTCGGGAGCATCATAGACAAAAAAGGCGGCACTGATGCAGATGTCAGAGCACGAATCGGTAAAGCCAGAGCAGCCTTTCTCCAGTTGAAAAAAGTGTGGAGTTCCAGAGAGCTGTCACAACACACCAAAGTCCGGATTTTCAACTCCAATGTAAAAGCAGTTCTCCTATATGGAGCAGAGACATGGAGATTGACAAAAACCACAGTCAACAGAGTACAGACCTTCATGAACAGTTGCCTTAGAAGAATTTTGAAAATCCACTGGCCAGAGAAGATCAGCAACGTCAGACTCTGGGAGAGAACAGAGCAGATAACAGCAGAGAATGAAATTGGGCGAAGAAGATGGGGATGGATCGGTCACAGTCTGAGAAAGCCAGCTTCCAGTATCACTAGGCAGGCATTGTCATGGAACCCCCAGGGAAAGAGGAAAAGAGGTAGGCCGAGAAACTCCTGGCGTCGAGACCTCCAAGCAGACATCAAGAGACTGGGAACCACCTGGAGTAGAATCGAAGGAGAAGCACAGGACAGGAGTCGCTGGAGGTCTCTCGTCGACAGGCGTAAGTAAGTAAGTAAGGAGCGAAACACCCAACAGAGCCAGGAGGATATCGCCTGGGCCGAGATGTCATTTGTACTTGGGGACGGTGGGAGGAAAAGGCGGGTGCGACTCCTGCGAAGCAGCTTGGTCCGGTGCAGGTACACACGTAAAGCCCTCACCGAATCCTGTTGTCTGGACTCACAGGTGGAGCCTGGGTCTTCTTTCAAAGTTCAATGGTGACCAATTGCGGGGCAGCCAAAGGAGATCGGGACTTGGCGAGAACGCCGAGTCGGGCAGCAGTTGAACTGAGCCATCCGTCCGGAACTGCAAACAAGCGGGGGCGTGCTATAGTGTGTGCAGTTCGCTGACCCTGGAAGCAGACGCGAGGGTCAGTAAGAAGCAGGTCTTCCGCGTCACGTCTGGTAGCCTCTCCAACAGGATCAGTTCGAAGCGGTCAGAGTTGAGCCAAGCAAGGACCCAAGGAAGGTCCGATTGCGGCACCAGGGAGCGAAGGGCGGGACATTGTAGACTGAAGTGGGTCAACAGATCGGCGAGGTCTGTGCAGTTATCAGGGTCGGGTCATCCCAAGTGTCGGTACGTGTCAGCGACCATGGCCAGGTAGCCGCAAATGGTGATCGGCGCTAAACGCTGGTAGGTGAACAGCCAGAGAAAGAAGTCCGCCAGCTGAGGAACTGTCAATCCATGGGGGAGAGGCGCATGCCATCACACCAGTCGCACAGGACTCGCCACTCCCCTTTGTAGCCTCATCTGTTCGAGATTCTGCGGGCTGTAGCGATAGCTTCTGAGAAGTGTCTAGTGGCGAGGGCTTGTGGCACAATCTCCAGGCGTGAGGAGGAGCCATTCGGGGCACGGGTGGTACAGCGCCTGCCGTGGTTGCTTGAGCATCGTGCGCGGGGTGGGAAGCCGCCGCGGGGGAGCCGTGGCGAGGCTCAGGAGGTCGGTGGTCCACGACTTGGTCCAGCAGAATGGGGTCACCAGGAACAGGGTCGCGTTGCACCCTCTGAGCTCGAGTACGACTTGGGAACGAGCATCGTCGGCGGGTAGGCGTAGGCGACCAGGCCGTCCCATGGGATGGAGAGAGCATCGACTGCCCAGGCAAGCGAGTCTGGAATCGGCGAGACGAAGTGGGGAAGCGGTCGATTCCACATCGGAGCAATCATGGGGAAGTGTCCGCTGTGCAGATCACCCGAACAATGTCTGGACGGCCTGTCCACTCTGTGCGGAGAAGCTGGCCGCGACACGCGATGGGGTCGGCCGGTCATGAAGAAGCCCCTGGAAGTCTCTTGCTCAGAAGTGATGTCACGATCTTCGCACCAATGGAGCCCATGGCAGCGGAGGATGTACAGGGAGAGGAAGCATGCTCCGCCTTGCTTCTGAAGTAGTTGACCACTGTGGCACTGTCGGAGGGGACGAGAAGCTTCTGGCATCGGGAACGAGACACCCAAAGCTGGACAAGGAAGTCCAGAGGCCAACCGCCGGAGGCAGGGTAATATCTCGGTAACAGGGGAGCAATCCTGGTAGCGAGGCTTGCGTCGACGCGAGGGACATCCTGGGAGGAGGGGAGGAAGGGGAACTCCTGTCGTGCGCCAGTCGGGAACCGCCTGATGAAGAAGGTGAGAGCGTAGCATCGGTCGCACCGGAACCGGAGACTCGAGGTCGCCTGTCGAGGGTCGCCCGGGGAGAAGCAGGAGCAGCTGAGGCAGGGGCAGTAGAGACATCATAGGGGAAGAAGGTCCGCTGTGGTACTCACCAATCCCCGAAGCCGAAGTCCCCGTCTGGCAGAGTACGCCTGCTCTAGAGACAACTGCGCGCTGGGTTCGCCAAGTGCTGCGTTCGCCGCTTCGGAAGCTGCCCTTCGTAAGGTCGGTGCGAGGTTCCATCCCCAGGCAGAGAAGTGGTGCAAAGGCGAGAGGATGAACTTGCCCACGTAGACCAGGAACCACGCCTGCTGAGGGGATCCCAAGTGCATCTCGATCCTTCTACAAAGAGGGCTCCGACCGGTTTTGCGAGAGGGGATCGTCTACGGATGTCGATGTGGAGCACGAAGACGTCTGACTATCCCTGTCTGCAACAGAGTACACCCACGGTAGAACCCCCAGAGGCTGCGAAGCCACCGCAGGGAGTACACAACCCTGGCAGGTCACGCCATCGAAGGTAAAGCGAAGGGAACGGCTGGAGACGGTGTCCTCTTCTCTTTCCTGGGGACGACCAGAACGCAACGCCGTCCGAGGAGGTCTCCGACTGGCTCCGTATCATCTAGGAAGTCGCCGAGTCCAGGCTGAAGGCCCAGTGTCCAAGTCTGCACAGCAAAGGACAGAATGGTGACTAACTTGTACAGCGCGGTGCACGCATTGACTGTCGTAGCCGCTACCAAGGTCAAAGCGCCGGGGGCATCCTGAAGTCCCCGTTCACACGAAGTGGTAGCCGGCAAGGCGTCGACCCAGGAGTGGTACGCAGCGTGGTAGGAGAAGACTGGCAAGCCAGGAAGCTCGTAACCGTGGCTAGAGGAGGGAGTCTCCGAACATCGACGCTCGGAAGGATAGAGGCCCAGTCATGCGTAGTCAAGTGCCATCTCCGCAGGCAGACGTGCCACAACCCGGGGCCGTAGAACATCGCACTAACGTCCTGGGGCGCCGGCAGGTACCCTGTGTCGTCATCGAAGCTACTAAGGAAGAAAACGGATCATTAGCCTACAGTGCTCAACTTATCTTCCAGCTGTAAGCGCTTACAATGTGTACACGCCACGAAAACCCTACTAGTGGTAAAAAGCCGCACCGGTGGCAGTGTGGTGAGTCGAGGCCGAAGCTGATCTCGGAGTATTCTAAGCGCCGCGCGGGCACCTACGGCCCGCAGTGTCATCCAGTCCAGTGTAAGGGCACCGTCCCTGGGTTGGGACGCCGTATCTCTGTGCTGGGCCGGAAGGCATACGGTGTAACCCGTGAAGGCCTAGACGACCTGTCCCGTGAGTGTCAGGCGAGCGGCCGCTGCTGCTCCTGTAGTCTCGCCCAGGCGATGGAATTTGTAACGGGCTTGAGGCGGAACACTTCTGTTGGACTGTGGCAGGATCGGTCGGCCGAAGTCTTGTCCCGACGGCAGGCCTAGGGTGACGGGTGGCATCCGAGTCGCGGGAACCAGTCTGCAGTAGCGGCGGTCTGTCCCGCAAGGGCTGCCATCGTAGCTTTTTTCTTAGGAACGGACGTCCGCTTGGTTCTTCTACCACTCCGTGGTCTGTCCGCATCGTCCTGAGGGTAGACGGGGCGTGTGAAATCGACATGAACCCGGCTCATCCCTAATTAACCTGGCGAGCGGGTGCACGTAAGCCGAGCAGTCTTGTCTGGTCATGAACTCCTTTCACTGACCCTCCGCCTTAGTCGCCTGGGCGGAGTTAACCCGCAAACAACAATAATATTACCGATCTTGGAGTGGGACGCTGAAGCTTCAAGCAATCTCATTGTGATCCCGACTCGTCACTTACCCTTCCCCAAGGAGCGGTTGCACACTAGTCCAGCAGTCTTGTCCACTCGTGGTCTCCCGTCACTGCCTATGAGTGGGGCGCCGAACGTCTGTGCTGGACTAGAATCGAGGACTGGAGGGCCTGCACGTCACGGGCCATCCTCATACGGGTCCTTTCAGTACTTACGAGTTGGCTGGCACCGGCCGATGTGCTAGGCATAGTCCCCGTCCTGCGGCCTAACGCCGCATGGTCCAACATTCTTGTCCCGCCAAGGGTATAGTCACTCACCGCGGCCGGGACATCTTATCTTGTATGAGCTGGCGTATACCCCGGGTTACAGTGGACGTCAGCCCGGAGAGAAGACTCAGGAGGACGCGCCGTGGAAGACGATCAGCGGGTGCCGAGTCATACCTGGAGGTCGCTCGGGAGTGCCAGCTTGCATCCGAGACGCGGGAAGCAGTCTGTCGGTGAGTCAACCTGTCCCTTGAGTGCGAACGTCATCGAGCTACGGGAATCCGCTTGGTTCATCCCACAGAGCAAGGCTTGTCCGCGCCGGGGGGGGGTAGACGGGGCATGTCATCTCGTTGCGCGCCCGTGCCACATCTCCTACTTCCTACCGAAGCGGGAGTGTGTCAGGCCAGCAGACTTGTCCGGTCGTTGTCCCCGATCACTAACCTGGAGCAGGGCGCCGAATCTCTGTGCCCACGCTGGCGTCTTGCCTTGGCCGAGGAGGCGGCAGTGACTGAAGCATCGCGTGGTGGGCGAGTCTCCACAACCTGGTAAGCAGCACTCGTCGGGTCTGTGACGGCCACCGGTGCTGGAGCTCGCTCTCGAGTCTTATCTCGCACTGAAACAGGCGGCACAACCGGGTAGAGACCACTCTGCGGAACTGTGGTGGCTACTGGTGCAGGGGCTTTGTCTCAAGACCTAGCTCGCGGCACTCGAGGTTCCGCGACCAGGCAGAGACCAATCAACGGGACTGTGGTGGCTGCCGGCGCTAGAGCTTGGGCTCGCGGCCTAAGCCACGGCGTTGAAGGCTCTACAACCTGGTAATGGCCACTCGTTGGGTCTGTGGGGCTTACCGGTGATGGACCCCTTACCCGTGCTGGCGTCGGCCGATCGCAGTAGTAGAAGCTCCATAGCTGGGTCCACTGTTCTTCCAGCCAGGGGGCGCAGACCAGGCACGGGTGAGTGGAGGCACAGCCGGAACAGGGTAGGCAAATAGCATGTCCGTCACTAGGCCATTGGAACTGTCCACATCGTGAGCAGGTGCGGACTTGCTAACTGCAAACATAGTGCACAAAGAAATGCGAGTGAGCGGGTCCCAGCGGGCCCGCAATACGAATCCGCGCGACGACGACGCGTACAAACGAAGTTAAGTGCACGGCGTATGCCGACGCCCAGTGCACTACCCCCTCCCTTGAGCGCCGGTCGTAGGCAATAACCAAGATTTTACCTTGCCATAATGGAGAAGCAGGAGAACCCACACAGGTCGCAGACCAACCAGCGCACCGCTGCGAAGCCCAACAGCTATGGCGGCGAAGGCAGGCTCGACCCAGTCCACGGTTAGTGAGCGGAGACCACGCAGGCGTCACACGCACGACTGGTCCCTGAAGCTGGGAACACCACCGTGAACACAGGCAGCGTCCAAGCCGCACACAGGCACTCCGAGAGTAGCAGTAGAGCAGAAAGTTCAGGACACGATGTGTGTAACATGCTACGGCCAGACCGGCCTTGAGCGCGTGAGCAGAGCTCACAAGACGCCGCTGTCTCGTCAGGGCTAAGTCACAAACATCGACGAGGAAAATCCCACAGGAAAGCATCCAAGCCTAACACAAGTACACAGCGTAGGGTAACAACTCCACCGAAACACTACGACCGGTATCCACAACTTTACACAGTCCGAAGCTAGAGACATTGACGTACACAACCTTCCACTGTCTAGCTAAGAAACTGACAGGTGAGCTTCCGCTGGGCACATCCCCGGATGGGATGGAAGAGAGGCTACTCGGGTTACCGCCTAGGCTATGGCGCCCCTCACCTGCCAACACTGCCATATATGTACACAACAATTTTGGCTAAAATTAGTCTAGCTAAGAACCTTTTCCATACTGTTATGTCATCGGTAATGTGTTTTGAGGAAACAAATGTTAGTACTGCGATGAGTGACATATAACATTGAGTCGTCACTGTGAACATGGCGTCGTGGGACTAATCAGCAACGACATGATGTGAAGCTTGAAGTGACGTCTTTTCGCTGCTCATGCTATTCTTCTTCTTCAGAATAGCTATCGCTAAGCCAGATTACAGAGCTTACGAATGGCGGGAATTGCTGTGTGTCCGTCTTTATTTGTGTGTACCAGTATGTGTGGATCAGAGGGTGGGTTAGAGTAGAAGGAGATGGATCAGGATAAGCTTGAAAATAGGAACTACTTTGGACCCATCTTGTGACCCTTTACCTTTCTGAGGGGTAATCCAGATTAGTATGAATAGATAGATCTTACCATCAGGTATCTCTGTAGAAAGTTTGGGTTTGAAGTTGTGAATAGTATTTGAGAAAAAACATCTTTTGTCAAAATATGACTATTTTTCACCTATTTCCTGAGCTCTTGTGACCCTTTACCCCTTTCCGAGGGATCAACCAAATTAGTATGCATAGAAAGGCCTTACCATCAGGTACCTTCATACCATGTTTGGGTTTGAAGTTGTGAATAATATTTGACAAAAAATAAATCATGTCAAAATATAGCTATTTTTGACATATTTTCTGACCCCCCTGTGACCTTGACCTTTGTGAGAGGTCACTCAAATTGGTATGTTTAGAAAGGTCTTGCCACAAAGTATCCTTGGGCCAAGTTTGAAGAATGTGGCTTGAATAGTCTAAAGTTTACCACGGACGATGGCGGACAGACGACAATGGACGACCACTGGCCCAAAACATAGACTCACTTTTGCTTCGCACATGCGCCAAAAATGCATCTGATAACTGTAGAATGAAATGCTTTGTGTGTAAAGATGTGTTTGACATTGCACACTATATGATGTAATGGCCTGTTTATCGGCCGGCCGTACACACTTGAGCGACACAAGTCAGTCTGAATTTTTATGTCTAATTCGACATGTGTGTTTCAAACATGTTTTGCTTTGAATTGCCAGTACTCCTTATCGTCAGCGGACCAAACCATGGAGAGGAAAATTTAGTGTAGCATTCTACTGCATGTAACTCAATCTCCATTTAAACCCTATTCCCTAGGGATTAGGATTAATAGCTCTAAGGCTTTCCTACTGACTTGTGTTTGTAGGTCGTTGGCTCACTTTTAGAAGGATGCTCGCAAAGAGTTGTATTTTAGCGTTTGTGAGGTTGAACTTTCATGTTGGACAATTTAAGTTCATTGCACAATTTTTTTCCCTTTTCTTTCTCCTCTTCCCCTCCTCCTTTTATTTCTCCACTCTCCTTCTGCCCCCGTTTTCGGGGTGCCGTTTAGATACCCCTTGATCACGTCAAAGTAATGTAGAACTTTGCTGTGTGTGTGCTTTTTAAAACTATGAGAAGGTATCACAGGGTTTCTGTGGATTTAGTGAACTTAATTAGTTCACCGTTATTTTAGGATGAACTTGTATGGTTTATTCCATTTGCAGTCCCTGCTTTTGCGTGCCAACAGAGTCAACTGAGTATGGGGTTAGGTTGTATTTGCCCCGTTTTCACCCCTGTCGCAGAATTCTGTGGATTTACGGAACTTTTTAAGAGCATTGGTTCTGATGTGTACTGGTATGGTTCATTGCGTTTTTAGTTGTGGATTTGTGCTCTAGCCACGCAAAGCTGGTCAGTGCCAGTGCTGTGACGAGGAAGGTTGTGTGTGCAATCTTGCACGCCTTGGCAATAAGTGACGAGAAGACCTTGGCCGCTTGAAAAGATGACTGAGCTTGAGAGGTCACATGGTCTGTAGTCCAGAGGCTGGCTGTTTAGAGTCGTCGATTTTCATTGAAGTGCAAGTACTGTCCTTTCTGTTGTCTGAACAAAAATAGTTATACAATTGGAGTCGCGGTGGGTAGTTTAAGATCTCTAGTGTCCTTTTTGACCTGAAAGGATCCTTCTTCAAACACTGTTTTGTTTTACGTGTTTGGGATAGGGGTGCCATATAATTTATTGTTTTGTCTATTGTAAGTGTGGCTCTTCATACATTCACGTGTATGTATGCGCCCACCAAGGACAATGTGACCTCACTTGTGATAGTCCATTCATGCCGGGCCCAGCACGGACTTTCGTAGCTACAAACTGTTACAACCACCCTTCTATCACGCTGAACGTAGTAGCGCGATACACAGTCAGCGGCATAGGGGTAGCTTTGCACCCTGCCTAAGTAATAATGTGCATATATATCCTCTGTACAGTCAACACAGTACAGACCTTCATGAACAGTTGCCTTAGAAGAATTTTGAAAATCCACTGGCCAGAGAAGATCAGCAACGTCAGACTCTGGGAGAGAACAGAGCAGATAACAGCAGACAATGAAATTGGGCGAAGAAGATGGGGATGGATCGGTCACAGCCTGAGAAAGCCAGCTTCCAGTATCACTAGGCAGGCATTGTCATGGAACCCCCAGGGAAAGAGGAAAAGAGGTAGGCCGAGAAACTCCTGGTGTCGAGACCTCCAAGCAGACATCAAGAGACTGGGAACCACCTGGAGTAGAATCGAAGGAGAAGCACAGGACAGGAGTTGCTGGAGGTCTCTCGTCGACGGCCTATACCCGGGTAGGGGTGACAGGCGTAAGTAAAGTAAGTAATATCCTCTGTACAGTACAGTGTTTAGCGTTTTCAACAAGAATGGTTTCACTCCCTGTTTTGTTTTAAGACACTTTGAGTGTTCTTGACATTATTTGCTTTCAGTCTCAGACTGTATTTCTTTTCACAAGTGTCGGCACTGTGTAAAGATGTGTTCGACATCGCACACTATATGATGCCTGTTTATTGGTCGGCCGTAAACACTTGAGCGACATTGGTTCAATTGTGTTGTCTGTCTCCATTTATACATCAACACTCATCACCACACCAATATGTCAGCAAGATGGTACAGTGGAGTCCGCTAAACACAAATTTCTGGGGACACAGAAAATCACTTCATGTTAAACATATTTCGTGTTAACCAATATGGCTTCAAAATTGATCATGACCCTCAAGGAGAAAGTGTGTAAGAGATGTGTGCGTGAATGAGTACTAGGTTAAAAGTGCACATTATCGTACTTTAACCGTTATATGCATACCTTCAGCTCGCTAGGAAAACACAAGGAAACATGTTCAGCTCACGTATTTAATGTAAAATCCATAAGGTAAAATCCAAAGTAAGTTACAATCCATCAAGTAAAAGCAACACAGGCTGAAGTACAATCCCGCATCGGTAAAAGGGTTGTGTTGGTACATGAATGATACAACATGAATACAGTTCAGAAACGCTAGCCAATGAGAAGACGGATTACAACAGCCGAAGGCAATTTAGCCAATCACAGACTAGAGTTCGGTCTGATTTGTCATGTGTACTACAGCGCGAGAGCGACATGTGAATTGGTTTTCTGTGAATGGAATCTGTATTCGTGTTAAACAGGTGAATAATTGTGAAATTGCCCTGGTTGGGAACCAAAACTAGCTTCGTGTAAAGTGAAATTTCGTGTTAAGCATTTTATGTTATCAGTGAAATTTTAATACAGAATAAGAAGGCCGTCAGCCGGAAATGCAAAAACGTTTCGTGTTAACCAGAAATTCGTGTAAAGCGAGTTCGTGTTAACTGGACTCCACTGTAAGTTTCAAACCTCGGATGATGTTTAACGTTGCTGTGTCCACATCTACAACACCATCATTCAGCCAGTTGCTTAATCCATTGCCAGTTCCTGCACACACACACACACACACACACACACACACACACACACACACACACACACACACACACACACACACACACATCACACACACACATCACACACACACACACACACACACACACACAGCACACACACACACACACACAACACACACACGTACACACACACACACATCACACACACACACTACACACACACACTACACACACACACACACACACACACACACACAACACACACACACACACACACAGCACACACACACACACACACGCACACACACACACACTACACACACACACACACACACACACACACACACACACACACACACACACGACACACACACACACACATCACACACACACACACAACACACACACACACACACACACACACACACACACACACACACACTACACACACACACACACACACACACACACACACACACACACACACACACACACACACACAACACACCACACACACACACACACACACACACACACACACACACACACACACACACACACACACACACACACACACACACACACAACACACACACACAACACACACACACATCACACACACAACACACACACAACACACACACACACACACACACACACACACACACACACACACACACACACACACACACACACACACACACACACACACACACACACACACACACACACACACACACACACACACACTTCTGCACTGTCCAAGGCTCTGGTACTAACTTCTGCATGCAGCTTGTGGATATCAACAACCACTAAGAAATATTTTGATGCAAACACTGGCTGATGCAGAAGTTTTTTTTTTTTGTTTTTTTTTTACTAACATATAACAACAAACCCTAACACTTTGGCTGTTAGTATTGGCTTTTGTCATGATTCCTGCAGAAATCATTGCCATGAAAACTACTACCAACAGCAAAAGGGTTAAAAATATTATGGATAATGCGGGAGTTTTGAGGTGACAACAATCTGAATAAAACTGACCAAAATTTCTGTGAACGCACTAGATAATGCGGGAAAGTTTTAAACACCCTTGTATGTCCAGCCACTGGCACCGTACACAGTACAATTGAATACTGGGGGAGGAGGGGAGGGGGGAGGTGTCACCAGATCAAAAACAGTTGCTTAGCTTTTGCGCATGAGCTTGCCTTTGGACTGAACTATACTACTGGTAAATGAACTTATTCCCAGCTAACCCTTTGAGCGTCAGTAGCGGTTTTAGTTGTAATGATTCCTGCAGAATCATCACGACTAAAACCGAAGGGGCTAACAATGAGCTGGTCTAATTTCACTTTCAGAATGCATCTATATTACCTTGTTCCAGATGCAACAGACAGATAAGCAGGATTGGACAGCTCAAAGGCGAAGCTATACTGGCACCACACTTGAACTGTCCACCTCCTGCTGTGGTGTTTTAACCCCCCTCCACCTCCACCCCTGTACATAATAATGGTGGCTGCATGCAAAAGGGGGTTCTCCCCTTTCATACGAGTGACCATAAATGTTCTCTTCAGAATCATCACAGATTCTAAAGATATCTAAGTTACCATTACTCATGAGAAACACAAATTTAGATTAGTCCTGCAAGATACATAGATCCTAAAGAGACACTGTAATTACACTTAAAAGGATCTATACCTCTTGCAATTGGGTGGTGCTTACTCTGTGTCTGGAAGTCAAGGGGCAGCTAATGGAAGTAAGGTGCGTGATGGTAATTTTCCCTTACCTGCTGGCACAATTCCCATGCGGACACGAGGGGGCACAAGTTTTGCTTCTGGGTCGTTCACATCCGCCCCAGCCTCCTCTTGGGCCCTCAGGACAAAAGCATGCAGCAGTTCTGCATAGAGTCCATCACCTCCCACCACCACCACACTGCAAAAGCACCACAAAGAGTGACCACCGTTCATGTAAAATGAAATAAACTAATCTGTAATCATCACGATTTGCACTTTTACTGATTTAGCACTGGGGTAAAAATTCTCAAATTTGTGAGTTGTCCTGTGAAGACTGCTACAGTTCAGGAGACATATTGACCAAGATAGTTCCAGGGTGGTGCCAGGACAGCTTGGCACCTGTAACTTCAAAGTGCCAAGCTATTCTGGTACTTCAGCAATCATGGTCGATTAATGAATCTTGTTGTCTGACCTACTGGCCCTTGTGTGCATGCAGCCAGTGGAACTCATGCAAACAGAGCTGGTGGCTCCATGCACAAGGGGGTTAATTCTGATCTGGGACGGAGATTATTTCTAAAATAAGTGTTTATCTTAACGCCAAACAGCCCGAGGTGTCCAAGTAACATGGAGGCCGTTTACACTTGCAACCTGGGTTGAACTCAAGTCCAGTTCAACCCGGGCTGGAGCATTTACACTTTCATTTGGAACTGGGGTTGACACGCCCACATGACACGACAAAACATCTTAGGAATGCATGATGGTACCCCCTCCAGAAGACATCACAGTTGGTTGATGACCAGTCGTTTTTTATGTTTTCTGTTTCTTTGTTTTTCAAAATGTGTTGCGTACTATTCATTGCAGCACAGAAAGAGATGATCTCCAGGTCTTGAAAGAAGAGATTCAAGCAAAGCTTGGAAAGAAGAAGAAAAAGTTTCTTGCAGTTTATAACCTTAATGACAACGTTGTTGATTAACAGCGTTTGTACATTGTCAGTTCCGAAACCACATATTTAATAATCAGAAAGGTTTAGTTTCAGCAACAGTCTCACAACTACTGGTGGCACATTGTTCTGCAAACTTACAATGAGCATCTGCAGCCCAAATTTGGATGAGAAGCCATGGAAACAACTCAGGTTTCACTGTTGATATGGACTTCAGCGCTATGAAATCTGTTGTGTACTGAAATTCCTGTCAGTGACGTCACATCAAATTTCTTGGCAACATGCACAGTGATGACAAAGAATGGAAAGTGGTTTAAATCCAACTGGTTCAACCCTGCTTTGGAGCAGGCGTGAACTCAACCCTGCTCCAACCAGGTCTGGACCAAGTGTAAATGCACCAACTTGGGATGTAATCAGGTTCAACCCGGGTTGGTGTGCAAGTGTAAACGGCCTCATGGATACAAAGTGGCATCAGCAAGAGGCATAGATTCTCACGAGTCTCAGCTTCTGCCTAATTTCTCTTGCAGATGGACTGTGTACACATCTCGAGAGAGTGAAGGGGTTAGCTCATTTAACCCCGACGCCCTACAGCAAGAGACGGATCTCCCATAGCAATTCAAGGGTAGTGCCAGATTAGCTTGGCGCCAAATAGTCCTTAGGTGACACCTCCAAAATCTGGGAAAAGGGGCCGTGGGGTTAAATGGGTTAAAACTCAGAGTTATTCTGGGCATGTAGACTTACCCATCCACTGTAGAGATGTCAAAAGTCTTCCCAATTTCCAGAGCATGTTTTGATCTCTCTGTCACTAAAAAGACCAAGAAGAATAATTATCACAAGTGTACTGCACAAACTAGTAACCATATCTATACTGTCTCTCAATCGGCAGGTATATAAAAATGTATTTTTCTTTAAAATGAATTTTTTCAAAAAATACTTACCGATGGCATTACTGTAAGGAAATGTTACCTAGCTAGCCTAATTTTAGCCAACATTTGGTTGTGTACGTATATGGGAGTGTTGGCAGGCGAGGGGCGCCATAGCCTAGGCAGTAACCCGAGTAGCCTCTCTTCCATCCAATCCGGGTACAAGCTCACCGGATACTCACCAGTTGGTTTCTTAGCAGACTGGCGGCAAACGGGGCAGGTGGGAGGGCCTCCGAGTAATGCCATTGGTAATTAATTTTCGAAAAAAATCATTTTAAAGAAAAATGAATTTTTCTTCTAAAATGTATTTTTTTCGAAAAATACTTACCAATGACATGACTATGTGGAAGTGTATACTACTTACTCAATTTTAGCCTAAGAACCTGTTGTGTTACGACACAACCCGGGAGGCACTCGGGGAACCCCTAGAGGGGCCGAGAGTTGTCTCCCGTTACTGCCCATCCGGTTCCAAGTCACAAGGTGACCAACCAGTCAGAACACTTAGCTCACGCTGTGCAGACATGTTTTTCTAGCCTACGGACTTTGACTCGGCTTGGTGCAACCGGTTGTTAGCCAGTCTTCTAGACTTGTTGTTTTTGGACTAACTGCTTGCGTTGACCCTGCCTGTGCCCTGTGTTGGTCTGCTTCATCGCCTGAGCGTTCTGCGCCTTTTTGGGTTGCGTGGACTCCACAGCGCTGACTTGCTGGGACGCCGCCCGCCTTCGCGCGCTGAGGGTGGTATGGGAGGTCCTCCCCCCGTCCCCGCTTCTACTGAGAGGTGACCGCATCTTGGCCAGGAAGGCCGGTTCAGGTAGCAGTTGCACGGAGCCATCCGTCCGGAACTGCAAGCATGCTGGGCGTGTCGACAGCGCGTGAAGTTCACTGACCCTGGAAGCAGTGGCGAGAGCCAACAGGAAGCACGTCTTCCGAGTCACGTCCAGCATGCGCGCCAACTGAAGAGGTTCAAAGCAGTCCGAGTTGAGCCACGTAAGCACCCATGGCAGATCCCATCTCGGCAAAAGCGATCGCAGGGCCAGGCGTTGCAGACCGAAGTGGGCCATCAGATCGGCGAGGTCTTTGCAGCTACCAGGGTCGGGCCGGCACAAGTGCTGGTAGGTGTCTGCGATCATGGCTAGGTAGCCCCGAATGGTGATTGGAGCCAGACCCTGGTCGTTGAGAGCCAGAGAAAGAACTCCGCCAGCTGGGGCAACGTCAAGTCTGTGGGGGAGAGGAGGTTGTCGCCACACCAGTCACACAGCACTCACGACTTTCCCTCGTAAACTCGTCTGGTCGAGGGTCTGCGGGCTGCAGCGATAGCATCCACTGCCGCACTTGAGAAGCCTCTGCTGGTGAGGGCTTGCCACACAATCTCCAGGCGTGGAGGAGGAGAGGTTCGGGGCACGGATGGTACAGCGGCTGTCGCGGTTGCTTGAGCATCGTGCGTAGAGTGGGGAGCTGCAGAGGTGGGCCAGTGGTGAGGTTCAGGAGGTCTGTGGTACACGACTTGGTCCGGCAAAAGGGGGCCACCAGGAACAGGCCCATGTTGCAGCCACGTAGCCTGAGGAGGACTTTGGGAACCAGCAGCGTCGGCGGGTAAGCGTAGGCGACGAGACCGTCCTAGGGGATGGAGAGCGCGTCAACTGCCCAAGCGAGCGGGTCTGGGACAGGCGAGACGAATAGCGGTAGCTGGCAGTTCCACCTCGTCGCAAAGAGGTCAATCATGGGAGCTTCCCACCTGGTCCCGATCATCCTGAAGATGTCCGGACGGAGCGTCCACTCAGTGTGGAGTAGCTGGCCGCGGCGTGATAGAAAGTTGGTTAGAACATTCAGATGTTCCAGGATGTGTCTCGCGCGAAGAGCGATGCCCCGATCCTCGCAACAGCGGAACACCTGGTAGAGAAGGATGCACAGCGAGGGAGAGCGGGTCCCACCCTGTTTCTGAAAGTAGGTGACGATGGTGGAGTTGTCGGACAAGACGAGGAGCTCCTGGCACCGTAGTTGAGACTCCCACGTCGTGAGGGCCTCGGCGGCACTGGGATCAGGGAATCGAGGGTCGCCAGTGTAGGAGCAGGTGCAGCTGCAGCAGGCGGCAGTAGAGACTTCCTAGGGGAAGGAGATCCGCTGCGGCGCTCATCAGGCCCATGAGTTGAAGCCACACCCGGGCGGTGATAGTGTCCTCTTGAGCCACTTGCCCAGATTCCCCAACTTCTGAATACACGCCTCCGGGAGCCACACTTCGTTGAGGTCGGTACGAAACTCCATCCCTAGGTGTACGAAGCGGCGCGACGGCGTGAGGTCGGACTTGCCCGCATTGATGAGGAACCCGAGTCTGTCGAGCGGAGCGAGGAGCGCATCCCAGTCCTTCTCCAAGGTGGAGTCTGATTAGTTCCTCATGAGAAGATCGTTGAGGTAGTACGACGTGGGACTGGAAGACGTCCGTCTGGCAGTGGCTACGACGGTGTGCATGATCCGGGTGAAAACCCACGGGCTGAGGTTGAGGCTGAAAGTACAGGTCGAGACTGACGGCAAAGTCCATGGGCTGCATTGCGGCGCGAAGGGCTCGAGCGGTCTCCATGCGGAAGGACGGGGTGACGATGAACTTGTTCAGCGCGGACAGGTCGATGACGGGGCGCCACTTGCCACCCGGCTTGGGAACCATGAAGTGGCGGCTGTAGAAGGCTGGAGTGTCGTGTCGCGTCACCACCTCCGTGGCATTCTTCCGCAGTAGAGCCGCGGCCTCGTTGCGAAGTGCGTCGGCCCTGAGCTGATCCGAAGGCACCACAGTCCAGAGGGGCGACCGGAAGGAGAGGTGCAGTCGCTCGCAGACGGTCGACAGGATCCACGGGTCATCTGGAAACAGTGATCTCCAGGTGTCGCTGCGTCGTGCGAGCCTCCCACCGACAGGAGACCCGAGAGCGGTCGGCGGGGGCGGAGGAAGAAGGCAGTCAGCGGGCCCTGCCTCGCCCGACGGGACGGCGGGCAGGTCTAGGCCAAGAAGGGGCAGGGACGTCGGTGGAGGGGGGGGGGGGGGCAGGGAGCGTGCGGTGGCGAGCAAAAGCCGGGTCCCAGGTGGGGAGATGACCATGACTGGTGAAGGGGCGAGAGGAAGGTCTGACGGAACGCAGGGCTCGACCCACGGCCCTGGGTGCTGTCCGAAAGCGGGCTGGAGCAACGCGACTGGGCCACAAGTCCTTGTTAGCCTCCTTGACGGTCTGCCAGGTGGGGCCGAAAAGGAGTTCTCCACCAAGAGGCGCCCGGCGTAGCTGATTCTTGAACTTGATCGGCAGCGAGCAAGCATGCAGAACGGCACCTCGGCGCATCAGATCGCAGTTCGCAGCTGCGGCCATGGCGTTGACAGCGGTGTGGTAAGCGGCCTGGTTGCTGGAAACTGCCAAGGCGAGGAAGTTGGCCAAAAACGGCGAGATGGCAGGATTCCAGGCCTCCTCAACACGACGGACGATGGCCTGCATCACCAAGTCCAGGAACCCCGCAGCGGCCATGGAATTGTGGATGAGGGCAGCAGTCGGTGCAAGTCTAGGAGTGGATTCAGGCCGGCGAAGCGTACCAGCACAGGAAAGCGCCGGAGGGTCCACCTCCAGAAGTGGGCAGGCGAAGTTCTGTGAATGTCCCGTGTACCACCTTTGACAGAAGGCAATGGTCATGTTCGGCCGGCCACCTGGCGTTGGAGAAGAAGCTGGCGTCGCCCAGGGAGCCCTGTAGGAGGTGGGTGGAGAAGGTATCGCGTAGGTCCCGGAAACCAGGCGGTTGAGGAAGAGACTTAAAGCGCTTGGCCTGGCGGTCGGCGTCCACGAAGGCTGAGGCTCTCTTCTTGACGGGGGGAGAAGGAGGGAAGACACAACGCGATAAGGCAAGCAGCTTCGTCCAAGGCCGAAGAGTCCCCATCCTATGGCTCATCGTAGCTGCAGGCGAATCCATATCATCTCGGGAACGCAAGCGTCGGGAAGGGGAGGCGCTGTCATCGTCGAGCAAGGCCGAAACGGAGTTCCCTGGCGCCAAGCTGATGGAGTCGTCCGTCGTGCGTGCGGGAGGGTCAGGGGCGGCAAACTCATCCAAACGACGGGTGAGCGCAGGGGCGGTGGCAGCCATACGAGCAGAAGAAGCAGCGCTGGAATGGGGCATCTTCAGCTGTAGCGAAGCCTCGAGTGGTGGGACGCCGGGGGGTCACGCGGGGTCCTGTGCGAAGAGGCCGAGCTGCTAGGGGAAGACCGGCGGTCACGAGGGGAGCGGCTGAGAAGTGGAGAACGGGAAGGTCTCGAGCGGGAGTCTCAGTGCGGATGGCGTCTATTCATCACAGCAAGCGCCGCGGTAGTAGGGCGTACCTTGTCTCCAGCCTTCCGCCTAGGGCGACGGCTGTCCAGTGCAGCCCGGGAGGAAGAGTGCAGACTCGGCGGCCAGACCCGCGAACTCGAGCGGCGACGAGGAGCAGTAGTGGACCCGGTCCTCCCATCGCGTAGCGGCCCATCGGTACTGGTAGGTCGTCGTGTGCTCGTCTCCTGCCTCTTGTCTCTGTGCAGCGAGCGAGCGTTTCTGAAGTCATGCGAACTGTCCGACCGTGTCAGAAACTCACTGACCTGACGTCGTGAAGGCGAACGGACGCATCGTGGGTGGGGCTCGAGGTCCCGTCGTGGGGTCAGCTCTCGCCTCTCAACACTGTGTCTGGGGCGTGCCCTCATCTTCACAATCGGAGCGTGTGGTCGTGGTACATCATCACTGACCTGGGATCGTGATGTTGAACGTGCAGCAGTCCTGTGTGGCTCGCGGTCCCTGGATGCACCCGGCTCGTGTCGCTTTACTCTGTGTAGCGAGCTGGCGCCAATCCGTGTAGGCAGCTTGTCTGGCCGTGGAAGCTTGTACCTGACCTGCGATCGGGAAGCCGAGCGTTCGTAGTCTCGAGAGGCGGGATCCCATCGCATGTGCGCCTCGTGCCTCTCTTCCCGAAGCACTGAGCGTGCCACCTTCTTCCTTTCCATTTTGCGTTCCGCCGTCTGGTCCGGGGCTATGACCGCCGTAAGTGCGTGCGCTGGCGTCTGCCCGGTAGTAGTTGGACTGGCCCAAGTCATCACAGTCATGGGAAATTTAATGGACCCATCCGTGGTAGTCTGAGCGGGAGCCGAAGGCCTTTCTCGGGTAGGTGTCGGGTGTTCACAGCGGTAGAATCCCCACAGCTGGGACCATCTCTCTTCCAGCCAGGGGGCGCATACAGCACAGGGATGTGTGGCCACTGAAATTCGCCACAGCGCGTGCAGGTACGGACCTGGTAACTGCAACACAGAGGCAACAATGAAAGACGAACGAGCGTGGCCTCCGAGGCCGCGCATCAATAATTACGCGCGCAAGGGTGAGAACGAACTCAATCAAGTGCACAGAGCGTGCTGCCGCCCGGCGCTCTTCCCTTCCCCTGAGCGCCGGTCAAGGGCAGTAACCGAGGTTTTACCTGGCCATAACGGTGCGAGAAGCAAACCCACGCCGGTTGAAGCAACGTCCTAAGGCGCCAAGGGACTCTCAGTCACCACCCCGGGTCGAGGTGATCCACAGGCACGCTAAGTCCAATGCACGAAGCACAGCCGAAAGTTCGAAACAGCTCAAGGCACAGTCCAAGTAAGTTCCACCCTCCAAGCTAGCACAATCCGCGCAGCCAAGCGCCAACACAGTCCAAGAACAGTTCAGGTCAAGTCACAAGACGACCGGTCACATCCACACAGTAAGATCCGAAGAGCGACGTACGAACACAACCGTCAACAGGCTAGCTAAGAAACTAACTGGTGAGTATCCGGTGAGCTCGTACCCGGATGGGACGGAAGGGAGGCTACTCGGGTTACTGCCTAGGCTATGGTGCCCCTTGCCTGCCAACACTCGGCGATTACCTGTTCAAATGCAAGAGGCATGGATCCTCGTGAGCCCCTGCACATGCACGGGCTCATGAGGATAAATACCACATGCCATCTACAAGCCTCAAATGCAAGAGACATAGATCCTCATGAGCTCCTGCAGGTGCATGTGCTCGTAAGGATAGATGCCTCATGCAGGTTACACTCACATCTGTGTTTCTCACGAGTGTAAATTAGTACCTTTAGTACTGCACGATAAAAGTGTGTATGGTGCCGTATCTCCATAGCTTCTGTCGATACACGACTGACTTGCCCGGACTTCTGGACTTCTCTCACATTCTTTGCGGACTAGACTGAGTGTCTTAAGTGAACGCTGCGTTAGGGTAGCGCTTTCACTTACATTCCACTGAGCACCTCCGTGTCGAAACTTTATTTAAGCGTTCTCACCTAAATCGGCGTTTATTAAGCCGTACTATAGACATTGCAGGAAATTTGACTGTGAACACTGATGGACTGTTTTATTTACAGCGATTTGTCTTATTGTGAGTGCTCCGCGGCGTAAGGGTTCTGTTTTCGTCGTCGTTGCATGTATTTATCCGCGGCAACACAAACAATTCCTAAACAGACGTGGAGTATTTTTGACATTGCTCCATCAGGGTAGCGTACATTGATACTTCCCGTATACACTTCAGTTGTGGGAGAGTTTTTTTTTTATTTTTTTTTTTAATTTTCTTTTGCAACGCTCAGCTCTTGTAATTCCTGAACGTTTGATTATCACATTAATTTTTTGTCTTCATACGTTATTGTTTTCTTTGATTGTTTTGTTTTCTCTTTACATTGGCTTTCCATCTTTGATTGACGTTTGCTCAACCACCGCTATTGCAGTTGCTATTTTATTGTGAAACAAAATACAGCTGTTAGCGAAATACTCATGGCTAGAGGCAAACAAAAAGAACATAAATTATGAGTGGGTCACCTCAACGTTTTCCATCTTTATAATAAGGTATCTGACATGTCGGCGTTTCTTAACAGTCCCACACCGTTCGACATTTTCGGTCTTACCGAGTCACGCCTAAATTCAAATATCAGTGATGATGCCGTGAAAATTTCTAATTTTAGTATCATGAGAAGAGATTCCTCCTGTCACGGTCAAACAGGCATTGCTGTATACATTCATCACTCTATCGAACACTTAGTCCGTAGGCGTAAAGACTTAGAAACGGCTGAAGTAGAGTGTGTGTGGATTGAGGTCAAAAGCCCGTACTGCTCACCGTCATTTGTTGGTTTTCTTTACCGCAATCCGGCGTCTAACTTCGAGTGGTATGACAATTTTACTACTAACCTAGACAAAGTGTATAAAGGGCAAAATGACGTCATTCTTCTTGGTGACTTTAATATAGATATGCTTAAACCCCATCCCGCATGGGACACTACATTTTCTTTATTTGGCCTAGTACAGCTAGTTAAATCTCCCACCAGAATTACCGCCGCGAGCTCTACTCTCATTGACCATGTCTATACAAACAAACCGCAGGCGGTGTCCGACGTTAGTGTCTCAGATCTTAGTGTTAGTGACCACTGCCCCGTGATTTGTTGCTGGTCTATAAAACTCCCCAAATTAAAGAAACATCGTCATACCACAACAACCTACAGGTCGTTTAAGCATTTCAGTCGTAATGAGTTTCTACACGATCTTAATAACACTCCTTTTGATGAGGTTCTTCTCACAGATGATCCAAATATTGCGCTGTCCACTTGGTACAGATTATTCCTTGGAGTATTAGACAGACATGCGCCGATTAGAACAAAAAGAGTAAAGAGTGAGATACTTCCCCCTTGGCTGACAAAAGAAATAATGCATGCCATGTCGGTGCAAAATGACCTAAAAAGAGAAAAAGAACTTTGATGAATTTAAAAAGCAGCAAAATTAATTCTTCCCGACCCGCACTTGACGACCGAGGAAAAACTCAGTAAAGCTGGATTCCTGCCCCTTCAAAATCATTTTAAATATAACAAAGGGGTACTGATGTTTAAAGTGTGGAACCATAGCGCTCCAGAATATCTAACAGAGTTGTTTAAAAAATCAGATTCCTGCTATGGGAACATGTTCCAAAACCACGAATAGATATATTTAAATCTACTTTGTCATTTGCGGGTTCCACACTGTGGAACTCACTCCCACATCACGTTAAAGCCACTCCGACATTATCTCGTTTTAAGGCAAGTCTTTATAGGTATCTGACATTACTCAAATAATAATATCTAGTTATTTGTAGACACACGAATGTATGTGTATATTCTAACAATCATGTGTATGTGTATGTGTGTGTGTGTGTGTGTGTGTGTGTGTGTGTGTGTGGACGAGTGAGTGCGTTTGTTCGCGGCGTATGCGCGTGTTTGTGTTTAGTGGCCTATCTATTTTGTATTACTGTGCTTTGATGTCTCTTTTTTAATGTATATTTTGTACTTAGTTAGTCGTAGTTGTAGCAACGGCAGGTACGAAAAATGACATAGTCACTGACTCTGTTAATATCTTCACCGTTGTAAAATAAAGATTCATTGATTCACACTCCCATATACGTACACAACCAAATTTTGGCTAAAATTAGGCTAGCTAGGTAACATTTCCTTACAGTAATGCCATCGGTAATGTGTTTTGAGGAAACAAATGTATTTTTCTCTAAAAGATATTTTTTAAAAAATATCTACCGATGGCATTACTAAATGGAATATACCCTTTAGCTTATCGATTTCAGCCTAAGACCCTCTGTGTATACCTACACGACAAGGGCCGCAACTCTAGGGAGTTGTAACCAAGTGGCTGGGTAGTCTCCCCTCCCTCCATCCGGTCATATGAGTCGTGCATTCCCGCCAGTCTTACACTTAGCGCAGTGGCGGCAAGCGGAGTAGGTGGGAGGGCCCTCTGAGTGATGCCATCGGTAAGTATTTTTCGAACAAATATCTTTTAGAGAAAAATACATTTGTTTCCTCAAAATCCATACCGATGGCATTACTAAATGGAAGAATAATGAAAAGGAGGAGGGTGCCGCCCCAAAAACCTGCCACGGCTATAGTATAAGCTTAGCTTCGAGGGGCAACCTCCCGACGATTTCAGTTGAGTTACCTATGGCGCCTGAGGCGCTCGGAGGGAGTGTTGTGCTGCCAAGAGGCCAGGTTCTCTTGTTGGCCGGAGAGGTCTTGGAGATAGAAGCGGGCGAAGGTGGACTCTGCTCCCCACCTGTCCGCCGCAACGATGTCTCCGACTGCGCAGTTGCGGTCGAACGCAACGCTGGCGGCAACCGCTCTGACTTCGTGAGCCCGTATCCGCATTCTCTTGGCGCCCTGTGGGGAGATATCTTTTGTTTGCGGAGGGGATGACCCATCGCAACCAGGACGAGATCGTCTGGGTGGAAATGTCAGCTCGGCCTGGGGCCAAGGGCAGGAAGAGGCGAGAGTGGCCTCTCCTGATGGGCTTCACTCTGCGCAGGTAGACTTTCAATGCTCGTACTGGGTCCTGCAGTCGGGAAGTCTGGGACTGGTCAAATCGCGTGAGCAGGCGAAGACTCAACACCTGGGGTGCAGCCACGGGGAGTCTATTCTTGGCCAAGAAGGAAGGATTGGTCAGGAGTTGAACTGATCCGTCGGTCCTGAACTGCATGCAGACTGGGTCTACTGTAAGAGCATGCAGCTCACTCACTCTGGCCGCTGTGGCGAGGGCCAAGAGGAAGCAGGTCTTCCTAGTCACGTCCGCGAGGTGGGCCAAGGGAAGAGGCTCGAACCGACTGGAGTACAACCAGGTTAACACCCACAGGAGGTCCCAGCGCGGAATGAGAGCGAGTGACTGGGTGCTGGAGGTCGAAATGGGACATCAAGTCTGAGAGGTCCTTACACGCTCCCGGGTCTGGTAGGCCTAAGTGCCGATAAGTGTTTGCAATCATTGAGAGGTAACCTCTGAGCGTGATCGGGACCAAGTTCTGCTCACAGAACAGCCACAAAAAGAACTCAGCCAGCTGAGGCATGGTGCACCAGGACTGTAGGACCCTCTACTTTCCTTTGTACACCCGGTGGGTGGATGGTCTGCGGGCTGCCGCGATCGCCTCCACTGCTGCATTCGAGAAACCTAGTGCTGTGAGGGCTTGCCGCACAACCGCCAGGCGTGAAGAAGAAGTCTATCCGGCAAGGGTGGAAGAGATTCTGCCTGGGCTGCTTCAGCATCCGAGGCATGGGGAGCCGGAGAGGAGGTTCGGTGGTGAGGTTCAAAAAATCTGTCGTCCAACTCCTGTTCCAACTGAACGGGACGACAAGAAGTAGGACTGTGCTGGAACCCGTAGCTTGAGGAGCACCTTAGGCACCAGTACTGAGGGAGGATAAGCGTAGGCTACGAGACCCTCCCAGGAGACTGACAGCGCATCCACTGCCCAAGTGAGGGGGTCCGGGATAGGCGAGACAAAGAGCGAAAGCTGCTTGTTCCATCTGGTCGCTAAATAGGTCGATCATGGGCGTCTCCCAGTGCGCACAGATCATCCAGAAGATGTCTGGCCGGAAGGACCACTCGGTGTGGAGGAGCTGCCCTTGCCGCGAGAGGGAATCCGCGAGAACATTCAGGTGTCCCGGGAGTGCAATCCCATGATCTCTGCCCAACAGGAAGATCTGGTAAAGTAGCATGCAGAGGGCCGGGGACCGAGTGCCACCTTGCTTCTGAATATATGCCACCACGGTCGCATTGTCGGACAGGATCAGGACTTCCTGGCCAGAGAGCCGGGACTCCCAGTTGATGAGCGCCAACCACACTGCCTTCAACTCCAGCCAGTTGATGTGCTTGACTCGGAGGTCTGACGGCCACCAACCCGAGACGTGCTGAATTCCGGCAGTAAGTGGGCACCCCAGCCGACGAGGCTTGCGTCCGCGCAAATGGAAAATTGAGGTGGAGGGGAGAGGAGTGGGCCTCCCGTCGCCAACCAAGAGTGGTCCGTCCATCTGAGCAGATGCGGCCGGATCAACAGCGGGACCGGGACCAAGGCTGTGAGATCTTCCGAGGATGGACGCCAGTGGAGCAGCAAATGGAGCTGTAGCGGTCGCGAGTGGAGCCTACCGAGGGGTAACAGGTCTGCCGCCGCACTGATTAGACCCAAGAGCTGGAGCCAGGTCCTGGCTGGGACTGCGTCCGCTAGAGAGACCTGGTGTGCTAAGGCCACCACCTTCTGTATCCGAGCCTCCGGTAGACGCACCCTGTTGAGGTTGGTCAAGAATTCCATGCCAAGGTGGTCAAACCTGCGAGACGGAACCAAGTCTGAGTTCCCCTTGTTGATGATGAACCCGAGCCGAAGAAGCGTGTCCCTGTCCGCCTTTAGGGAGGCCGCGTCCTGATTATTGAGGAGCAGGTCGTCAAGATAGTTGGAGGTAGGACTCGAAGAAGCCTGCCTGGCTCTGGCAACTACGGCGTCCATAATGCTATTAAAAACCCAAGGGCTGAGGTTGAGACCGAAGGGTAAGGCTCGAAACTGATAGACAACTCCGCAGAAGGCGAATCGCAGGTAACGCCGAGAGGCCGGGTGAATGGGAACGTGTAAGTACGCGCCTGAAAGGAAACTGATAGACAACTCCGCAGAAGGCGAATCGCAGGTAACACCGAGAGGCCGGGTGCATGGGAACGTGTAAGTACACATCTGAAAGGTCGAGACTGACCGCATAGTCCATAGGCTGTACCGAGGCTCGTAAGGCTCTTGCTCTCTCCATGCGAAAGGAGGGAGGACAATAAACTTGTTCAAGGCCGAGAGGTCTATGACTGGTCGCCACTTGCCACCGGGCTTTGGAACCACGAAGAGCCAACTGTAAAATGTCGGGGAGTTGTGTCGGGCTACTACTTAAGTGGCGGCCTTCTGGAGCAGCGCGGCGATCTCTCCCTGAAAAGCGTCCACCTTGCACTGGTCGACTGGCACGCGCGTCCACAGTAGGGAGCGTCTCAGTGGAGGCGGGGCCCGAAACGAGACCTGAAGTCCTTCTGAGATTGTGTCGAGAATCCAAGGATCTTCCAGCAACAGTGACCGCCACTCGTCGCTGTGCCTTGCTAGCCTCCCACCGACTGGAGACCCTGCAGGAATCGGCGGGGGCGACGTCGATAGATCGTCACTGGGCCCTCCCCTGCCTAGGCCTCCGGGCGTTCTTGGGCCAGGTGGGAGCCGGGACCTGGAGGGGGCCGGGCACGACCGGCGGGGGCACGACGTCTGGACCTGGGAGACGGTCTGGTAATCAGCCGGGAGATGGGTCTGAAGCTCCGCAGGGCGCGACCCCCTGTCCTTGCGGGAAGCTGGAAACCGGGAGGAATCCATTCTGGGAGCGCCAAGTCCTTCACCTCTTGCCAGGTAGAACCGAAGAGAGAACCACCCAAAGGAGCATGGCGGAGCTGTGCGATGAAGGTCGAGGGGATGCCGGGGCAACTCTTTAGCACGGCGTCCCGTAATAATAATAATAATTACGGTATTTATAATGTGCTTATCTTATAATAATTATAACTCTAAGCGCGCACTCACAACTCGCACACGCATGCGCACGCTTTAGACAATGACTCACGTAACACAAATAGTGAAGATACATTACGACGGTCAGCTTGGGCTGGGGAGTGTGGTGATATAGTGCTAGAACTGTTGAAAGAGATGAGTTTTGAGGGCAGACTGGAAGGAGGAGAGCGAGTGTTTCTGACGGAGAGAGAGTGGGAGAGTGTTCCAGGTGGTTGGACCGTATACTGAGAAAGAGCGGGGGCCGAAAGTGCTGAGTTTGGTGCGGGGGATGAGGAGTCGGAGAGGGTCAGAGGCGGAGCGGAGGGAGCGGGGAGGAGTGTAGGGGTGAAGTAAGTTGGAGAGATACGCAGGAGCGTAGTTGTTCAGGGATTTGTAGCAGAGAGACAGTATCTTGTATTGGATGCGTTGGGGGATGGGGAGCCAGTGAAGGAGCTTGAGCAGGGGAGTGATGTGGTCGGATTTTTTCTTTCTGAGGACGAGGCGGGCAGCATTGTTCTGGACGCGCTGGAGAGTGAGAGTGGTGGAGTGAGGAAGGCCAGAAAGGAGAGAGTTGCAGTAGTCGATGCGAGATAAGATGAGAGAGACAGCGAGTTTGGTGGCAGCTTCGGTAGTGAGGTATTTTCTGATCTGACTGATGCGGTGGAGGTGGAAATAACATGCCTGGGCCGTGGCGGAGACGAAGCTGGTCATGGAAAGAGAGGAATCGAGGATAACGCCAAGGTTCTTGACCGAGTCAGAGAGGGAGATGGGGGTGCTGTCGAGTTGAAGGTGGAGAGAGGGAGAGAGCTGGGAAAGTTTCTGGCGAGTGCCTACCAGCATGGCTTCCGTTTTGTCGTCGTTCAGTTTGAGCTTGTTTGCTGTCATCCAGTTTTTCACGTCATCATAGCAGTCAGCCGTGCGAGTCAGTAGTGTCTGAGTGTTGTCGAGTTTGTCTTTGTCTAGTAGTTGTGAGTCGTCAGCGTAGAGGTGGTGGTGTATGTGGTGAGACTGGATGATGTTGGACAGGGGGGAGATGTAGAGTGTAAAAAGGACCGGGCCCAGGACGGACCCCTGAGGAACGCCGCAGGAGAGCCTGACTGGGTTGGAGGAGACGCCGTCGATGGTGACGGACTGCTGTCTGTCGGAGAGGTAGGAGAGAAACCAGGAGTGAGCAGAGTCAGTGATGCCAAAGGAGTGGTGGAGGCGGTGGAGGAGGATAGTGTGGTCTATGGTGTCGAAGGCGGCAGAGAGATCGAGTAGCATAAGAAGGGAGATGTTGCCCGAGTCAGTGGAGAGAAGCAGGTCGTTTAGGATATGTAGAAGGGCAGTTTCAGTGCTGTGATGTTTGCGATAGGCAGACTGGAAGGGACTGAGGAGGTTGTTGTCGGCGAGGTGGAGGTTGAGTTGGTTGAGTACGACCTTCTCAAGAAGCTTGGACAGGAAAGAGAGATTGGAGACTGGGCGGTAGTTCTTGAGTTCGTTTGGGTCGAGGTTGTGTTTTTTGAGGAGAGGACGGACGATGGCGGACTTGAAGATATCGGGGACGGAGCCATTTTCTAGAGATGTGTTGATGATGTCGGTAATGAAGGGCAAAAGTTTTGGGAGGCCGTCCTGGTAGAGGGAAGCTGGGAGGGGGTCTAGTTCGCAGGTTTTGAAAGGCATGGACTTTATGGTCTTGAGAACTTCATCCTGAGAGACGGGGCGGAAGGACGAGAGGGGAGTGCCGGAAAAGGGGGTGTCAGGGAGGCAAGGCGAAGAAGGCATTAAGTTACAATTAGCTGCCGCCGCCATGGCGTTGGTCACGCTGTGGTGAACTGCGCGATTTGCTGTCACAGCCAAGGAGTGGCTCACTAGGTCGCTCCCAGAATTCCTCCACACTGCGCACCACCGCCTGTGTCATCATCATCATCAGTCCCTTGCCCGATCTGGGCGTTGGGGGGACTGAAAGGCAGCAGCAACAGACAGTGCTCTCCACCGCCTGTGTAGCCAGATCCAAAAAGCCTGCACAAGCCAGGGAATTCCGAATCAGACTTGCCGTATGATCCAGACCAGGGGGGGATGAACCGTCGGACGGGTACCTTGCCTCCAGCTTGCAACTCCACCGCAGGGTCCACCGCTGGCAGAGGACAGACAACGGCTTGAGAGTGACCTGCGTACCACGCTTCCCGAAACTTGATGTAGATGTCAGCCGACCAACGAGTGCCCGCAATGAAACATCTATCCCGCAGCCTGCCCTGGCTTAGGTGCTCATTGAAGGCGTCCGAAAGGTCCTTCAATCCAGGGGGCTGAGGAAGAGTCTTGAATCGCTTCGCCTGGAACGGAGCGTCGACCGAGGCCGAAGCCTTCCTTTTAAGCAGGGGAGAAGAAGGGCAACCCTCCAAAGGAAGAATAGCAGAGATCACACGTGCCGCCTCATCCAAGGCACGAGAAGTCTCAGAAGACAAGGGCGCATCTCCTGCCGTGTCGGACGCGGAAGGGCTGTGGGCGTGGGTCCTGAGAACAGAACTGACGCTGACTCCTCCAGATGAAGACTAAGGACGTCTCCATCATATTCCGATGCCGCGGGCGATGCGGGAACCACCACGTCACGTCGGGTAACAACCCTGTCCGGAGGAGACCAGTAGCGTCTGTCAGATGAACTCTCCGGGCACCTGTGTGCAGAGCGAACGTCAGGGGAATGTTGAGCGGTGCGCGACCGCTGCGGGTGTCTAGGCACTTCCGTAGCGCTGACTGGCGCTCTTACTTGCAAGTCGAGAGAAGGAAGTCGCCTCCTACGAGAGTACAGTGAGGCCAGCGGGCAATCGTGACAAGAGAACCTCGTGGCCCGCCGAGTAGAGTCCAAATGCCAGTCTCCAACAAAACTTTTCCTGAGGGTTAGCAGAATGGCTGCGAGGAGTGGAACACTGTTCAGCACGAGGGGACCGGCTATGGCTGGGAGGCCCCGGAGGGTGAAGACCAATGAGTCGATGACGGGCTAACATAGTAGCTGTGTCTGCAATTTCCCAAGTGAGCCTCAGTGCCAGTTGGCCTCCGTGCGCTGGGGGAGACTGAAGGTCAGCCTCGAGAGGATACTTCCGCTTGAGCTCGTGTCTTCCGTGTGCTCCGTCTCTCGGTCACCCCTTGCGAAGGAACATGCGAGACTGGCAGATGTCTCTCAGTCACCCCTTGCGAAGTACCATGCAAGACGGGGTTGACTCTCCCAACCATCACTATGAGAGGGCTAAACGGGACTGAGTCCTGTGTCTGGCGAGAAGAGGGTCCCACAATCTCAGAAGTCGCTCGACGGCGTGGGGCTGTGGGGCTCGGCGGTGCAGGGTTTAATGGCACTTTAGGGACATGTCACTGTCCAAAGGCCTGGTAGAGTCTTTAGTCTTAGCCGATGGCCGTCCCTGCCGATAAAAATCCCACAGTTGGGACCACTTCTGCTCCTTCCACGTAGAGCACTTTACGCAGATATGGTCCTAGGAGCAGCCGGAACAGAGAAGACACAGCGTATGCATATCCGTAGGCCATTGGAAACCTTTACATTTCCTACAGGTGCGTAATTGCGTACTGCAACACGCAGCAGAAGCCATGCCAGCAACCGCACGGGGCCAGTAACAAACGGCCCCGTGAAATGACACACCACACAGTCCGAGGGCTAAGCTCAGTCTTCACCGAAAAAAAAAAATGAATTTTTCTTTAAAATGAATTCTTTTGAAAAATATTTACCGATGGTATTACTTATAGGAATGTTCCCTAGCTAGCCTAATTTTAGCCAAAATTTGGTTGTGTCCGTATCAGGGAGTGTTGGCAGGAGAGGGGCGCCATAGACCAGGCCATAACCCGAATAGCCTCCCCTTAGTCCCACCTGGTACGAGATTACCCGGCATACCTCAGTTTAGTTTCTTAGCGAACTGGCGGCAAGCGGGGTAGGTGGGAGGGACCTTCGAGTAATACCATCGGTAAGTATTTTTAAAAAAAAGAAAAATTCATTTGTTTTCTCAAAACACATTACCGATGGTATTACTTATAGGAAGAATCACAAAGAGGAGGTGGGTGCCGCTATAGCGCCCCTAATGCCAACGACCCTGCCCTCAGGCCCGCCCTCCCGCAGCAAACTCTCGATAATTTTAGCTAAGATACCTGTGGCGCCTATGGCGCTGGGAGGGAGTGTTGCGCTGCTGTGATGTCTCCCACCAGCGAGAGGTTCTGCCGCTGGGCGGAGAGGTCCCTCAGGTAGAAGCGTGCGAATGTGGTCTCGGCTCGCCATGCCACAGCCGCCCCAAAGTCCTTGACTGCGCAGTTGCGGTCGAAGTGAGACTTCATGCGCCCTGATGTTCATACGTGTGGCTGCATCTGGGGCGAGGTCCTGGTAGGCAGAGCGAATCGCCCAACTGTTCCAGGAGGAGATGGTCTGGGCTGAGACATCACGACTACCTGGGGACAAAGGGAGAAACAGGCGGGTACGTCCTCTGCGCCGAGGCTTGGTCCAGCGCAGGTACACACGTAAGACTCTCAACCAGGTCCTGTAGTCTGGTCTCCCGGGTGGAGTTTGTCGCACGTAAAAGGCGAATAGCCATCATCTGTGGGGCTGCCAAGGGACCGCGCCTTGGCCCGGAAGATGGTTCAGGTAACAGTTGCACGGCGCCGTCCATCCGGAACTGCAAGCAATCTGGCCGTGTCGACAGCGCGTGACGTTCTCTGACCCTGGAGGCTGAGGCTGGGGACGACCGGGAGAACGCCTTCCGAGTTACATCAGTCAACCTCGCCAACTGCAGAGGTTCAGCGGACGGAGTTGAGCCACGTAGGCACCCATGGTAGACCCATCTTGGCAAGAGCGAACGCAGCGCCAGGCGTTGCAGACCGATGTGGCGAAAAAGGCCTCATCTGTGGGGCCGTCAAGGAGACCGCATCTTGGCCAGGAAAGAAGGTTCAGGTAGCAGTTGTCCGGAGCTGTCCGTCTGGAACTGCAGGGAAACTGGGCGTGTGGACAGCTCGTGAAGCTCACTGACCCTGGAAGCCGTGGCTAGGGCCAACAAAAAGCACGTCTTTCGAGTCACATCCGTCAAACGCGCCAACCGCAGGGGTTCAAACGGACGGAGTTGAGCCACGTCAGCACCCAAGGTAGGTCCCATCTTGGCAACAGTGAACGCAGCGCCGGGTGTTGTAGACCGAAGTGGGCCATCAGATCAGCGAGGTCTTTGCAGCTACCAGGATCGGGCCTGCCCAAGTGTTGGTAGGTGTCGGCGATCATGGCTAGGTAGCCCCGAATGGTAATGGAGCCAGTCCCTGGTCGTTGAATAGCCAGAGGAAGCACTCCGCCAGCTGGGACTTCGTCAAGTCCGTGGGGAGAGAAGGTTGTCGCCACACGCGGCACACCGCGCTCGTCATTTCCCCTCGTAACTCGTATGGTTGAGGGTCTGCGAGCCGTTGCGATCGCATCCACTGCCGCGCTAGGGAAGTCTCTGCGGTAGAGGGCTCGCCGCACAACTCCAGGCGTGGAGATGTTCAGGGCACGGCTGGTACAGTGGCTGTCACGGTTGCTTGAGCATCGTGCGTGGGGTGGGGAGCTGCAGAGGAGGGCACGTGGGGAAGAGATGACCACGACTGGTGAAGTGACGAGGGGCACCGAGCCAGGAGAATGTCCACCAACCTTCGTAGCCACCGAGCGGCTCTCCTCGTGGCTGCAGACTGCGCTACTATCATACCCGCCGCAAGCCTCTAGCAAGAGGGATTGTCGGACAACCACGCGTATAACCTCATAATTTCACTCCTCAATGGCGAGCAGGGAAGCTGGAAAATCTGGTCGTGGCGACGACTCCAAGCGCAGCTGACCTCAGGAGCGTTAGCATCTACCCTGTGTACGTCAGTCTTCTCCAGAACCAGCCGTAGCGCTTCCTCTCCAAGCAGAAGAAGTGTCAGGCTGCAAGGCGATCCGCTGGCGAGCCAGCAGTCCTAACAGTCAACCCGAAGTAAGGCTCTGAGGGTCGCTCCTACTCTGCACTGCTCCCATCCTACTGAGAGTCGCACTCGAACAGGACTGCCACGAACTCCATCCTCGATGTCATCCACGCGAAGGACCTGTCCCGTAGCATAAGCAGCCTAGTCGGCTTGCCAACTGGTTTCGACGTCGGACCTCCAGCTGTCACAAAGTCCTGGAGACGCACCGCTGCCCTCCGGACTCTGTCTGTCACCAATCTGCACCGAGGAACTTGTGCTGAGCCGACAGGTCGAAGATAGGCCGCCAAAACCGCCGGCTTGGGTACGAGAAGAGTGCAGGACCCCTCTAAGGTTACGACTGTAAGATCCAGCCCAGCTGTCGCCACGTCTCATCTCCCGGTACTCAGGCTGCATGGATCCACAGCGTCCACTGTCGCATCACAGCACCCCGTTCACCCCAGCGAGAACAGGAAGGCTCTTGTTCCATCCTCGTCAGACCACTGGCCGCGCCCTGCCTGCACCAGCGCGCTCTCAACCACCGCCGGGCGGGTATCTGCACAACAGGCCGTTGGGAGTGAATTCATCTACTCTGGTCAGGCGCCGAAGAACGCCAGAACTCCAAGCTGACTCCACGCGAACCGCCTCTGCTAGGTCCTGAAGCTGAGGAGAAGACTTGTAGTGCTTGGTCGCTGCGGAGCGAAGAGCAAGCCAAAGCGATGCCAGAGGGCAGCGTTCCGAAGAGATGAGACGTCTCGTCCCAACAGGTGCGTAATCCGAACTGTATCCGCTAATACGAAGGAGAGCGATGTCGGCCCACGTAGTGATGTCGGTCGGACCAGTCCTCACCCCGCGCTGACACCTAGACCTACGAAGGTAGACTTCTTACTTCCTAGCCATTTGCCGCACGCCGGGAAAGGCTGCCACTTCGTTCCTGGGACCGCAACGTCGGTGTCACAGAACCGTCGCCCGTCCTCGGCTGCAGCCACTAGTTCGAATGCGCCTCCGCGGAAGTGGTCCCTGCCATCCAGTCCGACGTCTGCGCGGAATGCAGGCCGTTTGCGTCAGTGTCCAGGAGACTGCTACGTCCAGTGCTGCCAACAGCACGACGCCGTCTGTGCCACCGGTCCTCATTAGCCTCCTTGACAGTCTGCCAGGTGGGGCCAAGGGAGTTCTCCACCGAGTGGCGCCCTGCGTAGTTGGTTCCTCAACTCGGTCGGCAGTGAGCAAGCGTGCCGGAAGGTACCTCGACGTAGCAGATCGCAGATGGCCGTCGCAGTCAAGGCGGTGGCATCGGTGTAGTAAGGGCCGGTTGCCAGAACAGCCAAGTGAGATGTCGGCTAAGCGGAGAGAAGGGTACCATGCCTCCCACGCGCGAAGATGTCCTGCGCTAACAGGTCCAGGAACCCGCAAGGCCGGGATCGCGGAGAGGAAGCGGTCCACAGACGTAGTAGAATCAGGACGTCGAGACAGCCGCACAGGACGCACGAGGGTCCACGCCAGGAGTGGGCAGGCGCAGCTCTGCGAAGTTCCGCGTACCACCTCCGCCGGAAGGTCCTGGACAGGTCCGCCGGCCACCTGTTGTCAGCAAAGAAGCCGGTGTCTCCCAAAGCGCCCTGAAGCGGGTGAGAGGAGAAGGCAGCACGTAGGTCCCAGCACCCGGTCGGTTGAGGAAGAGACTTGAAACGCATGGCTGTCACTCGGAGTGCCTGAAGGCCGAAGCTCTCTTCTTGGCAGGGGGAGAAGGCGGGCAGTCTTCCTCGGGAAGACAACCACGACGAAGGGGGCCGCTACATCCAAGGACCAAAGAGTCTCCATCCTAGGCCGAAAGAAGCTGGCAGCGACTCCAACACATCTCGAGACCGCGAGCGTAGTGGATTGGAGGCACCGTCATCACCCAGCCACGCCGAAATGAAGTCTTCTGGGGCCAAGCTGAAAGAGTCGTCCATCACGCATGCGGGAGGAAGAGGCGTCTAACTGCTCCGAACGACCGGCGAACGCCGAGAGGCGGCGGTCCGACGAGAAGCTGAAACAGCCCTAGACGGGGAACGTCTTCCTCTGTGGCCATGCCGCAAGCGGAGACGAGCCGGGGTCCTGAAGAAGAAGCCGAACTGCCAGGCGCCGACCGGTGGTCCCGAAGGGAGCGGCTGCGGCGTGGAGAACGGAAGGTCTCGAACGGGCGTCTCGGTGGGTAATGGCGTCTCGTCGAAACAGCACAGGCTGAGGGGGGGGGGGGGGGAACGTAACTTGGCTCCTGTCTACCGAGACGAAGGCCTAGCGTGACTGCTGTCGCGCGAAGTCCGGGAGGAAGAGAGTCGTCTCGGCAGCCGGTCCCACGAACTCGAACAGCGAAGAGGAGTCTTAGGGGCGCCGGTCTTCCCATCGCGTAGCGACCCAAAGGCACTGGGACGTCGTCGCATGCTCCTCTCGCGTCCCTGGACTCTGTGTAGAGAGCGCGCGCTTCTGGAGACAGGCGACCTGTCTGATCGTGGCCGAGGACGGGGAACGGGGTCCCGTCTTGGGGTCATCTCTCGCCTCTCAGAACTGTGTCTGGAGTGGGCTCTCGTCTCCACGAACGGGCGCGAGGGCGCGGACCACCATCACTGACCTAGGATCTTGGCGTGGGACGTGCAGCAGTCCTGTGGTACTAGCGGTCGCTGCATGCAGCAGGTTCGTGCCTGTCTAATGCGTGCGGGAGCTGGCGCTGACGCCTGTAGGGAGCTTGCCTGGGCGTGGGCGCCCATAATAACAATAATAATAATAATACATATTTTTAAAACACCTAGCTTGAAAGAAAGGCTCTAGGCGCCGTACAATGACATACTAACATACACAAATCTTGCACCCTACAGTACAAAATATGCTCTCACATACACACTCATCACTGACCTGCGACCGAGAAGTCGAGCGGTCGTCTCTAGGGGCAGGATCCCGCCGTGAGAGAGTCTGCCTCATGCCTCTCCGTCCGAAGCCCCCGAGCATGACACCTATCTGTCAGGTCTGCGATCCGCCTTCTGGCCTGGGGCGAGGAGCGTCGTATGTTCGGGTGCCGACGCCTGCCCGGCAGTAGTAGGATAGGTCTTTCTCGTCGCGGTAAGGGGAAGTCGTCACCCCCTCCGCGGAATATGTGCGCATTGGTATCTGTCCTGTTCGTCACGGTAAGGGGAACCTTACTAGGGCCCTCCTTGGAATTTTGCGCCTTGTTAGTCCTACCGGCACGGGCCGTCACGGTCCAACTGTATTGGGTCCAACCGTGGCCTCTGGGCAGGAACTGGCGGTCGCTTCCTGATAGGTGTCGGGCGTTCATGATAGTAGACTCCCCACAGCTGGGACCATGTATCTTCCAGGCGGGGGCGCCAACACTGTAGATGTGCGCCGACTCACACCCCAGCTCGTCACAGGGCCCCTGAACAACGCCACAATGTGTGCAGGTACGAACCTGGTAACTGCAACATAGAGGCCAAAATGAAGAACAAGCGAGCGCGGCTGCTGAGGCCGTGCACCAAAAATTCCGCGCGCGAGGGTGAAAACGAAACCAAACGAGTGCACAGCGCGTGCCGACGCTCGGCGCTCTTCCCTTCCCCTGAGCGCCGGTCGAGGGCATTCACCGAGATATTACCTGGCCATGAAGCAAACGCACGCCTGTGAAGCGACGTCCTGAGGCCCACCAGACTCATAGACACGACCCGGGTCCAATTCGTCACAGGCACGCCAGGCAAGGCACGTTGTGGTCCACACAGCGCTAGGTACAAGCCGAGAGGGCTCCAAGCCCGCCAAAATCGAGTGAGCACCAGGTCCAGGCACGCTAAGTCCACAACGGAGTGTCAAGTCACGAGACGACCGGTCACAAACCTCATGAGCACAAAGTCAAGTTCAAGCAGTCTCAGGCACAAACACTCAAGTAAGCTCCAAGCCAGCACAACCGAGTGAACCAAAACAGTAAGGTAAAGTCGCAAGACGACCGGTCACAAAACCGTAGGAATCGAAGAGCGACGCAAAGACACAACCGTCTACAGGCTAGCTAAGAACTAAACTGAGGTATGCCGGGTAATCTTGTACCGGGTGGGACTAAAGGGAGGCTCTTCGGGTTATGGCCTGGTCTATGGCACCCCTCTTCTGCCAACACTCCCTGATACAGACACAACCAAATTTTGGCTAAAATTAGGCTAGCTAGGGAACATTCCTATAAGTTATAAGTTATACCATCGGTAATGTGTTTTGAGAAAACAATTAGACAAATTCCACGAGATATACCGATGCCACCGTAAACCGGACAGTTTACTCACAGGCATAACCCGAGGCCTTACCTCGCCATCTTCTTAGCCACTAGCAAACTTGGAACGAAGCGTAGCCATAGAACAAACCCAACCAAGCGTTCTCCGTGAAGCTATGGGTAAGTCTGGCGGGAATGCATGGCTATCGTGACTGGATGGAGGGAGGGGAGACTACCCAGCCACTTGGTTACAACTCCCTAGAGTTGCGGCCCTTGTCGTGTAGGTACACACAAAGGGTCTTAGGTTGAAATCGATAAGCTAAAGGGTATATTCCATTTAGTAATGCAATTGGTATGGATTTTGAGGAAACAAATATATACATGAACCTATACAATTGTTGCAAGTCCCCTGCTTTTCATACACAATGATAACAGCTAGTTTAACCACTGTCAGAAGAAGAAAATGCATAAAGGTCATACACAGAGTAGATTCTGCCAGGCATCTTTATCAGCAAGAACTTTTTTATTTCTTGCAGCAGCAGGGTCTTGTGAATGTTTATTTACCTAGCTGGCAAGGAGTGTGGCCTTATTTACATACCCTACAGAAATCAGAATAGACCAAAACTGCATGTATTTCGACAAAAGTGGTGGATTAAAACCTGGACAAATATGCGATATCACATAATTTGTCCAGGTTTTAATGTATTTTTTTTTCTCGAAACACCTACAATTCTGACTGGCCGCGTATTTGTCATTTCCGGAAAATCATCTATCTGAGGTGCTCAATCTCAGGTTTATTCTCTGATATTGCATACTGCAGTAATTCCAGTAATCAAGCAAGATGGTCCTAGTGTGCTGCTTGGCCTTCCTTTCAAAGGGCACTATATACTTGTCTTGACCTGATAATAAGTTAGTGATAACTTCTATAAACCCATTACATCCTTGGTGCCCTTTTTTTAAAAAAAAAGTCTGCTTATTGTCCTATGAAGGCTACATTACAGATTAGGATATAGATAAACCATTTTAGTTCAAGGGTGGTGACAGAATAACTTGGTGCATTTCCCACCAAGCTATTCTGGCACCACCCTGGAACCATCACCGCCGTGAGATGGCCTTAGTTGCCTGCTCGGCGTTAAACCCAAATAACTAACTTGAACTATCATAGTCAAATTAATTTCAAGCAAAAGTGTACGAGGGTGAAAAGGGTTGACATTCTTACTTTTGACTACAGTTTGTATTCCTGCCAAGGCAAACAGTGGATGAACTTGCTTCCTGAACATCTGATGGGCATTGCCTTTACCTCCAATAGGGTTGATCACCACCAGCAACCTCTCGGGCTTCCCTAAAACACACACAAAATAGATGCTATCATGAGAAGAAAAATTCATTTTTCTCTAAAAGGTATTTTTTCGAAAAATACTTACAGATGACATGATTTTGTGGAAGTGTCTACTACTTACTCAATTCTAGCCTAAGAACCTGTTGTGTTACCACACAACATGGGAGGCACTCGGGGACCCCCAGAGGGGCTGAGAGTTGTCTCCCGTTCCTGCCCATCCGGTTCCGAGTCACGTGGTGACTAACCAGTCAGGATACTTAGCTCACCAGCGGCAAGTGAGGCAGGTGGGAGGGTCCTCCGAGTCATGTCATCGGTAAGTATTTTTCAAAAAAATACCTTTTAGAGAAAAATGAATTTGTTTGTTCAAAAACATTACCGATGACATGACTTTGTGGAAGAATTGCGATAAGGAGGAGGGTGCCGCGCCCAACCACCCCCATAGGGCCAATTAGAGCCATCCTCCCTGCCGCAAACTCCCGACAAACCTAGCTAGGTGCGTACCTACGGCGCCTGTGGCGCCGGGAGGGAGTGTTGCGCCGCAGTGATGTCCCCCACCAGTGCGAGGTTGTCTCGCTGACCTGCCAGAACCCGGAGGTAGAAGCGGGCGAAGGTTGATTCTGCCCGCCAGCCCACAGCAGCCACGATGTCTTTGACAGCTCAGTTCCGGTCAAACGCGACGCTCGTGGCCATGGCGCGTACCTCATGTGCACGTATCTTTAGCCTCTTTGCTCCCTGTGGGGAGAGGTCCTGGTAGGCGGACCGTATGACCCAGCGTAGCCAGTTAGAGATCGTCTGGGCTGTTATGTCAGGTCTGCCGGGCTTCAAAGGCAGAAAGAGGCATGAGCGTCCTCTCCGGATGGCTTTGGTTCGGCGTAGGTACAAGCGTAGGGCTCACACAGAATCTTGTTGCCTAGTCTCCTGGGGGAAGTTCATCCCTCTCAGCGACCGTAAGGTGATCACCTGTGGCAGGCGCGGTCAAAGGAGACCTGGTCTTGGCAATGAAGGCAGGGTCCGTAAGCAGCTGTACAGAACCATCCGCTCGAAACTGCAGGCAGGCAGGGCGCGCTGACAGCGTGTGTAGCTCGCTAACTCGGGCCGCCGTGGGAAGAGCCAACAGGAAGCAAGTCTTACGAGTCACATCTGCCAGGCAGGCCAAAGGCAGCGGTTCGAATCTGGCAGAATTCAGCCAAGTCAGTACCCAAGGTAGGTCGCAGTGAGGAATGAGCGAACGGGGCACTGGACGCTGCAGGCCGAAGTGAGTCATAAGGTCGGCGATGTCTTTACAGGCGCCGGGGTACGGGCGACCGATGTGCCGGTAGCTGTCGGCAATCATGGACAAGTACCCCCTGACGGTTATAGGGGCCAATCCTTGGCCTCCAAAGAGCCAGAGGAAGAAGTCCACGAGCTGGGGGTTTGTTAGGTCGGTGGGGGCGAGGCGCTGGTCATCGCACAAGGAGCACAGTACTCGCCTTTTTCCCTCGTAGACGCGTCGTGTCGAGGGTTTGCGGGCTGTAGCGATAGCTTCCACTGCTGCACTCGAGAAGCCTCTAGTGGCGAGGGCTTGCCGCACAACCTCCAAGCGTGAAGGAGTAGGCGCTCCGGGCACGGGTGGAACAGCAATTGTCGGGGTTGCTTGAGCATCGTGCGGGGCGCGGGAAGCAGCAGTGGGGGGTCCGTGGCGAGGCTGAGAAGGTCGGTGGTCTAGGACCGGTTCCAAGAGAACGGGGTGACCAGTAGGACGACCGCATTGCATCCCTGAAGCTTGAGGAGGACTTTGGGGACGAGGACTGTCGGGGGGTACGCGTACGCGATGAGTCCGTCCCAAGGGATGGACAGCGCGTCGACCGCCCAGGCCAGAGGGTCTGGGATCGGGGAGACAAATAGGGGAGGCTGGTGATTCCATCTCATGGCGAACAGGTCGACCATTGGCGTCTCCCATTGCGCGCAGATCATCCAAAAGATGTCCTGGGGTAAGGTCCACTCCGTGTGTAGCAACTGGCCGCGGGAGAGAGAGTCGGCCACACATCAGGTGCGCATTGACACGGAGGAATGTGCGGTCCTGCCAGTGCATGAGTGGTGACGGTCGGAGGGCAGCCGTGGAGGAGCGGCCAAGCTAAAGTGTCGTTCGCCAGGTCGGTCCCTCGTAGCACCGATGCACGTCGTCCCGACCCTCCAGTACAGCGCCACTTTCAATCTGAGTTCAAACGAGCTGCGAGCTAGCCTTAGCACACGTGTCTGGTAGCAGTGTGAGTGAGCGGTGATTCGTGAGCCGCTGTGGTTCATTCGCGCGCGCTTGAGCTTTCATGGATAAGCGCCTAAAGCGCAATTATTGTACCCACTGTCGTGTTGTCGGAGAGGACGAGCAGTTCCTGGTGACTGAGTTGTTCCTCCCACGCGATGAGGGCTTGCCAGACTGCTTACAGCTCCAACCAGTTGATGTGCTTGTCCGCGAACTCCGGAGGCCAGGGGCCGGACGTCGTGAGGAAGCGCGGTAGCAGGTGGGCTCCCCAATCAGCAAGACTTGCATCGACACACAGGGAGAGTCGAGGAGGAGGAGCGGTCCACGACGTGTCCGTCCAACGCAGGAGATGGGGGCGAATCAACGGAGACACGGGAACCATGGCGGTCAGATCGCCTGAGGAGGGACGCAGAGAAGCAGGAGGTGCAGCTGTAGCGGCCGGGCATAGAGACGACCGAGGGGGAGTAGATCCGCCGCCGCATTGATCAAACCAAGCAGATGAAGCCAGACTCTGGCAGAGGCTGCATCCTGCTGGGCTACCTGGCCGGATAGGGCGGCCAACTTCAGGATCCGCAGCTACGGCAAACGCACCCTGTTGAGGTTGGTGGCGAACTCCATGCCGAGATGGACGAAGCGTCCCTGTCCGATCTCAGGTGGGTCTCCAATTGGTTGCGCAGGAGGAGGTCGTCGAGGTAGTTTGATGTCGGGCTGGAAGACGACTGCCGTGCCTTGGCCACCACTGCGTCCATGATGCGGGTAAAGACCCATGGGCTGAGGTTCAGACCAAACGGCAGGGCCTGAAACTGGTAAACTACTCCGTCGCAGGCGAAGCGGAGACACCTCCTGGAGGCCGGGTGCATGGGGACATGGAGATAAGCGTCGGATAAGTCCAGACTGATCGCGTAGTCCATGGGCTGTACGGAAGCTCTGAGGGCCTGGGCAGTCTCCATGCGAAAGGACGGGGCCGAGATGAACGCGTTCAACGCTGAGAGGTCGATGACAGGTCGCCACTTGCCGCCTGGTTTGGGCACCACGAAGAGGCGGCTGTAAAAGAATGGGGAGTCCGGGCGTAGCACGACCTCTGTGGCGGCCTTCTGTAAGAGTGCGGCGACTTCTTCACGAAGGGCGCAGGCCTTGAACTCGTCTGATGGAACCTCGGTCCACAACGGAGAGCAACGCAGCGGAGGCGGGGAGCGAAAGGCGATCCGAAGGCCCTCGGTAACGGTCTCCAAAATCCAGGAGTTGACTGGGAACAGCGAGCGCCACTCCTCGCTGCACAGTGCAAGACTCCCGCCGGATGGAGACCCGGGCACGGTCGGCGGAGGCAGAAGCGGGGCAAAGTCAGGTGGCCAGCCTGCGCCGTGGGCGACGGGCAGGACGGGGCCAGGCGGAAAGCGGGGCGGTGACGAGGGGCCCGCGGAGTCGCGGGGGCGGATGACGCGGCAGGTCTAGAGGTCCGCAGGGCGCGACCCACGGCCTTGCGGGCGGCCTGAAAGCGCTGCGGGGCTGTCTTGCGAGGCCAACGGTCCAAGTTAGCATCCTTCACGGTCTGCCAGGTCTCACCGAAGAGCAGAGGGCCACCCAGGGGAGCACGGCACAGCTGAGTCCTCAGATCGGGGGGCATTCCGCGGCAGGCCAGCAACACGGCATCCCGACGTAACAGGTCGCAGTTGGAGGCGGCAGCCATCGCGTTGACCGACGAGTGATACGCTGCCTGGTTGGCCACTTCCGCAAGCGCAAGTAGGTCTCCGAGGAGGGGCGTCAAGGAGGCATGCCAGGAGTCCTCGATGCGACGGACGAAGGCTTGGGTCAGCAGTTCCATAAATCCCGCGCAGGCTAAGGTGTTACGGACGAGCGAGGCCATCTTGTCCAAACCGCGGGGCAGGGAGCGTTTCAGCAAAGCGGCGCCTCCAGCCTGCACCACGGCCGGCGGATCCACAGCAGGCAGTGGGCAGGCGAATGCCTGGGAGTGTCCTGAGTACCAGTCCTGATGAAAGACAATGTCGAGTCCGGCAGGCCACCTACGGTCGGAGAAGAATTCGGAGTCACGGGAACCCGACAGGAGGTGCGCTGAGAAGGCGTCACGGAGCTCACGAAAGCCGGGAGGCTGCGGCAGGGACTTGAATCTCTTCACCTGTCTTCCAGCATCCACAAACGCAGAGATCTTCCTCTTGAGCGGGGGCGACAGAGGGCAGTCAACCGCGGGAAGCGTGGCGGCGATGAGACGAGCAACTTCGTCCAGGGCAAGCATGGTGTCTGTACGTGACGACAGGGCCAGCTTGTGGGAACCGAGGAGACAGGGAGACAGAAGAAGAAGAGCGAGGCAAAGGCAAGCGGCTAAGCCCTCCGAGAAGCGCGGAGATGGAGTCCTCAGGGTCTCGTCCTGGGGAGGGGGACAGGCGAAGCCGACGGGGGCTCAGGGCGACGACATCCAATCGCCGGTGTCCAGTGGAGGGGGAGGGGAAGCGACCCAACACAAACGAGGGCCGACAAAAAAGACAGGACGGTGAGCGAGGCGCAGGACGTCGTGGTGAAGACCTACTGCCGTGCGCAGGGCATCCGGAGCGCGGCGAGCGACTGCGACTATGCGAACGTGGCCGACGAAGCCAAGGAGGGGGATGGCGGGCCGGGTGAGGAGAGGAGGGACGAGACGATCGGGAGTCCGGTCGAGGGAAGGACAAGGACGAGCGCAACGACACCAAAGAACGGTGGGAGCCAAGGTCCCAGGAGCCGGCCGAGGGCCAACCCAGCAACCTTAACTCTCCGCCGGAGCGGGAACGGGGGAAGAAACGTCCATAACACCCACGGCGCGAACGCGGGTGACGTCCCAGCAAAGCGCAGCGAGCAGCCCAACAACCCAAGATGCAGGAGAGGGCAGCAGCTAAACGAAGAGGGGACCACCCAGGGCACCAGGAGGGCCGACGAAGTCGAGTCAAACAAGAATCCAAGTGTCCGGAAGAACGGTGAGCAACCGGTCGAAAAAGTTTCTAAGTCCGTAGGCTAGAGCAAACACGTCTGAATGGTGTGAGCCTAAGTAGCATGATTGGTTAGTCACCACGAGACTCGGAACCGGATGGGCAGGAATGGGAGACAACTCTCGGCCCCTCTGCGGGTTCCCCGAGTGCCTCCCGGGTTGTGTGGTAACACAACGGGTTCTTAGGCTAGAATTGAGTAAGTAGTAGACACTTCCACAAAGTCATGTCATCGGTAATGTTTTTGAAGAAACAATGTGACTGTTAACCCATTTGGCCCTCAAGCCCTACAGCAGGAGATGGCTTGACCATGATAATTCAAGGGTAGTGCCAAATTGGCATGCTGCCTTCAGACACCAACCTAATCTGGCACCACCCATGAGTTATCATGGTCAAGCCAACCCCAGCAACTGGTACGTAGTTGTTACATAACACCTACAAAAATTGGAAATGTGCCAGTGGGGTTAAATGGGTTAAAGCATCTTAATCCATGCAATAAAAGGCTTATAGTTCACAATATGTTCTCTATAAATAATCTTACCATGTCTCTTAATAAAAGAGGACAAAAGGACTAACTTAACCCATTTAACCCCACATCCACATCTACATTTTTTGAGGTATCACCTAACAACCATGTACCAGTTGCAGGATTGATTGACGATGATAATTCAAGGGTAGTGCCAGATTAGCTTGGCACCTTCAGGCACCAAGCTAATCTGGCACTACCCTTGAATTATCATGGTCAATCAATCTCCTGCTGTAGGGTGTTGATGCTGAAAGGGTTAAACCTCTGTGTGTGCAGCCACCAGCACAGCTTACATTATGTGTACTACAGCATTGGTGCCATCAGGCGCCAAACAAATCTGGTACTACCCTTGAATTATCATGGTCGATTCATCTCCTGCTGGAGTGCGTCGGGGCTTCAATGGGTTAACTTACACAGTGTGAATGTCACTCTTCTTCTTTGTACACAGATTGATTGATTGATTGTACATGCTTAACGTCCAACAGCAACAAGCTTTCTCGACGTGCCTGCACTGCTGTGAAAAAAAAAAACTAAACAGAAATTGAATGTATGTCGCCAGCGGTCAAATGTTAATAACCTACAACATGGGCCTAATAAGCTAAGACCATTTAGCAACACACATCCATATCAGAGCTACGGCAGTGCAGACAGTAGGGAGTTTTAAAAGCAATACAGGTGAATGGACAAGGGTAACAGAACACATGCCCAGATAGAGAGAAAACCACCCTGTGGGCTGACCAGGTGACCTGGAACTAAAAATACCTAACCCCCCAAGTCCCCAGGCAGACTGGGGGGGATTTAGATTCTTCCATTACATACACAGGGCATTAGAAAACATCCATTGTGTGTATCAAATCACATGGATTGCATAAAATATATACAATTAAGGCAAAGCCCTTATAGCTCAACTGTATCGACTGATCCACACGTCTGACAATAAGTAAAGGGATGCACTAACAAAATCCATGTGTTCTCAAAAATTTACTAAGCTTTCACACATCTGTGAAACCCCCATAACCTTTGACCTTTGCGATGAGTTGACTAAATCAGGATACATAGGAAGGTCTTATCATCAGCTACCTTTGTGCCAAACTTGATGGAAAAGTTTGCAAAAATGTTGATTATAACTACAATTATTGGCATTTTGTACACATTTGTCGACCTCTTGTGACCCTTGACCTTTTCCAAGGGGTCATCCAAATTATCTGGTATCTCTGTAGCAAGTTTTGATCTGAAGTTGAGAATAGTAATTGAGAGAAACCATTTCTGGTCAAAATATGGCTATTTTTGACATATTTCTTGAGCTCTTGTGACCCTTGACCTTTCCGAGGGGTCATGCAAATTAGTATGCATAGATAGGTCTTACCATCAGGTATATCTGTAGCAAGTTTGGGTTTGGAGTTGTAAATAGTAATTGAGAAAAAAACATTTCTTGTCAAAATATGATATTTTTACAGATTTCCTGAGCTCGTGACCCTTGACCTTTCCGAGGGGTCATCCAAATTAGTATGCATAGATAGGTCTTACCATCAGGTATCTCTGTAGCAAGTTTTTGTTTGAAGTTGTTAATAGTATTTGAGGAAAAACATTTTTTGTCAAAATATGGCGATTGTGACCCTTGAACTTTCTGATGGATCAACCAAATTAGTATGCATAGAAAGGTCTTATCATCAGGTAGCTTTGTACCAAGTTTGGGTTTGAAGTTGTGCATAGTATTTGAGAATTTTTTTTTTTTTTTTTTTTTTTGGGGGGGGGGGGGGGTAAAAATATGGCGATTTTGGACCTATTTCTTGAGCTCTTGTGACCCTTGACCTTTCCGAGGGATCAACCAAATTAGTGTGCATATAAAGGTCTTACGATCAGGTATTTTTGTACCAAGTTTGCGTTTGAAGTTGTCAATAGTATTTGAGAAAAAATAAATTATGTCCAAAAATGGCTATTTTTTATATATTTCCTGATCCCTTGACCTTTGTGAGAGGTCACTGAAATTGGTATGTTTAGAAAGGTCTTGCCACAAAGTATCCTTGGGCCAAGTTTGAAGACTGTAGCTTGAATAGTCTCCGAGAAAATGCCAACATTAAAGTTGACCATGCACGATGGACGACCACTGGCCCAGAACATAGACTCACATTTGCTTTGCACGTGAGCCAAAAATGGGGGAAAAAAAATCAACATCATAGTGGGAGTATTCTTTAGCCAATGTTGCCATGAGACAAGATGTAAAAAGATTGTAAAAAGAAGGGTAGAAAAGTCTTAGACAACATTGATAACCCACTTTGTCTTCTTTCAGTCTCTTTACACTTTTTCTCATTGGCCTGTGCTCTACTTGATTTTTTCCCCTGGTCATCCGTTGTCAAGGCAACGGGAGTCCCCTTGTCATATGTTACCAAGGTAATGTGTGATAAGTAGAGTCCCTTATTAAATCTTACGGATGAGAACATTACTCGCTGAGCAAAGCGTTCTCTCCCAAATAAATCTTTGGCCATATTTCTTGGTACAGACACACCTTAATCTTCATTCAATCAAACATTTGAACAAAAATATGCCAATAAATAAATAATTTAGGGGGCTACAAAACAAAAAGAACTATATGTAGGTGTTCTGTGATACCAGTGTTATACAAAACATAACTGAATAATTTGATAAGTTAGATAACACGCATTGTGTTACCAATTTCACACAAAAGAATGACTAAAAATGTGTTAAACAAAAATATTCCTGCGAGAGAAATTCCACTCGAATGCAGTGCGCGCAATGTTGTTTACTGATAGTCGGAAGTATGAAAAATTATGTCCCCTGAATCACTACGTCACATGTAAAGTTTCGGGTCCTTTTAAGGGCATACTTTACGTTATTATTTTTTACAGCTGAAGACAAAATCGTTGTATTAAAGCCCTCTACTCTTACCTCTGACACTGACACCCCTGACTGGACCCTCGAGGTGACAAGAGCCACAGGCAATGCCTAACTCAAAATACAACTAATAGTATTGCCACATTTTATCTATCAAAGCCCACCATGGAGCTGATCGCTTTAACCACCTTGTGCTTGCAGCCATTGGTACTGTTGACAGCACCAGTGGCTGCATGTACATGGGGGTTAAGTATGCACAAAATACAATGTTACAGATTGATTATAAGCAAGCCCCTACAATTATTCACTGATGGTAACAAGTATGGATAAAACAACATGATTTCAAACTTTCGGTCCTGTCAAGCCATTAAAGTGTCAGTCCCCCAATGTACATCTTTGGTACAATCACCTAATTTCCGTTTCTCCTCTATTAGGAATATCCAGGTCTCACTGGTTCCATCAGACAGTTCCACCTGGATATTACGACAGCATAGCTTTTTGGACTTCGGGCTGACTCTATCGATGTAGTGCAGAACAAAAATCTTGCTCTGACAGGCTGGGGCCTCCGTTTCTGGAGTAGACTTGGATTTCTTGACAGGAGCCTCAGAAGCACACACCACATCTCTCCATGAAAGCTCCAGTACTTCTTTGTCTGCACAATGATAGGAATAATCATTTACCTTGAGAAGGAGGGCGGGAGGGGGGGGGGGGGGTGTTTCCAATTTTTTGTTTGGGACCTTCAATCCGGCACAATAGGCCTTGCAACGCGGGTGAGTGGGGGTGGGGGTTTGGGTGGGGTGGGTTTGGGGTGAGTTGTTGGGGGGGTGGGGGGGGGGTAGAGTGGTGGTGGTGGGGGGGGGGTAGGGGGGGGGTTTGGGGTGGTGGTGGAGGTGGGGGTGGGGATTGGGGGGTGGTCCAAACACACACAAAGGGAACCCGTGGAACGCACCTCCCCCCACCCCCACTCCCAGATCCGCCCCTGCTGTAGGCTCTGTTGAGTCAACCAAACTGCAAACCGACATGACACGAGATCACACAACAGTAAAAGAAACCATGGGTAGTGATAGCTTAAAGGGTTGGGACCCAAAGGTGTACCTTTGGTTTACTTGCAGAGCAAACGGCACTATGCTTTCACGCTGATGGCTAGGATTCAAATGACTCATCAGGACTGAGCACGCATTCATATAGGCCGGCCAATGGATTAAGAGCCTCAAATTCACTGTAATTAACCCTTTTGCATTAGTCTATTATCTCTAGGTATGTAGCACATGTAAGAACATGTAGAATTTTTAGTCGACATCTAATGTTTGATCGCCCTAGTTTGAAGGTGCTGTAATGATGAAAAAAAAAAAAAAAAAAAGCACACAGATTTAAAAGAAGAAAAATCAGCCTGGCATCATGAGAATTTTAAGGTTAGGTGGAAATTCCCAACTCCATCTTCTGCCATCTGATGTAATCACAAAGTACATGGCAACTAGTGCGGACATTCACTGCTACTTGATTCTTCTGAAAAAGAAGAAAGACACAAAGAAATAACATGTCAAATGTACCTCAATGGTAACAATCCTTCTGTCTGATATAGTGATAATTATGAGACTTTGAGCAAAAGTTTTGTTTGCTTGGTTACGTCTCTGTAGGTGAAGAAGTGAGAAATCACAAACTTCCCTTTCTTCATCTCACATGTATTTGCAACACACACATCACCGGGCAAAAATATGCTGCTTTGTACTACAAAAGTAATCTTTCAATCAAGATTGCATGTCTAGAATAGTACATGATGTCAAAATGCCAATACCTCATAAGACTAACATTTTGTTATACAAAGACTCCTGTGTATCTGTCTCGTGCATTTCCTGTGTCATTAGGTCTACAGATGCATTTTCCACACTCTGTCTTAGAACAGACGCTTGGAAAACACTTGATCAAATGCGCGTCACCTTTGACATTACACGTCAACTTTTGCCATAGGTGTTGCATACTTATAGATAATAGACTTATGCCCCTTTGTACTTGTGTCTAAAGGAACTGTAAATTGTACAGGGGGCTGTATTACAGTTTATATAAAACTGGGTGAGGGGAGGGAAGTTAATATAACCAGAATTACAGATACACACCAACAGTACCACCAGTCTTCAGCTGAACTCTGCCAACAAGTGTCAATCCATTTTCACGCAGTGTAAGATGGTGTGCTTTCCTATTGCAAATCACCTCCCCTGTTTTTATCACCGTTTCCTCCTCTGTTGTCGACCCTGGTGAAGCCACATCTGAGGCCATTGTGATGTGTTGCTTTTAACACCACATTTATTGGACACTCATTTTCAACTGAAATAAATGGATCAATCAGATAAATCATAGTAACAAAAGTTTTCTGTCAATAAGGATTAGGCCAGAGAAGAGAGGACTTGAAGAGTCAAAGCATGAAAATAAAAGATACGATGACACTAAGCATTCTGCTTACACCTTCCAAATGATTCAGTTGCAGTTCAGTACAAGTATTCTATCACACTGGTTGTCTCCCATGATTCACTACGCTGATCAGTGTGATACTCTTATCACAAGGGTCGTCCTGGTGTTTTCCATGTTGCATAAAACTGTGTTTGATGCGAAAAAAATGCACAACGCTTACTCCAAAATGTCAAAACTTTGCGAGGGGGGTAGGGAGGGGGTGGTGGTGGGGGGTTGTGGTGGTGGAGNGGTGTAATGTGTTGAGTTTTATATTCATGAATACATGCATGTACAACTTTAAGGGAACTAACTCCTCACTAACCGCGGCACTTAGGCGATGCTACAGTTATCGCTAGTGGCTGGCTACCAAACATGGCGATCATCACCAACCGATATTTAGGTATGAATACAAAGTCAGTCTGAACACATCAATCAGTGTTGTTTACTCATTGTATGCTTGACGTCCACGATTCACGCACCACCAGCAGTACTCCAAACATTACGATTCACGCACCACCAGCAGTACTCCAAACATTACAGAGGGGGGTGAGGTCATGTGGACAGAGACAGCTTGCTTTCACAACATTCTTTCAAAATGTCTAGATATTCTGAGTGGAACTGACAGTGGCAACAGTCTTTTCAATATGTAACAACCTGGACGTTTTCACAATCATGATGATCTTATTTTGGCTTTCATGTTTCACTACCAACTCATCTTTCATGATCACAAGGATGAAAAAAATTCCAGTCACGATTCACAAGAACAATACCAGTCATGCATTACGATTTACCCTCCCCCCCCCCCCCCCCCCCCTTTCAGCCACGCATATCTGTAAGGCATGTCTTGAATGAGGGCATGTCTTGAATGAGTTATAACCTGCTAGCGCATGTTGCATCCCAATGCGCAGAAGGCCATCGGGCCGAAGTTGGCCTGCGCATGGGCAAACGGCGGCCCGATGGCCTTTTGCGCATTGGGATACTGCCACCACCAAATGTACTAGATAGCAAAGAGTATACATAGCGTAGCCTCTATACTCTTTGACTGCAGAGTCCGAAACAGCTCAGGCGGTTAAGCGTCGGAGCAGAAGAGCGAAGGGAATCACCGAGTCGTGGGTTCGAACCCCCGTCCTGGCAGCTGGACTCGCAATCCAGGGGGGAAAAAATGGGCTTGTTCAATAGCTTGTCAGTTTTAAGGTCCTGGTAAATCAAAGTGGCACATTAAGTTGATCAGTGTTCAGGTCGTACTCCATAGGCAATAGATTTCCCTGTCCCCCCATAACCCGCCCGTCAGGGCCGTCCATTATCACTTCGGTGCCGTGGACGTTAAACCCCGAACTAACCAACTCTTTGACTGCAGTTCCTGTTGAGCTGCATACATTTACAAAGGAGCGGACTGATTTCTGCCAGAGGTTATCACTGGTTGTACTGCTGCGCGTACAACTCAAATGCAATCGGCATAAGTGTTTGCTGATAATTACTAATCTAACCCATGCGGACTGTGCTTCAATGATCACCCCTGCTCGCCATACGCAAGCCGCTGCCTCCAACGCCGCTCCTAGCACAATAAACTAAACCGGTGTGGCCTCGAGTCTTGCTGAGCTGGGATTTGCACTATGCCCTGTACACGCAGATCACGCCTCTTGAACTGATGCTGCCGGAAAAATGCAAATTCCACTAGCGTCAATTCACTTACATTGCACAATCACTCATTCACTGTCGTTTAGCACAGTCTAGTTTGCGTGCCTACATACCTAAAATAAGGACCAGGTGCTGTCGCAGTCAGGTGCCTAGAGCACAATTGTTCTAATTTTAGAAACTGAACAGCACATAGTGGGCCGTGCAAAGTCTGCGGCGCAGTACACAGATAACACACACGCAGAAGCGCGCGTAGTTGCAGCTGAGGCGGGAGTGCTCCCCTCCCCCTACTTCCACCACGGACAAAGTCGATCAAAGCGCGCTTTTTTGAAGCTTTACTCTCAGATTTAACAGGCATGTTTTTGTCTACCAAATTGAAAATACGGTAGGCTTTCAAATGGGGCTGGTCTGAGCGCATTCCGGAGCATGCACATGACGTTTTTGGGGTGCGGGGCAGATATTCTGGCAAAGGAATAACAGGATAAAAATGACGTCACATCTAGCTACGCAAACCTTGCTAGAGAACGCCTTTTTGGCGCCAAAGCGCCGTATATCTGTGTGTGTGTGTGTGCGCGCGTACACGAAACCATCCTTATGCAAAATGGGTGTGTGTAAAATTCTTGGTGACCAAGTCAGGCACCCATTTTTTCTGAGGGTTGTTTCTGCATTATCTTTCATTCAAAAGTCAGAAAAAATTATCAAAATAGCGGTATGCCCCCATTTCCCCAGATTTACTTCATGTTGTGTTTTGGCAACGCCCTGGGCCTGTGTGTTGACACGGAAACGAGTGTTTTCAGATCAACTTGATCGCTGATTGGTTAGCCCAACACCGATGAACGGAGTTGTTTCCCTTGCCCTTCCTAAAACGTCTTTCGTTCCCCCCCCCCCCCCCCCCCTCCCCCCCACGCTGGCCATTCTTCACGTTTGCAGAGGTACTTTATGCAATATTTCTTAGTTAAGAGCACGCCCAAATGTACTTGGTCAGTGCAGTTATTTAACTGAGAGATGCCTCCAATCCCCGATACCCGTTTGGCCCAGAAAAATAAGGCGTCTGCTTCGGTCCGTGTCTTCCTCTCTGACCGTTGAGTCTTGTAGTAAATGATAATAGAACCCCACGATTTTAACACAAGCTTTCTTCTTCAATGAAAGGAATTCGTTCAATAACACCATTACAAGGTCAATCTGCCACGCGATTTTGTTTCTGACATGAGTGGTTGTCAGTGATCAAAAGTAACTTGACACATGCATGCACAGTATGAGTTGACTTTTAAAAAAATATAAAAAAAAATGGCGCCAGATTTCAATCCTCGTTCGCAAAACTGCCTCGCGATTTGAAGAACAAACGTCCACAAACAGGTCTTTCGGATTATGTAACTGAAGTGTCGCTTTTTACTGTATTACCAGTTTTTAGTTCCCAGGGTCACCCTGGTCAGCCCCACAGGGTGGGTTTTTCTCTCTATTTTGGGGCATGTGTTTCTGTCTACCCTTTGTCCATTCACCTGTATTTGCCTTTTTAAAACTCTCCCTACTGTCTGCACTGCCTGTAGCTCTTGATATTGGATGTGTGTTGCTAAATGGTCTTAGCTTTATTTAGGCCCCATGTGTTAGGTTTATTTAATGTATTTGACCGGCTGGCGACATACATTCAATGTTCTGTTTAGGTGTGTTTTTTTTCACAAGCAGTGCAGGCACGTCCTGAGAAAGCCTTGTTGCTGTCGGGACGTTAAGCAATGTACAATCAATCTGATTCAAAATGTCAATTGGTTTACATGGTTGTATTGGACATGTTTGCAGCAACACCGTTTTGGTCACACCAGCTCAGGACTTTCTGCACACACCCAGCGCCGGATGGCAGCAGGATGTCCAAACCCATCGGGATCTATGGAAGTGGACAAGCACGCCCCTTCCTGGCACATGACCAAGGCCCATGGCAAAATTAGTCAGCTGCAGTATCATAGCCCCCCCAGCCTCTGCCACAGAGGGTGCGTCTGGTAGGAGGGTGCATGGACGGCAGCGGAATGCTCCCAATTACAAACTGGTAAGTAAAGTGATTAATGAGGCTGAATGCAACCAGGGAAGAACCAGTCTTGCTTGCTGGCACCCCGTTGGAGGAGGTGGAGTCCTTCACCTATCTCGGGAGCATCATAGACAAAAAAGGCGGCACTGATGCAGATGTCAGAGCATGAATCGGTAAAGCCAGAGCAGCCTTTCTCCAGTTGAAAAAAGTGTGGAGTTCCAGAGAGCTGTCACAACACACCAAAGTCCGGATTTTCAACTCCAATGTAAAAGCAGTTCTCCTATATGGAGCAGAGACATGGAGATTGACAAAAACCACAGTCAACAGAGTACAGACCTTCATGAACAGTTGCCTTAGAAGAATTTTGAAAATCCACTGGCCAGAGAAGATCAGCAACGTCAGACTCTGGGAGAGAACAGAGCAGATAACAGCAGAGAATGAAATTGGGCGAAGAAGATGGGGATGGATCGGTCACAGTCTAAGAAAGCCAGCTTCCAGTATCACTAGGCAGGCATTGTCATGGAACCCCCAGGGAAAGAGGAAAAGAGGTAGGCCGAGAAACTCCTGGCGTCGAGACCTCCAAGCAGACATCAAGAGACTGGGAACCACCTGGAGTAGAATCGAAGGAGAAGCACAGGACAGGAGTTGCTGGAGGTCTCTCGTCGACGGCCTATACCCGGGTAGGGGTGACAGGCGTAAGTAAGTAAAGTGATTCTATGATCATCTTCATTTTATTGGCTGGCGTGCGAAGCAAAAGTGAGTTTATGTTCTGGGCCACTGGTCGTCCGTCCGTCATCCATGGTAAACTTTAACTCATTCTACCCCAACACCAAAATCCTTAAATTTTGCCCCTGTCCTCTCAAGACCGCATTGCAGCGCAGGACACAGATCGACCATGATAGTTCAAAGGTGATGCCAGAATAGCTTGGCGCCCGTAGGCGCCAAGCTATTCTGGCATCACCTTTGAACTATCACGGTCGATCCTTATCCTGCTGTGGTGTGTCTGGGGTAGAATGAGTTAACGGTGGCATTTTCTCGGAGACTATTCAAGCCACATTCTTCAAGCTTGGCCCAAGGATACTTTGTGGCAAGACCTTTTTAAACATGCCAATTTGAGTGACCTCTCTCAAAGGGTCACGCAGGGTTGACAAATGTGTGAAAACTGCTTGCATTTTCAGAAAACGTGGATTTTGCTGCTGGAGAAGCCAGCCCTTGTCACCGAGGTCACACATATGTAAATCGGTCATACACGGGATTACTCTTTTTATTCTTGTGCAAGGCCCCTTAAACCAAAATTGGGCTGTTTCTGTCCTAATGCAGCTTTGGTTTCAATCTTTCTTTCTTTCTTTCTCCAGTTGGCAAATGGAGCCTGGGATGGACCTGAGACTGAGAGTAGTGCAAGCGCATCGCAATACGAGGGCAGTGATGACGAGGAGTTTGTTCCTGGCTCGAGCTCACCGGATTCAGAGGGTGTGTCGGCATCAATTGCTGGGATCTCTGACAGACAGTATTGTATCGACTATGTTAGATTTCATCAAAGTGGCAGGTTCAGGGTGGCCAGGTGTCGGTGACGCTAGTACCAGCAAGGTGCAGTGTGCGTTAGGGGGTGGCAATGAGAATGTGGATAGGCAGAAGGAACATGATGCTGGGGGTGGGAAATGAGCACTTACAGAAGAAACAGGTGTGCACGTGTCGCAGAGAGAGAAAGGAAAGTACAAATGGGACAAGAAACATGCATGCAAATTGTGTGGCAAGCTTGTCTTGAAAATGAGCACACACTTACAAGATGTCCATGCAGATGAGGCAGACGTTGCTAAAATTTTGTTGATGAAAAAAGGGACAAAGCAGAGACGTCGAGCGTGGATCAGACTACAAGATGAGGGTGATTACATGCATAACGTTGCTGTTCTTGAAAACAAATCCGGATGTTTGATTCCTAAGTATCGCACCAAAACTAGTAAGGTAGACGACCTTCTCGCCTGTAGCCATTGCAAAGGGCTCTATCAAAAAAAAGCTGATCTCTGTACACTCAAAACGTTGCTGTCAGAAACCAGGAGGGTTTCAGATCACTCAGAGAAGGGAGGCGGCGCGCCGTGGTCGCCTAATGCTTCCAATACCCTTAGACGTTGAATTTTCCTTCTATCACAAGGTCTTGGCCAGGCAGAGAGATGATGAGATAAGCCGTCTCATCAGAACTGACCCCTTGCTTCTTGAGTATGGAAAGAGATTATTTGACTGCAGGGACATTGAAGAACACACGGCTGGACAAATCAGCTCCAGGATGCGGGAGTTAGGGAGACTATTAAAGATTATCAGAGTGAGGTCAGAAATTAAAATCGCAAGTTTAAATGCTGTGATCAATTCAGCTAGCTTTGATCATGTTGTCCTGGCTGTAAAAGAGCTAGCAGATTTTGATGAGGACACACATCAGTTCAAAAAAGGCAATCTCGCAATGCGCATAGGCCATGCTTTGAAAAAGTGTTCACAGATCAAACAGTCACAGGCATCCAAACAGCTTGGGCAGGGTTCAGACGACAGGTGGTGACAGGAGCTCTCTGAGGCGCAGCGGTTTGACTCTGTCTTCAACGGGGACTGGTATGATTGTGTGTCCGCTACAGCAGCCCAGTCGGTCGGGAAAATGACCATGAACAAACCCAAGCTGATCCCATCATGTGAAGATGTGAGGAAGGTCCAACAGCTTCTTGAGACAAGGATGGTTTCGGAAGATTATCCGACAGTGGTTAAAGCAACTCTTTGTGCTGTATCACTTTTCAACCGAAAACGAGGGGGAGAAGTTCAGAGAATGAAGGTGTCAGGCTTCCAGAATGCTAAGATTGGATCGATCACCAATCAAGATATCTTGAAAGGTCTCACAGAGGTTGAGAAGAAAATGGTGAATCATTTTCAGCAAGTGGAAATCAGAGGCAAGTTTAATAGGAGTGTTCCCGTTTTGCTGATGAAGAAGATGATGACAACTGTGGACAGAATCCTTCAAATGAGGCAATCAGTGCCAGCTCTCGCTGATTCCCAGTACATCTTTGCCACACCTTCTGGTCAGAGGCCTTACAGAGGCCATGATGTTCTGGAGGCCCATGCCCTAGAAGCACGGGTGTCATACCCAGCCATGTTCACATTACTCAGTTACGGAAGCAGGTTGCAACTTTGGCTCAGTCATGGCCATCTCGGAGTTAGACCAGGATCAGCTGGCAGATTTCCTTGGTCATGATATTCGGATACATCGCCATATCTACCACCAATCTCAAGACGTCCTTCAAAAGGCAAAAGTGGCAAAGATTCTTCTGTCAGTTAACAATGGGATGACAGATTTTGAGAGTTGCATTAGAGCTGAGCTGGGCGATGATGAAGAGATTGACTTTGACAATGAAGACACATCAGAAACTGGCAGAGAGGTCTCGGGGGGGAACAGCACCTGTGAATGAAGCAAGTAGCAAGTCAACAACACAGGAATCAATGAGCATGACGGAGAAAAGACATCCAGAGCCTGATGACAATCTAGATAGTTTTGATAATGACAGTACTGCGTCAGCTCCTGTTCGAAAGAAAGCTAGATTTACAAGGAAACCATGGGGGGAAGCTGAAGAGGAAGCTGTTCAAACTCGTTTCAAGACACACCTCGTCATGAACAAACTTCCTGGAAAGGCCGAGATACAGCACGCAATGGCAGAAGAGCCTGCACTTAGACATAGGCGCTGGACAAACATTAAGGATTACGTCTGCAACAGACTGAAAAAGTTACAAAAGAAATGATTGATTGATTGATTGTACATTGCTTAACGTCCCGACAGCAACAAGGCTTTCTCAGGACGTGCCTGCACTGCTTGTGAAAAAAAAACTAAACAGAACATTGAATGCATGTCGCCAGCCGGTCAAATACATTAAATAAACCTAACACATGGGGCCTAAATAAAGCTAAGACCATTTAGCAACACACATCCAATATCAAGAGCTACAGGCAGTGCAGACAGTAGGGAGAGTTTTAAAAAGGCAAATACAGGTGAATGGACAAAGGGTAGACAGAAACACATGCCCCAGAATAGAGAGAAAAACCCACCCTGTGGGGCTGACCAGGGTGACCCTGGGAACTAAAAAATACCTAACCCCACCCAAGTCCCCCAGGGCAGACCCGGGTGGGGCTACAAAAGAAATGAATTGAGGTTCCCCGCCACTCGCGGCATTTTCGGTTTCATACAGATCTATCACAAGAGTGTTATTATTGGGGTGGTTTCAGCATGTATAGCCTGCTTTTTTTTATCTGATGGACGCCTGGATCATTTTGTATACTGTATAACCTTTCGATTTGCAAAACGAAACAGCCGGCTGGGGACAAAAGACAATAATAAGATAAGAAAACCATTGACAACGTAAAGATTTATTACAAGAGTGTTATTATGGGGGTGGGGGGGGGGGGGGGGTGCTCTGCCTGGATCATTTTTGTATACTTCATTCCATTTAAAAATCTGCAAACGGAAGAATGGTTGGTTGGGGGACGAAAGACAATAATAAAGGCTGAAGTTTCAAGTGATTTCTTATGTTGTCAGTTAATTAATTAATGTCAGTGTTCTGTTCTGTCATTTTAACTCATTCTACCCCAAGACCGGAATCCCCAAATGTTGAAGTCGTCTTCAGAAGACTGCGTTGCAGTGCAGGACACAGATCCACCATGATAGTTCAAGGGTGATGCCAGAATAGCTTGGCGCCCTATGGGCGCCAAGCTATTCTGTCATCACCCTTGAACTATCATGGTGGATCTTTATTTTGCTGTGGTGTGTCTGTGGTAGAATAAGTTAAGTGTTAGTTTCTTCGTCTGGGTCTTTTTCTGTCTTTCATATATTTCCACACTTTTTGACCAGCATCATACTGAGGCTAAAAGCTTCAAATTTGTTCACTGCCATAATTCTATGCAAGCTACATTACAGTACACTTACAGATGAGGACATAGACCAATGGCTTTAGTTCAAGGGTGGTTCCACAATAGCTTGGCGCCTAGAGGCACCAAGCTATTCTGGCACTAACCATTGGACTATTTCAGTCACAGAGAAAGATAATAGGAGACCCGTAAGACAATGAATTCAATAGAGCCGCATCCGTCATTAATTTACGCCATTTTTAATATCAAAATTTTGACCCCAATTTTACCCCCCCCCCCCCCCCCCCCCCCCCCCCCCCGTTAATTCTAAATTAACCCTTTGATTTTAAAAAGTGACGAGCATGACTGATGCGGCCTTATTGATCCGATTATCTTACGGGTCTCCTATTATCTTTCTCTCACCAAGGTCAAGGTCATGGGCCAAGGTCGTCAAGGACATCAAGGTCAAAGGTCATGGGTCAAGGTCATGGGTCAAGATCATCAAGGTCAAAAGTCATGGGTCAAGGTCATGGGTCAAGGTCATGGGTCAAGTCATCAGGTCATGGATCAAGGTCATGGGTCAAGGTCATGGGTCAAGGTCATCAGGGTCATGGGTCAAGGTCATGGGTCAAGGTCATCAAGACATGGATCAAGGTCATGGTCAAGGTCATATGGGTCAAGGTCATGGGTCAAGGTCATGGATCAAGGTCATCAAGGTCATGGGTCAAGGTCATGGGGCAAGGTCATCAAGGTCATGGGTCAAGGTCATGTGTCAAGGTCATGGGTCAAGTCGTCGAGGTCTGGAACCAAATAATGGTAAAAGTCCGACACCTCATGTCTAAGCTTGACCGGTTCTGAAAGACCTCCACCTCAATTCGGGTATGTTATGAATAAACTTAAGCAATTACCTGCTTACATAGATCGATTTAACACAACCAACACTCTGATCAAGTAGGGACCAAGTGAACTTTTAAACACACACACACACACACACACACACACACACACACACACACACACACACACACACACACGCACACACAGACACACTAACACTCAAACAACACAGACACGCATACACAACTTAGCGGTTTACAGAGCTGACGTCATACATCTCAACCGGCTAATGGTCCAATGAATAAATTATAACAAAAACAACCGGTCATTTTGAACACTAACTGGCAAGAATAAGACGGATCCGGCAAAACCTGATCCTAAATGCGGAACAACCTGTCTAGACTATTTTGGGGCCTGTATTGACTGAAGGGAATTTCCCCATAGCAGGATTGAAATTGAATAGCAGGTGTCAAGAGCTGTGATCGCCTTACAAAGGGCTTTCTGCTAGCGTGCGAACAGGTGGGTAAACAGGTCTTTCTATGAAAGGTAGATTTGTTAATAAGATAATTACATAGACTGTGAGGTTTGTTTGCTTTAACATAGAGACCTTCAGGTGGGACAGGGTCACTACACATGACATCACAATTGATTTGTAAGACATTTCAGGCCCACTGCCAAGTGAGTGCCAACCGGCGTTACGTCTTGACTAAAACTGTAATGTTAGTATTCACAATGGTGAGCCTAAGGTGTTCTATTAGGTTTATAACAGGGGAATGAATACAAATGAAAGCAACATGACACATTCATTGTTTTAACTCTTTCTACCCCAGCTGTGCAGCCAGCAACTTTGCCCTCTGGACCAGCCATGCAGAGAGCTGAGTGCTAAATATATGGGTGTCTCGCAAAAACTGCTATAACTTTGAAACCACTGAACCTATCTCAACCAAATTTTGGGACAGTACAGAAAAATAAATTTACAAAATGTACATGTCCTGTGTTTTATGTTTATTGACACCGGAAAGAACTAAGAGATGTTTATTTTTGCAATTTGCTTGTAAACAAAGACATTTTTAAAAGTAAATATTTCAGACTTTTAAGATACACCCCAAACATTCAATTCATTTTCTGAGTCAGTGGACTCATCTAAGTCCACTTCACAGTCGATCAGTTCATCATTTTCTTCGCTGTCATAATTCATTATAAACTCAGCAGCCTGACTAGCATTCAAAGTCCGGGAACGCCTCGCCATTGTCGAAGAAAAGTACACAAATTCCGCAAAAAAAGGCTCGAAAAACCGCCCAAACTTGCCGCGTGCACATGAGGAAGAACAAAGAAGTGGCTAAAAGCTAACAGTTCCAATTAGGAACCACTACAAGCCGAATAAGAAGGGATGCAGTTTCAGGACTGCCCATTACGGATAAATCCGTAGTTGGTCGGAAAATGCTGGGCGTGCATTTACGGATAAATCCGTAGTTGGGGTAGAATGAGTTAAGGCAGTCTCTCAGCAGGTTAGAGTGACAGGGGTTGTCTCTTAATCTGTGATGCTTGCCATTTATAAGCCCACCCAAATCATTTAATAGCCCAGCAGAAATATAGCAGAAAAGCAGCAGGAAAAAAGCATGATTTTAGCACATGCTGAAACCACGCTTTAACCAGCAGGAATATAGCAGAAAAGCAGCAGGAAAAAAGCATGATTTTAGCACATGCTGAAACCACGCTTTATACCTACTGGGACAGGGTAAGTCTTGTCTGGGGTAAACTCAAAAACTATTTGGCAATATTGCTGGAGTGATGCAAACGTAAAAGGTTACTGCTCAGTGTAATTTCCTAGAAAACATGATTTTGCTTGATAACAATTTATACATTTGTTTGTCCAATAAAAATGACAGACGGACAAATCATACAAGTGCTTGATATCTCACACTGTTTCAAAGATGTTATGCATTTTACTGACTTAATATCACCCAAACAGACTAACATAAGCCTTTCAGCACCATCAGAAATATATGCTACATATAGTGTGACTTTGGATTATGTTGATGAGCATCCAGATGTGGAGCGCATGACAGTTGATTTAAAGACACCTACTTTTAAAGTTGATGATACCAACTATGGTTGGTTAGGGGAAGTTTGTCATAGCATATTTAAACAACTACACAAACTAAATGTTTATATTGACAGTGTTACAATTAATAAAGTGGTATTACACAAGGTGAGCCAGCAGTAATATTTTTTCATTTATTATTTTGTCGGACAAATAAAAATGACGGACAATGTTCAAAACCCTGGCTCATCTAGTTTAAGAAACGTGTTTCACACAACAAACTTACCCATAACCAATACTAATAATGTTTACAAATCAATAGAAAACTCTTTTTCTGTCATACAACAAAATCTTCTCACAGGCAGTGTTAAGATTCAGGTTGTTGCGAAAATCAAATTCACTAGAATGGGCGGTGAGATAATTGTATCGTATATATCAACAAGACAACACACAGTTAACACAAGAAGAGAATTAGAGAACGTGTTTAGAGACAGACTATTACCAGACTTTCTTCAAGCAATTGACAGTGCAAAAATGAAGGGGTCTGGTTGGCACGAAGGACATGTACATGAACTACAACTAAAGCAGTCTAGGTATCATCCTATATTAGGTAAAGCATGGTTGCCACTGCCAACAGAAGTAGCAAACAAAAAAGCTGTCGTCAACATACAGAACAATGACAACTATTGTTTCATGTGGTGTGTGCTTGCTAAACTACACTTTGTAAAATCAAAACCTGAACGTGTATCTAACTACACCAAATTTGTAAATGAACTCGATTTTAGTGGCATTGAGTTCCCTGTTAAAATAGAGGACATAGACTTGTTTGAAAAACTAAATCCTGGTATATCTGTAAATGTGTATGTGTGGGATAATGAATCTGAGAACAAGTTACAACCAATTAGAGTGTCCCCACTGGCACCAACCTATGGTCAGTCAGAAGATAAACATGTTGACATGTTATTAATCGGTCCTGTCGGTGATAACAATAACTTTCACTACACAATTATCAGAAATATGTCACGTCTAATTCATGGGCATACAACAAAACACAATGGCAAACAGGAAGTGTGTAAGAAATGTTTACAAAGATTTTCTTCTATTGCAGTAGCACATAAACATGTTTTACACTGCAGGTCACCTGATGATATACAAACTGTACTTAAGTACCCAGATCCTGGTAGTCAAGTGTATTTTAAGAACTATGGGAATCAGCAAAAGTTGCCGTTTGTAGTGTATGCAGATTTTGAATCATTGGTTGTACCATATGAAGGTCGTGTTCCAGAGTCATTACCAAAGACTATAAAACTAAGTGACCAAGTGGTGTGTTCTTTTGGATACATTCTTGTTAGGTCAGATGGTCTTCATTCAGAGCCTGTTATCTACAGGGGTGAAAATGCAGCATGTCTGTTTTTAACAGAAATGAGACAACTGTATAGTCAGGTAGTACAGTATCTCACAACATGTCAGATGCCTCTGGTGATGACAGAAGAAGACAAACTAAAATTTGATACAGCTGAGACGTGTTGGATTTGTGAACAACCCCTCCAGGGTGATAAAGTTCGTGACCACGATCACATAACTGGACGTTACAGAGGCGCTGCACATAACAATTGTAACTTATTATTAAAAACAGATCCCAAGACATACAAGTTACCAATCTTTTTCCACAATCTCAAAGGATATGATTCACACATTATCATGCAGGCTGTAGATGAGTCGTACAAAAACATAAGTTGTATTGCCCAGACAACTGAGAAATACTTGACTTTTAGGTTAGATAAATTAGCATTTTATGACTCCATGCAACATTTGTCTTTAGGTCTTGCTAGTCTGGCAGAAGGACTGACCGAGTATCCAATAACGAGTAAATATTTTGAGCCAGACTTGATTAAGAAAGGTGTGTATCCGTATGAGTACATCAGTGACTGGGTTGTGTTTGAAGAAACAAGACTGCCACCAAAAGAGAAATTTTATTCTACACTAACTGGAAAAGGTATTTCTGACTCTGAATACCAACATGCACTTGATGCGTGGGGTAAATTAGGGTGTCAGACAATTGGTGACTACCATGACCAGTACTTGAAAGCAGATGTTTGTTTGCTAGCAGACGTATTTGAAAGTTACCGTGAAAAGGGTTTGTTACACTACAGACTTGACCCTGCTTGTTACATAACTAGTCCTGGCATGACATGGGATGCATTTTTGAAATCCAGTAAGATATCTATAGACCTGTTGTCTGATCGTACGATGGGTGAAATGGTGGAACGCGGATTGAGAGGAGGCATTAGTATTGCAGCGAACAATTATGCCAAGGCCAACAACAAATATCTGGACGGACATGGTGACCTTGGCCGGGGGTTTGACCCCTCAAGGTCAAGGTCATTTATTACCTATGTAGACACTAACAATTTGTATGGCTGGGCAATGTGTGAATTATTGCCCTTGAAAAACTTTTGTCTGCATGATTTGTCACAGTATGATGTAACAGAGTCAGGGTTAACAAACTATATTATGAATCTTGACCGAAACGACGCGAAGGGTTGGATCTTTGAAGTCGACCTAGAGTACCCACACCATCTACATGATTACCACAATGATTATCCCTTAGCTGTTGAGAAAATGAGTATGACAGGAAAAAAAGAAGACACTAAACTTGTACCAAATTTGAATGACAAATTCAATTACGTTTGTCACTATCGATTGCTGCAGTTTTACATCAGACATGGGTTAGTACTAAAGAAAGTTCACAGAGGAATTCAATTTGATCAGAGTGCTTTCATGAAAGATTACATAATGAAGAACACAACCCTTCGTGCCAGAGACGGCAACACTGCATTTGACAAAGACTTCTTTAAGCTTATGAACAATGCCTGTTTTGGCAAGACTATGGAAAATCCTCATCACAGAAAAGATGTGAGACTGGTCACAACTGAATTGGGTGCAATTAAACTTACAGGCAAGCCTCAGTACACAGGGTACAAAGAGTTTCATTCATCATTGTATGCAGTGTCACTCAAAAAAAAAGATTGTCAAACTGGACAAGCCAGTATTCATTGGTATGGCAATTCTTGAGTTGTCAAAACTGTTGATGCTTGAATTTTATTATGATTACTTCAAACCAAAGTATCCTGACTGTCGATTGTTATACACTGACACTGACTCTATGATCATTGATGTGTGTACTGAAGACTTTTATGAAGACATGAAAACAGAACTACACATGTATGACACGTCTGACTACCCTAAAGATCATCCACTGTTCAGCACACAAAACAAGAAAGTACCTGGTAAGTTTAAAGATGAACTAAATGGTGTGCCAATAGTTGAGTACGTTGGACTGAGATCAAAAATGTATTCTATACTGCACCAGAAGGGTAGTCAGTCCAAAGCCAAAGGAATTAAAAAAAACAGCAATAAAAAATAAAGACATACGTCATGAACATTACAAGCAAGTGTTAGATGGTGCATTAATGCCTGATTATCCAAACAAGTCACTGAGATCAAACAAACATAATCTTGAAATGATTCAAACACACAAAAAGTCACTGGCAGTTGGAGACACGAAAAGAGTGTTTCACAGTAAGGAAAAGGCTTATGCACCTGGGCATTACAGACTCAAGTTATCTGAAGACATTTGTGATGAACTGGTTGATGAATTAATTGACGACTTAGTTACTGAAATGAGTAACGGTGTCTGAGGGAATAATCTGTAATTCTTCTCTGACAAATGCCCTCTGGGGTGCAGGGTCGAACAGGTAATATATTGTTGTGTCAGGACCGGGAATTATTTTTTTTATATTGTGTACAGACGTTGACCAGATGGGGTCTGTCGCCCTGCGCTTTACGTCGTTCTCAGCCTCCCCTGGTTGATATAAATATCTCACCTGTTTAGTAAATAAACTTGTGTCTGGTGCGGGGGTTGGGGTTGGTCCTGTTTTTGGCTCTGTAATTGTTTTCAATTTAATAGCATCAGCAGGCTTTGGGTGTCCTTCATTGTTCATTGCTTTTATCACATGTGGTAATCGCTTAACCCACTCAGTGTTACGGGTGTCATGCATGAGTTCCTTAGAATACTGGTAACTGAAAAGTCTCTCTGACAACTGTTTGTTAAAGTTTTCTACAATTGCCTGTGATCTGTGTACACCTGGAATACCGCGTCTGACCAGTACGCCATGCTTAGCAAATAACTGATTAACTGCACCTTTGAATTCTGATCCATCATCAACTTGCACTAGTCTGGGGTATCTTAAAGGGCCTCTTTTATAGATACTAGATAAAGCAGTCGCAACTGTGGTAGCTGTTTTGTCAGATATGGGTTCAGCGTCTTTATACCTTGAAGCAATGTCTACAACAGTCAGTGCATACTTGTATCGTTTCTTTCTTATTGTATCATGTGGTAAGAACAAAAGGTCCATTTGGTGTGTGTCATTTGGGGTAGTGTTTCCAAAATGAGGTCTAGATATCTTTCTTGGAGCAGGGAGATATATCTGCCAAATTGCCTGTCTCTGTAACCATTGCTTGACTTGATTGAGTGTTATATCTCCGCCCACAGCGGCATGTAATTTTTCAATAGCTGTTTGTCCTTTCCAATAGCCTGATGGAGAGTAATATATTTTTGTTAGTTTATTTTCGGCTGCCATTTTTTCTAGCAATGAAAACTCCTGTAAAATAAACAAATGTCATTCCCACTAGAACAAAGATTATCTCCCCGTTTCTTTGTTGTGTGCTTGGTTTGTAATAGTCACTTAGTTTTGGTTTCGGTATAGACATGTCTTCACCTGTGACAAGAAAATATTCCCTGATTGCTTCGTCTGTATTTGAAAATGTATGTTGTGCGTGGCCTTCAAGCCTCAGTTTTTCATTGATGAAATCAAGTTTTTCAATTCTTTGTTTTTCATACGCCTGTTCTGCCTGTGCTAATTTTTCTGACGCTTCATTGTGACGTTTCATTTCTTCTGCTGATTCTTCTCTACCCATTTTTGAAAAGAGATAATTAGAGCCACTGAATGCCAATGCATTAACCATTGCACCTCCTATCATAATAGCTATCGTCGCCATACTTATTTTTATTTACATAGAAACATTTTCGGGAATAATTCCTTGCTTAACAAGAAAATCTTTTGTCGCAATCGACGCTGTTACAACTACAATTAGCTTAGCGCTGTCTTCGAAATCGAGTCTACTGAGGTCTGCTGATTTCATTTTGAGTAGACTTTTCCCCAGCATAGAATAAGCTACTGCTAATCCACTGATTACGGCAGAGTGATACACAAGGTTCATTAAATTCTTTGAGTCGTTCATTTTCTAATACAAGAAAAATTAAAATAATATTTTTATTTACTGCATATAAAATGGGTCAACGGCTTTGGATGTTACTGGTAATGTGGCGACTTCTGGTTTTGTTTTTGGAGTGTCTGATTTTTTGGTCACTGTACGAGTCTGTGGTTTGTATTTTTTGTATAATTGATACCCTACGTAACCAAATCCGACAACAAATCCGGCAACTATATATTTTGTTGTTTCACTGTCAGACTTAGTTGTTTGTCTCTCACTTTGATGAAGGTGTCCTGTCGGTGTCAGTCCTGACGGTAGTGACGGTCCTGACGATCCTGACGGTGGATCAGTTACATGAGTCTTTTCTGTTTGTGCCTTAAGCTGTAATTTTTTTTGCCTATTATATTTAGCTAATCTTTTTCCAGCCTCAACCCTGCCTGGACTTTTAGTCTTCATCACAGTTTGAACCTGTTTCAAAACAGGGTCGGGGTTCAGTTGTGGAGTCGTCTGGGTTTCGTCCATTTTCTTCTGCAGTAAAATTTATTTTAGAAAAATCAATATGACTCCCGGTAACAAGCAATGTTACGACAGGAGCAAGGTAATTTCCAAACTTGTAAAACATGAGGCATGCTAATTTGCCAATTGAACTTGAAACAATAGGATTGCTTTCAAGGTCGTGTGATAGGCTGTCACTATCCACAGGTAGAAAGTGACTCACTGCTTTTGTGTATAGGCAAACAAGAGATCGACTTAAATCACGAGTCATTAGTGAAGCGATGAGGTTTTCATATTTTGAATGAAGCTTGATTAGTTCGTCAGCCGTAAGAGATTCAATATCATCTGTCATGTATTGTTTCCCGAGATAAGTCTTTGATTTGCCTGAGACAATCACAGACAAAAGACGCTGTTTTTTGGAGTCTAAGTCTTTGTTCTCAACAGCATTGATATCATTCAATAGAAGGATTTCATCAGGGTTCATTTATATTGTTATTTTAAAAAACAAAAATTAATTTACTAACTCATACCCTGTGGGCTGATCTGTCTTTAAAATGAGCTTTAGATGCTTAGTTGATTTCAGTTTATTTTTTACATCATCAAGTTCATGTTTATTTGGTATGACATCGTTTTCTCTGAGACAGTCTTCAAAGCTGTCACGATCCTTGCAGTAAAACAAACAGATAAACTTTAACTGTTCTCGAAAATCTTTTAGTACAGCATTATATTTTTGAGTGAGAATCCATACACTGACATTTGCATGTCTGCCACTGAAAGCAAGTTCTGCTAGAGTGTTTCTTTTCTTGACAATGTCTTTCTCTGCTGAGCAGTCATCAACTATAAACAACGTTGGCTGTCCTTCAAATTGCTTGTAAAAATATTGTAGGTAGTCATTCAGTTTTTTCTCAGGGTCGACTAAGTAAATGTTGTTGTCAGTCCAAATAAATAAACGGTTGTGATAAGCTTTGTTGTGTTTGATCGTAGGACAAAATATGACAATGTTTTCAAAGTGGTGTATGTATCTTGTTTGTAATAGGTTAAGAACAAATTCAGTTTTCCCACACCCTGTGGCACCACAAAACAATCCACAGTGTGGGTCAAGGGTCATTAAGCTCAGGTTCATTTTAATACACAATATAATTTTAATATATGTGTCCACTCAGTCTACTGTCTTGTATATTGAGTTGTGCGTCATATATCAGGTACAAATATATATTTATGGCTTCGGCTTTTTCAACCTTCTTTTGTATCTGAATTGTTATTCCATCACTGCCGTTCTCAACAGTTCGACCTGACCCATGAAGATAATCATCATCTGTACTACGAAGGTCTAGCCACAGTGCATACTTGTTTGTAAGGTATTGTCCGATCCTAACATCATACAGATGTAGATCTTTGCACGCAATGTTTGCAGGTTTATCTCTAATCCTTCCACCCGCAAAATACTTTGTGATCTCATCGTAGTGTTGATAAGGTAACATTCCAGACGCATACACTTGATTAGGACGGCCTTCAATTGTACAGGACAAATGTGTAATCTTAGGATTGTAGAATTTTTCTGAATCCCGTTTATATGGATCTGCTGGTTCAACAAACAACATAAGAATACCTTTCAGTGACCTAGCTGGTGTGTTCAAGTTTATGTTCCACATTGGGTCACTCTTGTCTTTGGGTATTAAACTATGTCTAATCACCCTGTCATAATAAATTGGCAGTCTTGACTGATACTGATTTTGAATGAGTCTGGCTAGATCAGTGTGTGTGACAATTTCATATTCCAAGGAAATGTTAGAGATCTTGTATGTTGCATCTGTGGCAGATGATTTTATAACTTTGGAGTAGTCATTGAAGGTTAGTTCAAAGCTCAGACGGTCATTCAGTGCCCCTTGATAATAAGGCAAATGTGCTGTTAGGATTTCAAACTCAAGTGGAATGTAAAATCGGGTTCCATATGTTTCTGCTATAATAACTTCCTTTGGTACCCCAGTAGTTGTTTTGTCTCCAGCATTGATTCGAAGTTTACCAACATTATCTGGCTGTATGCCTTGATGAATACGGTCCTCTCGTTCTTCTCTTGTGAGCCAAAGGTCTTTGTAACAGTAAAATACATCTGAGTCGTCAAGACTAAACACTTCCTGTCCTTCAAGTTTTACTTTAATAGTTCTAACAATTGCTCTACCAAGATTGTTAACTAGTGTTCTGTTTACGTCTGCGTCTGATGTTAGTTCAATATTAAATGCTAGGCGTGCAGTGCCAGGAACAATAACGTCACTGGGACCTAGGTTTGGAAACTTGACTGTAAGTGTTTGGTTCTGGTCTATAGTACTTGGATTGTTTGTGATGACGATTGATTGTCTTATGCCCTTAACACCCAGAGGCTCACGTAGTTTTCTGTATGGGTCTAACTTTGATCCGTAAGACTGTGTCATTTTTATTATGCACAATAAAAAATAATAAATTAATAAAACAATGGCAGCGGGAGGATTTAATCATGAAGATTTTGAAATGGATGACACGTATGATTTTGGTAATACAACAGATATGACAGATATGACAGATATGACTGGTACAAGAAATATTTACAGTTTACGTCATGAACTTTTAGAAACCAAAGTGAACTCGTTTTATGATCATGTTGGTAATCGCCCAGACAACGTAGACCCTAACCAGTTTGAACTTGATGGCAAGGGTCATTTATATTTAAATACTGTTGACAAAGGAAAAGTACTATTGACTAACAAAAAAGACCCTAGTAGGTTTAGGGCTTTAAGTACAATAAAAAATGAAGGTGGTGTTGGTGCCTTGCGTCAACTTGGTATTGGTGGGTCTCCTGTCACGCCAAGACTGGCTAGTGTGCTTCATGACACGCAAACAAAGTTGCCAACAGGGCAACAAATTGAAATGGCACCAGTAACAAGCCTACCAGAAATAGCAAACACAGTGATACAAGAAACCTCATTTACTGAAGGACAAATAAATGACGCTATGAAAACAATAGACGATCCACCTTTGTCAATGCGGGAGATTATGGGCTTGGATAAATCATTGCAGACGATAAGAGGTGAGATGGTAAATAATGTTGCCAAACTGGGTGAGCTTGATAAACACATAGAACGTGAAAAAGAGAAACTGGCTACAGCAGACAATGGGAATCTTGACACAGAAATGAAAGAAAGAATACAACACAGATTAAATGATTTGCAGATAGAAAGATCAGGAAGGTTAGAAACCATTAGTATTGGGAGACAAAAACTGAAATCACAGGTCAACAGAATTAGAGAAACTATTCAAAAAATACTTCACGAAGACACTACTCTGGCTGAGAGACTAAAAACACTTTTCAGAAAGCAGGGTATCACAATTGCTAGTTTAATTACTGCTCTTGGGTTTATTATCAGTACTGTTGTGTTAGCTGTCTCCGGTGCTGGTGGACCCGGTGGTTCAACACCGCCAGCCCCGGCACCACCAACCCCTGGCCCCCCGGCTCCAACAGACCCAAAAGATTTACAGTCATGGGTAAAGAAACAACTGTCTCACATTTCAGACTTGCTTAAGAAATTGGCTCTGAAAGCAGTGGACGCGTTGCCTGGCATTATAGGCACTGTTGTCAGTTGGCTGATTACTACTACAGCAAAGGCAGTAGGGTTTATGGCAGAACATGTGTGGGTCTTTTTGGTTACAGTAGGAGGGTTGATGGTGGGTTATTTAATGAAACAGATAAAGAAGTAAAACCCCTAACCCTGTTAGACCTATTACCAATGCAGTTCTTTCCGACTCATGTGTGTCAGGGGTTGGTGTAGGGGTTACCGCTTGTATGAGTGCCGGTGTGGGGGCCGGGGTCGGGGCTGGGGCCGGGGCCGGGGGTGTTACCGTCTGTAATGATTTTAACGGCTGTACGTGTGTGGTTGTGGCCCCCAAGTTTACAGATTGATTGAGACCGAGTTTTTGACCAACACCTGCAACAACTATTTCATTATTATAATTTGTTATTGTCCCCATTTGGAGTTGAAGGTCAGATGGTAACATGTATAACCCGATTCCAACTACAAAGTCAACTTTTGATCTGGCATATCTGTGAACGTCTTGGTAGCGCTGTATGCTTGATGGGAGATCAACTGTTGAGTTAATTGAATCTTCAAGATTAGCGAGAAACTGTTTTTGTGCTTCAAATTTACCACTTCCATTCAAAATGTTTGATTTTGTTAGTGATTGTGCTCCTAGTAAACACCAGACATATGTTCTGATAGACTCATTGACGCGCTCGACTCCCGCTTGAGTAAACCCGTCAGATTTATCTAAGACAAATGTGGTCCAGGCGTTTGACTGTTTCTGTTCTATTGATCCTAACCAGACTTGTGATTTTGATGAGAATGAAGTGTAACCAGGGTAATAATCTTGAGGGTATTGTCTGTGACTCAAAGCGTAATACAATGTACCCATGCCTTTGTGATCATCAAGTTTTTGTGTGAAGTCATACTTAGTGCTTATGTTAAATTCATTACAAATGCGTTCAAACGCTTTCATATCCATGGGGTTGTTATACCTGTTGAAACTGGATTCAGTGGGTAATGGTGTATGCAGTTCTGACAGTATACGTCTAAGCTGGTAATAAGTGTGGAAACGATACACAGACTTAATCAGTTTGTTTGAGTGATTCAAATGGTCTGTAAATGAAACACCACAGCCTGTAGTAGAACATAGAATAGCAAAGTTAAGTTGGTTTTGAAACATCTGTAGTGGACTTGAAGACCACTTTCTTGCAGTAGAGTCGTCTGTTATTGGAGGGTTTAGGTAATGGTCAAACGGATTTGGTACTTTGACTTGAAATAGATCTTGTTCAGACACAGCTATGTCAAGCTGATTTAGTTGAATTATTTTCTGTTCATAAGTTGGTGCAACATTATATTTGGCATCCACATTAAATTGAAATGCGTTTGTTGTGGTAATGGTTGGTGATTTAAATTCCATCCTTTTTTATATGAGATAATAAAAATGTTTACTACCTTAACAAATCTTGACACAAGCAAACCAGTGTGGTTAACTAATGGGATTGATAATCGGGATGGTAGCAATTGATTGTACATTGCTTAACGTCCCGACAGCAACAAGGCTTTCTCAGGACGTGCCTGCACTGCTTGTGAAAAAAAACCTAAACAGAACATTGAATGTATGTCGCCAGCCGGTCAAATACATTAAATAAACCTAACACATGGGCCTAAATAAAGCTAAGACCATTTAGCAACACACATCCAAGATCAAGAGCTACAGGCAGTGCAGACAGTAGGGAGAGTTTTAAAATGGCAAATACAGGTGAATGGACAAAGGGTAGACAGAAACACATGCCCCAGAATAGAGAGACAAACCCACCCTGTGGGGCTGACCAGGGTGACCCTGGGAACTAAAAAATACCTAACCCCACCCAAGTCCCCCAGGGCAGACCCGGGAGGGGCAGGGATGGTAGCAAGGCTGTAGCTATCCATGAATTGTTCTACACAGTAAAATGGTTTAATGTAGAGGATGATATATATAATAAAGTAAATTTAGATGGTAAGACTGAAGCTTTACCGCCTGGTTATTATGACTTTTGTACTATAGCTGAATGGTTTCAAAGTAATTTTAAAATTAAAGCAACTTTAAATCCAGCTAACCTACTTGTTACATTAGAATTTCCAACACAAAATTGGTTAAGGATCTCAGATAAATTTGCATATTTACTTGGATTTTATATTGATGAAGATTGGTATAGATCAGATGATATTGATGAATTTGAGTTTGGTATTATAACAATGAAGACAAAAAAACTTAAAATAACTGGAAAACATCCTGTCAATTTGTCAGTACACACAGTGCTAAATGTTTATTTGAAAGAACTAAACACATCTGAGAATGTTCACAATGGAAAGCCTTCAACTTTGTTGAGATGCTTACCTACTGGAACTGCACCCTATTGTGAAAGTGTGGTTGTTAGATTTCCTAATTTACAGTTTAAGAAATTAGGTTCCAGTTTCTTTGAGTCACTGAGTATATCTGTAACTAATCAGGATGACAAACCAGTTCTTATGCATGATTTTAGTGTTGTGTTAGAAGTTAAATAATTTTATTTTTGTTTATAAAAATGAGTGGTCTTGGTCCGAAGCGAACAATCATACCAGTTGCGTGTCCAGTAACAGAGTTGAAAGATTTGGCTGATGTACAGGATTTTGAGAAGGAAGGGGATGTTGGAGAAATATATGGTTTTGAACTTGATTCAAATGGCATGTACAAGAGGAAAGTAATTGTTGACATGAAAGACGGTGAAAAACAGATTCCTAAACTTGGTCAGCTGCGTGATGTTACTGTACCTACTCCACCTGTAAATAATTCGCCCTACAACTTAATACATGTGGGTAGTAAGTGGGTTGTTTCACCTGTACCTGTTCCACCACCCACAATTGACTGGGAGATAAAGATTGAATTTATTAGTCCTTATGTATACACTGATGACGAAGGTGCCTTAGTGTTTAGGAAGGTTGTTAACTCGGGGCCGCTTATTGTAAGTCTTGTTCCAAGCTTTGCCCCAGACAACAATAGCAGAGAAAAACTGAAAGTTGAAAATTATGAGAAACGGAGATATCTTCTTACAACTAGAAAGGGTAGATCAGATACTTCTGTTGTGTTTATGCCAGCAAGCTTAGTCGTGGCTAGAGAAGTGACAATAGTATTTGAAATTATCATGAAATCTGTTGCTTCTGCAAAAGAGGCAAATATAGCACAAGGAATTAAACTTACATGGAATGAAACAGTAACAGAATCATCAAAGGTCTTTATTGCCATTACAAAAAATAATGATGTTATTAATGTTTCGAGCAGTGTTCCAGCTGTCAAGGTGGTGGTCGACAAAACAACTTTTGTTCGTCTAACTTACATAAACCTTGAACACATTGATCTTGTTGCATTTTATTATGCCAGCAAATTGTATACTTTTGAAGAGTTGCAAAATGTAATTGCTGATTAAATAAAAAAAAAATATTTGTGAATAAAAAAAAATGGTAAACTTCTATCCGCAACTACCAACGCTTGATCCGACTGAAACAAATGTGATGACTAAAACAACACTTGTGCCTGATACACAGGTGACAGCTGTGCCAATTGCTTCAGATAAAACATTACAGGCAGACGCATTCAGATTAAATAATATTACAGAAGCTTTGAAATATTTGGAAAGTGAAGAAGCGAAATATTCACGGTGCAAAAGGAGGTATAAGTCAGTATTTAATTCTGTTCAAAACACTTCTATGGCTATTGGCGCAGTTTCAGCTTCATGTTCTGTGGGGGGTATTGTTCTGTTCGCCACAGGAATTGGGAGTTTGGCTGGAATAGCAGTTGAGGGTGTTAGCGTTGCTACATGCCTGACTTGTTTTGGTTTGGAAGCCTTGAACAAGAGGTTTCACACAAAATTACAGAAACATGAAGCATTGAGTACGCTTGCTGGTGCAAAGCTGAGCAGTATGAAACTTATTATCAGTAAGGCATTAAACGATAATTTTATTGATGACGAAGAATTTAAGCGGGTCCAGGATGATTTAAATAATTACAAGAAACAGAAGTCTGAAATACAAAATAAGATGCGTAGTCAATCTCCCGTGAATGTTGAAGAACTAGAGGCTAGTTTTTTAGCAGAGGGAAAAAAGATAGGGGTACAGGAAACCACAGAAAAACTACACAATCTTTTAAACAAATAAAAATCAGATTTGGTAATCGTTTATTAATGTCATAAACTTCACAGAAAAATGCCATGCCACTTACACCACTTGTGCCTGATTATTTAACCCCATCAGCACCACCACCTGAGTATTACTGAGAAAAAAAAGTTTTTTTATTGTCCTTGTATCTTGATAAATCTGTCTCAGTGTCTTGGGACTTGAGTCAAGTTGTTGTAAGAACTTAGGGTAAGTACTTGTAAGAACTTAGGGTAAGTACTTGTAAGAACTTAGGGTAAGTAATTAATAAGTTCTTATGACAACACACTTAAAGGTTACCTCTGCAGGTTCCTAAAAGTTAGTTGCAACTTGTTAATAAGTATTAAGTTTCACTTGGCATCACTTGATCTGGTTCACGATTAGGTGTTTACAGAGACAATAGTTATAGAGAAAGATAATAGGAGACCCGTAAGATAATCAGATCAATAAGGCCGCATCAGTCATGCTCGTCACTTTTTAAAATCAAAGGGTTAATTTAGAATTAACGGGGGGTAAAATTGGGGTCAAAATTTTGATATTAAAAATGGCGTAAATTAATGACGGATGCGGCTCTATTGAATTCATTGTCTTACGGGTCTCCTATTATCTTTCTCTGTCACACTTGTTGCACACACTGGTGTATTCCAAATGATAAGGGTTAATATTCAAAATGCTCTGTTGCTGTTTGTCTGAAACTCCAGAGTACCCAAAACCAAAAAAAAAGTCCTTTAATTTCCAGAATACATTATGTTGATTCTCACATAAATGCCATGATAAACTGTTTTGCTTCAGAAGGACAAAACGCAGCAATGTTTAAAAGATTTCCTCTGTAAAAATCATAATCGAAAGGTTACGGACCAGTGTTTATTGAATTATTTTGCACCATACAATGTTAAAAATGTTAAAGCACACATACACATTAAGTTGGAAAAAAAAAATTAATGTGAAAAAGAAGTATTCCATGAACTTGACCTTATTACAGACGTCTAATGTTGTGAAGACACCCATTTTGACTGTAATGCCAGTTTTTGTGTGAGAGGCACCCACTTTATTAGTAGAAACCCATTTTTTTTCCATCTAGTGGCTATGTTTCTAGAAAATGTCTATTTTATTTTAAGTTATAGAGCTTAGTTATAAGGTGAGTTCTAAACATTCACATCAATTCCAGAGCCCTAGAATAAATAGAAATATGGGAACCCATTTTGACATAAAATGGTAGATAACCCACTCTGACGCTTTTGTCCCCATGTGTGTGTGTGGGTGTGTGTGTGTGGGTGTGTGTGTGTGACAGCGACTAGACTGAGCCCGCGTTTGAGGACGGAAAAGCTTAAAAAAACGAGTATTGTCCCCAAAAGAATTATCTCAAGACCTTTTTTTCCCGATTTTTTAATTAAGATGCTCATAGGCGAGAAAATGGCTGTTTTACAAAAAGCGGTTGATCCATACTGGAGTCCGTAATTTTTCTTCTTATTTTTTACTAGATATTTTGCATATAGCTAGATAAAATGGAGATATTGAATGAGTTCGTTAACCAGCATTGTAACTCTAGAACGTTTTGAGTGATAATTAAATATTTTTAAAATATATATATATTTTCACATATTTGGGATTAATTTCACGAATTATATTGGTTAATCTTAAAACAATTAAATCTTTTTTTATGAAAAAAACAACTATCTTCTCATTAATAATCACATGAGTTTTCATATACAGTATTTACAAAAGCCTACAGTTTGTCTCGGCTGTCAGGTACGATTAGGTCAATTGTGAAATGTATGCCCTAGGTGTGAAAATCAGACAATTTGCTCACCACTTTTTGGGAGTCATTTGTAAAACAGCTAACATAACTTTAATTTTTCTTTTATGAAAAAAACTATATTCTTATTAACTGATACCCGCATGATTTTTCATAACAATGTTTGCATAAGCCTGCTGTTTGTCCTGGCCCTGGGGTAGGATTAGGTCAAATTGTGACCTGTAAGCCCTAAGCATGAAAATCAGCAATAAAATTGCAAACTTGATTCTCTGATAGGTCAAATGTTAGTACTGCGATGAGTGATGTATAACATCGAGTCGTCACTATTAACACGACGACGTGGGACTAATGATGCCATGACGTAAAGCTTGATCAAGTTGAAGTGACATCATTTCGCTGCTCCTGCTATTCTTCTTCTTCAGAATAGTTATGCTACACCAGACGACACAGCTTACGAATGGCGGGAATCACTGTGTGTCTGTCTTTATTTTCGTATGCCAGTGTGTGTGCGGATCAGAGGGTGGGTTAGAGTAGGAGATGGATTCCTGTCGCTACACGAGCCCACAGAGTGTACTAATGGCGGGAAGCGCCGTGTGTCCGTCTTTATTTGTGTGCGCCGACGTGTGTGTTGATCAGAGGTTGGATCACCCATTGGCACTGACACAGCGACGCTGTCTTTTAGACCCATGTCAGTCAGTAGTTCCCAAAGCAATGGACACATGAGAAGGTGAGTACACTTTGAATAAAAGACTGATAAAAGAGAGTTAAAATAGAGTTGTCAACATTAAACTTGCCGGCGCAGCTTCCGCAAAAGATACACTGCAAGGCGCTGTTGGCCTTTCCGCTTGTGCAAAACATCACACTGTCTGGCCATCATTAAGTTTGTCAGAGTTGTAGGGTCTGCCGTAGGGGTGTAGGGGGCTCTGGATAGAGGTAGCACCTTTGCTGTTCGGCAGCTGCGTCCTACATAGGACGGACGGGCATCACTGGTCCTCATCCATCTCCTTAATCTCTCACGTGCTGGCTCCAAGCGCCACACCCTGGCAAACCACCTCAGCTGGTGGGCTAAACCACGTGAGGGGGTGGTGTTCACATTGCACCACTAGGCGGATGAGCTGTTTCTGACAGCCAACGGCTAGAGGACGGAGGAGATCAGGTTGGATCCAACGGCCAAATGTGGGGGAGTAAACCCTTCAAATCAGGAGTGGAGCCCCGAAGGCAGACAGCTGCCTGTATTCACGCGCACTGTTCTGGCAGCTCCTGCAGCCAAACTGGTGCCAAACGTACTGCTTTGCATTCCTTTGGATACATCAGCGAGGCCGAGAGGGGGATCTTGACGACTGGGCACCCCAGGATCTCCATACACTTCGCCCAGGCTTGCGCCCTGGAGAGGTCACTCCAGTGACTGACCCAGCAAGCGCATATACTCCATTGTCTTCCGAGACAGGATGCCAAGGGTCTGCCGTCTGTCTCAGTATGACGTCATGCGCAGGCTTTTGAAATCGCTCCACCGCGACCAATTCTAATTAGTCTCTTCTAAAACAGAAAAGGCTAAAATAATTTTAAATTAAAAAAAAAAAGTTATTTTCTGCGTTGAAATACGTATTCCCTAATGAATTCTCCCTAAAGAAACATAATAACTTCTCCCGACTTCGTGACCTTCACTTTCGCACATGAACGCACATGGTGGATGCAGGCACAACTTGAGAGAGTACACCGTACGTGAAAATGCTGCTGTCTGTGGCAATATTTATTCAGCAGCTGCACTGGCTGGCTCCAGCAGCTGTCATGTTCGGGGCCGCTCCATGTTTTTTGATGGTATGGTGGCCGGCACGCTTGTGCACTGCGCTGTTGCCCAAGCGTTTCTACAGACGCGCAGACGATTTCTTGTTCTCAACCTATCTTCGCCTGATGCTGTTTTTCTTTGAAAACTGCGCCGGCATTGAGGTAATGTCTATATTGTCGTAGTTTAAACTCCAACTCGTTTTTTCCGATTATTGTTGTTGTCAAATTTTATGGGGATGTTGATACACTGTTGAGCCCCCCACCCCTTCATGGGGTGTTGATACACTGATACCCCCCCCCCCCCCCCCCAAAAAAAAAAAAAAAAAAAAAAAAAACCCAAAAAACAACAACAAACAAACAAAAAACAACAACAAACAAACAAAAAACACCCACAGAAACAAACAAAACAAACAAACAAACAACAACAAAACCGCAGTGGAAGGTGCCATGATTAAGTACGATTGATCTACATTTCCAAGACCAGGGTACCAGCAAGTCATTGTCTTGCTGTAATATTTGCAATCAAAACATTGAAATTCAGAAGTGATGTGTGCTCATAATGTGAACTTCCTGCTTTTAACCCCCAAGTGGGTTGGAATGTGTAGGTGGAGAATCAGAAAATTGTTGAGGCTTGGATGATGGTGCCTTTGTTTATGTACAGTATGCATTTAATTACTAGTGTGCTCATTAGAAATTCCATTTCCACTGTTCAAAAAGAGAAGGCCCATTAGCGCCAGTGGTTTCGAAAACAGATCACTGTAAACCACATTATACACATCATCCTGATATTAAACTTATAGTGATAATAATCTTCATTATGTAATATTGAAAACAGGCTTCAGTATGTTGAAGTTGGTTGGCAGACACATGGTGGGAGAGCTATAGCTCCCATTCTTGACTTCTTCAGTTCCTGTTTCTTAGACATGAAGTTGAAAGTTATGAATATGTACTCCGCCTCCAGCCGAACGTTTTATTTACATTGGAGGTGAGGCATTCTTATCAATGTCATTATTACCAGATTAGCTTGGCACTACCCTTGGATTATCATGGTTAATCCACCTCCTGCAACTGGTACATAGTCATTCAGTAACCCTTTCAAAATTTGGGAAAAGCACCCAGGGGGCTAAAAAGGTTAAACAAATTATTTTATAGCCTAAATTTGATATAGAGCTATAATATTCCTGGCAGTTCCTGGCATCATTTTTTTGCACACATGTTGCAGGTTACGTTTTATGGTGATGTCGATGCTCTGTTCAGCAAAGAAGCTGTTGAAGATGCCATCTACATTTCAAATCACCAAAGTACCAGTAAGTATTTTATGATGTAGAATTTGCAACCAAAACATTGAAGTTCAGAGGCAAACTCTTTTCTTTTTTTTTCATACAGAGGTTTAAATAGAAAGGCAGAATGGTGTTTTTTTTTAGCCATACCATAAAATCATTTTGGGGGTTTCTTGATTGCTCCCATACAGTTCTAGTGAAATAATATTTAACTCATTCAGTCCCGACACCACAGCAAAATATAGATTGACCATGATAGTTCAAGGGGGTGCCAGGATAGCTTGGCACCCACAGGTGCCAAGCTATTCTGGCACCACCCTTGAACTATCATGATTCATCTGTCTCTTTAATTGTAATGCATTCCTCGGAGGACAACTCCAAAATGTGCGTATTTTGTACCTGGGACACAATGGGAATGGGTTGAGACTATAGGTTAACCCAGTTGTGCATACCGTGAACAGTACGGATCTAGCTATATGCACAGGTGCCTTCATTCAGCTTTAATCTCAGGTGGCATTGACCTAAAAACCAAAGGATGGAGTCATGAGGCCAGCAACATGATCTGCCCATGGACAAGCTCATCATCATATAGTAGAACTGAGGCATATGAACAGTGTGGAATTCCACTTGATATGAGTTTCACTTCTAGAGTTGAGACAAATGGTGAAAAACCTAAGATTTCACGGTACAGTTTCAGTCTTGCTATAATTTTTGTGAGGTTGACTCTTTCTGAATACATGATATACTAATGTACACGCACATGCTCTTTTGATGGTGCGTTGATGCGTGTGTGTGTGTGAGAGAGAGAGAATTACATCGTATTGTGTCATTGACTGGGTGGTGAAGAAGTTGCTGCTTTACATCACCATCACTGATTTTCTTCAGAAGTCAAGGTTATTTATTTTTTTATTTAAAAAAATTAATTGAAAAAGTTGGCTGTGTACAAGGCTAGCCAACGAATGCATCCAATGTCTTTCGTCAAGCTAGCTTAATTATGCAAAATTTCAAGTGAATGTGACAAAAAAAGCAGTTTCTAACGTATGTCAACTGACTTTCTATGAACATATGAGCCAGTGACAGAAGGTGGAAACGGACGGGTTGCCATTTTTCTAGTGCAAAGTAAAATATAAATGAAAGTCAAACATGATGTGTTTTATATCCTATTTCAAGAAAACTGCATGTAAATATACATACGTTAGTTGCACACTTTTAAGTTAGTAAAAAGCAAATAAAATTTAAAAAAATTCACATACTTGCCGCAGGCAGGTAAAGCCCTAAGTGAGACCCAACAATCTTGATATTATGCACATGTATATTTTTCAAAATTACATAGAAAGTCCTTTCCTATTCTTATGCAACACTTCTATGGAGTGTTTAGCGTCTATTTTACACAGTTTTATTTGAAAAAAAACACATTTTGGAGTTTTTATTTGATCCCGAAAAAACGGTTAGTCGAGCGTGATGGGCCATGTCCAGAACACCGTGTGCACTCCGACTTACGCACACACCCAAGCATGGCCTAGTTGTTCCAACTTTTTAATAAACCTCATTTGCATACATATTTGGTGTGGTATGGTATGGTGTCTCTGACGCGCACATATCCATCTATTTAATGATGCTCAAGGCGCCGCAGGGATAGCATGTCCGTTGAAAGGTCCTGATAAATCAAAGTGGCACAGTTGGAGTGCGCCTGAGTTGATCAGTGTTCAGGTCGTACTCCATAGGCAATAGATTTCCCTGTCCCCCATAACCCGCCCGTCAGGGCCGTCCATGATCACCTCGGTGCTGTGGATGTTAAACCTGAACTAACCAACCAACCGCAGGGATGGAAGCTGGAGCTTTGAAAGCCTGCTGCTACTAAGCGCTACTTTATGTGCAAACCTCCACCCTGCTATTAACTTCGGTGCATGTTATATATTTCTGTTTCCATTCCACCGGCCCTACTGGGCCTTCTCTTTTTGAATAGTGGTAATGAGATTTTTAACGTGCGCACTTGATGATTATGCATGCTGTACACACGAAGGCGAGACAGGCACCGTAAACCGAGTCTGTACGTAAATTTGACTCGATGGGAATGAGGTACAGTCCACATCCCATTTCTGCCCACCAGGAGATTCAAACCTGGGATCTTACGACTGCCAGCGCAGTGTCTTATCCACTAAGCTGCATTTAGTACATCCCCATGTCCGTTTAAAACATCTTATTGTACCAGCCCTTGGGGTTTCCGTATTTTTTACTTTTTGTGGTAAGCTTTCGATTTCATGTCCGTTTATCCCGTTTGACTATTTGCCGATTTTTATTTATGCGGAGTTCGTTTCATACCTGCAACTTTGTTCGGAGGTCATATTTGGTCACGTGATTAGCCGCAGTGCTATCATTCATTGGAAATGGCGCCACGACGCAGAGAAGGTAAGCAAAATTGTTTCATGTCCCATAACTTTTCCTTATCACGTACGACCTTACGTTGCTATTGTGTACATTTGTGTGCATGTTTCCATTTGTTCGGTACCTCTAAGCGCGTACATTTTATATAATTTTATGTGTAAGTGAACGATGAGTGTGTGGTCGAAACTACTCAGCGATACTCTCAAAGGTTTGTTTTAAAGCGACTTTTTTTTTTGAGATGTGGACGACTTTTTCAATAGAAATTGGTCATGTCCCAAATCACGGTCGACTAATTCTTGTCATGTCCCACGTCACGTTCAACTGATAGACGGTCGTTGTTTTAAAATTTTGATGAGGATTCTCAGATCGGGTTAAACTACTTGTTTATTTTCAAACGTGGGTTTCATTATACCTCTTTGTTTGTGACCTGAGGTGATAATGGCAGATGAATCGACTACTTTACAGTCGACCGTGATAGATGGCGTGTGGACATGAAGTGGCTTCATGTCCTTCATCACGCTCGATGACGCTTTGTTTATGCCAAAACATAGCAATAGTTAACGTGCGATTTATGATATCTTGTTTTAGTTATTGAGTTTAATATCATGAAGATTAAAAAAAATTGCCAAAAGTGGTGTTCTAACCAGCGGAAAATCCTTTTCAGGTCTTCGTCAACTTGATTCTCCAGAGAAAGAAATAACCACTAAAGTTAAAATGAACGCTGAAAGATGCCAGGAATATTGCATGTCCATTAAGCGTGACCCCTCCCATGGTGAAGCTGAGAGGCAGAAAAATAAAGAACGAAGTTCTCGAAACAGACAATGCCCTCGGACAGAGGAAGAGATACTGCGCAAACGTGAGCAGGACAGGCTACGCGCACAGAGATACAGGTATGTGTTGGTTCCGATTAACATGCTTGTAACATATTCCCATAGATAATTTATTTTTATACTGTTGTGACTTTGTTTAGGAGACCTACTCTGGGTGTGATTCGTAAAAAATGTAAATACATTTCTACCATTTTTATTGATCATCCATCTGAACTTTTCTGTGCGTGATGGGTTCCCAGTGTTTAATCTCTTCAATTCCATCAACATTATTTTTATTCAGAGAGAAAAAGAAGATGCTAACCCAGCCCCTGGCCAGATCTACACCAAAGCCCAAGACCAGGCAGGCGGCGGAGCAGCATCGTGAAAACTGGCGCAGAGAGAAATGGGAGCAATGCAGTGAATGGTCGGCCCAGAAGTGGCGGCGTCACCGGGAGAAATGTTCAAAGTATTACTTTGAAAAGAAAGGTAAATGTGCATTTCTCATAATTAATTTTCTAATATTTTGAATTATCTCGGAATTTGTTTTCTTTACAGAACTGTTCTTGTGAGAGGCAGATTCTTTATTCAGATTAAGGTTCTGTAAATAATATGGTACTTTTCATGTGAAACCTCCCATTGCCGTCTTCATGCCAACAGTCCAGCACACCTACACCTATTGTGTTTAACTGTTACTTTGACTGTTTTGGTGGTCACTATGGTATTTGTTTCTTCAAAAACATTACCGATGACATGACTTATTGGAAGTGTCAACTACTTACTCAATTCTAGCCTAAGAACCCGTTGTGTTACCACACAACCCGGGAGGCACTCGGGGAACCCCCAGAGGGGCCGAGAGTTGTCTCCCGTTCCTGCCCATCCGGTTCCGAGTCACGTGGTGACTAACCAGTCATGCTACTTAGGCTCACACCATTCGGACGTGTTTGCTCTAGCCTACGGACTTTGAAACTTTTCGACTGGTTCGCCGGTCTTCCGGACTCTTGGCTTCTTCTTGGCTTCTTCTTCGTCGGCCCTACCTGTGCCCTGTGTGGGTCTGTGGTCCCCTCATCGTTAGCTGCTGCCCTCTCCTGCATCTTGGGTTATTGGGCTGCACTGTGAGCTTCGCCCTCGTTCGTGCCGTGGGTGTTATGGACGTTTCTTCCCCCGTTCCCGCTCCGGCGGAAAGGTAAGGTAGCTGGGTTGGCCTTCGGCCGGCTCCCGGCCTGGGCGCCGGTTCGAGCAGGAACGAAGACAGTCTTCATCTTCGCTGTAACTTTGCGCGCCAAAAATCTCCCCTTAGCTTGGCGGGACCCCATTTGCCCGCGCTCACTCACCTTTCAGCTGATTGGTGTGGCAAGATTGGCGCTTAACTGCTGGCTTGTTCCTTGTATGATTTTGCGGGATATGTTATGCATGCATTACTCGCTTAGCTTGGCGGGGCCCCTCGTGCCCATGCCCTGGCGCCATTACGTTGGTAAATGGTGTGTGCCGGACACTTGCTTCATGCCTGTACATGTTATGACATGCTTGACTTTTGTTGTACATAGTGCGTCGTATGCTTGCCTTAGCTTGGCAGGGCCCCACGTGCCTGCAGCCTGTCGCCTTTTCGTTGGTAGATGTTGCTGTGCCAGACGCTGGCTTCATGCCTGTAACTGTCATGACGTGCTTGAGTTTGTTTTTTCAAAATACATTACCGATGGCATTACTATATGGAATACACTCTATAGCCTAGCGATTTCAGCCCAAAGTTGTGTCCCCTACACAACTGGGGAGGAGACACCGGGGATCCAAGTATAGGAGCCCGGTTGGCCAACCCTTACCAACCTATCCCGGCATGCGTGTGGCGAAGTCACCTCAGTTTCACTCTTAGCTCGACCGGTTTGGCTTCAGTGAACTTCGGCCTTGGCTGCGGCCTTGGGTTCGGCTTGTGACTTTACGCGTGGCTTTGTGCCTCGTGGTGTGAGTTCGGAGCTTAAGTGTGTTCCTTCCTGCGGACAGTGTGCAACGAACGCTTTGGCGGCTTCTGTTCGAAGGCTTGCCTCCTGTGTGAGGTTTTTCTGTGGCCCTCGGACGCCCTCGTCGTCTGCCGGCCGTGCTCAGACTGCTCTTCTGACAGGATGTGTGACGTGTGTGCCGACGGGAGTGAGGACCGGTGGTCTCAGATGTGGGATTTCGACAGACGTGTCCTTCCTTCCTGGTCTCGACAGGCTCCCCGGACTTCTCCGCAGGATGGCGTCGCTCCGTCGGCTCCTCGGGCCCCACTTCGCTCCGGCGTCCAGAAACTCCCTCCCCGCTCCGAGTCTTCTCAGCAGGGCAGGCGAGTTTCAGAGTCGTGCTCCCCATGCTTGCGTGGCTTGAGCTCCTTTATTTTGCTCCCCCCCCCCCCCCCCCCCCCCCCCCCCCCTGCTCTGTTTCGGCCGAGCGGGTCGGGCGAGCTGAGCGTTCGTCCACGCCCTCCAGCTCCGTTTCTTCCGGGTGGGCACGGCGTGACTTGCGCTAACGTACAAAAAGAGAAAAGAAGTAGGCATAGAGGCTCTCCCTCATGCTCCGCAGCTTCCATGCTTGACCAGAGGCCTGTAGAGGTTTTACCTACGTTTTCATCCACCCCCCACCCCGTTTCGACCAGGCGGGCCTGGTGTGACTCTTACACGTGTCCCCCACGCTCCGAGGCTTCGGAGTGGGGGTCGCGAGCCCCAATTTTGTCCCCTCCCCGCTCCGCTTTTACTGAGCGGGCTTGGTGTGACACTTTCTGTCCCCCCACCCCCTCCCCGCCCCGATCTTTCCAGGCGGGCCCGGTGCGACTCAGACCTTTGCTCACAGGTGCGGTTTTGTGTGCCCCAATTTGTCCCCTCCCCGCTCCGCTTTTCCTGAGCGGGCTTGGTGTGACACTTTCTGTCCCCCCTCCCCCCCCCCCCCCCCCCCTGCCCTGATCTTTCCAAGCGGGCCCTGTGTGAATCAGGCATTTACTCACAGGTGCGGAATCGCGCGCCCCCAAATTGTCCCCTCCCCGCTCCGCTTTTTCTGAGCGGGCTTGGCGTGACACTTTTCTGTTCCGCCCCTCCCCCCCCCCCCCCCCCCCCCCCCCGCCCCGCCCCGAACTTTCCAGGCGGGCCCGGGGTGACTCGGACATCTACTCACAGGTGTGGATTCGCGGCGAGCAGGTTGGGGGTGCCGGGGTTCCCCTACCGCCTCCCCTCTTAAATTACATTCGGAGCGCGGTCCCGGCTCTCGCGTTCCCCTCGTCGTTCCGCTCGCTGTTCGCTTCTCTAGTAGCCCTCCCTCCCCTCGCACTTCCTCGAGTCGGGGGCTTACAGAGCAATCTTCACCTTGGCCGCAGTCCCTCCTTCCTCGCGACGCTCTGCCGTGCAGGCTTCGCAGGCGGCTCCGCCTATCCTTCGTGCTCACCCGCGCCAGTCGCCTTTGGCAGTCCCGCGCTCTCGGTGCCGGTCGCCCCTCCTTGCGGCTTTGCTTGATAGGCGGACGGTTGACCCTGACATACTAGCCTGCATCCAGCGGATTCGGCTTCAGCCATCTTCTTGCGGGATTCGCCCTCTGGCTCTCCCGCCCGCTTCTCAGCTGGTTCGTCGGCCTCTTCCTCGTTAGGATTTCGGCCCTTCGCTCAGCTCACAGACGGTTCATGCTGGGAAGAGGCCTCCCGTCTGTTCGCCAACTTCCTCCCTCCTGACTTATGTCCACCTTCGCCTCCTCTGTAGAGACAGGCGTCCGCCAGGATTGTTGCGCAGCGGCAGGCTAAGGTCGCAAGTCTCTCCCTCAGCCACACGGTTTCCGGGATCTCGTCGATGCTTTCTCGGCCCGGCTTCGCCAGGACTCTTCGGCGCCGAGGATCTTTTTTCGCAGATACCTCAACCAACCCTTTCGCGGCTTCCGCCTACTGTGACCTTTGGCCGCGTGGTTCGTGCCTTTGGCTTGCACGTATCTCCTCTAGACGGTGAAGAGGCAGCTGCGCTAAGCGCCTCTCAGCATTTCCCTCTTTTTGGTGAGACGTGGCAGACTGTAAGGATCTACCAAAGACCTGTGGCCCCTTTCTGCCTCCGCCCCCGCTGCGTCTCACTTCGCTCGGGCCCGCTGACTTTGCCCCTTCTCCGCCATCGTCGGCAGTTCTTGGGTCTCTGGTCGGCGAGCGGCTGGCCTTCTACAGCGACCATAGGAGATTGCTGTTCCCAGACGACCCCTGGATCATCTCAAAAAGTCGACCTTTCTCAGGCAGTAGCTCTGTGTCGAGGAATCACGTCCTTTCTCGACAATACAGCGACAGGAGTGGTCTCCCGACGCGACTCGCCGGCGTTTTACAACCGCCTCCTTTTCGTCCCTGGTCCAGGGGGGCTTGTGGCCCAGTCTTCGACCTGTCGGCGCTATACAAGTCACCTTTAGGCGCCGCCCTCTCGGATGGAGACGGCCAGTTTCTCCTCTCGTCCGGCTGATGGACTTCGCTATCGGCACCGATCTTCAGACACCTTCTTCACGCGCCGATTCATCCGTCTTCGCGCCGGTACCTACGTTGCCTTGGTGGGATCGTCTACCAGTTCCGAGCCCTCCCCTTCGGCCTCTACATCAGTCCTTGGGTCTTCTGGCGGATCCTCGACTCTGTGATGGCCAGCTTCTGCCAACGGTTGCTGAATCCGTCCCTCACTACCTGGATGACTTGCTGCTGCGCAACCTAGTCGCCGCGACTCTCAAAGAGGACAGAGGCGCCCAGCGTTCTCTCCTTCGCCGCCTCAGGTTTTTAGTCAACCCGGGCAAATCCGATCTCACCCTTTCGCGCCGTTACTGCACGTAGGGACGGTATTCCTGACCGCCTTCAACCTGTTCCGCCTGCCCTTGGCTCGGCGGCAAAAGATCGCCGAATTCGCTCGGCGGTTGGAGTTAGGGGTCTCCTTCAAGGCCAGTGTCTGGCTTCAGCTTTTGGGACTGCTCGGCGCGGCAGCAGACACGTTCTCCTTCGGCCGGCGCTAAAGGAAACAAAGTGAGAAGGCTCGCCGCGACAGCTACACCTCCTCCTACCCTGGCGCCCCTTCTTGGCGCCCTGACGGATCTGGTTCTGCTTACCCCGCCTTCCCGCCCCCCACCTCGGAGGTGGGCGGATCGCGTGGTTGGCGGCGGGCGTGCCCCTGTGCTCCCCTCCGCCCCGGTGGTCTCTCTACACCGACGCAAACCAGCCCGGCTGGGGCGCACAACTGTTACCGGACTTTTCCTCGGACCTGTGGCCTTAGGACTTCGCAGACAGTCACATCAACTGGGAGTTATAGCAGTTGGGATGGCCCTCAACGCCTGGCCAGAGACTCTGACCAACCAGGGGGTCCTCATCTACCAGACAACTCGACAGTGGCGACCTTTTTACAGAACCAAGGGGCACTCGTTCGCCCTCCCGGTGCATCCTCCTTACCTTTCCTTCTCTGGTGCAAGGACCTGGGCATTGCTCTTCGAGCCCGCCACTTCCCGGAGTGGCCCCTGTGCCCAGACATCCTTCGCCTGATCTGCTCGCGATGGGAGACGCCGCTAGTCGACCTGTTTCCCGCCAGATGGAACATCCAGCCCCCGCTGTTTGCCTCTCTAGTTCTGGATCCTCTCACCTGGATGGTAGACATGCTCTCCTTCCTTGGGACAGACTGATATTGTTGCCTACCCCCCATCGGGTCTGGTGCCGAAGATCCTGTGGAAACTTCTGGATTGCCCCGCAGTTCTCTTCCTGGTTACCCCCTTCAATTGGACCAAGAGCTGGACCACGGATCGGCTTGCTCTAGCTACGGACCCGCCTCCCGTGCCCGGAGCGCCTCCTTCCTTACGCCTGGACGTTGTCCAGCAAGCCCTCGCCGCTAGAGGTTCTTGGACGCGGCGATGGCAGCAGCCCGCAGGCTGTCTATCAGGAATGTGTGCGAAGGCAAGTGGAGGGTCTTCCAGTCGTGGTGCGCCGCCTGTGGCTCCCGCCCCCACGAGTCTCACCACCCCCTTCTGGCGGAATTCCTCATTTGGCTCTTGACGACCAAGGGTTAGCGCCTATTACCGCCAAGGGTTTCCTCGCCATGATCGCACACACTTACCGCCACCTGGTCCTTCGGATCCGGCCCTGGCAAAGACCTTCGGACCTATTGGCTCCTTTGAACTCAGATGTCCTGTCTCCTGTTCCCTCTTACCTCGGTGGGACCTCACCTGGGCACTGATGTGGCTAAATACGGACCGCTTCGAACCCCTGCCCTTGGCACGGTGCACCGTCCTGACCCGGAAACGTGTTCCTCCTGGCGCTCGCCGCAGCTTCCGCGTGAGTGAGCTTCATGCGCACTTGGTACGCCCCGCATTTGGCAGTTCGAGCCTTTGGATCAGTGCAGCTTCTCACCGACCCGTCCTTCAGGCCAAGAGCCGGCCTCCCTCAGCGGCACCCCAGACGTTGACCGTACGTCCGTTCAGAGGGACGACCGACCCCACGGGTCGCGTCAACAGGACCCAGTCCGGGCACTGCAGTTAGTCCGGGCACTGCAGTTCCTGCGTCGCTCACAGCCACACCGTCTAAGGTGTACCCGCCTCTTCCTTCCACCTTCTTCAGGCTGGCCGGGTTTCTCGCCCTGGCTGCGGTGGGTGGCTCCTTGGCCTACCGAGACCTCTCCCCATTCGGGGACAGACGGTTACAGATCCGGGCGCATGAAGTACGAGCAGTTGCCCCCAGAGTGGTCTTTGACCGCTACTGCTCGGTTAAAGACTTTGGGACGGCGTTAGGAGGGTGTGCAGTCTCCACCTTCGCCCACTCCTAACTCCACGACCTATCCGGCCAGCGTGATTCCCTGGCCAGGGTGGGCGACTCCTCCGTGGCCCAGCACTCCCTCCGCGCGCCTCAGGCGCCATAGGCACTTCTTAACTGAAATCGTCGGGAGTGCTCTTTGTGGGCTGGCGGAGGGTGTTAGGTACAGGGGGTTGGGTGTCGGCACCCTCCTCCTCTTTGCTATTCTTCCATATAGTAATGCCATCGGTAATGTATTTTGAAAAAACAAATGATTTTTTTTTCTAAAATGTATTTTTTGGAAAAATACTTACCGATGGCATTACTCGGATGGCCCTCCCACCTGCCCCGCTTGCCTCCTTGGCTAAGTGCTTTTGGCTAAGTGTGAAACTGAGGTGAGTTCGCCATACGCATGCCGGGATAGGTTGGTAAGGGGAGGCCACCCGGGCTCCTATACTTGGATCCCCGGTGTCTCATCCCCACTTGTGTAGAGGACACAACTTTGGGCTGAAATCACTAGGCAATAGAGTGTATTCCATATAGTAATGCCATCGGTAAGTATTTTTCAAAAAAATACATTTTAGAAAAAAAAATTCATTTTTGTTGTACATGATACCTCATATGCTCGCCTTAGCTTGGCGGGGCCCCACGTGCCCGCGCCCATTGACTTTACGGAGATAGATATTGCAGGCCCTGACGCTTGCTGACAGGCTTGTACCTCGCTGTTGTGCTTTGTGTTGCGAAGGCTCCCCTTACCAGACCCCACCCGGGTCTGCCCTGGGGGACTTGGGTGGGGTTAGGTACTTTTTAGTTCCCAGGGTCACCCTGGTCAGCCCCACCGGGTGGGTTTTTCTCTCTATTCTGGGGCATGTGTTTCTGTCTACCCGAGGTCCATTCACCTGTATTTGCCTTTTTAAAACTCTCCCTACTGTCTGCACTGCCTGTAGCTCTTGATATTGGATGTGTGTTGCTAAATGGTCTTAGCTTTATTTAGCCCCATGTGTTAGGTTTATTTAACGTATTGGACCGGCTGGCGACATACATTCAATGTTCTGTTTAGTGTTTTTTTTCACAAGCAGTGCAGGCACGTCCTGAGAAAGCCTTGTTGCTGTCGGGACGTTAAGCAATGTACAATCAATCAATCAATCCCCTTACCAGGGCGGGGTCCCACAGACCCTCGCCCGCGTGCCTTCAAGTCTGTTATATGTTGCAGTGGCCTGTTGATGACCTGCACGCTATGCGGAGGTTTCCAGTGGCCGTCAGATAACCACAAGGTCTGTCTCCCCTGCGCCGGATGCGCCTCCGACCACGCTTGCGACACCTGCTCCACCTGGCCTGAGCTGCGCTGGTCGCAGTTAAGGAGTTTCTACAGACACGAGCGACCGGCACCTGTGTGTGTTCCGAAACCAGTCAAGGCACCATCCCCCATGCCCTGCGCACTGACCACACGAGACCGCACCAACCTTATGGAAAAGACGCCACACCGGACGCAGGAGCCTAGCGCTCGGAGCGGGACTGCGTTTAACGCGATCGCTTCGAGGAGGGAGCGCGCCTGGACAAAGCCTTCTGACGGGCCTCACTGAGCCCGGATTGGAGAGACGCACCACGCGCCGTCCCATGTCCGCTGTCGGTCCCCTCTCGTCTCCAAGAAAGCCCGCTGACTCTTACGGAGTCACCTCGCCGGCAGAGAGCCTGCCTCATTGAGCCCGGCTCGGAGAGACATTTACCCATGCGTCCGAGGACTTCGGGCAGTTCTGAGCCCTCATGCCACTCCAGATCTACCAGACGCTCTCGCTCCTCTGTTAGCGAGCATAGGAAGGACCACGCTTCGCGCCATTCAAGGGAACCTGGCCCCCACCGCTCTTCGGTGTCGTCGCGCTCGTCCATGTCCTTTCCTCGACCGGACTCCCGTTTGTCCTGTCCCTCCTCCCCTCACCCGGCCCGCCTCCCACCTCCTCAGCTTCGTCCGCACCGTTCGCGTAGTCGCAGTCGCTCCCCTCACTCCGGACGCCCTGCCTGTGGCTCGGCGTCCCCCCTCTCTGGTCGCCGTCGTTTGGATGTCGTCGCCCGTAGACCCCGGTGGCCATGCCGGACCCCCTCCCCCCGGCCTTGGGAGGACAAGACCCTGAGCCTTCTCGCTGAGGACTCCGTTTCCGCGCTTCTCGGAGGACTTAGCCGCTCGCCTTCGCCTCGCTCTACTTCTTCTGGCTCCTCAGTTTCTCGCAAGCTGGCCCCGTCATGTACAGACACCTTGCTTGCCCTGGACGAAGTTGCTCGTCTCATCGCCGCCACGCTTCCCGTGGTTGACTGCCCTCCGTCGTCCCCGCTCAAGAGGAAGATTTCTGCGTTTGTGGACGCTGGAAGACGGGTGAAGAGGTTCAAGTCCCTGCCGCAGCCTCCCGGCTTTCGCGAGCTCCGTGACGCCTTCTCAGCGCACCTCCTGTCAGGTTCCCGGGACTCCGAATTCTTTACCTATCATAGGTGGCCTGCCGTACTCGACATTGCCTTTCCTCAGGACTGGTACTCGGGACATTCCCAGGCGTTCTACTGCCTGCTGCCTGCTGTGGATCCACTGGCCGTGGTGCTTGCTGGAGGTGCCGCTCTGCTAAAATGCTCCCTTCCCCGCGGTTTGGACAAGACGGCCTCGCTCGTCTGTAACACCTTAGCCTGCGCGGGATTCATGGAACTGCTGACCCAAGCTTTCATCCGTCGCATCGAGGACTCCTGGCATCCCTCCTTGACGCCCCTCCTCGGAGACCTACTCGCTCTTACAGAAGCGGCCAACCGGGCAGCGTATCACTCGTCAGTCAACGCTATGGCTGCCGCCTCCAACTGTGACCTGTTACATCGGGATGCCGTGTTGCTGGCCTGCCGCGGGATGCCCCCGATCTGAGGACTCAGTTGCGCCGTGCTCCCCTGGGTGGTCCTCTGCTCTTTGGCGAGACCTGGCAGACCGTGAAGGATTCTAGCTCGGACTGTTGACCTTGCAAGACAGCCCCACAGCGCTTTCAGGCCGTCGTCAAGGCCGTGGGTCGCGCCCTGCGGACCTCCAGACCCGTCGCGTCGTCCGCCTCCGCGGGCCCCTCGCCGCCACCCCGCTTTTGGACGCCCCGGACTGGTTAGCGCCCCTGCCCCCACTTGGCCCCGTCCTGCCCGTCGCCCAGGGCGCGGGCGGCCACCTGACTTTGCCCCGCTTCTGCCTCCGCTGACCGCACCCAAGTCTCCAGTCGGCGGGAGGCTCGCACTGTGCAGCGAGGAGTGGCGCTCGCTGTTCCCAGATGACCCCTGGATTTTGGAGACCGTTACCGAGGGCCTTTGGATTGCCTTTCGCTCCCCGCCTCCGCTTCGTTGCTCTCCGTTGTGGACCGAGATCCATCAGACGAGCTCAAGGCCTGCTCTCTTCACGGAGAAGTCGCCGATTTCTTGCTAAAGGCCGCCACAGAGGTTGTGCTACGCCTGGACTCCCCAGCCTTTTACAGCCGCCTCTTCGTGGTGCCCAAACCAGGCAGCAAGTGGTGACCTGTCATCGACCTCTCAGCGTTGAACGCGTTCATCTCTGCCATTCGCATGGAGACTGCCCGGGCCCTCAGAGCTTCCGTACAGCCCATGGACTACGCGATCAGTCTGGACTTATCCGACGCTTATCTCCATGTTCCCATGCACCCGGCCTCCAGGAGCTATCTTCGCTTCGCCTGTGACGGAGTAGTTTACCAGCTTCGGGCGCTCCCGTTCGGTCTCAACCTCAGCCCATGGGTCTTTACCCGCATCATGGACGCAGTGGTGGCCAAGGCACGGCAGTCGTCTTCCAGCCGGACGTCGAACTACCTGGACGATCTCCTCCTGCGCAACCAAGTAGAAGCCCACCTGAAATCGGACAGGGTTGCGCTGATACGGCTGTTGTCGTGGTTGGGGTTCCTAGTCAATGCAGGCAAGTCGGACCTCACTCCTTCGCGGATCCTGAAGTTGGCCGCCCTAGCCGGCCAGGTAGCCCAGCAGGATGCATCCTCCACCAGAGTCTGGCTTCAGCTCCTTGGTTTGATCAATGCGGCGGCGGATCTACTCCCCTTTGGTCGTCTCTACGCCCGGCCACTACAGCTGCACCTCCTGCTTTTCTGGCATCCCTACTCAGGCGATCTGACTGCTATGGTACCCGTGTCCCCGTTGATTCGCCCCCACCTCCTGCGTTGGACGGACACGTCGTGGCTTGCTTCTGGAGTCCCCCTGACCGCTCCGCCTCCTCAACTCTCCCTGTGTGTCGATGCAAGTCTGGCTGGTTGGGGAGCCCACCTGCTACCGCGCTTCCTCACGACGTCCGGCCCCTGGCCTCCGGAGTTCGCGGACAAGCACATCAACTGGTTGGAGCTTCAAACAGTCTGGCAAGCCCTCATCGCGTGGGAGGAACAACTCAGTCACCAGGAACTGCTCGTCCTCTCCGACAATGCGACAGTGGTGCCGTACATCCAGAAACAGGGCGGGACGCGCTCACCCGACCTGTGCATGCTCCTCTACTGTCTGACGCGCTGGTGCGAGGACCGCAACATTTCCCTCCGTGCTCGACACATCCCCGGCTGCCTGAATGTCTTGGCCGACTCACTCTCCCGACGCGGCCAGTTGCTACACACAGAGTGGACCTTACACCGGGACATCTTAAGGATGATCTGCGCGCAATGGGAGACGCCAATGGTTGACCTGTTCGCCACGAGGTGGAATCACCAGCTTCCCCTATTTGTCTCCCCGATCCCATACCCTCTGGCCTGGGCAGTCGACGCACTGTCCATCCCGTGGGATGGACTCATCGCGTACGCGTACCCCCGACAGTCCTCGTCCCCAAAGTCCTCAAGCTTCGGGGATGCAATGCGGTCATCCTACTGGTCGCCCCGTTCTCTTGGAACTGGTCCTGGACCACCGACCTTCTCAGCCTCGCCACGGACCCCCCACTGCTGCTTCCTGCACCCCGCACGATGCTCAAGCAACCACGACAATCGCTGTTCCACCCGTGCCTGGAGTGCCTATTCCTTCACGCTTGGAGGTTGTGCGGCAAGCCCTCGCCGCTAGAGGCTTCTTGAGTGCAGCGGTGGAAGCTATCGCTACAGCCCGCAAACCCTCGACACGACGCGTCTACGAGGGAAAATGGTGAGTACTGTGCTCCTGGTGTGACGACCATCGCCTCGCCCCCACCGAACTAACTAACCCCCAGCTCGCGGACTTCTTCCTCTGGCTCTTCGGAGACCAAGGATTGGCCCCGATAACCATCAGGGGGTACTTGTCCATGATTGCCGACACCTACCGGCACCTCGGCCACCCGGACCCCGGCGCCTGTAAAGACATCTCCGACCTTATGACTCGCTTCGGCCTGCAGCGTCCAGTGCCCCGTTCGCTCATTCCTCACTGGGACCTACCCTGGGTACCGACTTGGCTGAATTCTGCCTGATTCGAACCGCTGCCTTTGGCCCGCTTTGCGGATGTGATTCGTAAGACATGCTTCCTGTTGGCACTTGCCACGGCGGCCCGAGTTAGCGAGCTACACACGCTGTCAGCGCCCCCTGCCTGCCTGCAGTTTCAAGCGGATGGTTTCGTACAGCTGCTTACGCACCCTGCCTTTATTGCCAAGACCAGGTCTCCTTTGACCGCGCCACAGGTGATCACCTTACGGCCACTGAGAGGGACGAACTTCCCCCAGGAGACCAGGCAACAAGATCCTGTGCGAGCCCTACGCGTGTACCTACGCCGAACCAAAGCCGTCCGGAGAGGACGCTCGCGCCTATTTCTGCCGTTAAAGCCTGGCAGAACTGACATAACAGTCCAGACGATCTCTTCCTGGCTATGCTGGGACATACGGTCCGCCTACCTGGACCTCTCCCCGCAGGGAGCGAAGAGGCTAAAGATACGTGCACACGAGGTACGCGCCATGGCTACGAGTGTCGCGTTCGACCGGAACTGTGCTGTCAAAGACATCGTGGCTGCCGTGGGCTGGCGGGCAGAATCAACCTTCGCCCTCTTCTATCTCCAGGATCTGGCAGGCCAGCGAGACAACCTCGCTCTGGTGGGGGACATCACTGCGGCACAACACTCCCTCCCGGCGCCGTAGGTACGCACCTAGCTAGGATTTTCGGGAGTTTGCAGCAGGGAGGATGGCTCTAATTGGCCCTATGGGGGTGGTTGGGCGCGGCACCCTCCTCCTTATCGCAATTCTTCCAATAAGTCTTGTCATCGGTAATGTTTTTGAAGAAACAAATTCATTTTTCTCTAAACGGTATTTTTTCGAAAAATACTTTCCGATGACATGACTCGGAGGACCCTCCCACCTGCCCCGCTTGCCGCTGGTGAGCTAAGTATCCTGACTGGTTAGTCACCACGTGACTCTGAACCAGATGGGCAGGGATGGGAGACAACTCTCGGCCCCTCTGGGGGTTCCCCGAGTGCCTCCCGGGTTGTGTGGTAACACAACAGGTTCTTAGGCTAGAATTGAGTAAGTAGTAGACACTTCCAATAAGTCATGTCATCGGTGAGTATTTTTCGAAAAAATACCTTTTAGAGAAAAATGAATATTTTTGTCGGACACTGTACTTATTAACTGTATCCCAGGTACATTTTCCATTTTAAACTTCAAATCTTGCTTCCTATGAGAATGTTGCCATACAGCTAGCGGTTTCCAGTTATCGTGCTCGATTCTCATGGGAATCAAGACTTGAACACTTTAACATGGACAATGTACCTGAGGTACATTGAAAAAAAAAACATATTATAGTGACCATTTAGTAAATTTTGTGATTGTATCTTTTATTCTTTTCCCAGAATGCACTCAGACTCATCCCCAGCCAGAAACAAGCCCTCCGCAATCTGAGACAACCCCGCCACAGGTCAGCCCATCACAGCTTTTGATGTCACCATCCCCTAACAAAGTGAAGATGGCTGTCTACACGCTTGGAAGGAAACAGAGCAAGAGTGCTCTTTTTCAGAGCCCAATTCTTCGAAATGCTGTGTTTGGTGAACCATTTCCAACGAAGGACTGTCAGAAGTACAGGCGCAGGAAGCTGCATGCAGGCACGCAAGCGGCAGTCAACTTTCTGGAGGATATTGCTGTCAACATCCCTGGCAAGAAGACTGTGTGCAAGAAAACACTAAGACAGAAAAAAGTCTTGCCGAAAAATCTAAAGAGACTCCACAGAGATTTTCAAAAACAAAATCCAGAAATCACTGTCTCTGAGGAGCTTTTACCGCCACATGCCTGCGAACCTGCTGACCTCACGCAGGCAAGCCTACCGGCAGTGCCTGTGTGAAATCTGCAGTAATGTTGACTTAAAATTGGAGGCAGTGAACAGCTCTCTCATGTTGATGGCCGTGATGTTCTGTCGGAAATGTCTGTCTGTACAGATCCCAGTCTTTCATGTTACAACAGAGATTATGACCTTTGTGGCACAGATAAGGTCGGGCAGCAGTTGGAGAGCCAATTGCAAGGAAGATTGGAGGAGGAGGTGTCGTGGAAGAGCTGGGATCTTGTACAGACAGACAAGTCCAAGAACAAGCGGTGTGACCTTGTACAGCATGTAGGTACTGTGACAGATCTCTTAGATGAGCTAAAGAAAGAGCTCATTCCATTTTCTAAGCACCTTTTTGTCTTCAGGTGGCAATTTTCGCAATTGAAGACACTGCAGGTGAACTTGCCGACAACCTGGGCCATAGCAACATGAAACTTTGCTGAGAATTTCCTATGTAAGCATCAGGATGAGGTCCAGTCTGCACATTGGGGTTACAATCAAGTGACTGTACACCCTGTTGTATTGCAATATCAGTGTGCAGACTGCCCAGAGCAGGGGACAGATTATCTGGTCTACCTGTCCGATGACCTCAATCATGATGCGCACATGGTGAAGAGCATTCTCAACCGCACTGTCGCATATCTGCAGCAGACCATGGGGTCTTTAGACAAGATCGTAATTGTTTCTGACGGTTGTGCTGCACAGTACAAATCAAAACTTCCATTCTACCACTTGTCAAACTTGTCAGCAGGCATAAAGGTAGAATGATGCCACTTTGGCTCAAGACATGGCAAGAGCTTGTGTGATGCATGTGGCGGCGTTGTAAAGAGAGTCATTGACGATGATATGGCAGTGGGGAGGCAAGAGTTCAGTGTGCTGCAGACATGCATGAACAGTGCTCCGAGATGTACTCTCTGCCCCCACCAGATGTGCCAAGCAGCTCATGCATACATACAAAGCGATCGTTCCATCTGGTCAAGACAGAAGTTATTGACCGTGGACGAAAATCCTCAACTCTTGCCACTGTTCCTGGAACGTGCCAAATTCACAGCATCAAGAGTCTTGGTCGAAACATCTTGGCCACATGCCGTCTGTCATGCTTTTGCACATCATGCATTGAAGACAATCCAGAGATGTGTGAAAATGAAAAGTTTGTCGACAAGTGGGACATCATTAAACTAAAACTGCAGGACAGTGATGATGATGACACGCATTCACCACCTGTCAGGTCTTTAATTCATCTTGACCGACTACCTTCCCAAAAGGATTTTTTCCAGCAGCTGTCACAAGACATGGAGGGTTGTACAACTTATAAACAGCTGGAAGAGGTTGTGACCACCCAACAGAACATATCATCGTTTCCCCTGCCATCAGAATATCCACGCACAGCTGTTGATGTGCATGGCACTATCGACAAGGAAGCCTTAAGTTTGCGCCCAGGCAACGCCCTGCCTAATCTGTACCCGCTGAAAACAGAAGCAGAAGGTAACTGTCTTCCACGAGCAGTGTCCACCTTAGTGTACGGCCACCAAGAAAATTTCAAAGAACTTAGGTGCCGAATAGTGGCCGAACACATCAACAACAAAGAAACTTACTTGGCAGGAACCGGGATGGCCAATACCATCGATGACTGTCTCCATGTTGCTGCCATGCAAGTAGTTGTTGCTGATAGTGATGGTTCAGGGAGACATTCTGCAGAAGAGGTATCGCATAGCGACATCAAAAATGCCTTTGAAAAAGAAGTCCTGGCCATTGCAAAGGACAAAGAGCATATGGGGCTCTGGCAGTTGATGGCAGTTGCACACATCGTGAGCAGACCAGTCGTGTCAGTGTGTCCAGAACTTGGCTGGGACATTATTCAAGCCCTGAATACCCGAACCCTGCGGCCAGCCCTTTGCCAGAATGACCAGCCACTATACTTGATTTGGTCAAGTAACCGAACAGACAGCATCTCTGAAAACAACTGGACCAGCAATCACTTTGTTCCGATGATGCCAATTGTCGATCCAGTTCATCAGTCAGTGTTGAAGAAGATGTTCTGAATGAAGCATTTCTTGAAGGTCCTGTATCAGTGAATGACTTCTTTACCATTGACTGGAAAGGCCAGGAGTTTGTAGCACAAGTGTTGGAGCTGGATGGCAACATGATCAAAGTCAGATTTTTGCGTGAGAAGCCGGATATAGGGTACTACTATCCACCAACAGAGGACCTGTCTTGGGAGGACATTGGCAATTTAAAGAGAAAAATCTCTTGAGATGGACCTTACAAGAAATACTCACCGTTGTCAGTTCTCAGTTCTTTCGATGTACTAGTTGAGCTCCTATGTCATATGACTAAAACTGGCAGCAACAGAGCTCTGTCATCTTCAACTTGTGTAACGTGTTCATTTTGTTGTATTGTGGCATGGGGTATATAGTCAGCTTATGGTCAGCACTTCATAAATTACATGTTATCCTACTCACTTTTGTGAACATTTTTTGTCTTTTACAGAGATTCACTTTTATTGTCAAAAGCTAAAAGATCTCATCATAGGTGAATGTATAAATCATGCAATGGGCTAATTATTTTTCAGCTATGCCTAGGAAACGGTGCTGAGAAATGAAAATTGTGGGTTTTTTGTCAGCGACTGCGTTTAATTAACTCATTCTTTATGGTGTTCATTAATTTACAGTGTACACTATATGAGCGTCGTTTTTGTGAAATTAGTTTATGTGGCAACATTCTTTGGTTATAGGATGGTATGCTTACAAAGAGTGGTTAGAAATGAGTTTTTGTGATTGCATATTTACATGAGTAAGACTAAGTGTGTTGAATAATATTCTACATGTACGCCAAGATTTTATCATGTATAAGGCACAGATGATATGTCAAATTATGTTCTTGTCTTCATTTATGAAATTTTATGTTTGAGAACCAGTAGTTGGAAAAGAAAATATAGTTTCATGTGGTTGTGAGTAGAAAAATGCTTTGGTGGTCTTTTTTCATGTCCTCGCAGATTTCATCACATACGACATGCTTTTTGCATAAAGGCCCCGCTACACATGCCCGGTTTTGAGGCCGATTCCCGATCAGTTTCAAATCGGTAGGTGATCGGGCCGGACTAAAAAAACGTGTGCACTGTCACACATTTCCCGACTTGTTAAGCCGACCGGTTTGAACCGAAGATCAAAGTCGTACCTGTTCTGCAAAATGGCTGCTAGTTTTGACAGTGATGATGATGTGCTTGCATTATCAGCAGTTTTGCATCATATTCGGGAAGAGGCGTGCGAAACATCAGCAACAGCGGTGGTACTGATCACAACAGGCTGTTCCGCCATTTGCAAACTGAAACGACATGCTTTGCGAGACGCTCTCTGATTGGTTGAAGCTTACAACCGGGGCCGATTCGGATCGGAAAAATAGAGCAGGTTCTAGACACCCGATTCCCAACCGATTGGGACCGGATCGGATAATTGACGTCATCCGATCGCAATCGGATCGGAATCGGCTTCAAAATCGGGGCACAACCGGCACGTGTGGAGGGGCCTTAAGACCAGTATATATGCCAATAATACCTTAAATATGGACTGTAATGCTAAGAAATAAGCCTTTCAATTTGATTTAAAAAAAAAACAAGTGCTTTTGAGGTAAGAAAGAGTTTAAATGTTGTTGTTTCTCATGTCCTCATATTTCGTCACGTTCAACATACGCATTTTGTAAAAAACACTGTCACCACTGATACCAATAAAATTTCATACACAGTTTGGCTGGTAAACATTGTTTTGAAATAAAAAGTTGTGTTTCTTCATTAACTGTGTATTTGTTCTTTCTCTGTTGTATTTGTTTGTATCCAGTATATGTCGTATGTGACACAGGACATGAAACTTTACTAAATTTTCAGTGCTTAATTTATAACATTCTTGAAGATTTAAATTTTTCTGATGTATTTTAGCATGTTTATATAAAACAACATTTAAAAGTTGCTAATGAATATGTAAATTGAGACGGATTTTAAAGAAAGTCATGGCCTGTGTCACGTTCAACTACTTCCACTTGACCACCATTTTTGTCATGCATGCGGAACACCTGCAACTCAACTATCTTTTTATGTATGGTTTTAGATAGTGCAAACACTATAGTTTCAAGGGAGCATAACCAAATATACCAAAAATAAATCTTAATTTTGCACAATGTGAGGCCCACCTTCTGTCACTGGCTCATATATAAAGAGAGAGAGAATATGAGTGAATTTGGACAATTTTTTGGACTCCATAATTTTTACAATTTTTGCTAACAAACTTCGTAATGATCACGCGCCCATATTTTCAGAAATCCCTCTATTCTGGGGCATGTGTTTCTGTCTACCCTTTGTCCATTCACCTGTATTTGCCTTTTTAAAACTCTCCCTACTGTCTGCACTGCCTGTAGCTCTTGATGTTGGATGTGTGTTGCTAAATGGTCTTAGCTTTATTTAGGCCTCATGTGTTAGGTTTATTTAATGTATTTGACCGGCTGGTGACATACATTCAATGTTCTGTTTAGTTTTTTTTTTTCACAAGCAGTGCAGGCACGTCCTGAGAAAGCCTTGTTGCTGTCGGGACGTTAAGCAATGTACAATCAATCAATCAATCAGAAATGTTAGTATTAAAACAGCGCCCCGGCAAGCTTGCCTAACATACCGGCCGCTACTGAACACACCACTGCAGACACTTTTATGCAGCAATGAACACGCCACTAAACTCAACTAGTGGCTAACACTGTGCTGTGACACGTCGGCTGGCGCGGCTGCTGACGTCACAGTATCGCTAGGAGCAAATAGTAAACACACAACCCGGTCGAATATTCATTTCACTTGTGAATCTCTATGAGACGGGTGTGTTTTCAGTTATGGAAAAACTAGCAGACTTAGTGTTGCCGCTAAATCTTGTAAAATACGTTGAGATGGTAAGTGTCTGTTTAAATTTGCGGTATACTGTTAGATCGTTACGGTCATTCTCTAGTGTAATTTGCTCGAGTCAACTCTGACGTGCATTACAAATACTTAGTGACTATACAGGACATTGATGGGTAGTTTGACGGTAGTTTGTCTGTTAAAATTTGTGATATTTAGTAACAAGAAAAGGCCTCGCAGTTAGCCTTCAGTGCGCCAAGTGCATAACGACCGGCTTATTTGCGTTCTAGGTTTAGACCACAACTGTGAGAGAGGCCGGTGTTTTACAGTTTCTTGGTGGTGGTACCGTATGCAATATGGACAGGTTCGTCACTGTGTTTAATTTAGCTATGCAGTGTCGCGTTAGACAAGCCTTCAATTTTGTAGAGTCACTCAGTGTCAGCGTGCTATTACGAAGTTAGCGCAGCCTAATGTGATTTGCTTACACTAACATTGAGCTACCTTAAAACCAGTGGCCAGCTACAGGTTATTACAGGATACCGAACAAAAAAGCACGTCGGCCTCTATTCATAGTTATGGTTAAATATTCTCCATCGCAATTGTGTGGATTTAGTCTGACTAAGCTGTGTTGCGCCGAGGCCGCTATTGATCTCGCTGTGCAGTAAAGACAGAGTCTTTTCAAATAGAGCCATTTGCTATCACTTCCGTGCCGTGGACACCTAAGAAATGAGAGACAGAAAGCAGAGTTAAAATGTGTCTTAACACAAAGTCTTAGTCTTCTGTTTACACCACGCGGTTTCTAACGTAAACAAATGACGTAGAGCCTTAGAAACGCGTGCCCCACTTGGGGACCGGTATCCAATGTAAACAAATGACGTAGAGCCTTAACAACAGGACTAAGTGCGCAGTGTCAATTTGTGTACACAGCCGCTGTGTATCACGTGTCATACAATGGTGTGGCGAAGTGTTCTGCGGACGAGTCTACAATATTCATGCATGCTGAATAAAGACTTTGTGTCTGTCTGTCTGTGTGTGTGCATGTGTGTGAGTATGTACGTGTATGTCTGTCTGTCTGTGTGAGTGCATGTGTCTGTGTGTGTGCATGTCTTTGTGTTTGTATGTGTATGTATCTGTGTGTCCGTGTTTGCGTGCATGTATGTGTGTATGCGTATGTATGTATGTGTGTATGCGTGTATGTATGTATGTGTGTTTGTCTGTGTGAGTGCATGTGTGTATGCGTGTCCATGTATGAGTGCATGTGTGTGTATGCCTGTATGTGTGTATGCGTGTGCATGCGCGTATGTGTGTGTGTATGCGTGTTTGTCTGTGCATGTGTGTGTGTGTATGCGTGTTTGTCTGTCTGTGTGTGTGTGTGTGTTTTTGCGTATATGTGTGTATGTATGTGTATATATATATGGATCAGTGTTAGAGATATAAGAAAGGATATTTCATGATCATTTTTACCATTGTCTCTGTGTCAATACCCCAAAACACACAATTATTTTAATAATAATAATAACCACATACACAAAAAAAACCCCCAAAAAACCCATTGACATAAGCACTTGATAACAATTTTTTTTAAAGTTACCTACAGATACTTGATAACAAATTTCCAATATCACCTACTAATGCCAAATAACTTTACAGGTAACTTTTTAAGTTCTTATAAATTAGTTGGCACAAGAACAAGAAGTGTCTTAAAATAAAAATTTATAAGAACCTAAACATAACAAATTGTAAGTTCTTGACTTTCTTTGCGAAGTGTAATTAAAAAATAATAAACGATTACCAAATCTGATCTTTATTTGCTTAAAAGAAGTCCTTGAAGTTTTTCCGTGGTTTCCTGAACTCCGATCTGTTTTCCCATCTCTAAAAAACTGGCCTTTAGTTCTTCAACATTTACGGGAGATTGACTCCGCATCTTATTCTGAATTTCAGACTACTGTTTCTTGCAATTGTTCAAATCATCCTGCACTCTCTTAAATTCAATATTGTCAATAAATCCCCACCCGGGTCTGCCCTGGGGGACTTGGGTGGGGTTAGGTATTTTTTAGTTCCCAGGGTCACCCTGGTCAGCCCCACAGGGTGGGTTTTTCTCTCTATTCTGGGGCATGTGTTTCTGTCTACCCGAGGTCCATTCATCTGTATTTGCCTTTTTAAAACTCTCCCTACTGTCTGCACTGCCTGTAGCTCTTGATGTTGGATGTGTGTTGCTAAATGGTCTTAGCTTTATTTATGCCCCATGTTGTAGGTTTATTTAATGTATTTGACCGGCTGGCGACATACATTCAATTTTCTGTTTAGTTTTTTTTTCACAAGCAGTGCAGGCACGTCCTGAGAAAGCCTTGTTGCTGTCGGGACGTTAAGCAATGTACAATCATCATCATCATCATTGTCAATAAAATTATCGTCCAAAGCTTTACTGATAATAAGTTTCATACTGCTCAACTTTGCATTAGCAAGAGTACTCAATGCTTCATGTTTTTGTAATTTTGTTTGAAATCTTTTGTTTAAGGCTTCCAAACCAAAGCAAGCCAGGCATGTAGCAACGCTAACACCCTCAATTGCAATTCCAATTAAACTTCCAGTTCCTGTGGCAAACAAAACAATACCTCCTACAGAACATCCAGCTGAAACAGCACCAACAGCCATATATGTGTTTTGAACAGAATTAAAAACTGTTTTATACCGTCTTTTACACCTGGAGTATCTCACCTCTTCACTTTCCAAATATTTCAATGCATCTGTAATATTTATTAATCAGAATGCTTCTGCCTGTAATGTTTTATCTGATGCAATTGGCACATGCGGATCAGTCGTTACAAGTGTCACAGTATCAGTCGTCGGTAGTTGTGGATACAAGTTTACCATTTTTTTAATTCACAAATATTTTTTATTTAATCAGTGATTACATTTTGCAACTCGTCAAAAGTATACAATTTGCTAGTGTAATAAAACGAAACAAGATCAATGTGTTCTAGTTTTATCAAACTTAGAAAAAGAAAAGTTATTTTGTCGACCAATATCTTGACAGCTGGAATACTGCTTGAAACCTCAATATTATTATCACTTTTTCTAATAGCAATAAAAACCTTTGTTGCCTCTGTCAATGTTTCATCCCACGTTAGTTTTATTCCCTGTGCTATATCTACCTCTTTCGCAGAAGTTACAGATCTCATGATAATTTCAAATACTATTGTCGCTTCCTTTACGATGGGAAAGTTTGCTGGTGCAAACACGACCTTTGCATCTGATCTGCCCTTTCTATGCGTAAGAAGATAGCGTCTTTTTTCGTACTCCTGTACTTTCAGTTTATCTCTGCTATAATTGTCTTGTGTAAAACTTGGAACAAGGCTTACAATCAAAGGTCCAGAGTTAACAACTTTCCTAAACACTAAGGCACCTTCGTCATCAGTGTATACATAAGGACTAATAAATTCCAACTTTATGTCCCAGTCAATTGCTGGTGGCGGTGCAGGCACAGGCAAAACTACCCACTTATTACCCACATGTATTAAGTTGTAGGGCACATTATTTACAAGAGTAGGCGGAAGCGGTACAGTGACATCACGCAGCTGACCAAGTTTAGGAATTGGTCTCTCTGTTCCGTCTTTCATGTCATCGATTACTTTCCGCTTGTACATGCCATAAGAATCAAGTTCAAAACCATACACCTCTCCTATTTCCCCCTCCTTCTCAAAATCTTGTACATCTGCCAAATCTTTCAACTCTGTTACAGGACACACAACTGGAATAATTCTCATCTTTGGACCAGCACTCATTTTTTATAAACAAAAATAAAATTATTTAACTTCCAACACAACACTAAAATCATGCATTACAACTGTTTTGTCATCTTGATTAGTTACAGATATACACAGTGACTCAAAGAAACTAGAACCTAATTTCTTAAACTGTAAATTGGGAAATCTAGCAACCACACTTTCACAATAGGGTGCAGTTTCAGTTGGTAAGCATCTCAACAAAGTTGAAGGCTTTCCATTGTGAACATTCTCAGTTGTGTTTAGTTCTTTTAAGTGAACATTTAGCACTGTGTGTACTGACAAATGGACAGGATGTCTTCCAGTTATTAAATTTTTTTTGGCTTAAAAAGTTTTTCGTTTTTATTATCTTCCTCAATTTTTTCATTATCTAATGCCCAATCTTCATCGTAGTCTTCAAAAAATCCTAATCTTTGTTTGTATTTTTTGTTTAAAAAACCAAGTAGTATTAAAAGTCTATCTGTTAATAAATAATTACTCTTGGAAATTTTAACGTAACAAGTAAGTTAGCTGGATTTAAAGTTGCTTTAATTTTAAATTTACTTTGAAACCATTCAGCTATAGTACAAAAGTCATAATACCCAGGCCATAATTTAAAAATGGAAACAGACTCCATAATCCCCATACTCCTTATAATCCCACGTGCATAATAATTATTATCTGTTACATTAAACCACTTTACAGTGTAAAACATTTCATGGATAGCTACAGCCTTGCTTCCATCCCGATTATCAATCCCATTAGTGAACCACACTGGTTTGCTTGTGTCAAGATTTGTTAAGGTAATAAACATTTTTATTATCTTATATAAAATGAACATGATGGAATTTAAATCACCAACAAGCGTCACTATAAATGCGTTTCAATTTAACGTGGATGCCAAGTATAATGTCGCACCAACTTATGAACAGAAAATAATTCAACTAAATCAGCTCGATATAGCTGTGTCAGAACAAGATTATTTCAAGTGAAAGTACCCAACCCTTTTGATCATTACCTAAACCCTCCAATTACAGACGACTCAACTGCAAGAAAATGGTCTTCAAACCCACTACAGATGTTCCAAAACCAACTCAACTTTGCTATACTGTGTTTAACTACAGGCTGCGGCGTTTCATTTACAGACCACTTGAATCACTGAAACAAACTGATTAGGTCTATCGTTTCCACACGCATTACCAGCTTAGACGTATTTTGTCAGAACTGCATACCCCTCTACCCACTGAATCCAGTTTCAACAGGTATAACAACCCCATGGATATGAAAGCGTTTGAACGGATTTGTAATGAATTTAACATCAGCCCCCGGTATGACTTCACACAAAAACTTGATGATCACAACGGTATGGGTACATTGTATTATGCTATGAGTCACAGACAATACCCTCAAGATTACTACCCTGGTTACACTTCATTCTCATCAAAATCACAGTCTGGTTAGGCTCAATAGAACAGAAACAGTCTAATGCCTGGACCACATTTATTTTAGACAAGAGTGATGGGTTTACTCAAGCGGGAGTCGAGCGCATAAATGAGTCTATCAGAACGTATGTGTGGTGTTTACTAGGAGCACAATCACTAACAAAATCAAACATCTTAAACGGGAGTGGCAAATTCGAAGCACAAAAACAGTTTCTCGCTAATCTAGAAGATTCAATTAATTCAGTGGTTGATCTCCCATCAAGCATACAGCGCTATCAAGATGTTCTCAGATATGCCAGATCAAAAGTTGACTTCGTAGTAGGCATCGGGCTATACATGTTGCCGTCTGACCTTCAACTCCAAATGGGGACAATAACAAATTATAATAATGAAATAATTGTTGCCGGTGATGGTCAAAAATTAGGACTCAATCTGTAAACTTGGGGGCAACAACCACACACCAACAGACAATAAAACCATTATTAATGCCAGTACAGACAGTATCGGCCCCGGCCCCAACACCGGCACCCATACAACCAGTACAGTCAACCCCGGATCCAACACCATCACAAAACACACATGAGTCAGAGAGAACTGCATTGGCAATAGGCCTTACTGGATTAGGGGTATTACTTCTTTACCTGTTTCATTAAATACCCAGTTATTAATCCGCCTACTGTCACCAAAAAGACCCATACATTTTCCGCCATAAACCCGACTACCTTCGCTGCAGTATTGATCAGCCAGCTGACAACACTTCCTATAATACCAGGCAAAGCATCCATTACTTTCACAGCCAATTTCTTAAGCAAGTCTGATATGTGTGACAATTGTTTCTTTACCCATGACTGTAAATCTTTTGGGTCAGTGGGGGCTGGTGGACCAGGTGGTGCTGGACCAATACCACTACCGCTTGCGCCCCCACCACCAGAGACAGCCAACACAACAGTACTGATAATAAATCCAAGAGCAGTAATTAAACTCGCAATTGTGATACCCTGCTCTCTAAAAAGTGTTTTAAGTCTCTCAGCCAATGTTGTGTCTTCGTGAAGCATTTTTTGAATTATTTTCTCTAATCCTGTTGACCTGTGTTTTCAGTTTTTCTCTTCCAATACTAATCACTTCTAACCTTCCTGATCTTTCTATCTGCAAATCATTTAATCTGTGTTGGATTCTTTCTTTCATTTCTGTGTCAAGATTCCCATTGTCTGTGGTAGCCAGTTTCTCTTTTTCACGTTCTATGTGTTTATCAAGCTCACCCAGTTTGGCTACGTTATTCACCATTTCACCTCTTACTGACTGCAGTGATTTATCCAAGCCTATAATCTCCTGCATTGACACAGGTGGGTCATCTATTGTTTTCATAGTGTCATTTATTTGTCCTTCAGTAAATGAGGTTTCTTGTATCACTGTGTTTGCTATTTCTGGCAGGCTTGTTACTGCTGCCATTTCAATATCTTGCCCCGTTGGCAACCTTGTTTGCGTGTCGTGAAGCGCAGTAACAAGTCTCGGTGGTAACTTCTTACTAGTACCAACAACAAGGTAACGCTGCAGTGCTGCCTCACCACCTACATCAGTTTTGATTGTACTTAAAGCTCTAAACTTAGCAGTGTTATTTTTATGGGTTAGATACACTTTCCCTCTGCCTGTATTTACAAATAAGTGCAGGTCTTTGTCAAGTTCAAACTGATTAGGATCTATTACATCTGGGCGAGCACCAACACTGTCATAAAATGAGTTTACTTTGTCTTTTAACAGTTCGTGATACATAGGAGAAGTATTTCCCATTCCTGTCATATCTGTGATACTAGTATCTGAGACATCCATTTCAAATTCATCATGATTAAATCCTCCCACGGCCATCGTTTTTATTAATTTAATATTTTTGATTTTTGCATAATAAAATGACATCATCTTACGGATCAAAGTTGGACCCATATAGAAAACTACGTGAGCCTCTTGGTGTTATAGGCATTAGACAATCAATCGTCATCACAAATAATCCAAGTACCATAGACCAAAACCAAACACTTACAGTCAAGTTTCCAAACCTAGGTCCCATTGACATTATTGTTCCAGGCACTGCACGCCTAGCATTTAATATTGAACTATCATCAGACGCAGACGTGAACAGAACACTAGTTAACAATCTAGGCAGAGCAATTATTATAACTATTAAAGTAAAACTTGAAGGACAGGAAGTGTTTAGTCTTGATGATGCTGATGTGTTCTACTGTTACAAAGATCTTTGGCTTACAAGAGAAGAACGAGAGGATCGTATTTATCAAGGCATACAGTCAGATAATATTATGAAAATTAGAATCAACGCCGGAGATAAAGTAACTAATACAGCCAAGGACGTTATATTAGCCGAAACGTATGGAACAAGGTTTTACATTCCACTTGAGTTTGAAATCCTAACAGTGCATTTACCTTATTACCAAGGAGCACTGAATGACCGTCTGAGTTTTGAACTAACCTTTAATGACTACTCCAAAATTATAAAATCATCTGATCTCAATGCAACATATAAGATTTCTAACATTTACTTGGAATATGAAATTGTCACACATAAGGATCTAGCCAGAATCATACAAAATCAATATCAGACAAAACTGCCGATTTATTATGACAGGGTGATTAGACATAGTTTAATGCATAAAGACAAAAGCGACCCAATATGGAACATAAACTTGAACACACCTGCCAGGTCACTGAAAGGTATACTCATGTTGTTTGTTGAACCGGCGAGCCCATACAAAAGGGATTCAGAAAAATTTTACAATCCAAAGATTACACATTTGTCTTGTACAATCGAAGGTTGCCCAGATCAAGTGTACGCATCTGGAATGTTACCATATCAACACTACGATGAGATCACAAAGTATTTTGCGGGTGGAAGACTTAGAGATAAACTGGCAAACATGGCGTGTAAAGATTTACATCTGTATGACTTTAGGATCGGACAATACCTTACGAATAAGTATGCACTTTGGCTAGACCTTCGTAGTACGGATGATGACTACCTACATGGGTCATGGCGAACTGTCGAAAACGGCAGTGACGGGATTACAATTCAGATACAAAAAAAGACTTAAACCGCTGGAGCCATAAACATATATTTGTATCTGATTTATGACGCACAACTGAACATACAAGAGTGCAGACTAAGTGGTCACTTGTATTAAAATTATATTCTGTATTAAAATGAACTTGCTGACACTCGATCCACACTGTGGTTTATTTTGTGGTGCCACCGGATGTGGTAAAACTGAATTTGTACTTAACCTCTTGCAAACAAGATACATCCATCATTTTGAAAACATAGTAATATTTTGTCTTACGATCAAACACAACAAAGCTTATCACAACCGTTTATTCATTTGGACTGACAGCAACATTTATTTAGTCGACCCTGAGAAAAAAATGAATGATTACCTGCAATATTTTTACAAGCAATTTGAAGGACAGTCAACTTTGTTTATAGTTGATTGTTCTGCAGAGAAAGACATTGTCAAGAAAAGAAACACTTTAGCAGAACTGGCCTTAAGTGGCAGACACGCAAACGTCAGTGTATGGATTCTCACTCACAAATATAATGCTGTACTAAAAGATTTTCGAGAACAGTTAAAGTTTATCTGTTTGTTTTACTGTAAAGATCGTGACAGCTTTGAAGACTGTCTCAGAGAGAACGATGTCATCCCAAATAAACTTGAACGAGACATTGTGAAAAACAAACTGAAATCAACTAAGCATCTAAAGCTTATCTTAAAGACAGATCAGCCCACAGGGTATGGGTTAGTAAATTAATTTATACTTTTGGTTTGTTCATAAAAATGACAGACGGTCAAATCATGCAAAATTGGCCTATTTGTGAAATCATAGATATTACATACTACTTTAAAGACGTTAAATATGTAAACGGGCTTTTAAAAGAGAAACCGGGAAATTTATTTATGACACCAGTAACACTGTACATGTCAGGTAATATAACTTTTGGTGTCGATAATCCATTTAGACTAACAATAATACAAAAAATAACTGTTGATATTAAGACACAAACTTTCACTGTTAATGAATATTACAGTGGCTGGTTTAATGCAGTGTGTAGTGATTTAGTGAAAGAACTAAACCAAACAAATTTGTATTTGTCCAGTGTTACAGTTAATAAAATGGTATTACACATACAGCGTGTCACGACCCCGCTCCCAGGGTGCGAACTATGAGCGCTACCGCTCGAGATTCACCCAACCCACGCTAACACAAACCTAACACAAACACCAGAGGAACAATAACAACGATGTTTATTAAATGTAACCCTAACAACAACAACTAATCTCACGCAATCTTAACCACGCATTCTCACGTCACGTTCACACTCACACGCGCCCAAACTCTCCTCTCCGACTATCTACAAATACAAACTAACAAAATATACAATAACTAAATATTTCTAATACAAAAAACTAAGCAAACTGACATATATGAAATCATATCAACAGAACCCAAACTGAGAAACCTAATCAACCACTGGACCCCGATGGAAGCATAAGCGTAAGGCGCTAACACCAGTTAGACCAACGCCTTTGCCTCCGCGAGGAGTACCCTACAGTACGTGGTTCCTTAATATATATAGTATGGAAAATGGCACGTCAAAATAAACGATCGACCAAATGTGTTCGCTAGAACCCAAATGGAGATCGAGCCAAATGAAAATATGCAAGCTACTGAATCTGAACTAAATATGCTTACTAGCACAAGCGAGGATCGAAACAAAATACAATCCGTATGCTCCTATATCCCCCCAAAGGGATCACGAACAAAACGTTTGAATCAAGCTAACGCTTTCACAAAAGACACTCGTAGCACAAGGCTCCTATAACAACGTTCAGAACAGATATCGCATATGCAAATAGAGACTAAATATCATGCAGGCAAATGGAGCAACGTCCTTAACCCAATATAACTGAAAGTTGAATAAATAATATCTTTCGTCGCGGGACCTTCTCGCCGGAAGCACAACCGTTGAGCGCAACTCGACTCTACGCTCTAGCTTCCACGATAAGATCTTCGTAACACAAATAAATAATACAATGACTCAACTTTAGATAATACAATAACTCGAGCTTTAACACAGTAACTCACAAGATTGCTAAGGTAACTCGTCTCACAATACTGACACGAGGAAATGAAATAGAAGTTCGTTACAACGTAAACATACAAAACTTTGCATAAATGGGTTAGAAATAACTATGTGGGATGACCCGACCTGTCTAAATACGAGACGTGCCGCGACACTCGCGAAGGCACCCAGGTCCGGTGTGGTGGCCCACAAGGTAGAGCGACGCAGTCAGCCCCCGCTCTCAGTACCACAGCACGGTGGCAGACTTAACCCGTAAGCTCTCCGGATTTAAAGATGCACTACAACACAGGTGCAAAAATATTCATAAATAACTAGCCACCAAAACAAAGATAATTACATCACCCTTCCCGCAACTATAACTGCTGTCTTTCATAATCCCTTCGCCTCTTCCGCAACCATAAACTCAACCTCCACCATATTCTCCCTCTCTCTCTCTCTCTCTCCCACATGTAGACTTCAAATTTAACAAGATACATATTTACACGTCACCCCGTGACTCGCCCCCGAAAACACCCTCCGACGCTAATTAGTGAAATGGCGCTAGTCGCCTGCTTGACGTTCAACCCCAATAACTAAACCCCCGCTAACTACTCTAGAACCTACAACATACAACAAATGACATTCAATCTACATTCTATTCTACATTCTACACCTTTTCCCCAATACACTAGCCAACATAATACCACCGAACAAGCAAACACAAACAAACCCCCCGAGCAAATGGCCACTAAAGGATTGTTACGTGTACTCACTGTCATCCGTGGAGACACCCCGGCTAGGACGCAGACAAACAAGACAAGACAAGCCAAGGGTACAGTCGTCGCAGCTCTTCTTCTCGTCACAGGTCCCCCACCCGGGTCTACCCTGGGGGACTTGGGTGGGGTTAGGTACTTTTTAGTTCCCAGGGTCACCCTGGTCAGCCCCACAGGGTGAGTTTTTCTCTCTATTCTGGGGCATGTGTTTCTGTCTACCCTTTGTCCATTCACCTGTATTTGCCTTTTTAAAACTCTCCCTACTGTCTGCACTGCCTGTAGCTCTTGATATTGGATGTGTGTTGCCAACTGGTTTTAGCTTTATTTAGGCCCCATGTTGTAGGTTTATTTAACGTAGTGGGCCGGCTGGCGACATACATTCAATATTCTATTTTTTTGTTTTTGTTTTTCACAAGCAGTGCAGGCACGTCCTGAGAAAGCCTTGTTGCTGTCGGGACGTTAAGCAATGTACAATCAATCAATCAATCTCGTCACAGGACACCGACTCCCGGGCTCGAACCAGGGCCGTATCGTAGGACCGTCACAGAGGGACGACACAGCTACTTGAGGCGGCGGCTAATGGAGAACCACGCCCGCACAAACCCCCCTCAGAGACTACGTTGAAAAAAATGACTGCTTTCGTTCGCTGGTGTTTTTGTGACTGATTAACAATTTCTAAACCGTTAGGTTGGCAAAAACCTGCTCACTACCTCACGTGATAAAAATTCACGTGAAGCAGGTACCACCTGATGACATTCAGACTGGGTGGCCACGTGGCTGCACGCCGTCCACCCAAGCCTCGCACAGCAACAAACCCGCGTGTAAAGGCCAACTACTATACACCTGCGCTATCACTACCCGGTGACTAACTAAATCCTGTCGCCCCTCTAAACCTATCCTCCTACAAAAATATACCAAAAAAATCCGTGTCGTGACACAGCGCCAGCGTTAATATTTTTTATTTATTATTTTGTCGGTCAAATAAAAATGACGGACAATGCTCAAAGCCCATCAGGCTCGACAAGCTTAAGAAACGTGTTTCACACAACAGACTTGCCTATATCTAATAACAATGTCTATGAATCGATAGAAAACTCTTTTTCTGTCATTCAAGATAATCTTCTTACAGGCAGTGTGAAGATTCAGGTTGTTGCTAAAATAGAATTCAGCAGAGTAGACGTTGAAGTGATTGTATCATATATCTCGAGAAGACAACACACAGTTAACACAAGAAGAGAATTGGAAAACGTGTTTAGAGAAAGACTGTTACCTGACTTCCTTGAAGCAATTGACAAAGCAAAAATGAAAGGGTCTGGTTGGCATGAAGGTCATGTACATGAACAACAACTAACACAGTCAAGGTATCATCCTATATTAGGTAAATCATGGTTACCACTGCCAAATGATGTTGCAAACAAAAAGGCTGTAGTCAGTATACAGAACAAAGATAATTTTTGTTTTATGTGGTGTGTCCTTGTTAAACTACACTTTGTAAAATGAAAACCTGAGCGTGTATCTAACTACAACAAATTTGTAAGTGAACTCAACTTTAGTGGTATAGATTTCCCTGTTAAAATAGAAGACATAGATTTGTTTGAAAAACTAAATCCTGGCATATCTGTGAATGTGTATGTGTGGGATAATGACTCTGTTGACAAGTTACAACTCAACTTTAGTGGTATAGATTTCCCTGTTAAAATAGAAGACATAGATTTGTTTGAAAAACTAAATCCTGGCATATCTGTGAATGTGTATGTGTGGGATAATGACTGTTGACAAGTTACAACCAATTATCACCACTTGCTCCAACCTATGGGGGGAGCTGGGTGGCTCGGTGGTAAAAGCGTTTGCCTCCAGACCAAAAGGTCCCGGGTTCGAATCCAGCTAGGGTCAAAATTTGCTCAGACCCTTTTTCGTTGTCCCCGTCTTTGAAATCACCCTCGTGGTGGACAAAAGACGTTAAGCCCTAAACATTTAACATTTATTTTTTCCAACCTATGGACAGTCAGAAGATAAACATGTTGACATGTTATTAATCGGTGATGGGGATATCTACACAATTATCAGGAGTATGTCACGTCTAATTCATGGGCATACAACAAAACACAATGGCAAACATTAAAGTAGCGCACAAACATGTTTTGCACTGTAGGTCAGCTGATGACATACAAACTGTACTTAAGTATCCAGATCCTGGTAGTCAAGTACCCCACCCGGGTCTGCCCTGGGGGACTTGGGTGGGGTTAGGTATTTTTTAGTTCCCAGGGTCACCCTGGTCAGCCCCACAGGGTGGGTTTTTCTCTCTATTCTGGGGCATGTGTTTCTGTCTACCCTTTGTCCATTCACCTGTATTTGCCTTTTTAAAACTCTCCCTACTGTCTGCGCTGCCTGTAGCTCTTGATATTGGATGTGTGTTGCTAAATGGTCTTAGCTTTATTTAGGCCCCATGTGTTAGGTTTATTTAATGTATTTGACCGGCTGGCGACATACATTCAATGTTCTGTTTATTTTTTTTTTCACAAGCAGTGCAGGCACGTCCTGAGAAAGCCTTGTTGCTGTCGGGACGTTAAGCAATGTACAATCAATCAATCCTGGTAGTCAAGTGTGTTTTAAGAACTATGGGAATCAGCAAAAGCTGCCGTTTGTTGTGTATGCTGATTTTGAATCACTGGTTGTTCCGTATGAAGGTCCTATTCCAGAGTCATTACCAAAGACAGTAAAGTTGAGTGACCAAGTGGTGTGTTCTTTCGGATACATTATTGTTAGGTCAGACGGTATGCATTCCCCCCTGATATCTACAGGGGGGAAAATGCAGCATGTCTGTTTTTAACAGAAATGAGACATCTGTATAGTCAGGTAGTACATTATCTCACAACATGTCAGATGCCTTTGGTGATGACAGAAGAAGACTGAATTTTGATACAGCTGTGACGTGTTGGATTTGTGAACAATCTTTAGGAGGTGATACAGTTCGTGACCATGATCTCATAACTGGGCGTTACAGAGGTGCTGCACATAACAATTGTAAATTGTCATTAAAAATAGATCCCAAGACATATAAGTTGCCAATCTTTTCTTCACAATCTCAAGGGGTATGATTCACACATTATCATGCGTGCTGTGGATGAGTCTTACAGAAACATTAGTTGTATAGCGCAGACAACTGAAAAATACTTGACTTTTAGGCTGGACAATAAATTAGCATTTTATGACTCCATGCAACATTTGTCTTTAGGGTTGGCTAGTCTGGCAGAAACCCCACCCGGGTCTGCCCTGGGGGACTTGGGTGGGGTTAGGTACTTTTTAGTTCCCAGGGTCACCCTGGTCAGCCCCACAGGGTGAGTTTTTCTCTCTATTCTGGGGCATGTGTTTCTGTCTACCTGAGGTCCATTCACCTGTATTTGCCTTTTTAAAACTCTCCCTACTGTCTGCACTGCCTGTAGCTCTTGATATTGGATGTGTGTTGCTAAATGGTCTTAGCTTTATTTAGGCCCCATGTGTTAGGTTTATTTAATGTATTTGTCCGGCTGGCGACATACATTCAATGTTCTGTTTATTTATTTTTTTTTTTTTTCACAAGCAGTGCAGGCACGTCCTGAGAAAGCCTTGTTGCTGTCGGGACGCTAAGCAATGTACAATCAATTAGTCTGGCAGAAGGACTAACTGAGTATCCAATAACAAGTAAATATTTTGAGCCAGACTTAATTAAGAAAGGTGTGTATCCATATGAGTACATTGATCACTGGGTTGTGTTTGAAGAAAGGAGACTGCCATCAAAAGAGAAATTTTATTCCACACTTAATGGAAAAGGTATTTCTGACTCTGATTACCAGCATGCTCTCAAAGCATGGGGTAAATTAGGATGTCAGACGATTGGTGACTACCACGATCAGTACTTGAAAGCAGACGTTTGTTTGCTAGCAGACGTATTTGAAAGTTACCGTGAAAAGGGTTTGTTACACTACAGTCTTGACCCTGCTAGCTACATAACTAGTCCTGGCATGACATGGGATGCATTTTTGAAATCCAGTAAGATATTTATTGACCTGTTGTCTGATCATACGATGGGTGAAATGGTGGAACGTGGATTGAGAGGAGGCATTAGTATTGCCGTGAACAATTATGCAAAAGCCAACAACAAATATCTGGACACCCCGGACCTTGACCTTGACTTTGACCCCTCAAGGTCAAGGTCAGTCATTACGTACTTAGACGCGAACAATTTGTATGGATATGCGATGTGTGAGTTATTGCCCATGAAAAACTTTTGTCTGTATGATTTGTCACAGTATGACATAACAGAGTTAACAAACAATATTATGAATCATGACCGGAATGACGCAAAGGGTTGGATCTTTGAAGTAGACCTAGAGTACCCACACCATCTACACGATTACCACAATGATTATCCATTGGCTGTTGAGAAAATGAGTATGACGGGGAAAAAAGAAGACACTAAACTTGTGCCGAATCTGAGTGACAAATTCAATTACGTGTGTCACTATCGCTTGTTGCAGTTTTACATAAGACATGGGTTAGTACTAAAGTAAGTTCACAGAGGTATTCAATTTGATCAGTGTACTTTCATGAAAGATTACATAATGAAGAACACAACATTGCGTGCAAGAGATGGCAACACTGCATTTGACAAAGACTTCTTTAACTCTTACCAGTTCGCTCCCTTGGCCATCGTATGTATACATACGAAGCCACGCCCATGGAAAATTCCATCGTGTTTACTGAATTAAAACCAATTAATTTTTACTCTCAGTATTATTGTAATAACTTATTGACATTAGAAAGTCACTTTCATATGATAGAATGAAAAAAATATTAATTTTGAGTTTGTTCGTGACCTTTGTTATCGATCGAGTCACTACGTCCACCATCTTGCTTTCCCTACTGCGTTATTTTCACTGCTTGCGATTTCTCTCTGCGAATATTCCGTCAAAATGAGTTCATCTGAGTCCGAAAATGAAGAGTATCTCACTGAAGGGGAATCTTCCAGCAACCAGGCCACTGAACATGATTCCAGCATCAGCGATGTGGAAAAAACGAAAGAAAACCATCGCAGGTCATTGTGACACTTTCTATTTTGGTTTGACCATGTGCTATCCATGTGAGTCTTTGTTTACCTATTGTCTGGTTCAGAATCGTGAAACTTTATGAAGTACATAAACAAGTTTTATTACTTGCTGTGTATTGCCTCAGTGATATTTTCAGCAAGTCAGAGGCACATGTTTGTTGTCTCAGTCATGCCAGGTGTTGACACGCCCACTTTTTCCTGCCCTTGACCGGTGTAGATTATGTTGCGTAACTCTTAGAAATTCAAACACATTTTCTTGAAACTTCACAAAAATGTGTAGAAATGATTTGTCCACACACTGGATTCACATTTTAAACAAAGGGGCAAGAAACAAAAAAATTTTCTTCTTAGTGACTTTCGTGAAAACTGTTTTTGGAAACCGGACACCATTTTTTCTTCGTCGCTAAATAAACAACAACTTCTAAACTACGTTAAGTACAGACTTTTTACTTATCCTGACTGAAAGCTGACTCAATGCACTTTAATATGATGTATAATAAGCCAACTTTTGACCACTAGAAGAGCTTTCAGCAGCATTTTTGCTTGGTCATGTGTGAGGCTAAAAGTCATTTTGTTCACTGGCCTCAAATAGAGCGAACTGGTAAGAGTTAAGCTTATGAACAATGCCTGTTTTGGCAAGACGATGGAAAATCCTCATCACCACAAAGATGTGAGACTTGTCACAACTGAATCAGGAGCTATTAAACTTACAGGTAAGCCACAGTACACAGGGTATAAAGAGTTTCATTCATCATTGTATGCAGTGTCACTAAAAAAAAAGATTGTTAAACTGGACAAGCCAGTATTCATTGGTATGGCAATACTTGAATTATCAAAACTGTTGATACTTGAATTTTATTATGATTACTTCAAACCAAAGTATCCTGAGTGTCGACTGCTATACACTGACACTGACTCTATGATCATAGATGTGCCTACTGAAGACTTTTATGAAGACATGAAAACAGAGTTACACATGTATGACACGTCTGACTATCCTAAGGACCACCCGCTGTACAGCACACAAAACAATAAAGTGCCTGGAAAGTTTAAAGATGAACTGAATGGTGTGCCTATAGTTGAGTACGTTGGACTGAGATAAAAAAATGTATTCTATACTGCACCAAAAAGCTAGTCAGTCGAAAGCCAAAGGTATCAACAAAAAAAACAACAAAAAAAAAAAAAAACAGCGATTAAAAATAAAGACATTTGTCATGAACATTACAAGCAAGTGTTAGATGGAGCATTAATGCCTGATTATCCAAACAAGTCACTGAGATCAAACAAACATAATCTTGAAATGATCCAAACACACAAAAAGTCACTAGCAGTTGGGGACACGAAACGAGTGTTTCACAGTAAGGAGAAGGCTTATGCGCCTGGCCATTACAGGCTCAAGTTATCTGAAGACATAGCTGATGAATTAATCAATGAGTTAATTACTGAATTAGTCAAAAGTGAGTAACAGTGTCTGGGGGAATAATCTGTAATTCTTCTCTAACAAATGCCCTCTGAGGGGCTGGTTCATATAAATAATATATTGACGCGTCAGCGCTGGGAATAATTTTTTTTTATATTATGTACGGTCGTGGACCAGATGGGGTCGGTTGCTCTGCATCTGACGTCATTCTCAGACTCACCGGGTTGATATAAATATCTCACTTGTTTTGTAAACAAACTTGTGTCTGGTAGTGGTGTTTTTATTTCTGACCCTGACGGTATTGATTTCATTTTAATAGCATCAACAGGCTTTGGGTGTCCTTCATTATTCATTGCTTTTATCACCGCTGGTAATCTTTTTACCCACTCAGTGTTACGCGTGTCATGCATGAGTTCCTTAGAATACTGGTAACTGAAAAGTCTTTCTGATAATTGCTTGTTGAAGTTTTCAACAATTGCCTGTAATCTGTGAACGCCTGGAATGCCTCGTCTAACCAGTACGCCGTGCTTCGCAAATAATTGATTAACGGCTCCCTTGAATTCAGATCCGTCATCAACCTGAACGAGTCTAGGGTATTTTAAAGGATCTCGACTATATATTTTTGTTAAAGCAGTCGCAACTGTGGTAGCAGTTTTGTCAGATATGGGTTCGGCGTCTTTGTACCTTGAAGCAATGTCAACGACAGTCAATGCATATTTGTATCGTTTCTTTCTTATTGTATCATGTGGAAGAAACAATAGATCCATTTGATGCGTGTCATTTGGTGTTGTGTTTTCAAAATGAGGTCTTGTTATTTTTCTTGGAGCAGGTAAATATATCTACCAAATTGCTTGTCTTTGTAACCATAGTTTTATTTGATTGAGTGTTATATCTCCGCCCACAGCCGCGTGTAATTTCTGAATAGTGGTTGCTCCTTTCCAGTACCCAATTGGGGAGTAATATATTTTCGATAGTTTAGCGTCTGTCATTTTTTTCTAGCAATATAAAGTCCAGTAAAATATACAAATGTCATTCCCACTAGAACAAAGATAATTTGTCCGTTTCTTTGTTGTGTGCTTGGTTGGTAATAGTCGCTAAGTTTAGGTTTTGGGGTAATAATAATAATAATAATAATGGGTATTTATATAGCGCTTAATCTTACTCAAAAGCTCTAAGCGCTTTACAATCTGTACACAAAAATAAAATACAATGACATATGCACATAACAAACAAAGCACAATGCCCGAACACACCACTTTTACAATAAACTAAACAACAATACATACATAATAATTTATATTCTAATTAACATTCAGTCTAAACAAGGAGGATTGCAGAACTACAACTAAGGCATCAAACACTGGCAGTCATTCAAAGTAAAGCTTGAAGAGGTGAGTTTTCAACGACCTCCTGAAGTCAGAGACAGACTCACTGTTTCTGACCTCAAGAGGAAGTGTATTCCATAACACTGGGGCTTGATAAACAAAAGTGCGCTGACCAAATGTTTTAGTTTTGACAGAAGGTACACACAGCTTCCGTTTATCAGAAGAGGAGCGGAGCTCACGAGAGGGTGTATACACATGCAGCAAAGAGGACAAGTATTCTGGGCCGGTGCCTGAAAGGCAGTTAAAACAGATTGACATAACTTTGTATTGAATACGTGAGGACACAGGTAGCCAGTGAAGGGACTTCAAGATGGGTGTGACATGCTGAGTCTTACGGACTCTCACAACAAGCCGGGCTGCATTGTTCTGAATTTTTTGGAGGCGATCAATGAGATACTGAGGGCAGCCACAAAGCAAAGAGTTACAATAATCTAGCTTGGACAGCACAAATGCACAAACTAGTGTTTTAGTGGTTTAGGTTTTGGGGTAGACATGTCATTACCCGTGACGAGAAAATATTCACGGATTGCGTCGTCGGTATTTGAAAACATATGTTGTGCATGACCTTCTAGACGGAGTTTTTCATTGATAAAATCAAGTTTCTCTATTCTTTGCTTTTCATAATCCTGCTGTGCTTGTGCTAATTTTTCTGATGCCTCATTGTGACGCTTCATTTCTTCTGCTGATTCCTCTTTACCCATTTTTGAAAAAAGATAGTTTGATCCACTAAATGCCAATGCATTAACCATGGCACCACCGATCATAATAGCTATTGTTGCCATATTATTTTTATTTACATAGAAACATTTTCTGGAATAATTCCTTGCTTGATGAGAAAGTCTTTTGTAGCAATTGACACTGTAACGACTACAATTAGCTTAGCCGAATCTTCAAAGTCTAATCTACTGAGATCAGCTGATTTCATTTTGAGTAGATTTTTTCCTAGCATGGAGTAAGCAACTGCTAGTCCACTAATTACAGCAGAGTGATACACAAGGTTCATCAAGTTTTTCGTTTCGCTCATTTTCTTAGGCAATAAAAATTAAAATAATAAATTTATTACTGCATAACTAATGGGTCAACGACTTTGGATGTTACTGGTAATGTGGCGACTTCTGGTTTTGTTTTTGGAGTGTTTGATTTTTTGGACATTGTACGAGTCTGTGGTTTGTATTTTTTTTATAATTGGTAACCTATGTAACCAAATCCGACAACAAATCCAACAACTATATATTTTGTTGTTTCGGGTTTAGACTCAGTTGTTTGTCTCTCACTTTGATGTGGGTGTGCACGGCTTTACCAGCCAGTGCTTGCGCGTAGCACTTAGTTCGTTTCAGGCTGCCAGAGAGATAAGGCGCGGCGAGGTCAAATTCCCCTCTCGCGCGCTCATTCTATTTATATCGCACTTACAACTGTGTCCTACACAGCGTGTCCGGCGCTCTGCGCTATAACAACTACCTACACGTTTGTATTCATAACACATCTCAGCCTAAAGTGACTGTTGTGAAAGTAACATCGTTCAAAAGTTGAAATTCTCACCTACACACCGATACCAAACATGACAACATTATGACTTACACTTGTGTAGCAGATTATGGTGAAAATAAAGAGAACGAGAATTTGTTGATGTACGATGTCGGTGTTTGTTGTAAAATTGACAAAGTTCTCACAGCTATAACACGAAACACACTTGCCTTCATAAGGGTTAGCATGCCTACAGTAAGTATCACTTACCGGATTTTCGCTACGCGCTGGGGGACGGAAGCAGGAGGGTGGTTAATGAGGTCACTGACAGGTCACGTTCTGGCATTTCCCGCCCGTAGTCCCGGTACTCCACAGACTGCTCAATGCCCTCCGTGTACTAAAATCCGATTAGTCCATCACAGGACACAGTATTCAACAGTGTTTTTAAATATACCTTGCAGTTTAGCACATTTGCTGACACACTAGACACAAGAACAATACTGAGTTTCTGTTCACAGATACACAAGACCGACTCCGTGTAAACAGCGTTATACGAGAATTTTGTTTTGTCCGCAGATCGAAACGGTCGTTTCTTCCCATGTGCACCCTTCGCTGGTCGTCCTCCTTTACCTAGCTGCATGAAATGAACACACGTGACACATTCTTCAACACTCGTATTTGAATCGAACATAGTCCAAATGTGTTGTGATGAGGCAATATCAGACGCCGCATTTCGCGTTGTCTCCGCAGACACGCGTGCTTCAGAGTCTATCCGTTTCATCCGACTATAGCAACTCCTACACATTGTTTTGGAGTGCATCACGTCTTTGTCTTCCTGGATATTAATTCCATAACACTTGTGGATTAAGTGTTCATATTTGATACAAAGATATGACTTTTTATCACCGTTTTTTGTTGTTGTGATCTCCCGCCACCTATTCTGCACAATGCATTTAATCGCAGTGCATGGAACACACCTGTGTGTACACAGACTGTATGCGTTTCATCAGATTCCATCATGATCAAAAGTTAAATCACAAGTACACGTACAAGGTTCACTGTTAGTGTTACACTATTTCCCGAGAAAGAAACGTGACTATCTCCTCAATAGCATCCGTGTAACTAAGCCCTCACTTTCCCCGATTCGGCCGGGAGTGTACAAAGGCAGGCGCTTGGTACTTGTCTGTCGACACTTGTCAGTGACCTCATTAACCACCCTCCTGCTTCCGTCCCCCAGCGCATAGCGAAAATCCGGTAAGTGATACTTACTGTAGGCATGCTGACCCTTATGCATGCAAGTGTGTTTCATTGGGAAAAGTTACGTCTTCGTGTTATGGCTGTGGGAACTTTGTCAATTTCACAACAAACACCGACATCATACATCAACAAATTCTCGTTCTCTTTATTTTCACCATAATCTGCTACACAAGTGTAAGTCGTAATGTTGTCATGTTTGGTATGGGTGTGTAGGTGAGAATTTCAACTTTTGAACGATGTTGCTTTCACAACAGTCACTTTAGGCTGAGATGTGTTATGAATACAAACGTATAGGTAGTTGTTATAGCGCAGAGCGCCCAAAACGCCGTGTAACGGGCAGTTGCAAGTGCGATATAAATAGAATGAGCGCGCGAGAGGGGAATTTGACCTCGCCGCGCCTAATCTCTCTGGCAGCTAGGAGCGAACTAAGTGTCAGCTGTGGTAAAGGCGTGTGTGATGGGGGTGTTGGTTCTGATGGTCCTGACGGTCCTGACAGTAGTGAGACTGGTGTTGTTGACGGTCCTGACGGTGGGTCAGTTACATGAGCCTTTTCTGTTAACACCTTAAGCTGTATTTTTTTTTTGTCTGTTCCATTCAGCTAATTTTTTCCCAGCCTCAATCCTGCCTGGACTTTTAGTCTTAGTCACCGTTTGAATCTGTGTCAAGACAGGACTCGGTTGTGGAGTCGTCTGGGTTTCGTCCATTTTCTTCTGCAGTAAAATTTATTAAAAAATAAATCAGAGGTAGAAGGAGCTAAACAATACAGGGAAATTAACCAGGATATCAAGAAAAGCACGAAAAAGGAAAAGAATAAGTGGATTGAAGATCAGTGTAAACACGTAGAAGAAAATCTGAAAAAAAAATAATAGCAAAAAAGCATACCAGCTGGTGAAAGACCTGACCAGTGTAAAACAAGGACACTCCTCGATCATTCAAGATAGTGAAGGGAACTGTCTTACAGAAGACCGAGACATACTGAAGAGATGGACAGAGTACTGCTCAGATTTGTACAACCACCGAGCAACAGGGGAGCCAAGCATACTTGTCAACCCACCCGTGACCAACAATGGCAACTATCCCATCCTCCGAGAAGAAGTAGAGGCTGCAGTCAAGTCGCTGAAAAAAGGGAAGGCAGCAGGAGCAGACAACATCCCTGCAGAACCAGCCCAAGAAGGGGGAGAAGACATGATAAGCGCCTTACTAACAATCTGCAATAAGATCTGGCAGTCAGGGGATTGGCCCACACTATGGACCCAATCACTTATAATAACTCTCCCCAAAAAGGCAACTTACATCAATGCGAGAATTATCACACGATCAGTCTTATATGCCACCCAAGCAAAGTCAAAGATCCTACTGAACAGGCTGAAGCCACAGGCAGAGGAAATCATAGCCGAGGAACAGGCAGGCTTCAGACTAGGGCGCAGCACAACTGAGCAGATTTTCAACCTGAGAGTTCTATGTGAGAGGTACCTCCAGCACAAGCAAGACCTCTATCATGTCTTTGTGGATTTTAAGAAACGTTTGACAGGGTGTGGCATGCAGCCCTTTGGTCCACCATGAAGCTATACAACGTAAATGCCAACCTGATCAAAGTCATAGCAAACCTTTACAACAAGGCCACTAGCGTAGTCTGCTTCAACGGCAAAATAGGAAACTGGTTTAGGACTACAGTCGGAGTCAGACAAGGCTGCTTGCTCTCACCTACTCTTTTCAACATCTTCCTGGAAAGAATCATGACAGATCACGGCTGTGTAGGCTGCCAGATTTTGCACTCTTTAGTTTGGCCCACCAGCTGCTGCTGTGGTATGCGGCCGCCACTTCCCGCTGCGAGGAGCCTATCTAGGTCACTGGCAGGCGCCAACTATTCCTTCTATAATCTCGGTAACGGACTACTGATGTGTGATGTGTTTGCCTGTGTTTAATCGTCTCTATCGCCTCTTCAGCGCTTTTCTACATGAAACCGTTTGACACACTTGTGTACTGTTGTCTGCTGGTTCCTGTGTTGGTGGTATTATTCGGGTTACGCTTTTATTAAGGGTGCAATCCGAGGATAAAGACAGGTACCGTGTTTGTGTGTGACTGAACAATAAGTTAAATCGGAGTCTCACAGTACTGTGTAGTTCTGAGCATTCATTCTCTATTCGGGAATACTTTTGGTATTGTGTTATCCCTGTGCTTTATGCTCAGCTTTTTAGCCTCCAGTATTCTCTGTGATACTGTTCAGTAATAGTATCAGGTACTACTGAACTCTTGTATGCTCATTTATATTATCGTGGTTCCTTTGTTCCAAATGGTGCAGTCTAAGGAAAAGACAGTACAGTTATGGCGGGAATACTAAAACATTCACAAGAAACTGTTGCACATACAAAAGCCTTTCATTTTAAACGTTTAAATTCTTTATGTAGAGTATGTGGAGGAAGGTCAAAACAAAGATTTGATGAAAAAACAATCAAACTTTGTAAAATGTATGTAACTGAACTTCAGGAAATAGATGGAATCACTGAACTAGCAGTCTCCCCTTTTGGTATGAACAAACAAAAGGGACACATAATTAACGAAGAACCGGAAAAAGGAGACGTAATTCAAATCAATAACAAAAACTGTATTCACCCCTGAAAGCAAAATTCTAAAAACTTTTAATATAAAGGAACCACCAGTGTGATATGCTTAGGACCCGTTACTTGTGTTCGTGTTGATATAAAGGCCCGGTGTGATGTGCTTCAGACCTGTTATTTGTGTTAATGTTAATATAAAGGAACCAGTGTGATGTGCATAAGACCTGTTGTGTTAGTGGATATGCGTTTATTGTGTAAACCCAAGTGTACGGCATAAACACAGTACACAAATGCTGGTATCAGCATGTTTGTGTTGATCGTCTTGATGGACCTAACGGATTACCAGCTTACCAGCTTCTCAGCAGTGGAGTACTTTCTGACGCTAGTGTTGCTCTTGCAGGAATGGAACCCGAATTCTAGTAAGTGATAACAATAGAGGCTAGAATGCTGCGTAGATACATAAACTTTTCATCCCACATAAAAATGACATGCACAACAGACTGAGCTTGAAAGTTGATGCTTTTTTTGTCAGTGCATGTTCATTGTATTGCAAATATGAAATGTAACTGCTCTTGAAGGTGTGCTGGTAGTAAGCAGCATGGGCATGTTTAGTATGAAAAGAAAGCAAATTTTATCAGGTACAAATTTACACTCATGTTATAATGACATTTTTTAGGGAAAAAAAAACGAATTTTGTGAATGTTCAGTTACTAACACTTTTCAGCGTTTCTGCTGCAGTGCGCCAGTAGGCGGCTGTCAGCACGTACACATAGTGTAGGGTATTGGAAGAGGACTTCTCTCTAGGACCATGAATAGCTCTTTCACTCTGTCTGAAGAGGGGCGCGCTAATGAGTAATCGCCCCCACGCCCGGAAACTGCCACAGATGGCTTATCTGCACTCAGTGGCCCCCGGTCCGCTCCTAACTAAAAGTGTGGTTCTGCACAGCCGTGAGATGCTCTGAAAGATCATGAAGGAACTGTCAGTATTGGAGGCAGAACAATCACGAACTTGCGCTTTGCGGACGACATTGATGGCCTTGCAGGAACAGAGAAAGAGCTAGTTCAGCTGGTGGAAAAGCTGGACAGTACAGCCATTGCGTATGGGATGGAAATCAGTGCAGAGAAGACCGAACTGATGACAAATAACACCAGTGGCATTGGCACTGATGTCATGATTGGAAACCAAAAACTAGAAACAGTTAATAAATTCAAATACTTAGGAGCCATTGTGACAGATGAGGGATCAAAACCAGAAATACTGTCCAGGATTGCGCAGACAACAACAGCACTGACAAGATTGAAGACCATATGGAAGGACAGACTGATGCGCTCCTTAGTCATCTCAGTGTTCTTGTATGCCTGCGAGTCATGGACCCTCACAGCAGACCTTGAAAGGTGGATACAAGCCACTGAAATGAAATGAGATGTTTTTGAAGGCTGCTTGGCATTTCATGCAGAGATCACATCACGAACAAGGAAGTGGGAAGCAGAATCAGGCAAGCCATCGGGCCCTATGAAGACCTATTAGCCATTGTGGAAAAAAACGCAAACTGAAGTGGTATGGGCATGTCACGCGTTCAGCAGGGCTTGCCAAAACAATCCTGCAAGGCACTGTGCAAGGAGGACGAAGGAGAGGAAGACAGAGTAAAAGATGGGAGGACAATATCTCAGAGTGGACAGGACTGAGGCTGGGTGATACACTAAGAATGGCAGAGAACAGAGAGGAATGGAGGGAGCTGGTTGCAAAGTCATCAGTGGTGCCCCAACGGTCGGCAAGACTACGGGTTATAGATAGATAGATAGATAGAAAGTTGTCAGAGGTTAAGGCCTGCCCCCTATGACGTCATGGCATGCTGTTGAATTCGCTCCAAGGCGACCCATCCTAAAAAATAATGTAAGGTGATTGTGGACATTCTTTTCTTTCAGTGGACTGGATCCTTGGTTGCTCTTTGGCGTTACGTCGTGGATCGCTGAGTCGCTGCCGCTATGTCGTCAAGGATGGACTGAAGTATTTTCCTCTGTATGGGTTTTATCTGAATCAGGTATGTAGTAATTAACCCCCATGTGTATGCATCCAGCGGTACTGTTAACACTTTGGTCACTTGTACCAGTTTTTGTCATGATGATTCCTGCAGGAATCATCATGATAAAAACTGGTACCAGTGGCTGAAATGTTAACAGTACTGCTGGATGCATCATCATGACAAAAAGCACTACCGAGAGTCAAAGGGTTAACAGTACTAGTGGCTGCATGCACAAGGGTTAACACTACTAGTGCTTTAAGCCATTTCTCTTTCAATATATATATATATTATATCTCTTCTAATTTTATGATCGCAGCTGACTCGTTCTGGACAAAAGTATGAGGCAGATCAATACATTGGGCCAACCTGAGACATGGATGTATACATTATTTCTTTTAGTCGTGTCCTCTTGTTCTGCTTAACCCAAATCATTCGGAATACACCAGTGTGTGAAATAAGTTTGACTAAAATAGTTCAAGGGTAGTGCCTGGATACCTTGGCGCCTCTAGGTGCCAAGTTATTCTGGCACCACCCTTGAACTAAAGCCATTGGTCTATATTCTTATCTGTAAGTACTATAATGTAGCTTGCATATGGCAGTGTACAAATTTGAAGCTTTTAGCCTCAGTATGATATGGGTTAAATATGACATTATCTTTACAGTGCCATTATTGGCTGTCTAGGTACACAGGTTTCAACTTATCTTGGTTGTCATTCAGTTTCCTTTTTTAGGTCGATTTGGCATCCTTTTACATGTTGTATGTGTATTTGATTTCATTTTTCTTTTATTCCCTGATCATGTCATTGTAGGTATGTTCTTTGCTTTCAGCATGGCACTCTTTTTATACAACGTGCTGGAAACTTCAAAGCAGAAAAAGCTAAACAACAACTCAGATCCATGGTTGCAGATAACATGCCTGTAAGTAGACACATTTTTTAAACTTGCATATCCCCACGTATCGGTGGCTCCCTGCACAAGGGGGTTAAACTATACATTTACAGCGAGTAGCTGGTACATGAATAGCTTAATTTTGATGCTTTGCAGATGTGGATGGTGGTTTTTCCTGAAGGCACAAGGTTCAACCCAGATCTCAAAGAAGTCATTCGCAGTAGTCAAGAATTTTCTCACCAGCAAGGTGCGTCATCTGCACTTTCTTTTATTTAACCCTTTTCATTCTGATACACTACTGCTTTAAACTAATTTGACTGATAGTTCAAGGGTGGTGCCAAAATAGCTTGGCGCCTGAGGCGAACTAAAATGGTTGATCCATTTCCTAGTCTGTAATGTATCCTTCATAGGAATATCAACAAATTGAAATAAATCAGCCTCAGGGTGTAATGATTTAACATTTTACCAACAGCTGGTCTTCCTGATCTGAAGCTGTCGACCTTCTCTTGGACCCCGCCCCCTCTCCCGATCTTGCATATCATTTCGATTCCTCCCTTCGAAAACTTCTAGACACCCATACCCCTGTCACCACCTGCTCCATACCCAACCGACTCCCCTCCCCCTGGCTCAGTGACGACATAGCTGAGGCCAAGCGCGAGCGTCGACAAGCGGAACGCCGCTGGCGCTCATCTGACCTCACCATTCACAGAGAGATCTTCCAAACCACCAGATCCAAAGTCTGCAGAATGATCTCCGACTCCAAACGTAAACACCTTCAAAACAAAATCCTGGAATCCACTTCTTCCAAAACCCTCTACGCTACCATGAACACTCTCCTAGGCACTTCTAAAGACTCTCCTCTTGCCAACACACACAGCAAAGAAGAACTTCCGTCCGCTTTTTCCTCCTATTTCTCCGACAAAATCCAAACTCTGCGCAACACACACGACACTCTGCCCTCTCCGCCTTGCCTTCCTGACCCCCGCCTTTTCCGGCACTCCCCTCTCGTCCTTCCGCGCGTCTCTCAGGATGAAGTCCTCATAAAGTCCATGCCTTTCAAAACCTGCGAACTAGACCCCCTCCCAGCTTCTCTCTACCGGGACGGCCTCCCAAAACTTTTGCCCTTCATTACCAACATCATCAACACATCTCTAGAGAATGGCTCCGTCCCCAATATCTTCAAGTCCGCCATCGTCCGTCCTCTCCTCAAAAAACACCACCTTGACCCAAACGAACTCAAGAACTACCGCCCAATCTCCAATCTCTCTTTCCTGTCCAAGCTTCTTGAGAAGGTTGTCCTCAACCAACTCAACCTCCACCTCGCTGACAACAACCTCCTCAGTCCCTTCCAGTCTGCCTATCGCAAACATCACAGCACTGAAACAGCCCTTCTACATATCCTAAACGACCTGCTTCTCTCCACTGACTCGGGCAACATCTCCCTTCTTACGCTACTCGATCTCTCTGCCGTCTTCGACACCATAGACCACTCTATCCTCCTCCACCGCCTTCACCACTCCTTTGGCATCACTGACTCTGCTCACTCCTGGTTTCTCTCCTACCTCTCCGACAGACAGCAGTCCGTCACCATCGACGGCGTCTTCTCCAACTCAGTCGGGCTCTCCTGCGGCGTTCCACAGGGGTCTGTCCTGGGCCCGGTCCTTTTCACACTCTACACCTCTCCCCTGTCCAACATCATCCAGTCTCACCACATACACCACCACCTCTACGCTGACGACTCACAACTACTAGACAAAGACAAACTCGACAACACTCAGACACTACTGACTCGCATGGCTGACTGCTATGAAGACGTGAAAAACTGGATGACAGCAAACGAGCTCAAACTGAATGACGACAAAACGGAAGCCATGCTGGTAGCCACTTGCCAGAAACTTTCCCAGCTCCCTCCCTCTCTCCACCTTCAACTCGACAGCACCCCCATCTCCCTCTCTGACTCGGTCAAGAACCTTGGCGTTATCCTTGATTCCTCTCTTTCCATGACCGGCTTCGTCTCCGCCATGGCCCAGGCATGTTATTTCCACCTCCGCCGCATCAGTCAGATCAGAAAATACCTCACTACCGAAGCTGCCACCAAACTCGCTGTCTCTCTCATCTTATCTCGCATCGACTACTGCAACTCTCTCCTTTCCGGCCTTCCTCACTCCACCACTCTCACTCTCCAGCGCGTCCAGAACAATGCTGCCCGCCTCGTCCTCAGAAAGAAAAAATCCGACCACATCACTCCCCTGCTCAAGCTCCTTCACTGGCTCCCCATCCCCCAACGCATCCAATACAAGATTCTGTCTCTCTGCTACAAATCCCTGAACAACTACGCTCCTACATATCTCTCCAACTTACTTCACCCCTGAAATGATCAACAATGATCTCTCAGAACCATTCCCTATTCTCAACGGCGTAAAGCAGGGCTGCGTGCTGGCACCGACCCTCTTCACCATCTTTTTTAGCATGATGTTGAAGCAGGCCACAGTGGACCTCGATGATGACGATGCAGTGTACATCAGGTATCGTCTCGATGGCAGCCTGTTCAACCTTAGACGACTGCAGGCCCACACGAAAACCCTAGACCAACTGATTCGTGAGCTGCTTTTTGCTGATGATGCTGCCCTCGTTGCACACACAGAGAGAGCCCTGCAGCGCATCACGTCTTGCTTCGCAGATGCTGCCCAGCTCTTTGGACTCGAGGTCAGTCTGAAAAAGACAGAGGTCCTCCATCAGCCGGCACCCAAGACAGTGTATCGCCCTCCTCACATCACCATTGGCGAGTCTGAACTAAAGTCAGTGCACCAGTTTACTTACCTTGGCTGCATTATCACGTCGGACGCCAAGCTGGACAAGGAGCTTGACAGCAGGCTGGCAAAAGCGAACAGCGCTTTCGGGCGACTTTTCAAGCGGGTGTGGCACAATCAACAGCTGAAAACAGGCACCAAGATCAGCGTGTACAGAGCTGTGGTCCTCACCACCCTGCTGTATGGTTCCGAGTCTTGGGCCCTCTACCGCAGCCAACTACGACTCCTCGAACGCTTCCACCAGCGCTGCCTGCGTACCATCCTGGGCATTCACTGGAGTGACTATGTCACCAACGTCGAGGTCCTTGAACAGGCTGAAACTGTGAGCATCGAGGCTTTGCTGCTGCGGACACAGCTCCGCTGGGCGGGGCATGTCTCCAGGATGGAGGATCATCGCCTACCAAAGATCACCCTGTTCGGCGAGCTTGCTACTGGACACCGTGACAGAGGGGCACCAAAGAAGAGATACAAAGACTGTCTCAAGAAGTCACTTAGTGCCTGCCAAATCGACCACCACCAGTGGTCTTCGCTTGCTGCGGACCGTGACACCTGGCGCTCCACCATTTACAAGGCAGCTGTCTCCTTTGAGGACTCTCACAGAGCTAGCCTTAAGGACAAGCGGCTCAGGAGAAAAAACAGAGATGCCGCAGCTCAGAACCCTGGCCATACCTTCCCCTGCAGCCACTGCGGTCGAACCTGCCTGTCTCGGATTGGCCTCCGCAGCCATGAACAAGCCTGCAGACGTCGTGGGCAACTCCTATAAAATCTTCGTTCGCGAAGTCAAGCCAAGAGACTTCACCCCTACACTCCTTCCCGCTCCCTCCGCTCCGCCTCCGACCCTCTCCACCTCCTCATCCCCCGCACCAAACTCAGCACTTTCAGCCCCCGCTCCTTCTCAGTATACGGTCCATCCACCTGGAACACTCTCCCACTCTCTCTCCGTCAGAAACACTCTCTCCCCTCCTTCCAGTCCGCCCTCAAAACTCACCTCTTTCAACAGTTCTAGCACTATATAACCACACTCCCCACCCCAAGCTGACCGTCGTAATATATTTTCACTATTTGTGGTACGTGAATCATTGTCTAAAGCGTGCGCTTGCATGTGCGAGTTGTGAGTGCGCACTTAGAGTTATAATTATTATAAGATAAGCTCATTATAAATACCGTAATTATTATTATTATTATTACTGTTTATCATTTTGTTTGGGAAGTGAGATTTGAGCCTGTCATCATAGTAATAATTCTTCATTCCAGGAACGCCTGAACTGAACACAGTGCTGTATCCTCGTGCAAAGGCCACAAATGTTTGCGTTGAAGAGTTGCGAAATTATGTCTCATGTGTGTATGATGTCACAATCGCATACAACAATACTCGAGACCATCATACTGGCCACCGTGTTCCCTCTCCAGGAATGCCAGGCAAGTTGTCCACCCCGTATAATGCAGCCAGCAGTACCTTTTACAGCACTGGTGGCTGCATCCACAAGGGGGTCAATAAATCTGCTGATGTTTTGAGATATCTTTGGCCCACATGTGATATAGGTCGTTGACAACGGAGCGTACATCGGTTTTTTTTGCAGACATCTTCACAAAAAAAAATTCTATGCCAACCTTGGAACAAACATTCAATGACAGTTGACCTAATACGATTTACTTTTAAGAAACTCAAACAGTTTTGCTGTACAGTCTTAAAAATGTTGATCTTTTTTTTTTTTTTAAATGAAATGACCGATTTCACATCCCCTAAAGTGTGCTCCAATTTCAAACGACTTGTAGCAAAAGTGAGTCTGTATCTTGGGCTGTGCAGTATCTGTTGTCCATGGTAAACTTTAAGGTTGGCATCTTCTCTGAGACTATTCAAGACACAGACTTCAAGGATACATTGTGTGATTGTCTCAAAGGTCAAGGTCACAGGGGGTCCAGAAGTAGGTAAAATATAGCTATATTTTGACAAAATTTGTTTTTTCTCAAATATTACTTTCAACTTTAAACCCAGACTTGGTACAGATATACCTGATGGTAAGCTCATTTATGCATACTAATTTGGATGACCCCTCGGAAAAGTCAAGGGTCACGAGGTCGGCAGATGTGTAAAAAATGCCAATTTTAGATAGAATTGTACTTTTTATCAATGTTTTTGCAAACTTTTCAATACCATTTAGCACAATGGTAGCTGATGATGACACCTGCCTATATGTACAGTAGACCCTCCAATGAACAGGGTGGGGGGGAGGGGGGGGGGCACCCCTGCTGCAAAAATAGGTGGCCGTAAACAGCAGGTGACTGTTCACGAGAAGTTTGATGGAAACGGACCTATGTGTGCTTGTGACACTCAGGTAGGAGCATATCGATGTGTCATGTTTACACCAGAACGGGACCTAGGTCAACCTCTTCACGCTTCTGTGAAGTGTCGTACATGTGCTAATGATGCTGATGTTTCGTTGTCTTCAGTGATGAAAGAAAGTAACTACAATTGTATGTACAATGTAGTTGTAAAGGTGGGAGAAAGAACAAAGCTTGTCAATGTGTGTCCTTACCATGTTCTTGTCTTAAACAAATAGGAAAGGAGGGGACAGGTGACAGAGTAAGGAGGGTGTGGCATTGACATGAACTGGGGTCAATATCCGGTCACCTTATTGTCCCGATATTTACCCTTTTCACTCTGAGGTCACAAGCTCATTAATTATGTGGATCGGATGCATGTGAGCCTTTATTATTTTCAGTGGCTAAGCACCCACCCGAATTTAGCATGGAATCCTTAGTACTGGCTGTTCACGGTTTGTTGCTGGCACATAGAAACTCTTAACTGCCAAGTCATTCATTTCAGTACTGACTGACCGTCACTAATTCCTATTGATTATGTGGTTGCTTGACTTACGATTACCAGCTGTGGAATTCATAGATCTCCTGAAGAAGCAAATGTTCTGGACAAGCATCTGTCTCCTAAAATTACAAACACTAAGGATATTATATATGCATGCAGGCAGGCATGCACTACATTCTCATGAGCCCCTGCAGTCTGAAGGGACGTCTGAATTGGATTGTCAGGCCACAGGCCTACAAGTCGATCTCAGTACTGTAGAATGCTGAAATGGATTTGTGAGTCTGTGGTACAGACACATGGGTTTGCGCACATACGCACTCAATTCTCACGAGACCCTTCCACGTGCATGGGCGCTTGCGAGTTTTTGCCAATTTGGCACCCAGGGCGAGAGAGCAGTCAATTTTTGGTCGCCTTGGAAGATTACATGACCGCACAGTAAACCAACTTGAAAAGAAGATGTGGGTGTGGTCAGATAGATTGCGCATCATTTGTTATGGACTGCTCGCACAGCTGGCGAGACAATGGCACGTCCATCATTGCATAATGACATGACGACTGGGCTTTGTTACAATGTGTGGCTGTTGTCTCAGTGTCAAGCAAGCTGTCATTGCCACATCACACATGACGGCTTTTCTGCGCCGATCTGGCTGTGGTCGTAAATTTCAGGTATTTTTGGTTCCAATATACCAACCTTTGACTGCATCGAGCATTCATCATCATCAGTCCCTTGCCCGAACTGGGCGTTGGGGGGACTGAAAGGCAGCAGCAACAGACAGTGCTCTCCACTGAGTTCTATTTTGGGCGGTGGCAAGCAAGTCTGGCATCTCGAGTTTAGGCAGCCGTAAAATCAAGATACTTTTTATAGTAAACATTGTCTTTGCAGCACGAATGTGACCACAAACAACAGGTGACCATAAAAAGCGATGACCGTTCATAGAAGGTTCTACTGTAATAATTTACACTTTTTAATCAAATTTGACATAACGATTGCTGATGTCAAGACCTTTCTATGCATACTAATTTAGTTAACCCATAGCTAAGGTCAAGGGTCATGGATGCAAATTTCTGTGAAAAAATGCATACATTTTTAGAAAACATGGATTTTGCTGGTACAGAAGCCAGCCCTTTACTTATGTTTAGATATTTGAACACTTGCTTATTTCTGTGATGTCAGAAAGGTCAAGGTCACAAAGGTTATATATATATATATATATATATATCCTGACTTCCATTAAAATGTGAAAAGTGTCTGTAAGTGTACCAACAAACAAAGAGCCCACTCTGACAACAAAACAAGAAAATTTTATTTGTTGCTTACTTTAGATGTTTAGCCTACTGTCTGAGCTACCTTCACACAAAAATTGGATGAGTTATCGCCCATGGCTACCTTGGAGGATACAGCGTTTCATTAGTGGTGAAAATAAGCAAAACTGTACACACTCTGTCAAGCAAGTTTCCTGTGATATGTTTTAACACACAAGTTGTGTGGATTGCTTATGATGTTATTAACTGCCTCAAATGAAATTCAAATAAAAAACTTTATAAGAGAACTAGAACTTCCGGTGCACATCATTTTCTTAATAAATCTTATTTGATTTAATGTGAATTACTTTCAAACCATGTTTTATACTCCTGTGACTGATGCAGAGATAAAGAACACACCCATATCCATTTATCAGGTAAATATGGCCGTAAACCTAAAAATAAAGAACTTTTTTATTTTCGTGTTTGTAGGTCATGTTGATTATTTAGGTGCCTTTGACAAACAAAAAGTAGGTCAAGACCAGACCGGCCGGATTTTCATGCACACGGACCCTAGTGACACTGCATGTTGGTTTGCTTTCATCTGTGTCCTCTGCAGATGCTCTCCATTTCACTTTCAATATCCTGTGATGCTAGTGTCACTGATGACATCATAAGTCATCGATGTGTGATTTTTAAGACTAATCACTCTATTTGCACACGACATAACAAACTCTTCATAACATTTTCTAATAAATTTGGTCAAAATAACCCGGAATAAAGCATATTTATGAAGAAAAGCGTTATGGTGAAAAATTTGCGTTTCTTTTGTTGATCAGTGTATATGTGGATTGGTGATATGAGCCATAATGGCTTTGCCTTTCTCATTTACTTTCTGACTTCATCCTCTATGACAAGGCTCAAGATGGCTTGTAAAGAAATGTGCTTACATCCCATCTGGAACAAACTGCCATGAACCAATTGAGATTTTTTTTGCATGTTGTGAACAAAAATGTGAATGAAACAGGTGGATGCATTTTGGGCTTTTTGTTTTGGTTTGTGAGTATTGTCTTTTTTGTTGCAGATTTTCTGTCCGGCCACACCTCTAAAGTACACGTGCACATTAGCAAGGTTCCCATACAAGATGTACCCATAGAAGAAGAACAGTTTAAGTTGTGGTTGCAGCAGCGCTTCCAGACTAAGGACCAGTAAGTACGCAATGAGCAAAAGGCCATTGAGCCGATGTCGGCCCGATGGCCTTTTGCACATCAGGTCCATATACCTACATGAGGTTTGTCAGATGGGCGGCGAAGATCTTCAGCCTAAGATGACGCTAATATATGGCAACATCTTGAGGCTTTAACATGTACCTTCTCTGCCTGGAGCAGAAAGGTGTAACTTGAGTAGACATATGCTCTTGCGGCTGTTTATCTCTTGTTACAGAAATGAAATTATATTTTTTTGGTGAATTTTAAATATGTTTCTTTAACCCTTATCATGTGGAATACACCAGTGTGTGAAATAATTTGACTAAAATAGTTCAAGGGTAGTGCCAGAATAGCTTGGCGCCTAGAGGCGCCAAGCTATCCTGGCATCACCCTTGAACTAAAACCATTGGTCTACATACTGATCTGTAAGTACTATAATGTAGCTTGCATATGGCAGTGTACAAATGTGAAACTTTTAGCCTCAGTATGATATGGGTTAAGAAACCAGTAAGGTCAGTGCCAAAAGGGAGGCACAGGGGATTATAAGGGTTTATGCCTGTTGCTGCAGCCTCGTTCATGACCTTGTTTGCTTATCCCTTTTGAAGCTAGCAATGGGGATTTGTAAAAAGTCATATTTTGTTAATGGCTACGTATTAGCTTGATAGGTCGTCTGGTGGTCACTCTGTAGACGTTTCAGAGACCCTTGAACTGTTATCAAATTTATTTCAAGCAGCAGGGTGAAAAGGGTTAAGCGGTACTACTTGCATTACTGGTGATTACATGTATTAACCATATTCAGCCCCATGTGCATGTCACTCATGGTACTGTAAAGACAGTACCAGTGGTTGCATGCACAAAGGACTGGGAGTTGCCTAACCTCTTTGGCTGTCAGTAGCACATTTTGTCGAGGGGATTCTTGCAGGAATCGTTTCGACAAAATATGCTACTGGGTTAACATTTCACCGCCAGCCTTTTTTTTTTCACAGGTTGCTGACACACTTCTACTCCTGCGAGGACCAGAGCAAAGCCTCATTCCCAGGTGAAGGCCGCGTCCTTCCACTTCCACTTCGGTCCACTGTCCCATCCTTTCTGCTCTGGGGAGGCAGCTTTGCGGCATGCATGATTTTCAAGGAGGCACGCAGCATCTATTGGAAAACTGGCGTCGTGAGCTTCTTTGTTGGACTTGCCTGGGTTTCTGCACGAACATGATATCAAGCAAAACTATGCAGTCTGATTTATTTTTTGAAAGTCATGAGCTTGTGTGGGTGTTTGTGTAATTTTGATCTATAGTCAAGTTAAAAACCTTTAACTCATTCAGCCCGACGCACGTATTTCCCAAATTTTGGAGGCATCACCTAATGACTATGCACCTTTTGCAGGAGATGGATTGACCATGATAATTCAAGGGTAGTGCCAGATTAGCTTGGCGCTGACAGGCGCCAAGCTACTCTGACACTACCCTTGAATTATCATGGTCAACCCATCTCTTGCTGTAGTGCGTCAGGGCTGAATGGGTTAATTATCCCACATAGAGGCAATTCACTTTTAGACGGAGTATGTTAATATATATATTTAGTACTGGTAATACAGTTAAGCCCTAGTATGTTACGATACCTGTCAGACTGCAATATCCGCATGTACATAGTGATGAAGTTACATATGCTTGTAAAGAAAACCAACCAGTAAGCAAAAAGTCAGATTCAGCTGTAGGTGGCCTATGCACAACTCACAGCTGTGCGCAAGCAATCTAAGGCTGATGTCGCCCCAAGGACCGTCATCAAATGAGAGCCTGTTGGCGCTTTATCCAGTTTCACAGTAAATGTGTTTTGATGCTCATACTACCGAGTCGTAGGAAATTTGATATGGTTTACATTTTGTTTCTTCAAAAACATTACTGATGACATGACTTATTGGAAGTGTCTACTACTTACTCAATTCTAGCCTAAGAACCCGTTGTGTTACCACACAACCCGGGAGGCACTCGGGGAACCCACAGAGGGGCCGAGAGTTGTCTCCCGTTCCTGCCCATCCGGTTCCGAGTCACGTGGTGACTAACCAGTTATGCTACTTAGGCTCTCACCGTTCAGACGTGTTTGCTCTAGCCTATGGACTTTAAAACTTTTTTGACCGGTTTCGCTGGTCTTCCGGACTCTTGGCTTCTTCTTGGCTTCTACTTTGTCGGCCCTACCTGTGCCCTGTGTGGGTCGTTAGCTGCTGCCTGCTCCTGCGTCTTGGGTTGTTGGGCTGCGCGGGGAGCTTCGCTGGGACTTCGCCCTCGTTCGTGCCGTGGGTGTTATGGACGTTTCTTCCCCCGTTCCCGCTCCGGCGGAAAGGTAAGGTAGCTGGGTTGGCCCTCGGCTGGCTCCCGGGCTGGGCGCCGGTTCGAGCAGGAACGAAGACAGTCTTCATCTTCGTTGTAACTTTGCGCGCCAAAATCTCCCCTTAGCTTGGCGGGGCCCCACGTGCCCGCGCGCTCTCACCTTTCAGCTGATTGGTGTGGCAAGATTGGCGCTTACCTGGTGGCTTGTACCTTGTATGATTTCGTGGGATATGTTATGTGTCCATGGCTTGCTTAGCTTGGCGGGGCCCCTCGTGCCCGCGCCCTGGCGCCATTACGTTGGTAAATGTTGCTGTGCCAGACGCTTGCTTCATGCCTGTACCTGCCATGACATGCTTGACTTTTGTTGTACATAGTGCGTCGTATGCTTGCCTTAGCTTGGCAGGGCCCCACGTGCCTGCGCCCTGTCGACATTACGTTGGTAGATGTTGTTGTGCCAGATGCTGGCTTCATGCCTGTAACTGTCATGATGTGCTTGAGCTTTGTTGTTCATGATACCTCATATGCTCGCCTTAGCTTGGCGGGCCCCACATGCCCGCGCCCACTAGCTTTACGGGGATAGATATTGCAGGCCCTGACGCTTGCTGACAGGCTTGTACCTCGCTGTTGTGCTTTGTGTTGCGAAGGCTCGCCTTACCAGGGCGGGGTCCCACAGGCCCTCGCCCGCGTCCCTTCAGGTCTGTTATATGTTGCAGTGGCCTGTTGATGACCTGCAGGCAATGCGGAGGTTTCCAGTGGCCGTCAGATAACCACAAGGTCTGTCTCCCCTGCGCCGGATGCGCCTCCGACCACACTTGCGACACCTGCTCCATCTGGCCTGAGCTGCGCTGGTCGCAGTTATGGAGTTTCTACAGACGCGGGCGACTGACACCTGTGTGTGTTCCAAAACCAGTCGAGGCGCCATCCCCCGTGCCCTGCGCACTGACCACAAGAGACCGCACCGACCTTATGGAAAAGACGCCACACCGGACGCAAGAGCCTAGCGCTCGGAGCGGGACTGCGTTCAACGCGATCGCTTCCAGGAGGGAGCGCGCCCGGACAAAGCCTACTGACAGGCAGAGAGCCCGCCTCACTGAGCCCGGTTCGGAGAGACGCGCCACGCGCCGTCCCAAGTCCGTTGTCGGTGCCCGCTCGTCTCCAAGAAAGCCCGCTGACTCTTACGAGGAGTCACCTTGCCAGCAGAGAGCCCGCCTCATTGAGCCCGGCTCGGAGAGACATTACCCACGCGTCCGAGGACTGCGGGCAGTTCTGAGCCCTCACGCCACTCCAGATCTACCAGACGCTCTCGCTCCCCTGTTAGCGAGCATAGGAAGGACCACGCTTCGCGCCGTTCCAGGGAACCTGGCCCCCACCGTTCTTTGGTGTCGTTGCGCTCGACCATGTCCTTCCCTCGACTGGACTCCCGTTCATCCCGTCCCTCCTCCCCTCACCCAGACCGCCACCTCTCTTCTCGGCTTCGTCGGCACCGTTCGCGTAGTTGCAGTCACTCGCCTCGCTCCAGATGCCCTGCCCGTGGCAGTTGGTCTTCACCACGACGTCTCGCGCCTCGCTCGCCATCCCGTCACTTCGCCTCCCCCGCCTCTGGCTGCCGTCGTTTAGATGTCGTCACCCGTAGCCCCCGGTGGCCTTGCCGGACCCCCCCCCCCCCCCCCCCCCCCCCCCGCCCTCGGGAGGACGAGACCCTGAGCCTACTCGCCGAGGACTCCATTTCTGAGGACTTAGCCGCTCGCCTTCGCCTCGCTCTACTACTTCTGGCTCCTCGGTTTCCCGCAAGCTGGCCCCGTCGTCGCGTACAGACATCTTGCTTGCCCTGGATGAAGTTGCTCGTTTCATCGCCGCCACGCTTCCCGCGGTTGACTGCCCTCCGTCGCCCCCACTCAAGAGGAAGATCTCTGCGTTTGTGGACGCTGGAAGACGGGTGAAGAGGTTCAAGTCCCTGCCGCAGCCTCCCGGCTTTGGTGACCTCCGTGACGCCTTCTCAACACACCTCCTGTCGGGTTCCCAGGACTCCGAATTCTTTACTGATCATAGGTAGCCTGCCGGACTCGATATTGCCTTTCATCAGGACTGGTACTCGGGACACTCCCAGGCGTTCTCCTGCCCGCTGCCTGCTGTGGATCCACCGGCCGTGGTGCAGGCTGGAGGTGCCGCTCTGCTGGAACGCTCCCTGCCCCGTGGTTTGGACAAGACGGCCTCGCTCGTCCGTAACACCGTAGCCTGCGCGGGATTCATGGAACTGCTGACCCAAGCTTTCGTCTGTCGCATTGAGGACTCCTAGCATCCCTCCTTAATGCCCCTCCTCGGAGACCTACTCGCTCTTGCGGAAGCGGCCAACCGGGCAGCGTATCACTCGTCGGTCAACGCTATGGCTGCCGCCTCCAACTGCGACCTGTTACGTCCGGATGCCGTGTTGCGGGCCTGCCGCGGGTTGCCCCCCGATCTGGGGACTCAGCTGCACCGTGCTCCCCTGGGTGGCCCTCTGCTCTTCGGCGAGACCTGGCAGACCGTGAAGGATTCTAGCTTGGACCGTTGGCCTCGCAAGACAGCCCCACAGCGCTTTCAGGCCGCCCGCAAGGCTGTGGGTCGCGCCCTGCGGACCTCCAGACCCGTCGCGTCGTCTGGCCCCGCACCACCGCGGGCCCCTCGTCGCCGCCCCGCTTTCGGATGCCCCAGACCTGTTAGCGCCCCTGCCCCCACATGGCCCCGTCCTGCTCGTCGCCCAGGGTGCGGGCGGGTCACCTGACCTTGCCCCGCTTCTGCCTCCGCCGACCGCGCCTTTTCTCCAGTCGGCGGGAGGCTCGCACTGTGCAGCGAGGAGTGGCGCTCGCTGTTCCCAGACGACCCCTGGATTTTGGGAGACTGTTACAGAGGGCCTTCAGATCACCTTTCGCTCTCCAGCCTTTTACAGCTGCCTCTTCATGGTGCCCAAACCAGGTGGCAAGTGGCGACCTGTCATCAACCTCTCAGCGTTGAACGTGTTCCATCTCTGCCCCGTCCTTTTGCATGGAGACTGCCTGGGTCCTCGGAGCTTCCGTACAGCCCATGGACTACGCGATCAGTCTGGACTTATCCGATGCTTATCTCCATGTTCCCATTGACCTGGCCTCCAGGAGGTATCTTCGCTTCACCTGCTACGGAGTAGTTTACCAGTTTCTGGCGCTCCCGTTCGGTCTCAACCTCAGCCCATGGGTCTTTACCCGCATCATGGACGCAGTGGTGGCCAAGGCGTGGCAGTCGTCTTCCAGCCCAATGTCGAACTACCTCGACGATCTCCTCCTGCGCAACCAAGTGGTGGCCCACCTGAAATCGGACAGGGATGCTCTGATACGGCTGTTATCGCGGTTGGGGTTCCTAGTCAACGCAGGTAAGTCGGACCTCACTCCCTCGCATCGCTACGTACATCTCGGCATGGAGTTCGCCACCGACCTCAACAGGGTGCGTTTGCCAGAGCCGCGGATCCTGAAGTTGGCCGCCCTAGCCGGCCAGGTAGCCCAGCAGGAGGCAGCCTCCGCCAGAGTCTGGCTTCAGCTCCTTGGTTTGATCAATGCGGCGGCGGATCTACTCCCCCTCGGTCGTCTCTACGCCCGGCCACTACAGCTGCACCTCCAGCTTCTCTGGCGATCTGACCGCCATGGTACCCGTGTCCCCGTTGATTCACCCCCCACCTCCTGCGTTGTACTCTCCCTGTGTGTCGTTGCAAGTCTTGCTGGTTGGGGAGCCCACCTGCTACCATGGTTCCTCACAACGTCCGACCCCTGGCCTCCGGAATTCGCGGACAAGCACATCAACTGGTTGGAGCTGCAAGCAGTCTGGCAAGCCCTCATCGCGTGGGAGGAACAACTCAGTCACCAGGAACTGCTCGTCCTCTCCGACAATGCAACATTGGTGGCGTACATCCAGAAACAGGGCGGGACGCGCTCACCCGACCTGTGTATGCTCCTCTACCGTCTGATGCGCTGGTGCGAGGACCGCAACATTTCCCTCCGTGCTCGACACATCCCCGGCCGCCTGAATGTCTTGGCCGACTCACTCTCCTGACGCGGCCAGTTGCTACACACGGAGTGGACCTTACGCCAGGACATCTTTTGGATGATCTATAATAATAATAATAATAAGCGCATTAAATAGGCGCTTTATCCCAATTGAAAATCGGCTCAAAGCGCCGCCGCGAACTGAACCCAACAAGCACGCTCACGTGAATCACGCGCATTCACTCACACACTGTACATAAACACAGAACATTCACGTGGTGCTAAGGGCAAGCTCAAGCGAGCTACTGTAGTTTTTGAAAATTCAGAATCGTTTGTATTTGAAATTTGATTAAGTGGGCTGAAACTGATACCAAAGTGGAGGGGGAGGAAGAGCCGGAGTACCCGGAGAAAGAACCCCCGACGGTCCGCCCGAATTAACGGTGACACTTACTAGAGGAGAAAAATCCGACGCCGGAACCCGTAGTCGAACCACGCACCTTTAGCATTGGTGGCAGGCGCCTTAACCACTGCGCCACGGACCTCGGCTGCCCGGATCTGCGTGCAATGGGAGACACCTATTGTCAACCTGTTTGCCACGAGGTGGAATCACCAGCTTCCCGTATTTGTCTCCCCGATCCCAGACCCTCTGGCCTGGGCAGTCGACGCACTCTCCATCCCGTGGGACGGACTCTTCGCATACGCGTCCCCACCGACAGTCCTCCTCCCCAAAGTCCTCCTCAAGCTTCAGGGATGCAATGCGGTCGTCCTACTGGTCGCCCTGTTCTCTTGGAACCGGTCCTGGACCACCGACCTTCTCAGCCTCGCCACGGACCCCCCACTACTGCTTCCTGCACCCCGCACGATGCTCAAGCAACCGCGACAATCGCTGTTCCACCCATGCCCGGAGCGCCTACTCCTTCACACTTGGAGGTTGTGCGGCAAGCCCTTGCCGCTAGAGGCTTCTTGAGTGCAGCAGTGGAAGCTATTGCTACAGCCCGCAAACCCTCAACACGACGCGTCTACGAGGGAAAATGGCAAGTACTGTGCTCCTGGTGCGGCGATCATCACCTCGCCCCCACCGACCTAACTAACCCCCAGCTCACGGACTTCTTCCGCTGGCTCTTCAGAGACCAAGGATTGGCCCCGATAACCATCAGGGGGTACTTGTCCATGATTGCCGACACCTACCGGCACCTCGGCTGCCCGGACCCTGGCGCCTGTAAAGACATCGTCGACCTTATGACTCACTTCGGCTCGCAGCGTCCAGTGCCCCGATCACTCGTTCCTCGCTGGGACCTACCCTGGGTACCGACTTGGCTGAATTCTGCCCGATTTGAACTGCTGCCTTTGGCCCGCTTTGCGGATGTGACTTGTAAGACATGCTTCCTGTTGGCACTTGCCACGGCGGCCCGAGTGAGCGAGCTACATGCACTGTCAACGCACCCTGCCTGCCTGCTGTTTCGAGCGGATGGTTCCATACAGCTACTTACGGACCCTTCCTTCATTGCCAAGACCAGGTCTCCTTTGACCGTGCCACAGGTGATCACCTTACGGCCGCTGAGAGGGACGAACTTCCCCCAGGAGACCAGGCAACAAGATCCTGTGCGAGCCTTACGCATGTACCTACGCCAAACCAAAGCCGTCCGGAGAGGACGCTCACACCTCTTTCTGCCTTTAAAGCCCGGCAGAACTGATATAACAGCCCAGACAATCTCCTCCTGGCTACGCTGGGTCATACGGTCCGCCTACCAGGACCTCTCCCTGCAGGGAGCGAAGAGGCTAAAGATACGTGCACACGAGGTACGCGCCATGGCCACGAGCGTCGCGTTCGACCGGAACTGCGCTGTCAAAGACAATGTGGCTGCCATGGGCTGGCGGGCAGAATCAACCTTCGCCCGCTTCTACCTCCGGGATCCGGCAGGCCAGCGAGACAACCTTGCTCTGGTGGGGGACATCACTGTGGCGCAACACTCCCTCCCGGCGCCGTAGGTACGCACCTAGCTAGGATTGTCGGGAGTTTGCGGCAGGAAGGATGGCTCTAATTGGCCCTATGGGGGTGGTTGGGCGCGGCACCCTCCTCCTTATCGCAATTCTTCCAATAAGTCATGTCATCGGTAATGTTTTTGAAGAAACAAATTCATTTTTCTCTAAAAGGTATTTTTTTCGAAAAATACTTACCGATGACATGACTCGGAGGACCCTCCCACCTGCCCCGCTTGCCGCTGGTGAGCTAAGTATCCTGACTGGTTAGTCACCATGTGACTCGGAACCGGATGGGCAGGAACGGGAGACAACTCTCGGCCCCTCTGGGGGTTCCCCGAGTGCCTCTCAGGTTGTGTGGTAACACAACGGGTTCTTAGGCTAGAATTGAGTAAGTAGTAGACACTTCCAATAAGTCATGTCATCGGTAAGTATTTTTTGAAAAAATACCTTTTAGAGAAAAATGAATTTTTCAGCTGTGAAAAAACCCATACATGTACTTTGGTTGGTGTGTTCAGAGTCAAAAATATCTAGTTGATTGTAGACAAGGTTAACCCTTTCAGTCCTGATACACGATATTGTGAGATAATTTGACCATGACAGTTGAAGGGACTACCCTCGCACTATCATGGTCAATGTATCTCCTGGACTGTAATGCAGTCTTCACACGACAACTAATAAGATTGAAACGATTCAGCCTCAGGATTTAATGGGTTAACCCATTCAGCCCTGACGCACTACAGCAGGAGATGGGTCAACCATGATAATTCAAGGGTAGTGCCAGATAAGCTAATCTGGCACTACCATTGAATTATCATGATCAATCCATCTCCTGCAACAGGTGCATAGTCGTTAGATGATGCCTCCAAAATTTGGGAAATACGTGCGTCGGGCTGAATGAGTTAAATTCTCTCTTGTTTTGGAGAGTGAGCATGTGCTGGCGTGTGTTTGTAAATGTGAATGTATACTATAAATATTGCATTTAGTGTGAGTGATACATTTTGTGGAGTGTTCTACCATGAAGTTTTAAAAGTATATTACATTGTGTGAAAGACTGATTTTGTGTTGATGCATGTGGATATTTTCTGCATCGGTAATGAACAAATTAAACCCCTGGTGTAAACAGTACTGGTGACTGCATGCACAAGGGTGTTAACCATATTACAATCATCTTCACTTATAACAAGATCAGATTATTATGACAAAAGTCAGATGTAACACTTTTTGCAGAGTTACGGGTGATCGCACATTTAGCCCCACCGCCTCACAGCAGGAGATGGGTTGACCATGATAATTCAAGGGTAGTGCCAGATTAGCTTGGCGCCAAGCTAATCTGGCACTACCCTTGAATTATCATGGTCGATCCATCTCCTGCGACTGCTACATAGTCGTTAGGTGACACCTCCAAAATGTTGGAAATGTGGCCTTGGGGTTAAATGAGTTAATTTAGTGCTACGTTTAAATCAAGCTTCGGATATAACAATAACACATTTTAGGACTCCTGGCGTGTTACTGTATGCGAAGCTTACTGTATTTGTAACCTTGATTTCCCATTTATGTTTTCTTTTTGCTCCAGGCTGTTACCAGTAGATCCAAAATCACAGAACAGCACATTCATTTCATCATTTGATATCGGCTGCTTTTACCATTTTATCTTCACTGGGTCTAAGTTACTTGAAGCCTGGTTTGACATTTGTGTTACTGGTGATCAAAATTGTAAGCGCTGAGGTAGTTGAGCAACTTTAACCTCCTTATCCCAGTTAACCTCATGGCCGCATTTCCCAAATTTGGAGGTGTCACCAAACGACCATGTACCAGTTGCAAGAGATAAAATGATAATTCAAGGGTAGTGCCAGATTAGCTTGGCAACTTCAGGTGCCAAGCTAAACTGGCAATACCCTTGAATTACGAGTTTTATAGTCAATCCATCTCCTGCTGTAGGGCATTAGGGCTAACTCTTTCCCATCGTAAAATTTTCAGCGAGTCAGTTCCATGCAGACATAGCAGGAAAAAGAACGTGTGTTCCCTGGTGACATACATTTTTGGGGTAGATTAAATTAATTTTCACAGCCTCCCAAGCTAACAACCATAGATAAATTGGGTATCATTGGAAAGAGCGTTAAAGGTACTTTTAAAAACTGCGTGTGTTTGTGCATCAGGTTAGTGGGAAGTCGAACCAATTTGATTATTATGCAACAGAACAAACATGGCGGAGCAAAAAAAATGAGAAACGTGGTTTTGGTAGCAACAGTGTAAGCACATGCAATGAAAAACCCAGATTTACTCACCAACATGGCAGAAAAATGTATTCCTAAAGCAAAGAAATCACACAAGAGATCTGTCCCTTCTTGAATCACAATTTTACAAGCTAAAAATCGCTGTTGAAACTGCGCTCATGAAGATCGAATAAGCTCATCGTCGGAGACGATCCAAGGCACGTTGTCGGCTACTTTGGCCTTGTTCTGACACCATCCGACAAGGGCATTCACTTTAAGATATTTTAGGTTGGTGAAACATATAGTGGTTGCTTCCCTTAGACCGATAGCTGTGCTTCTTGCGATTTTTGTAAAAACCCAACCCTAGAATACTATGGACAGCAACAAGCACAACGCTATAACGTAAGCGTTTCGATGGCTAAGGGTTTGTTTGGGCTAACACTAAACCGGAAGCATTTCGATGGGAAAGAGTTAAGCGTACAGACACGGGTATTGTTTACAGCATTGGTAGCTGCATGCACAAGGGGGCTAACGCTAAAGTGGCTGATTGCTAATGGGGCGAAATAAACACGGTAGACACAAATGTATTTGATCATGTAACGACCCTCATTTTGTTCTTGTACTTACTTACTTATGCCTATCCCACCTCCCAGGGTATAGGCCGTCAACGAGAGACCTCCAGCGACTCCTGTCCTGTACTTCTCCTTCAATTTTACTCCAGGTGGTTCCCAGTCTCTTCATGTCTGCTTGCCCCCCCCCCCCCCCACCACCCCCACCCGGGTCTGCCCTGGGGGACTTGGGTAGGGTTAACTACCTTTTAGTTCCCAGGGTCACCCTGGTCAGCCCCACAGGGTGGTTTTACCCTCTATTCTGGGGCATGTGTTTCTGTCTACCCTTGGTCCATTCACCTGTATTTGCCTTTTTAAAACTCTCCCAACTGTCTGCACTGTCTGTAGCTCTTGATATTGGATGTGTGTTGCTAAATGGTCTTAGCTTTATTTAGGCCCCATGGCGTAAGTTTATTTAACGCATTGTACCAACTGGCGACATACATTCAATATTCTGTTTTTTTCAGAAGCAGTGCAGGCACGTCCTGAGAAAGCCTTGTTGCTGTTGGGGCGTTAAGCAGTGTACAATCAATCTTCATGTCTGCTTGGAGGTCTCGACGCCAGGTGTTTCTCGGCCTGCCTCTTTTCCTCTTTCCCTGGGGGTTCCATGACAATGCCTGCCTAGTGATACTGGAAAGTGGCTTTCTCAGACTGTGACCAATCCATCCCCATCTTCTTCGCCTAATTTCATTCTCTGCTGTGTTCTTTCCCAGAGTCTGATGTTGCTGATCTTTTCTGGCCAGTGGATTTTCAAGATTCTTCTAAGACAACTGTTTATGAAGGTCTGTACTCTGTTGACTGTGGTTTTTGTCACCCTCCAAGTCTCTGCTCCATATAGGAGAACTGCTTTTATGTTTGAGTTGAAAATCCGGACTTTGGTGTGTTGTGACATCGACAGCTCTCTTGAACTCCACACTTTTTTCAACTGGAACAAGGCTGCTCTTGCTTTACCGATTCGTGCTCTGACATCTGTATCAGTGCCACCCTTTTTGTCAATGATGCTCCCGAGATAGGTTGAAGGACTCCACCTCCTCCAATGAGGTGCCAGTAAGCAAGACTGGTTCTTCTTTGGTTGCGTTCAGCCTCATTGTCTTTGTTTTCTGCTTGTGGATGGTGAGGCCCACTTGGGACTAGATGTCAGTAAGCCTCGTGGTCTTGTCCTGCATTTGTTGATGAGTGTGGGACAGTAAAGCCAAGTCGTCTGCAAAATCGAGGTCGTCAGGCTGTGTCCACGGTATTCCGCTTCTTCTCTGCTCAGTGGTCTTCTTCGTGACCCAGTCTATGGCCAGTAGGAAGGGGAACGGAGACAGCAAACATCCCTGCCTGGCGCCGGTTCTGACCTGGAGCTCCCTGGTGAACTGCCCTTCGTGGATCACGCGACATGTCATGCCATTGTAGCTGCTCTTGATCAGGCAGATGAGCGTTGTGGGTACACCATAGTGTTGTAGGAGTTTCCACAAAGTCTCTCGGTCCACTCTGTCAAATGCTTTCTCATAATCCACAAAGTTGACGTACAGCGGGGAGCTCCACTCCAGCGACTGTTCCACAATGATGCGGAGAGTGGTGATCTGGTCTGTACATGATCGGTTTTTCCTGAATCCTGCTTGCTGGTCTCTCAGCTGGGGGTCGACGGAGCTCTTCATTCTCTCCAGGATGATCCTGTTGAAGACCTTTCCTGGTACCGACAGCAAGGTGATTCCTCTGTAGTTTGAACACTTACTGAGGTCGCCTTTCTTGGGAAGCTTGATTAGGTAGTGAGCCGGCATCACCTCCTCCCAGATCTTTCCAAACAGTGGGTACAGCAGCTCTACTGTTGTCTCTAGGTCTGCTTTCAGAGCCTCTGCTGGGATGAGTTTGGATAAGCATTCTCCTCTTCATGTCCGGAATACAGAATCATCTCCCCACTTGTCAGCCTTTTCTGACCAATCCAGACCAAAAAGGTGACTGCCAAGCATGTAATATGCAAAGAAGTACCCAACGGAGAAAGAAACACGCTTAGAAAAGACGGGTACAACACAATTTATTAATATTTCGGGTAAATACCCTTTGTCAAAATAGACAAACAAACAGAGATTAGCCGCTACTTATCTTCCACATTCCTTCTGCCAATGAAGATAAGTAGCGGCTAATCTCTCTGTTTGTTTGTTTGTCTATTTTGACAAAGGGTATTTACCCGAAATATTAATAAATTGTGTTGTACCCGTCTTTTCTAAGCGTGTTTCTTTCTCCGTTGGGTACTTCTTTTCTGACCAGACTGCATCCATCTGGCTTCACTGATACCTAGCAGGGCAAGGTTGTACTTTTTCATTTCTACTGCTGTCTGGGCGGCCTTCCCGCTCTGGCACATGGTTTTGACATTCCATGTGCCCATGATTGTGTCCCTGGATAGAGAGAGGCAGCTCGGTCCTGTGGCTTCTGAAGACTTCCGGCTTTCACCACACGTCATAAATCTTCTGGTAGAAGAACCTTCCTCCTCCAGGAAAGGAATTGCTGTTGATCTCTTCGTCAGCATTTCCGTAGCTATTTCTTTATTTGCATTGCAAGGTGGGGAAGCTACCCCCACGCCCAAGCCCCTTACTAGGAAGACCAGGGGTTTTCTGTCGGGGTCTCCTTCCCTTAGACCATGTTGGTTCACGGCTCCTATTTCATTCGGTGCACCCCTCTCACGAGGGACCCCTATCCACCACCCAGGGGAAGCGCCTCAACGCTGTATGGTCCCAGCACGAGGTTTTGTTCTTGTAGGGCATATTAAAATTAAATAAAATTATTTTTTCTCTAAAATGTATTTTTTCGAAAAATACTTACCGATGCCATTACTACAATGGAACAACCTATAGCTTGCGTAATTTTCCGGGTCTGCCCTGGGGGACTTGGGTGGGGTTAGGTATTTTTTAGTTCCCAGGGTCACCCTGGTCAGCCCCACAGGGTGGGTTTTTCTCTATTCTGGGGCATATGTTTCTGTCTACCCTTTGTCCATTCACCTGTATTTGCCTTTTTAAAACTCTCCCTACTGTCTGCACTGCCTGTAGCTCTTGATATTGGATGTGTGTTGCTAAATGGTCTTGGCTTTATTTAGGCCCCATGTGTTAGGTTTATTTAATGTGTTTGACCGGCTGGCGACATACATTCAATGTTCTGTTTAGTTGTTTTTTTTTTTTCACAAGCAGTGCAGGCACGTCCTGAGAAAGCCTTGTTGCTGTCGGGACGTTAAGCAATGTACAATCAATCAATCAATCCCACCCCACGTGGGTAACTGCCAGCGCAGCCAAGCCAAACCAGTTCTTTCGTTTAGGTGGCTAGCGGCGAGCGGGGCAGGTGGGAGGGCCGTCCGAGTAATGGCATCGGTAAGTATTTTTCGAAAAAATACATTTTAGAGAAAAAATAATTTGTTTCTTCAAAAACATTACCGATGCCATTACTACAATGGAGAATAGCGAAGAGGAGGAGGGTGCCGTGTAACCCAGTGACTGACTGAGTCCTCCCCGGCGCAAGCTCCCGGTAATTTTAGCTAAAGGATTACCAAAGGCACCGAAGGTGCCGAGAGGGAGTGTTGCGCCGCCTCAATGTCCCCCACCAGGGCCAGGTTGTCTCGCTGGCCAACCAGGTTACGGAGGTAGAACCGGGTGAAGGTCGACTCGGTCCGCCAGCCTACGGCAGCCAGACTGTCTCGGGCAGCGCAGTTGCGGTCGGGTGTGGCGCTAGCAGCCGTGGCTCTGACCTCGTGGGCCCGGCAGTGTAGTCGCTTGGCAGCGTCAGGGCAGAGGTCCTGGTAGGCAGAGCGTATCACCCATCTTAGCCAGGAAGAGATCGTCTGGGCTGAGATGTCTTGTCTACCTGGGGACAGAGAGAGAAGAGGCGGGTGCGTCCCTGGCGGAGCGGCATGGTTCGGCGTAGGTACACGCGTAAGGCTCTCACCGGGTCCTGTTGTCTGACTTCCTTGTTGGGGTCGATCGGCTTCAGCGATCGTACAGTGATCACCCGGGGGGCTGCCAAAGGGGGCTGGTTCTTGGCCAAGAAGGCTGGGTCCGTTAGTAGCTGCACGGAGCCATCCGACCTGCACTACAAGCAGGCGGGCGTGCGGAGAGCGCAGGCAGCTCACTCACTCTGGAGGCTGTGGCTACGGCGAGCAGAAGCAAGTCTTCGCATAGCGTCGGCCAGGCTTGCTAGGGGAAGCGGCTCGAAACGCTAGCGTTCAGCCAGGTGAGTACCCAGGGAAAGTTTCAGCGTGGGGTCAGGGAGTGGAGGGCAGGTCGCTGTATGCCGAAGCGGGCCAAAAGGTCAGCGAGGTCCTTACACTTGCCGGGTTCCGCTCGGCCCAGGTGCCGGTAAGCGTCGGCGATCATAGCGAGGTAGCCCCTGAAGGTGATCGGTGCCAAGTGCTGTTCGGCGAAGAGCCAGAGGAAGAACTCGGCCAGTAGTAAGGAAGTCAGATCGGTAGGGGAAAGACGACGGAGGTCGCACCAGGCTCCCAGTACTCTCCACTCTCCCTCGTAGACACTCAGGGTCGAGGGTCTGCGGCCTGAAGCGATAGCTGCCACTGCCTCACTCGAGAAACTCTAGCGGTGAGGGCTTGCCGCCCAATCTCCAAGCGTGTAGCAGGAGTTCCTCAGAGCACGGATGGTAGAGCGCGTGGCGCGGTAGCTTGAGCATTGTGCGAGGAGAGAAAAGCCGCAGTGAAGGGCCCATGGCAAGGTTCAGGAGGTCGGTGGTGCAGGATCTGGTCCAGCAGAATGGCGCCACCAGCCACAGGATCGCGTTGCATCCCTTGCGCTAGAGAAGCACCCTGGGGACAAGGACTGAGGGAGGGTAAGCGGAAGCGCAGGGGCCGTCCCAGGGAAGGGGGAGCGCATCGACCGCCCAGGCTAGGGTGCCCGGGACGGGCGAGATGAGGGGGAGTTGGCAGTACCACCCTGCCGCAAAGAACAATAAGGGGGGTCTCCCACGTGGCGCAGATCATCCGGAAGAAGTCTGGGCGAAGCGCCCACTCGGTGTGGAGAAGCTGGGAGAGAGAGTCCGCGAGGACATACAGGTGGCCGGGGAAGTATCTCGCTCGGAGAGAGACCCACGGAGGCGCTGAAAGAAGAAAGCAGAGGAAGGGAGCAGGTCCCGTCCTGCTTCTCAATGTAGGACACGACAGCTGAGTCGTAGGAAGGACGATCAGGTCCTGATGTCCGAGAGTCGGTTCCCAAGCGAGGAGAGCTTGCCGTATCGCCTATAACTGCAACCAGTTGAAAAGCATGACAGCAAGGACCAGTGGCCAGCTGCCAGAAACCGTGGCACGTCGGCAGCAGGTGTGCACCCCAGCCGGAGTGGCTGGCATCGACGCAAGGGACAACTGGGAGGCGAAGGAGAGGGACTCCAGACGCAAGCCAGGCAGGGTCTGCCCAGCAGGGGAGGAGAGGAAGGAGCAAGGGAGGAACCGGAACGGGAGCCTCTATGTCTCCGGTCGAGGGCGCCAGGAAGGAGAAGATGAAGTTGAAGCGGGCGTGAGTAGAGCCGACCAAGGGAAGGAGATCCGCAGCCGCTCACATCAGGCATAAGAGCTTCAACCAGACTCTGGCGGCGACTGTCTCCTCCTGTGCACCAAGACAAGCCGGGTTCTCCAACCTCTGGAACCTCGGGTCCGGGAGTCACACCAGATGAGGTCCGTAAGGAACTCCATACCATGGTGCTGAAGCGGCGGGACGGGGCGAGATCCGACTTGCCGAAGCTGCCTATGAAGCCGCGGCTGTCAAGGAGGACAGCAAGGCATCTTGTTGCTGCTCCCGGGAGGGTGCCGACCGGTGGCGCCGGAGCAGATCGCCGACGTAGCTCGAGGAGGGGCTCGACGAAGCCCACCTGACTGTGGCGAAGCCGCCGTCCAAGAGACGGGCGAACACCCAGGGCTGGGGTTGCGGGCGAGGGGGAAGGCGTGGAATCGGAAACGACGCCGTCGAAGCGAAGCGCAGAAGCGTCTGGAAGCCGGATGCACGGGGACGTAGGCGTCCGCTAGATCCAGGCTGACAGCGAAGCACATGGGAAGAACCGCGGCGCGAAGGGCTCAGGCGGTCCCAAGGGAAGGAAGGCGCTGCGAAGAACTTGTGCCGCGCTGAAGGTCGATGATCGGACGCCACCTGTGGCCAGCCAAGGCCAGGCGGGGGAGGAGGCGGGGTCAGGGGGGTGGGCAGGCACGGCGGGCGGCGGGGACGTGCGGGGGAAGGCGGCGACGCCGGGAGGGCGGACAGGGCAAAGCTCCTCATGGCGCCTGTCACCGACTGCCAGGTCCTGGACCGAAGAGGAGAGATCGCCGAGCGGAGCCTGTCGCAGCTGTCTCCGTAGGTCCTGCAGGAGGTAGGGGTAGATGGCGAGCACAGCATTCTGGCGGGTAGAGCGCGGCAGCGCCGAAGCGAGGACAAGCGTTGACACGCCGCTCGGAAGGCGGGACTTCTTCCCCACAGCCAGAGCGAGGAGGTGCCCTAACAGCGGCGAGAAGGAGAAGAGGTAGATGAGAAGGTAGATGAGCGCTTGCTTGGCCAAGTCCAGGAATCCAGCACAGGCGAGAGCGTTGTGGATGAGGAACACCGTCCATTCCAGGCCGGGGGGGATGCAACGGCGGGAGGCACGAAGTCCACCAGCTGCTGCTGAATGGCAGGATCCACTGCGGGGAGGGCAGCAGCAAGGCCTGTGAGTGTCTGGCATACCAGCTGTGCTGAAAGGCGAAGTCCCAATCTGCTGGCAAGTGAACGACAGTGAAGAAGCGAACTGTGTCAGAGCCTGAACCCTGCAGCAGGAGCGACGAAGGCGACACGAACCCGTGAACCTCGGGGCGTGGCAGGGACGAAACCTCTAGGAGGGAGAACAGCGTCCAAGCAGGCGACGGGGACAGGCTTGGGGAAGACACGCGGCCTGACGAGCGAGGGAAGGGTCTCCACCCTGGTCATCCTGGACGTAGGGTCAAGGGCGAGAAGAGCGTGCGCGGAGGTCGAACAGAAGGAGGGAGCCGAGGCGGAATCCTCCGGAGCGATGCTGAGGGCTTCTAACCACATCGACGGGCGGCGCAGGAGGCTGATGCACCAGGAGCTGGAGAGACGGGTGCCGCCACCAGACGGAGCGAGACCAGGGCGAGCAGCTGAGAAGGCGCGGGCGACGAGACCGACGAGTAGAGCGTCCGCGCGAAGGAGGGCGGTGAGCACGTGGACGACGGCGCGAAGGGGAGGGGAGCGGGGAAGGCGTGGAAAGGGTGCCGGGGAGGGAGTGGGGGGAAGACAAGCCGGGAATGACGAGCAGCACGGATGACCCAGGAGGTCACCGACCGGGAAGGGCAACGAGTGGAAGAGGAAACCAGCGAAGCCCGAGGGGAAGACCGACGAGGAGGGTGAGACGTCCGCAAAGCTGAAGCGGCGAGCGAAGCCGGGCGCGAGGAGCGAGCAGAGAACGAAGAGTGCTTGCGGCGGGAGGCGAGGACCGAAGACGCAGAGCTGCGGGTCCGGTGTAGGACGCCGAAGTCCGAGGGGCGTACGCGGGCGAGGGGCTAGGAGCTGAGTCCAGGCGGTTGCGAACCCGGGGCCGCACGTCGAGGGTCGTACGCAGAAGCTGAGGGTCCGGCGTCGGGGAGAAGCGGCGTCCAGTTCTGTTGGTGGTCTTGTGAGGCTTGGGTTCCGCAAGGCGGGGCGAACTAGCTCGCTGCGGACCTGGCTTGAGCAAGCTGGTGCGCAAGGGGGGAGAAAGGTGTCCCCCAACGTAGAGAGTTGGGGTTTGTTTTCCGCACAGCGGGGCGAGCGGACTTGCTGCGGACCTGACTCGAGAGAGTGGGTGCCGTATGCAACAGCAACAGCAGCGTAGGTGCGTTTCTGCTGGATCCGGGGCCGAAGCATGCTTGTGGCTGCGGGCGGGTGGCGATTCTGTCACGCCAAAAGGCTCCGCAGCTGGGCTTTCCCAATGGCCTCCACCCAGATAGCGCAGACATCACAGGTGTGGCCCGAAGCACAACCAGCGCAGGGGAGGCAGACTGCATGCTTGTCAATCGGCCACTGGAAGTCGCCACATCGTGTGCAGGTGCGGACTTGACCACTGCAACATAGAGTGAAACAACGAAGCGACTGGTCATGGCAGAAGGCCATGTTTCTTAGACGAAAACCATGCACCACTCCTCACCTTTCCCCACTATCCTGTGCCAAGTAATATCGCTTTCTTAATAACAAGCAACGATATAGCAACAGAGACGCCGGCGCACACCGTCGGAGGCGCAGCGCTGGCAAAGCATCGAGACCTTACCTGGACATCTCGCAAGGGGCAGGGGAAGGTAGCACCTGTAGCCGAAGAAGAAGACGAAGAAGCGCCCATGCGGCAGAGGCCCAGAAGCATCGAGGACGAGGAAGGCTGGGTCCTCGACGAAGGTCCCGGCCATCCAACCGGCGAACTTGACCGGAGAGAGTGAAGCAGGAGCACACCGGACGCCAGGTCGAAGCTCCGAGAGGCACCGCACAAGCCGAAAAGTTTCTCAATGCCGGAACCGGTGCAGGACAGTGCTCCCACGAGGGGTGAAGGCCGGCCCCACGGCCCGGGGACCTATCTTCCGGCAACAAGGCACAAGTGATACTTCCTAAAAGTCACAGAAGTCGAAGCGCAGGCCGGGAACGAAGTCACGCTATCAAAAAGTCCAAGGGCTCCATAACCATACACAGCCGTAGGTAGCACAGTAGAGGTCTAAGAACGACCCTACGCTACAACAAGGGCAGAAAAGTTCCAAGGCAAGGCGAAGGCACAGGCCGGGAACGAATTCCACTGTCGAAAGTCCAAGTACTTCTTGAACCAACACAGCCGAAGGTACACACAAGGGCAGAAAAGTTCCAAGGCCAGGCGAAGCACAGGCTGGGAACGAAGTCCACTGTCGAAAGTCCAAGTACTCTTGAACCATACACAGCCGAAGGAACACACAGGGGCAGGGAAAGTTCCAAGGCAAGGCGAAAGCACAGGCCGGGAACGAAGACCACTGCCGAAAATATCAAGTACAGCCTGAACCATACACAGCCGTAGATCACAGCAGAGGGCTAAGCGAACACGTCTATACGCTGCAAGCTAAAGGAAAGAACTGGTTTGGCTTGGCTGCGCTGGCAGTTGCCCACGTGGGGTGGGAAGGGAGGCTACCGGTACCAGGTCACGGCACCCCTGGTGGCCTCCCCTGGCTATAATGGTACACATTGTAAGTTTTTGGGCTAAAATTACGCAAGCTATAGGTTGTTCCATTGTAGTAATGGCATCGGTAATGTTTTTGAAGAAACAAACTTTTATCTCTCAACAGATGAAGTCGTTAGCACATGTGCTGTTTTACTTGACGTTGCCTCTCTCTAAAAGTACACAGCTAAAGCATATATAAGTTTTCAGCGTACTGCTTAGACAGGCACTTGATAGCTTCCTCATGCCAGTGATGGAAACAGAATTTAACCCCACCGGTGCTTATCCAAACTTTGGACGTGTCACCTAAAGACCACGCACCAGTTGCTGGAAATGTATCGATAGAGCCAGATTAGTTTGGCGCCATCACGCACCAAGCTAATCTGGCACTACCCTTGAATTATCATGGTAGTACAGCTGCAGGGCATTGGTGCTAACTCACTTTAAGGTGCCCTTCATCAATAGCTCAGGAAGTGTATAGTGTTTCGATCAACAACACTGTACAACACATCCATATTTATTGATGTGGGGTGCCTTAAGCGAGTTGACTCATTCGAGATGTACCGCATCCAGACACGCGGTTTTAGGCCACATGTCCGGAAGCGGCACGTCACGAATGAGTTACCCTCCATGTGCATGCCGTTCATGTGCTTTATGCGCAGTTGAAATTGTTTGCAGTGTACCTGGATAATGTATGCATAATTTGTTAGGTGCCTATTGGGACGGAGGTGTTTCAAACTGCCAGACAGATTAGTTTGTTAATTGATTATTAAGGCCTTTCAACTTTGTGCATGCAGCTACCAGTACTGTGAACAGTACCTGCAACTGCATACGCAAAGGGATACGCAATCGAGTAGTTTTGTCATGTTGTTTTTATCAACTTACACAATTTTTTCTTGCCAGGAGTGTATGTCACTGATGAAAATGTGCTCCACATACTTCTGTTTTGTCAGTTTGGGGTGGATTTTGATTTTGTGCCTCATGTATACCCAAGTATGACATGCATGAAAGAGTACAGTTGTGGTCTGAACAGCAACAAGTAACACCAAAAATCTGCAAGTGTGTGTAAGAGTGTTGATGTTAAAACAATTTAATATTTTCTCATTTTCTCATAGAGCAACCACTGTTTCTTATGCATGCACTCATAATTAATCAAAGAAAGAAACTATTTATGCATTTTCATATTTTAATAAAAGCCAAGTCAACAAAATGGGGTAATGTGCCGACAACAGTCACACTTCAAATACACTCTCTTATCAGATTATTTCAAAAATAAATTGCCAAATTTCTTGCAAATTAAAAAAATGATTTGAAAGAACATGATAGGTGCCAATGTACCATTAGTGCTCTACAGCATTGTAATTTACATACTTTAGCTTCAAAGTTTTTATAAACACAAGGGAAAAAACATTAATTTGTAAAACTAAGCAATGCAAAAGCAGAAATTAAAAGAAATTGTGAGCATGGGTCCTGAGAAATTACAGATATTGGACAAATAGAATTCATTTCAATCTGAAATTAGTTTGAGAGGAACTAACAAAACCACAAGATTCTGTACATGTATCAATATTTGCACTGTCTGTACAAATTCAAATGACTGCTCAGAGGTTTCCTTGAAACTGTACTTTCCCCTTGTTGGGACCGGGAAACAGTTTAGATAGGCAACACTTTTATTTTGTATGTGTGTAAAATCTACATTAGAGAATGCACACAGAAACTACACGTAACCTGAACAAGAAAACAAAAATGAATAAAAAGTACAAGCAATATAACTACATTCTAGTGAACTTACACAAACAATATCTCATTATCTGGTACATAAAGCAAGTCTTACGTAAATCATAGAATTTAATTTCATTTATTTTAAATCATTTCCCACACTTTTATTCGACCATTGTACATACACTATGGCTTATGATGGCTCAAATTTGGTGTATTTCCATAAACATAATTCAAAACTGTATAAATAATCATCTTTAATTTCAACAAAATAACATATAATATTAATAGTTTTAACACCAGGAACTTTTGATCTAAAAATCTACTGTCCCTGATAAAGATTTTTTTTTATCACACACTGTCAATACGATGGGGATTATGTTGAATGACTTAAATGAGCGCTTATCCACTAAATTCAGCGTATCTCACTATTTGTCAAACAAATGCTCGGTATATGTAGTAGTCGGGAAGAGAGTCTTCTAAACAACTGACATCATCATCATCTAAAGATAATGCAGTATTACTATAAGTATTGGTAACACAATATCACAATAGGGAAAGTCATGTATGCTGAAATCTTAGGTCTATAGTTTGCAGGAAAAAAAATTGTTTGAAATTAGCAGTACATAAGTGTACCTCAGACAAGCGAAAACAGGATACATATGATGTCCTGGTAACAATGTTTACCTGTAAACTGAGATTTATAAAAGTAATCTATCCATATCCCCATGTGCAGCTGCTGGTACTGAAAACACTGTAGTACCAGTGGCCGCATGCCTGGGAGAGTTGTTTTCACAGAACAGAAAATGTTAAGCTGTGCATTATGTGACAGACCAACCCAAGTCACATGACAGCTTTAGCTAATGATGGCTACAAAAGCAGATGTTCTACCAATACAACGTTGTTGGATATTTCTTTCAAACTACAAAACCAAGTTTTCCTAGACAGGGGTGGGATTCTAGCAACGAAAAAAAAGAGGAGGGGGGAGGGGAGGGGGGTGGGCGGGTCCTTCATTCCATCCAGCGGCCAAATAATCAAACAACTGTGGGGCGGGGGGGGGGGGGGGGGGGGGGGGGGGGCCAAACACCCCCAGAAAGGGACTTTGTTATAGCACCCCAGATCCGCCCTGTAAAAATGTAATGTGCTTACTAGATCATGGTTATCCAGGGGTAAAAAGCGGATTTGTTCAATAGCATGTCCGTTGAAAGGTCCTGGTAAATCAAAGTGGCACAATTGGGGTGCGCCCGAGTTGATCAGTGTTCAGGTCGTACTTCATAGGCAATAGATTTCCCTGTCCCCCATAACCCGCCCGTCAGGGCCGTCCATGATCACCTCGGTGCTGTGGACGTTAAACCCGAACCAACCAACCAACCTAGATCATGGTCAGATGCACCCTAAACAGCACTCTGTCTTTGAACAATATCCTTTCTCGCCGCCATTTTCTACTGTGACCTAAAGCTACCGGAAGTATCGGGCGATAGTGAACCAAACTACATACAAATCCGATCCATTTGAGAATTTTTAGCCATTTAAGAAGAACAATTTTTCGTTGTGTTTTTTCTTGTTCTTGTTTTTAGACGTGGAAAATAAATCTGTTTCAGCAGAATTGTGAAAGAGTGTCCGCGAAAAAATCCCACCCCTGCTAGGAGGATCATCATACAAAAATAAAGAAGGAAAAGAGGACCCAGTGTGCACAGGCCACTGCTGGCCAGCGCACGGCGGCCCGATGACCTTTTGCACATTGGGCAGTAAAAATGCATCGTACACAGGGAAAACAACCAAAACAAAGCAGCGCACCATCCAGGATAATAAGTTTATAATATTGTATAGCGCCCTTCACCACAGAAATGCAAGCTCTAAGCGCTAGTGCAGACATACACTCTGTTCTCGGTACACACCGACATTTACGCAAGGATTATGAGAATGAAAATTGAGGTTTTAATATTCATGAACAAAAGTGCCTAAACGAGCTGCATACATTCTCATGTGCCTCCCCATCTTCTAGAGGCATACAGTGTCATGAGCCCTTGCAGCTGCAAATAAGTAAACTTAACAGAGTCCTAGTCTACCAGCAAGAGGTGTAGATCCTCATGAGCTCCTGCCGATGCAGGGGCTCATAAAAGTCTATGCCTCTTGCTGACAGAGACTGGTCAAAGTCTGTGATTTTAATCCCCCTCGTCATCACAGCCACTGGCCCGTGCCAGTGGCTGTATGCGCACAAATCTGTAATTTTATCCTATTGTGCATGTAGCCACAGGTATTGTAAACACTTAAACAGTACATATGGCTGCACAAACAAGGTGGTTAAATCTGTGACTTAAAAGAAAAAAAATGACCATCACAACAACAAAATCATACATGAATTTCCGGGCTCTCGTCTGCTGATGTGTCTCCAAGTTCCTCCATTTCATCATAGATGGCAGACTCCAGCTCCCGCAGTCGACTAGTAGAAGCACTAGTGGCCCGTACCTCCCAAGTCGTGGAGCTAGTCTGGGTGGTGTCTGAGGCTGAGATCTCGGTGTCTTCTCCACTGGAGCCATCCTGTGAGCTCTCTGACAATGGCCGTCCATCACTGAGATGGAGCCTTTCCAGGTGGATGGACAGATCTCGCTCTGTGGTGGCACCAGTGGGTGGGCTCTCGGAAGGTGTCTGCGGCGTTTGCGGTGTGTTGTAAGGCGTTGGTGGTGATAGTGACTGGTCGCCTGATCTGTCTATCTGGTTTATGGGGATCAGGACACGGTTTCCAAATGAAGTGGATGCAACACTGGCCTCTGTCCCATCTGCACTTGGGCGGTCTTCTTCTGCAGAGTTACTGCTGGAACTACCATGTGAGACGCCTATCTTTAAACCTGCAATTCCCTTCTTACCAGGTATATTGATCAAATCTCGTTTGATGCGACGCTTCTTGGTGCGGTCCCGCTGCTGGTACTGCACCATATTTTCAAAGTCAATCACATAAATAAAGCCTGCAATGAGTAGTTCACAAGTGCGGTCTCCTTTCTTGTGATGAGACTCCAAATCTAGACTAGTGCGTGCATCATACTGCCACCACCCATTGACCCCTTCATAATACCATTGGTAGCCCTCATCGAAAACAACAGTCTGGTTCAAATCCTCATGTGGTAATAAGTTGGGTCGGATGAAAAAGTCTGGTGGTATTTCCTGTCGACAGAGGGCACAACGTCGGCTGCGGCTGGCTACCCCTTTGACGCAAAGGAAGCAGAAGACATGTCGACATGGCAGTTGTACTGGATGCAGGCTAGGCTGCAGACAAACGGCACACTCTGGACTTGTGGCAGAAGCTTCTGGGAGTAAATATTAAAAATCAGTGTGAGACACAATATAATAAAAATAAACAGCACAATTTACTGTTTGACTGCATGGGCTCTGGGCAACTAAACTTTCAACAGTATTACATAAAAACTCTAAAAACATTGCTGCATATGCAAAGAACACATACACGAACAATATCCTTGCGTTACCGCCATGACTATCATTATTTCAGTACTGTCTAACAATTCTGATGCAAAATGAATATTATTTGTGCCCGAAACTGAAGAAATGGCATGAGGAAACACATTTTCAAACTCTACCTTTTGCTGAGTCTTCTTTGTCGTCACTGTGGTCTGTTACATTATAGGTGACAGAGGGATGTCCATTAACTTTTCTGGAGTCTTTGTTGCCTTTTCCAGCCTCCATGGCTAAGTTAATTAATTAGTGTACCGACGATTGCAAGCCAGCCTCCATGATCACACTCTCTCCGCAGAGCCGTGTTACTGTAGTTTCGTATTCAATAAGGCATTGAACGCCTGGAAAAACGGCTAAAAATAATTAGCAAATCTAAGGAAACATTAAATAAACGTTTGTGCTTACATAATTGCTTCACATTGTGAGATTTGTTTTTTTAAACTTCAATTTTCCATTCTTTTCTTTTAATATTTTACCACCACTTCCGCTAGGTTCGTCTTTTCACCCAAATAATATCAGAAGAACACGAATGATACCCAAATTGAAGACGAACCCAAAGTTACCCACATGAACTCAAATGATACCCAAATGAAGGCGATCTGGAAGACCTAGACAAGTGAAATTTGGCATTCTGGACAGGTCTGAGCATGGCCAACTCGATTTCATAAATTTTAGGCTGCTACCTCAGACTCCACCAGCCGGCACCCAAGACAGTGTATCGCCCTCCTCACATCACCATCGGCGAGTCTGAACTAAAGTCAGTGCACCAGTTTACTTACCTTGGCTGCATTATCACGTCGGACGCCAAGCTGGACAAGGAGCTTGACAGCAGGCTGGCAAAAGCGAACAGCGCTTTCGGGCGACTTTTCAAGCGGGTGTGGCACAATCAACAGCTGAAAACAGGCACCAAGATCAGCGTGTACAGAGCTGTGGTCCTCACCACCCTGCTGTATGGTTCCGAGTCCTGGGCCCTCTACCGCAGCCAACTACGACTCCTCGAACGCTTCCACCAGCGCTGCCTGCGTACCATCCTGGGCATTCACTGGAGTGACTATGTCACCAATGTCGAGGTCCTTGAACAGGCTGAAACCGTGAGCATCGAGGCTTTGCTGCTGCGGACACAGCTCCGCTGGGCGGGGCATGTCTCCAGGATGGAGGATCATCGCCTACCAAAGATCACCCTGTTCGGCGAGCTTGCTACTGGACACCGTGACAGAGGGGCACCAAAGAAGAGATACAAAGACTGTCTCAAGAAGTCACTTAGTGCCTGCCAAATCGACCACCACCAGTGGTCTTCGCTTGCTGTGGACCGTGACACCTGGCGCTCCACTATTTACAAGGCAGCTGTCTCCTTTGAGGACTCTCGCAGAGCTAGCCTTAAGGACAAGCGGCTCAGGAGAAAGAACAGAGATGCCGCAACTCAGAACTCTGGCCATACCTTCCCCTGCAGCCACTGCGGTCGAACCTGCCTGTCCCGGATTGGCCTCCGCAGCCACGAACAAGCCTGCAGACGTCGTGGGCAACTCCTATAAAATCTTCGTTCGCGAAGTCCAGCCAAGAGACCTCAGACTTAGTGGACGATCTAGGAGGCTTAGACAGTCCGCAGGGCCGTTAGGGCATTTTGAATTGGTCTGGGTATAAGGCACATTTGCGGACGATCTAAGTGCTTCAGACAGGTCCACCATGTCTTTTTCAACTCGTCTGGGTCCCACTACTTGAATTCAGCAATTTTTTCTCGTTAGCTCAAACCGGTTTGATGCACTGGTTCCCCCCCCCCCCTTCCCCTGGGGAGACACAAAGCCAAATAAACAGAGATGATTTCATCCGGCAAAGTCTACTACTGACCGTATTGTTTGGAGCTCACGTGCGTTTTTCTTTTATGAACATTCAGAGTTGTTCATAGTTTAAAGCTTATCCTTCTGATCCATTTCCCTCCCCTCTAAGCGAACCTCTGATGACACACCCTGGCGCACACGGCGGCCCTAAAGACGGACCCGGCCACGACGCTTCCCGCCATTAGTACGCCCGAGCGCCGGCTCTGTAGGTTGGAGTAGCGAGCGACAGAAATTCTGAAGAAGAAGAAAAGCACAGCAGCAAAATGACTACGTCACCGTCTATAGCTTCTCGTCATGGCATCGCTGCCGGTCAGCGGCCGCGGGGACGGGGCCGTGTACACCGCCGCTTGACGTCATTCATCCAAAACGGGCACTGACGCAGCCCGCTCTTTGAGGGCTGACTGTTTCAGTCGTTCCACACAGCCTCCTCCAGGGCTGACTGTTTGATGGGAGTACTGAAATAGTGGCTCCAAAACTGAATGAATTATTATTGAAACACTGAGTTGAAGACTGAGGTACCGAACGCCGCTGAAATTACTCGACTGAACCGTCATTCAATATCTCCCTTTAATCCTACCCCTTCCCCCCTTCCCCCCTCCCCCCCCCCCCCCCCGCCCACACACACACACACACACACACACACACACACACACACACACACACACACACACACACACACACACACACACACACACACACACACCTCGCCTGATCACTGAGCCGGCAATGGCGCACACCGCCACTGAGACACATTGACGCGGGCAGGAATGGCACACACAAACACAGACCTCAAAATGGTACACGACGTTCCTACTGGTTATACTGACGTTCCGGCTGTGGCTGGGCTGGCGTAGTCACATCCATTCAGTTTGAACTGACTGAATAGGGTGGAACTGATGGCCGCCCATGCCCACACAGCCAAGGCCGTTCTTCTGTATGAGCTTGCACGCATATTCAGTCCACCTTATCCACACTGTATACGTTCGCAAATATTATACAATAATAAAGAGACTACTCGTTCTTCCTAAATGAAGGCCGAACCGGCATTGCGCCAGCTCAGTCATACACATGTAATGAACTAGAATACACTGTGACTCAGTGACTGACGGTGCTGGTGACCGACTTTGCGTCAAT